>CM057449.1:1645002500-1646202500 GCA_016271365.2 Neoceratodus forsteri
CACTGAGGTGGGAGTTCAAGCCACTGGGAGATGGAGGCATCCATGGTTCACCAACTTCAGCTGAGCACAGGTGGCCGTGCTGGTAATGGACATCTGCCAGCACTATGATGTCCTGTATGGGACACAGTCCCTGTCCAGCACCTCAGAGACCAATGTATGGATGTGGCTGGATATCTAGGCAATGATCAATGTCACAGGACTGGAGGCCCACACACTCACCATGATCAAGTACAAGTGGTGGGACCTCCGGTCACAAGTCAAGAAAAAGCTGATCTGGGCATGGTAATCATAGGGTGCCACAGGTGGTGGTTCATCTACTCCCCAACAGGTGGCACACAGCAGGACACAGAACCAGTACAGGGGGATGCCACCCAGCCACTGGCACACATTGACACCAGCCAGGTCAAGGACACATAGTGGAGCCACATACCCGACTCACAAGGGACCACTGGCACAGAGCACACAGCATTGCAGGCCACCACCCTCCACGAGGACAGCCAGACAATGGAGGTCAGAGTAGCAGAGGGACAGTGCACACCAATGGTGGCTGGAAGCAACTACAACAGACCAGGACCCTGTGACACCAACTCAGACCTCAGTGAGGCCCCTGACACACAGCGCTGTCCCACAACGGCCCTGGATGACAAACCAGGGATGTCAGTGGGGCCACTATCCACTAGACAGGCATGCCAGACACAACCCAGCGGCCTGCAAAAAACCTACTACCATGACCTGTATAGGCTGGAGTGTGACCATCTGCAGGCCACCAGGGAGAACACACAGGCCCTGGAGTGGAACATGGAGGTGGTGGGAGGTGGCATACATGCCAGGATAGGTTGGTCAATGAGGCCGCCACCGGTGTCCATGCCCAGGAGTGGCTGGTCAGTGAGGTTGCTGCCAGTGTTCATGCCCAGAAGAGGCTGTCCGATGAGGTCACTGCAGGTGTCCATGCCCAGGAGAGGGTTGCCAATACTCTGGTAGCCATTGCTGCACTTATGACCACCGGCTGACCACAGGTGCACCCGTGGAGGATGCCGTGCATGGATGCCTCCCTACAGTGCCCAGTGCCACAGGCCCTGCATATGCCAGCCATCCCACTGGCACAGCAGGCTTTGCCAGTGCTGCACCCACAGTTCAGCAAGGGGAGGCACCCCCACCGGGTATGCGATGATCATGGCGTGCCATGTAGCCACTGGAAGATGTCATGCCACAGGGCACAGCATGCTGCACTGGCACAGGCATCAAGGGACGTGCCCATGGTGGACACAGTGTATAACTTGGACAGCCACATCCACATCCTGTCACTGCCACACTAGCAGCACATGCCATGCACCACACATTGTAGTGTGCACGCATGTAGCATGAACACAGCATCACACACACGTAACTCACCACTCACGCATGGCTGTATTGCAGCAGCATGCATTGCAGGGCACATAAGCACCATCACAGGGGCCATGCTTTGATGGGCATGGAACACAGTGGGCAGAAACATGGCTGGTCATACCCACATGTGCACTCAGCTGAGTGATGTCATCATCATACACATGGTGCCACACCCTACTGGCCAAATGCCCCATGCACCTCATGGTGGCATACAGCACGAACCGCCATTCAGTCTGCAACAGGTGTTCCCTATGGGCAATGACGCCTGCTGCCAGTAGCATGGGGTGTCACAGGCTGTGGTGAATGTGGGGCTACAGTGGGCATGTCAGGGAGCACAGGTGGGCACTTGTTAGGGAGCACAGGAAGTCTACAATGCATGCATATGTTATGCAGCATGGCACAGGTTGGGAACACTCTGCACACCATACCCGGTGTCAGCATCATCATGCCACCAGTGTGGTCCAGGCAAAGGAACCACATCTTCAGGAGGCCTATGGTACATTCCACGATGTTGCGTGCTCTCATGTGGGCTTGGTTGTAGGCCTCCTCTGCAGAGTGCTGTGGTGCCAGCTATAGTATCAGGAGATATGTTCACAGTGGATAGCTGCTGTCCCCTATGGAGGTGACATTAACAGCATTAGTACTGTGCCAGTGCCACACAGTGACACATATTGCATTGCTAGCCATGGACTGTGCTCACCTATGATCCAACTATACCCCTACGGATGTATGCCAAGATGAAGCTTGAGCTCGCTGTTGTCAGATATGTAGGTGCTGTGACATGACCCAGGATACATCACACACACATTCATCAGGATGCCCTTGGCAACACACACACAACCTGGCAATTCACACTATGGTACCCTTTTTGATTCTGATATGCTTCTTTGTTCACTGCTGACATCAGGATTTCCACATGTGTATAGTCAATTGCCCCCACTCTGTTTGGCATGCCATATAGATCATGGAGTGCCCCCTTTGCCACCCTGCTGTCCCACTGCATTGTAGGGAACCGTATGTGGGGTGCCAGGTGTTGCAACAGTGCATCTGTCACCTGATGCAGTGCCTGGCACACCAATGACTGCTTCACACCTGTGACATCCCCAGTGACCCTCTGGAACAATCGCATGGAATAGTATTGCAGGGCACATAGGACCTTCGTCTCCATAGTCATGACCATGGACCACTGTGTGTGTGGCTTGTCATGGTCCTCGACAAGTCTACATATATACTGCAGTGTGGCACGGTCAATACAGTACCACTGCAGGCATTCAGTGTCCCTCAGCATGTGTGCCTCCAGCCGGTGCCAGAACACGTGTGGCCATCTGTGATGGTGGCAGGCACAGTGCTGTGCAATGGCATCCTCAATGAGGATTATGTTCATCAATGTTCCAGGGTACATGGTGTCTGGGTGGTCACCACTGTTGCATGGGGTAAGCTCTCACCACCTCCGTGCAGATGTGTGGTGGTGTGAGGTGCATGACAATCAGCAGA
The DNA here is from genome assembly GCA_016271365.2 of Neoceratodus forsteri. Classification (NCBI taxonomy): domain Eukaryota; kingdom Metazoa; phylum Chordata; order Ceratodontiformes; family Ceratodontidae; genus Neoceratodus; species Neoceratodus forsteri. The sequence continues at coordinate 1,645,005,381 of CM057449.1, forward strand.
TGGCATGACCTTTAAGCGACATGTACAGCACACATGGGAAGGCTGTGCCACATACACTGCCATGTTGATGTCATGCATGTGCCCGGATGCCGCATTCACTGCAGCAGCAATGGTGGTCATGGGCGGTAGTGTTGGTGGCAGTGATGGGAGGTGCAGCCTACCTAGATGTCTCATACATGTATTCTCAACCTGCTACCAGGACAAATTGCTAGTTGGAACAATATGGGAGGCGATGAAAAGGCTGAGAGTAAGTATGATGACACATGTGTGTGGGTGTGCAGGGTGTTGTCAGAGGGGGCAGGACTAATGCATTGTGCTCTGCTGTGTATTCCAGGCGACAAGAGACAGGCCGGTGCAGATGGTGCTGGGGTAGTTGGCTCTGGGGCCAGGAGGCACAGGCCAGATGGTGGCCCCCAGGAGATGACTCCCGCTGGACATGCACCCATACCACTCTCTGAAGATGTCCTCAAAGGACATGCTGTACCACAATGACATTGGCAATCTGCGGACCATCCGTGAGCTGTTTAAAGAAGATGTTGTCCATATTCCATGGGGGTGTATGTGTGTGTGTGTGTGTGTGTGTGTGTATGTGTGTGCATGGTGGCTGCCCATGTGTCCCCCCATTTACTGATGGTTGGCTCCCTGTGTGTTCTTGTCATTGCAGTGGTACAGGGGTCCTGTGAGGAGGATCATTCCGGAAGAGAAGCCTTTCACTAGCACTAGCCCACCCCTTCTGTCATCCACCTCTGAGTCTGAGGAGTCTGACTGAGTACCCCTGCAACTACGATGTGACATTTGTTTTGGCTGGGTGTACTGTTCTGTACCATCTCATGTGCCTTACTCTTTCTCTGCACTACTGTTTAATAAATACTTTTTTACACTGCATCATCTGGGTCAGTGTCCATTATTCACCCTACCACTGTGTGCTTAGGCAGCCTTGGATTGTGTGGTGTGCTGTCTGTTGCAGTCCCTGTGTGTGCTGTCTGTGACCTCTCACTATGGCGTGCAGCCCACCGCAATAAATGCACCAAGCCTGTTGGCCATTGGACAGGTGGACTAAGGTCATTGGCCATGGGCCTGTGTACCCATTCGTGCTGGGGCGTGCTGTGCTGTGCTTTGCTGGTTGTTGCATGGCAGCTCTGTGTGTGTGTGTGTGTGTGTGTGTGTGTGTGTGTGTGGCTTGGGTGTTCTGTTTGAGAGTGTGGATCCCTGTTGTGCCTTGTTGCTCACTGTGCTGGCATGCACATGAACCACACAATTTGTGCAGCTGACTGATGGCCTTCACGTTGCCCTGTGTTGGGGCCATCATCATTGGCCATGGTGTCCCATTGCTGGCCACCTCTGTGTTTCCCATTGCTGGTCAGGGGCACATGTGTTACACACCCGCCATTTACAGCTGCATCAAAGTCACATAGGTAGGGTGCTGCAGCAGTCCACAAATTTTAGTTGTGCATGCCTTCATGCATGCACATATACTGTGCAGCATAGGTGGACTCCATGGCCACACCCCTCTGCACATGCGGACCCCTTGGGGTGCACATGTTCGTGGGGCAGGTGTCCACATGCCACTATGCACAGTATGTGCATGCCACACAGGCGTGCCATACGGGCCTGCCGCACATATTCTGATATGCATCGTGCAGGAGCGCCATGTGTAGCCATATGAATCCTTCATGAATAGGCCCCAATATGATTAAAATAACATTAAAACACAACATTTTCTAGCTTTTCACTATTCACCGTCCCTCTTCCAACAAAAGAGGTCAGCAATATTCACCACACCTACATTTCACATCCTCCAATCACACTTCACTAAAGTACCCTCCCGCCAACGGCTGTTGCATCCTCCATGGTTACATTTGTTATAGCCTATTATTGAGGGGTGATTAACAAGATGTCTGCCATTGGCTGATAGAAATAAAAGTTCCCATACTGATCATGGTTATAATGGCTACCATTATTTCCCAAGGCAGCTGTTCAGGGAGAAGGGATGGGTCAGAATACTTGGTGACTCAGAGGGGAGGGGCAGTGGCCAGGTGGGAGTCAGAAAAAAAGAATGTGATTTCATTTATGACTAGATCTGTGGTAGACTGAATTTACTACAAAATTCCTTATTACACATTGACAGTAAAAAGAAACATAATGGCACCTATGCTGACTGAACTTTCTGATGATAGTTGAATTCACTAGATTTAGCCCTGCTTGTCCAAAATATAAACAAGCATTTGTCAATGCCGAATGTTCGCTTGCAGGTATTTGCAGTGGTGTTTGGCATGTATGGTGCTGTACCCTAATGCCCTGTGCGATTGCTGGTATTTGCACAATAAATGGTCAGCATGACCTTTTTGTTACCCCCATTTTGCGCTAAATAGGCAGAAACACGTTTTGGGCAGGATGTGAAAAATGACAGCTGTACTGCTCATAAGGAAGTGTAAAATGGCAATGTTGAAAATCTGGAGTGGAAATATTGAAAATTCGCAAAGCTACGAGCGTGCGTGGGAACTGTGCAACGCACGCTCATAAAACAGTGATTTTTAGGAATTTTTTCACCAAATTTTCAACATTGCCATTTTAAAACCTCTGCTAACGAACAGTGTCACTGTGATTTTTCTTAATGTGTCCTATACACTGAGTTCGCTACAATCGACTGTGCCATTGTAGCATACATGGGCAGAAACACGTTTGGGCAAGATATGAAAATAACAGCTGCAGTGCTCATAAGGAGGTGTGATAAATGGCAATGTTGAAAATCTGGAGTGAAAATATTGGAAATTCAAGAACTTCATTAGGCCGCATGAGGAACTCGCGTAACACAGACTCATAAAACAGTCATTTTAGGAATGTTTTCACCAAATTTCAGCACAGCCATTTTAAGACCTCTGCTCATGATCAGTGTCACTGTGATTTTCTTAATGTGTCCCATACATTGAGTTCGCACACAGACTGCGCCATTGTGCGCTACATGGGCAGAAACACATTTTGGGCAGGATGTGAAAAATGACAGCTGTACTGCTCAAGAGGAGGTGTGGTAAAATGGCAATGTTGAAAATCTGGAGTGCAAATATTGAAAACCATGAAACGTACGTACGATGCGTAGGAACTGCGTAGCATACGCTAAATAAACAGTCATTTAAGAATTTCTTCAAATTTTCAACATAGCCATTTTAAGACCTCTGCTCATGAACAGTATCACTGTGATTTTCTTAATGTGTTCCATACATTGATTTCGCACACCGACTGCGCCATTGTGCGCTACATGGGCAGAAACACATTTTGGGTGAGATGTGAAAAATGACAGCTATACAACTCATAAGAAGGTGTGATCAAATGGCAATGTTGAAAATCTGGAGTGAAAATATTGAAAATTCGTGAACTTACGAGCCTGCGTAGGAACTGCGCCTAGCGCTCGTAAAACGAATCATTTTGGCATTTTTGCAAATTTTCAACATGGGAGTTTAGGACCCCTTCTCTCAGACGATGTCACTGTCATGGCATTATTGAAGGCCAAAGGGTGATTTCCGCAGTGACTACTTGCAGTGCCTGCAAAATCACCCTTTGGGCCTGAATAACGCCATTACAGTGACATCATTCATGAGAAGGTCCCAAAAACCCATGTGAGTGGTGCAAAATCAAAATGACTGAATATCTAATAAAGTTGAAAACCCCTATATAGCCCATTATACAGCTTACCGGCATTTCCTCAGTTCGCGGTCGGCTTTGAAGAGTGCAGGCGTGTTCCCGGTCCACGAAGATCATCGCGCCAGAGTCGGAGGTAAGTATGGGTGGGGGGCGTGGGAAGGCTGGGTGCGCAGTGGGTGGAGTGCGGGTTGTGGGAGGGGCTGGGAGACTCGCTGTGGGACCGTTTTATTTTCAGGTTTAAAAAAAACGACGTGGGACATTTGCCACGCTGGGGTGGGCTCCCAGCATGGCAGAAGATGTGTGTGGGGCAAGGAGCTGGCGAGGTTGGACACCCGGTGACAAACTACGCTGGGGGCCGAGGGGCCGATGGGGATTGGGCACCCATGAGCAAATAACGTTTGCCGTAACAGAGTGGAGCTCCCAGCGTGCTACAGCTTTGGGGCGTGGCGTGCACGGGGGCCGGCGTGATGCAAGGAGGGAGGCGGCGAGCGCTCAGTATGGCAGCGGTACTTTCCTTCTGAAGCAGAGGAACACCGCTGACATACTGACCCTCACCCATTGGTGCAGGACGCCATAGCCTGCTCAAGGGAGCAGTGCATTGGATGGGAGAGGCACACCTCCAAGTGTGCTACTCTCCCAAAACATTCCTTGCACATGCACGCAAGCGAACGTAAAAAGAAAAGAAATGTCTGTAAAATAAGTAGATCTGTAATACAATTAAGTTAAAAATAATCCCTATTTTATTATAAATAACAGAAAAGTTTCCATTATGTGTCTGGTTTGTGATGACCGTGTTCACTATGTTCAGTACTCTGTACTCAGGAGCTGTGACCTGAAGAAGAAAAACAAACATCAGCTTTAAACAAAAAAGAAGATTCAAACAAATTTCTAACTTGTCCTGAACACAGGTACTCTGTGAAATGAGCGTAATAAAGAAAATCCAGTAGTCTATTGTATACATAGAATGTTCCATGGATTCAGCTCAAATTACCTTTTTTATTCACTCTGGAAAGACACCAGCAATGCAGCCAGGCACTCTTGGCTGCATTACTCTTTGCCAGGTAGGATTGTTGGCATCATTCCAGAGGGAGTAAAACAGGTAATTTGAGCTTAACCCATGGAATATCCCTTAGGTATACAATGATTATAACATTTTACAAATAAATATATTTATTTTCATGAGTGACAGGCCTGAAGAGGAAAAAAGTAATGTATTTCAATTTTATGTGGGCCTTCAGGATTTATTGTCACTTTAGGCTGGTCACGAAAGAGCTCTTGTCCCCTGATACCCCAGTCAGTAATAGACACAGAAACCTGTTGTGGGTGCCCAGATTGGCAAACAGTTTTATTAACAAAATCTCCAATTCTTACATCAAAACTTATCATCATCATCATTTCTTCGAATCCATTTATTTACAATGTTTTCTCATTTAATACATTTCCCATATCCACTTTGTTTATACATATACACATTATTGTATTTTATCAATCACTCTTAACTCTTAATCCCTTTTTCTTCTTCCTACCAGGTGTACACCTGGGGGACTGCGCTCATCTCTTCTCTCTTCTCCGGGCACTAGTGTTCACTAGATGTCCTTTTTCCTTCTAGTCTTTGCAGCCTGTGTCTGCCTACTCCCCCCTCCCCCTCCAATTCTTTATTTACTTCCACTAGAACTGCCTCCAGCTCGAGAAGGATGGCAGTTCTTCCCCCTATTTATTGAGCATTCTCCTTCCGCCAAGCTACTATGCAGTCCTTGATCCCCATATTAAACATATCATTACCTAAACCTGACAAGTGAACCCTGTCTCTCCTAAAATACTCGTCATCCCTTTCATCTACTGTATACTCCTCCTGATGACCTTTCCCTCCATACTTAGAAACCATGCCCCCACCCTCTGATTCATTTTGTGTCTGGTCTTATCAATAACCCTGTGACTCATTGCATGTCTCCACACCCTCCTGGGTACCATATTTGACCATACCAGGGTGACCCCCAGCCACCAGCTCTTAAGTTTGTTAATGTCATGTTTTATATCATAGTAGATGTCTAGCCAGGGCCTGGACCCCAGGTTATTTCCTTCCAGGTGGATGACAATCATATCAGGCTCTGGGTGTGTCTCCTCCATCTCCCGTACAGTCAACAGTAGCTTCACCCATTTCATTCCTCTGACTCCTCTCCACGCAAGCTTACATTGCCTGAGATCCTGATACAGCTGCCCCCCCCTCCCCCAGGCCTCCAAGCTGCTCTCCTCTCAGCCCAGTAAATAAATGAGTGTCCACATATCCAGACCTCTAAGCTCCTCTTGTGCCCTGTTAAACAATAAAAACCTCATGAGAATGATTCCATCTCCTCCCCCCAACTCCCCCTCCCATGCTTTAAACTTGCTACTTATACCTGTATAAAGAAAAACAGAAAAAACAGTTAGTATCTCAGTCCAGTAAGGATCTCACATATCTCCTATAACAATCTGATGACCAATGACTAAATCTTCCCAAGATCCCCCTTTTGCCGTGGCTTCTGAAGCTGCCCCAACCTGAAATGAATGTGAAGAATATCTCTTGGGATCCTGCCCCAAGAATTCAATACACCTCTTTAAAACTGCTACTACCTATGCCGGCCCAGTGGTGTGGAGAGCTGAAGCAGTGATGCCTTATCTCCTGCCATGCCAGAAACCAGTGTTCACAGTGTGAGTGGGTCATCAGGGGCTGACCGGGGTGGGAGAGGATCAAGCATCTGGAGGACAGCTTTCCTCTCCCAGGGATGGGGGAGAACAAAGGCCGGCGAGTGCCTGAAAATCTAGGTTTTGGCATGCCTGGCCCTGTACAATGGGGCATGGAGGCTGCTAGCCGGCAGGGCATGCTGCATGTTGACACGTGCGTAGCTCACCACCCTTTCGGCATTGTACGCTACTCCTGCCGAAAGAAAATGGAAACTGGCTGACCTGGTTGTAAGGCTTGATGGCCACCCATCCAGAACGCGCCATCTTTAGAGGGCATCAACAAAAACTGGATCTGTTCCTGGTGGGGAGTTTGGGTTCTCCCTGCCACCCCGCCATGGGGAGTAAGCCATGGGGGTAGCTTGGTGATGGCTCGAAGGTGGAGGATGGTGTGGGATGGACGGCGACCGGAGATTCCAGGAGGATGCCAGGTAAGAGGAGCCAACTGGGGGTCCAGGGGGAAAAATCATCAATGAAAAAAAAAACAAACCTGCTACCACCTGCATGCTTGTTATTGCTTTGTCATACCCCTGTTTAAATAACAGCCCCATTTTTTTCCCATGCCCTGCGATGTATGACCACAGGGCCCAAACCAGACAGATGCTTTTATCATGATGCTCTTTTAGCATTACCTTGACTCCCTGATCCTTCTGATCTGTCTTTGATCTTTTTATAAACAGGCACACCTCCCCCTTTTTCCAGGTCAGGTCCTCCCACCATAAGCTCCTCAATGTGTCACTCCTGCTGCAGCCTACTACTTCGCTGACCCTGGAAGCCCCATGCCACATTACCATAAATATGGTAGCAGATAATAAAGCTTCATCCCTGGACCTGCACACTCGCAGCATTGCCCGTACCAAGTTCACCAGTCTTGCCTCAGAAATTGGTCTTCTAATTTCATCCACCCTCCACTTCATCCTGAGCCACCCTTGCATCATCCTGTGAATTAACATGCTTTTTGTTGGGTCTCCCATCTTTTCATGTTGCATACCAAACTGATGGTGGCCAGGTGACCCCCCCCCCCACTGTGGCATGAGTTATCCCTTTCTGCCACCTATGTACCATGAACTTCCCTACTTGATCCTCTGTCACTGCTCCACTTCCCTCCATTTGGTGGCCCTCCCTGAAGACCTGAAAAATTCACCACAACCCTTCATATGCCTTTAGTGTCCTAGGGGCCCAGGAGTTATGGAACAGCAACTCGGCTCCCTCCAGCCAATTTCGCATATGAACGCTGGTACCAGTGTCTTCTGTGCCTCTGCCCTTGGTGTGACTTACCGGAATCTGTTCGGCTGCAGATGGGAGAGGCTGTCGGGTTGTCGTTTTTGCAACCCTTCAATGTGCCTGCCCTAAATGACATGTTAAGCCTGAGACCCCGCAACACTAGCTGGCATAACACTCTCATAATGGTCTCTGACATGGCCCCCCTCTTGTTCAATACTTCTACACCACCTGGTTATCGCACCAAAAAGTGACTTTTTGGTTTCTTAGTTCCTCCCCCTAGATTAGCATTCTAGCCGATATCAGTAACATTTCCAACTGGGTGAAGTCCTTTGTGAGGCCTCCCTGTCTTCCATTCCTCTGGCCATGCCTCTGAAAATCACTTTCCTTTACAATATGCACCCATACCTAATCCCCCAGCCGAATCAGTGTATAGTTCCAGGTCAATGTTACACACCCAATCGTCTTGCTAAAATGTCTTACCATTAAATTTCTCAAAGAAGTTTTCCCATATTTCTAGGTCAGCCTGGGTACCTTTTGCTATGTCCACCTTGTGGTGTGACATTGTAGCCCCTTTTGTCACCCTGGCTAGATGCCGAGTAAATGCCCATCCTGGTCCTATTGCTCTGCAAGCAAAATTTAAAATGTCCCATGAGCTGTTGAACCTGCTTTAACTGTACCTGCCACCTTCTCTCTGTGGCCTGTAGTAGCTGTTTCAACCTGTCCAACTTCTCATCCAGCAAGCAAAATAGCTCCTTCTCCACATCAATTTCTGTGCCCCAATATTTGATGCACTGGCTAGGCCCTTCCATTTTGTCTGTGGCTAATGGTACCCCCAGCTCCTGGCACATCCCTTGGAAGCATGTCAACATGCGTTCCTTCTCAGCCTTTCCCTTTTCTAGCAGTAGAAAATTGTCCTGGTAGTGAATTACCCCTGTATATCTGTACTTCCTCTGAAATACCCACTGAAGCCAGTTGCTAAACAGCTCTAAAGGTGTGCATGCAATGGAGCAACCCATCGGTATGGCTTTGTCAAAATAGTATTCCTCCCCAACTTTGAAATCCAATAAATCCCAATCCCCTGGGTGGACCAGCAGCAGCCAGAACACAGCCTCAATGTCTGTATTTGCTAGCCATGCCCCTGGGTGGCCCCGATGAGCTGTACCACCTCCTCTAAAGGGGCATAAACGACTTTGCTGTCATCCTCCATGGTGTAGTCATTTACCAACTACCCTTCAGGAAAGGATAAATGGTGTATCATCCAGAACTCCCCCTGTTGCTTTTCTGGTACCAATCCCAGTGGGGAGACCTGCAGGTTCTCCAAGGGAGCCTCCTTGAATGGCCCTTCTACCCTTCCCGCTATTACCTCCTTTTTTTTATCTTCAGGCCTAAGACATCCTCTTTCCCTTCAACTGACCCCATATTCTTTGCCATCCTGCTTACCCTAGGGCCATTGAAGTGTAGCCTAAACCCTTCCTTAAAACCTTCCATCAATATCCTGGCTGGCCCCCTGTTAGGGTAGTCCCTTGTCCATTCCTTTTTTTTTTTTTTTTATAATTCATATTTTATTAACACATTTTCACATTACAGGGGACAGAGAGTTACAACATACTCTGCTTATATTCAAAGTGTTACATGAGCTGTCCCCATCCCCCCTTCCCCCCACCCCATACAGCAGCAGAGTCCATACTGTAATAAGATAGGAGTACTATATAGTATCACAAATCAAAAATCATTGATTACAGTAACTCATATACCAGATCTGGTCATGATTAGAGTGTAAAGGGGATCCCAAGTATTCTTGTACCACTGCAGCTTATTTTGGAGGCTCACTATCGCTTTCTCTGTACATAGGTTAGCTAGAATTTCATTAACCCATTCCTGATATGATAGCTTACCTCATCCTTCCAATGCTGGAGTACAATTTTTTTAACAGATAATTCAATCATGGAAATGTGAAATCTCCTGATTCTCACCTTGATAGAGGATAGATCTCCCAACAAACATACATCTGGGGTGAAGCAATCTTGCAAACCTAATATAGGATCTAGGTTAGTCTGTATGGCTACCCACAAAGACCTTATCTTGGGGCATGACCAAAATATGTGAAGAAGTGTGCCATCCTCTTGACATCCTCTGGTACAAGCCCCCGAACTTATAAGACCCCATTTCTTCAGCTTCACAGGGGTGTAATACATGTTATGCATAATGTGGTATTGCATAAGTCGGAGTCTATCCTGGAAAATGTATTTATGACAGAACTTCCATAAAACTGACCATTTGGGAGTGTATTGGGGAAAGAAGGAAACCCAGAGCCTAGTGGGGCCTTCAGGTCTCCCATATTTCCAATAATATAAGACTCGGTATATTTTGGAAATAACGCCTAGTGACCCCAACAAGGAGGAGAGGTCAGATACAAATAGAAAGACAGGCGGGTGAGGAGGAATGTTACCAAGTACTGTAGAGAGCAGATGCTTTAATTGGACCACCCTGAAGTGAAAAGCTAACGGGATGTCAAATTTACGAATTATATTGGAAACTGAGAGCCATTCCCCTGCGTCATCCAGAAAAGTAGAGATTATCCCATCCCCAATTTGGGGCAACCATTTACGAGAAATCATCCTTTTGTTTATTGTGAAAGACGAGGAATTCCAAATAGACTGAGACAAGTCCAGGTGTGGGGAGTACCGCAAAAATGAACAAAGCTGCATGTGAACTCTGAAAGACGTTCGAATGGTGGGACAGCTACAGGTGTCAGGAAAGGACGCCATTTTAACATAGAGCATAGTCGGGGGGTCTATGTTCTCGGACTGAATGAAGTCTAACTCAATTTTGAGCCAGACCGGTCTTAAGTATTCCGGACCCGGATTCACCCAACGCATATACTTTGCAATATGACTAGCCCAGTAATAAATTGCCAGATGGGGATCCGCAGTCCTCCATCCATTTTCTGAGCAGCCAGCTTATAATATGCTAACCTGGATTGTTTATTGGACCAGATAAAATTTGTGAAAATTCTGTGCATTTTCTGAAACCATGATAAAGGAATGAAAGAATTAAGTAGCGAGAGGGGATAAAACAAGCGAGGAAAAACATTCATTTTAATTATATTAATGCGACCCCAGAGAGAAACAGGAAGTTTAGACCATCTATTGAGGTCCTGAACTATCACTTGGGAAAGGGGCTCCAAGTTTTCTTTGAACCAGGAAGAGGGATTGCACGTCAAATTAATACCAAGATATCTGAGAACATGAGGAGACCAGCCGAGACCAAAAGGGGACAAATCATTTTTGAAAACCTTGTGGTTAAGAGGGAAAATGGAGGATTTATTAATATTGAGTTTATAGTTTGAGAAAGAACTGAACTTGGCGATTTCTCCTAACATGACGGGGATAGATGTTTTTGGATGAGATAAACGGAGGAGTAGATCATCAGCATAAGCCGTGATCTTCACCACATTATTACTTATCGGGATACCTCGTATCTCTGGATTATTGAGAATATTTCGGATAAGGGGCTCTAAGTATAAATTAAATAAAAGAGGGGAGAGAGGACATCCCTGCCTGGTACCAGAAGACAAGAGAAAGAGCTTGGAGGGTGCCCCATTGCCGGAGACTCTGGAAGAGGGGGTTCGATATAAGGCCCGAATCCAGTCTATAAACTTGGCCAGAAAACCAAATATTTTTAGGACCTGAAACAGGAAATTCCAGTTGACATGATCAAACGCCTTCTCAGCGTCCAAGGAGACCATTCCCGCAGGAAAGACAGCATCCCTGGATACCGAGACAACGTGTGACAGGGTACATAAATGGTCAGCCGATGATCGTCCCTTCATAAACCCCACCTGAGACATACTAATCAGGTCTGGAAGGACCCGTGTTATTCTATCGGCCAATATCTTTGAGAGAACTTTAACATCTTGATTCAACAGAGAAATTGGCCTATAACCTTGCACTAGTTTTGGATCTTTATCGGGCTTAGGAAGGAGAACAATCAGGGCTTCAAACAGATGTGTGTCTGTTCTTGCACCAGAAAGAATGTGACAGTACAACCGGTGAAGAACTGGTAATAGTTGTGATCGAAAAGTTTTATAGAATAGATCAGAAAAACCGTCTGGTCCCGGGACCTTGTCTGAGGGCAAAGCCCCAATGAACTCTGATATTTCCTCCAGAGATATTGGGGAGGATAGGAACTTCCTCTGTGGTTCAGATAAAGAGGGTAGAGAAGAATCCCTCAAATATGCCTTGAGCGCTTCTAAGGAAGGGGGGTTATCCATGTCCCTATATAAATGCTCATAGTATGAGGCAAACTCCTGCACAACCTCGGAAGGGGACACCTTCAGGGATCCATCTGCCCGGGCTCTTATTGGAGGTATCAACCTAGCAGATTCCTGCTGTTTTAACCTTAAGGCTAGCAAGCGACCTGCTTTTTCCCCCCTGGTCGGTATAACTTGCTTTGGTGCAAATAATAGATAACTCTGCTTTCTCCCTCAGCAGATCTAAATATTTATCTATAGCTACCGAGAGCCTCCTCATATCCTCTTCCGAGGTATTAGAGGATAACTTGGTTTCCAGAGACCTAATTAGAGATAATGAAGCTAATAATTCTGCCTCTCGAATCCTTTTCCTCTTTGTGGCTAAGCTAATAATAATTCCTCTCATGTAAGCCTTGAAAGCACCCGGCAAAGTATCAGGTGCCATGTCCTCAGAGGAGTTAGTAGAGAAAAAGAAATCAATCTGTTCTTTTATTAGGTTACAATATTTGATATCTTTCAGCAGTTTCCCATTTAATTTCCATCAGGTTTCTTTATGGGGAATATTAAGGAAAGCCAGATTAGAAGTCACCAGAGAGTGATCTGACACTGGACCTGGCTGAATCAAGGCAGTTAAGACCCCCGGTAAGAGGACTTGAGAGCTGAAAAGATAGTCGATGCGAGACTGGGTTCTCTCCGAGTTGAAAGTATACTCTCTGTCCTTAGGGTGTAGTACACTCCACACATCGCACAGTCCGCATCGATCCAGAAAGTCCCTGAGGGCCCTCTGCCCGGGTGACAAACCTCTCGACCCACTACCAGACCTATCCACTTCAGGATCAAGAACCAGATTAAAGTCCTCACCCATAATTATACCAATGGGAGGCATGGAAAGGAGTAAGGAGATAAGCTTCATAAAAAAGCCCGGATCGTCTGCGTTTGGCCCATATATGCTACCAAGTAAAATTGGCATAGACCAGAGATTCCCCTGGACCAGGACATGTCTACCATCCGGGTCCCTGAGAACTTGTTTAGAGATAAAGGGAGTGCCTCTATTGACCAGAATCATAACCCCACAACTGTTAGTGGACCCCAAGGCAGTAAATACCTGCCCAATTTGTTGCCTTCTAAGTTGCAGAGATTCACTTTCCAGTAAATGAGATTCTTGCAAGATTGTGATCTGAGAAGACAATAAGCTCAAATGTTTTAACACTTGGTAGTGTTTAACTCTTTTCCTTATCCCCTTCACATTCCATGTAGCCAGATATATACTACTGGCCATCTAAGTAAAAAAAAAAAAAGAGTCTGTTATGTAACATCTAAGGATTACAACAATCGGAATTAAGTGACCAGAACCCATGTTTGCTGCTGTATCTCCCTCCCAGCCCAACATCAACTTCCCTCCCACCCATCTCCCCAACCCTCCAAAATATTCCAAACCCACCCAACGAACAAATAAAATGAAAACCATGAACACAGTATCATCCCCCCCTCCACCCCTAATGTCACGAGCAACGTTCAGCACAATACCGTTTTCCTTCCTCCCCCTCCAACCTCCCAAACATGTGCCCAAAAACCCTGCCCTAATATGCAAACTTCTTATACAAACAATGATCAGTGATATCTAAACGAAGGTAGAGATAATATAAGTGATAATAGACAACTACTGGACTCCTAACATCCAAAAAAGCAGAGAGCAAGAACGAGAAAGAGAAGAGAGAGCATCCCCCATTTGGGAGAAGTCCAGGGAATCCAAATACCTGAGAAAGAAAAGGGCAATATAAAGTGTGATAGCAGAATACGCTATCGTAACTACTGCCACCAGCAAGATTGAAAATTTTCCCAGTGACGTTTGTTAGCAAAAGAACTAAATGCTCCCAAGTAGCGGATCTCCACATGTTCCCAAGCCCCCACTTTTATATTCAACCGGGGGAAATAGATTTCCGAGAAAAGTAATGGGGTTGTTCCACCAAATATACTGCAAGAGCACCCTCTGGTGGAATTATCTCAAAAACGCATGCCCAGCTAAAGCTGATACCAGGAGATCGCTCTCTTGACTAATGCCTTAGCAAATCAAAAACACCAAGTCTGAGGGCTTTTATTATAATAACTACATCATAAGAAATAAATTGGTGTCCTTGTAAAAAAAAAAAAACAGGAAAATGTGATCCACGTGGAGAAAGGGATCTTCCTCCCAGACAAGACACAACCCCCTAGAAACAAACTCCTGGGATATGGAGTTGCTCCAAAACACTGAGCACTAAGATGGGAAGTGAAAGAGAGCAGGAATCTGATGAGAGTAGTCCCCTCTGCCATAGCATTCAGGAACCTTCGAGACCAGACAGTTATTCATTCCTCATTCTGAATAGTAGTACGAGAAAAAACTTCTCCCTTCCATCGCAGGATAGGATGAGACCAAACAAACAGGTCAAGTGTCCCGAAACAGATCAGGCAAAGCAGCCTTAAGTCCCATAAGAGCAGTTTCAGGATTCTCATATGTTGACCAGGTACCAGCCACTAGTACCTGTAATCCTAGCTGGGTAACCCATTTTAAAGCCGAAGGCCTGCTGCTATGACTTTCGATACCAATAGGGTGAAATCTTGATGCGCTTACATCCTGACCGACCCTGGTAAATCTTGGACAATTCTAAGCCTGGCATTTTCCATTTCACTTCTTGCAGTTCTCTCACTTTTGCCAAAAAATGTTGTCGCTCCAGGTAATTTGAAAAGCGACAGATAATGGGATGAGGCATTGCTCCTGGAGATGGCTTGGGTCGCAGGGACCTATGCGCCCTTTCAATGGTGTACTTGGCCCCGAAAGGCAAGGGACCAGCGATCTTTCCATCAGCTTCTGCATAAAAGTGAGTATATTCTGGCTTTCCTCTCCTTCTGGGAGGCCCAAGATAACTATATTATTTCTTCAGCTGCGGCCCTCTAAATCTTCCAGCTTGGCTTCCAGACTAGAAATCCTTTGCCGCATAGCCACGAGACTGGGATTGATTTTTTCCACTTGCTTCTCAAGAGAGGAGATTCGAGCTGCATTATCTGAAGTTTTCATCGAGACCTCTTCGAGTTTTTTAGAAAGGGATTTGATTTCAGCTGATATTTCTTTAACTTCTTCCCAGAAGGGTTTAAACTCTTCCAAAAATCTGCTCAAAGTTAGGGGTTCTTGCTCAGCGATCAGGTTTTGAAGCTCTGGCTTATCCACTGCACTCGAGGCCCTTGATTTTTTCGGGGCCTTCTCAGGAGTGACCGGCGGTGTGTGCTTCTGAGGAGGCTTCTTCATGTAGACCTCCATAATCGACAAGAACAAGCCAGCAGGTGCAAAGGGTATTAAGAAGGTGGTAATCAGCACTCTTTCTGGTTTTTAGGGAGAAATTATGGCCAAAATAGTGATATTTTTCAGTTAGGAGGCTGGAGCTATGCAGAGGAGCTTCTACCCGGTACCCTGTATCACGTGATCCCCATCCCTTACCCATTCCTCCAACACTTCCTGTCTTATTGGGGTTATTTCCATACAAAAATGCCCATTAATTGTACTCCCCGACCCCCCATGTTGCAACCTACTGATTGTATCTTTAACCACCTCTGAACCCTTTTTCCCTATTACTCCTCCCCCGCTGCTGCCCCTAAAACCCCCCGTGCCTCTCTGAAAGGGCTGATTGTTCTGCGTGTTGGTTGCCCCCCCTTGTTCGTATTGAAGGTTCTACATTTTGAGGCTGGGTGGTTACCCCCGCACTTCGAACATGCATGCCTGAAACGGCATTGGGGCCAGGAACAAAATGCCCTCTTATAGCCCCAGCAGCATTTTTGTACCAAGATCTATTTCTTCTCCCCTTCTCCATCATTAATCCCATTGCTGGTCAAACAATCCAGCCACAAGTCAGACTGCATTGTGTCCCATCTCACATCCCCAAATGTAGCCATCTGCTGGCAGAATTGTTCATCATATCGGAGCCAATTATTCCCACTCCATGTCTTTGCCTTTCTAATTATCAAGGAGTAGGTGAGCAGGGGAATTGCCAACTCTGGCTTTTACTCAATTGCTATTGCTATATAAATCATAAAACCCACTAGCCATTAATCCTGTGTCTTCCCTTTGTGCCTCTTCTCCTCCTCCCCTTTTCCCAGCAGTACTGCTGCTGCTGCTGCCATGTCCTTTTTGGCTATGCTTTACTTTTTATCATATTTAGTGATAGCCTCTTTACTTACCAAGACAAAGATGTCCACATGCTCCCCCTTCCAAATTTTCTCTTTTGTGACTGAGGGCACATACTCACCTATGCACATGCCTGGGGAACCTATCTCCCTCGTGTCCTTGCCTTCCCATTGTGATGTTCCCTGGTTCAGTTTTTTTCCACCTCCTGCTTACCCTTTTTAATCTCTGCTAGAACCTTTTCAAATTGACCCACTCCATCCTCCTCCATTGCCTCTAGCATCTGTTCCAAATACTCTTTAATACTACTACCCAGGTTGGGGGCTTCATTACCTGTTTTCGGGGCAGGTTCCAGGACTGGGGCCATCCCTGGTGCAGCCGGTTCAGCTAGCGCATTGTTTTTTATTTATTTATTTATTTATTTTGAAATTAAAAGTTTTATTGATTTTGCCAAAAGACAGTTACACATGTACCAGGTAATGTGCACACATGATACACATCAGTAGTCATAACAAACTGAACCTATACATACATTGGCCAGCTAAATCCCCCAAACCTCCCCACCCTAACCCCCTTCCTCCTCCTCCCGCCCACCCCTGAGTCTGCCTTACTTTATTAATGGAAGAGGAGAAGAGACTTCAACTTTTCTTAGATAAAGCATCCAAACGATTGAGTTATCACCCACTTACTTTAAGTATAAAGCATACAGCTTCACCCACTTTCTATCAAAACTTGCAATGTTATTGCGAAAACCTGCTATCAGTCATTCAGATCTAAAAAAATTAGATATATCCCTTAACCATTCACTATAAGAGATTGTTAGTTGATCCATCCAGTGTTTAAGAACTAGTTTTTTAACAATGATGGCTATTAGGGCCATGTGGAATCTGCACTCCTTAACATTGATACCAGAGTATTGCCCTAGGAGACATACCTCAATTGTGAAAAGGTCTTCTAGCCCTAACTAGGGGTCCAGTTTGGCTCTAATTTCTTGCCAGACTGGGGATACCTTTTCACAGTACCAGAATATGTGCACCATGTTCCCTTCTTCTCTGCCACACCTGGTGCAGGTAGAGTCCAGTATCCTGCCCAATTTAGCCAGTCTCAGGGGGTATAATACATATTGTTCAATATGTGATATTGAGTGAGTCTAAGTCCATCTTGAGAGTGGGAAATATAGAGATCCTTCCAGATCTGAGCCCAGTCAAGGTTCACGTCCGGATGTAAAGTCTTCCAGATTGAAGAACCAGGGAGAAGGTTAGAACAGGTAGAGGTCAGGAGAAGGATGAATACTGTAGAAACACAGTGTGGCTTTAAGGAGTATTCACTTACTTGAGTCATTAAAGGTCTAACTAACGATGGTCGAGGTTTAACCCCAAATAGGGTACCTATAGTATGTCTTATTTGGTACACCTTAAAAATCTTCAACCTCGGGATGTCAAACTTGCTGAGGATTTTAGATGAAGAGAGAAGGTTGTCCTGAGAAAATAAGTCTTCCACATATACCTCCTGTAGCTGTGGGAGCCATTGAAATGAATGGCTTGACCCCCCAATTTTGATATTGGGATTTAGCAGAACTGACTGGCCCGTGTCATATTTAAGGGGTATCTTAAGGTATGAGCAGCATTGTGAAAGCACTCTTAGAGAAATACTAACTACCGAGTCTTGTAACATCCCTGGCAGTGATGATTTTGTTAGATAAAAAACAGTAGAGAGGTTAATGTTATTAGACCTTAAGAGGTCATTCTCAATCTGGAGCCAACTGGGAATATAATCCATTTATCTCTGAGAGAGCCATTCCCCAGCTTAGTTAAATGGCTTGCCCAGTAATACAAAATGAAATTAGGGAGGCGAAGTCCACCCAGGGCTTTAGGCACACTAAGTTTATAAAAAGCACGACGGGGTTGTTTGCCTAACCAGATAAATTTTGAAATCATGGAATGTAGGCGTTTGAAAAAAGAGATCGGAAGCCATAGATTTAACAGATTTAAGGGGTAAAAAAGATGGGGACAATATTCATCTTGATTATACTTATCCAGGCCCATAAAGAAAGGGGTAGGTTCTGCCATCTCAGGAGATCCTGTTGGATAACACCGACCAGGTCATCTAGATTAAGCTTCTGGGTGGTACTAGGATCCCTAGTTAAATAAATATCTAAATACCTGATTGCCTGGGAGGACCATTTAATACCCAGGTGTCCAGATTCCGATTTCAAAGTGTAATTGTTCAGAGGGAAAATTTCGGTTTTAGAGATATTTAATTTATAGTTGGATAGCTTACCGTATTGGTTAACAAGCTCTAAAATGTGTTCTAACAAAGATGCCGGGTGAGCTAAATGGAGAAGAATATCATCTGCATATACCAAGAGTTTGAGAGTCTGAGTGTGAAAAAGGATGCCCCTGATTTGGGGGGGCTGTTTATTATGCCGGAGTAAGGGTTCTAAATAGAGGTTAAACAAAAAGGGTGAAAGGGGGCAACCTTGTCTGGTGCCCATGTATAAAGGGAATCTGGCAGAAAAGACCCCATTGCAGTAAATCTTGGCCGATGGGGAAGCGTAGAGGGACTGTATCATTGCAATAAATTGAGGGGGAAAGCCCATTTTACACAAGGTTAACCATAAGAATTCCCAGTACACCCTGTCAAAAGCTTTTTCAGCATCTAAAGAAATGAAAGCCATTGGGGACTGGGAAGATTGGGCCGCTTGAAAGATGTGTGTGAGTGTCCTAAGGTGGTCAACTGAGGAGCGTTCTGATACAAATCCCTCTTGTTCCGGGCTTAGAAGCCAGGTCCATTGTGCTTTTATCCGGACTGAGAGCACTTTAGCTAAGATTTTAATGTCACGGTTTAGGAGAGAAGTTGGCCTATAGCTAGCTGGGTCTAATTGGGTCTTATCTGGTTTGAGTAAAAGAATAATCGTTGCGTCCAAGAGGGTCGGGTCTAATTTGTCAGCTTGGAACATGTAGCTATATAAATTAAGCAGAAGGGGGGCTAGTTCTTTAGAAAATGTTTTGTAGAAATTAGAAGGGAATCCGTCCAGGCCCGGTGCTTTGTCCAGAGTAAGACTATTAATGGCCATTTCTATTTTGGTGGTAGATATTGGTGAAATTAAAGAGGCTTGGCATATATCATCCAACACTGGAAGGTCTAGAGACTCTAAGTAAGATTCTGTATCTTGAGAATTTGTATTACAGAGGCACTTCCCATACATTATCTTGTAAAAGTTTTCAAAGACCTGTACAATCTCTCAAGGTTCCGTTTTAATAGAGCCATCAGGGGCCCATATAAAAGGGATTAGACAAGAGCTTTCTAAATGACGCAGTTGTAAGGTGAGCAGCTTCCAGCTTTTTCACCCTGGTCTGCATATTTAGCTTTGGTTTTAACAAGGGCATATTCTGGTTTTTCTCTTATTAATTCTGTGTATTCATTACGTAGTACTAACAGTTCCTCTAAGGTACCCGAGGGAGTGGTGGAGGATAAGGAGTTTTCCTTCTCTTTAATCTTGGTTAATAAGATAAAGCTTTAGAATCCCTTAACCTTTTCCTCCTGGAGGCAGCCTTGATAAACTCTCTTTGAAGGTAGCACTTCAAGGAACACCAAAGGTGGTCGCTTCTTGAAACTGAATCCCTATGATGTTCCATAAAGGTAGCAATGAGTGCTTTAATGTGAGAAACCATGGAGTTATCTTTTAACAACTGGGTATTCAGTCTCCAGATTGTTTCCCTCCGAGTATGGGGGTCCAGAGGGAAAGCCAACCAGGCTACTGCCTGGTCAGATATCACTATGGGTTCTATACCAGTCTGGCAAAGATAGGGCATAAGGGAACAGCTAATTAGGAAATAGTCTAATCTGGACCAGGACTGATGGACGTTTGAGTAAAATGTGTATAGCTGGTGTGTAGGATTTAAGATGCGCCATGGATCACCCAGCCCCAACAAAGTTATTAAGTCTTTCAAAGCATTCTGCGAGGACAAAAGTGGCTTCAGCAGTCTATAGGTCCTGTCCAGATCTTGAGTTGGGGAATATTCCAATCCCCCCTAGAATCAAGGTGGATGGTAGGAACGTTGCTATCTTATTAGCTAGATCCATCAGGAAATCTGGATCCCCTCCCACCGGGCCATATATAGAACCCAAGACCACCATATTGTTGTTTAAGATACACTTAATTAGCACATATCTCCCCAGGGGATCAGTGATAGTCGTAACTACCTGAAATGAGATATTCCTTTGAGTAATATGGCCACCCCTTGGCTTGAAGATGAGATCCCATGCAAAACTGGATATTCTCTGTTCATGTAGGGCAGAGCTTTATTCCTCAGCACGTCAAGTGAGTTTCTTGAAGCAGAATAATATCTGTGTTCAAAGAGCACAGTGCTTGAGTATTTGAAACCTTTTCAAAACATCTCTTGGCCCTCTGACATTTCACGTAACTATTTTAATAAGGCTGTTAGCCATTGTTTCCCTCCACTTCAGGTATCAGCCCTAAAAAATTCAGCAGTATCCCAGATCAAACCCTTAAGGGACACTCCCTTCGTCCTCCCAAAACATTGTTAGGAACATGTAAACCCAACTTAACAGAGTAAGATACACTATCCAATTGTATGTATACCCTAAGTCCTCTATTCAGGTAATAACTAAAACTCTTAGTAGGAGTATCAGTTCCCCAGATGCCCATAAAACCTGACCCTCCCCCCCAATGAACCCCCATAACTATTTACAATGGGCCTCTCACCCCAAATCTGAACAGATGCATACCAAGATAACTTCTTTGTGATTGGCCAAACCCCGATGGCGATTACTGTCTCTGCCGTATATATAAGAACTGAATAATATGTTGTTGCCCCATGTAGCTTGCAAAAAATTGCAGTGAACCTCTGATCTACGGGGCCATTGAGATGAATGGCACTTAGATAAAAGATGATCTAAATGCCATCTCCCCCCGAACCAGTACGTTCTGCAGCATTCCCCGTGTCGCCCTAATCTGGAGCCCCCCGCCCCCCATTCATTGTATCTACGCACCTTAAAAGTTATGGGCAATAGTCTAGATCAGGAAGACCCAACCGTTCTGAAGCCAGACTATAGAAAGGCCCAGACTAATTTTCATTAAAGTGCCCGTTATTGATAAACACTGTCACCCTTGTAATCCTTTGATTGGGCCATGCCTAGCCTTATAAGCTTGCTACAGCCTGAAAACCGCAGTTGTTAAACAGGGACAGAGCTCCTATTAGGAGCTACCCAATCATGAATAGCAGATCTCCTCAGGATCAGTGTAGCCTAATAAGGCTTACATCCAACTGATCTGGACTGCCTCTATCCCTAATAAAGCTGCCCATAACCTAACTCGTTAATAGAATTAACATTCAAACCTTAAACCACTGAATTATAATATAGAGACTGACCTGAGGCCTGCGAATAACAGTGCCTACGAAATGACTGGGGGAAAGATAAGGAGGTACCCACAATGATCCCTGCTTATTGTCCTGCTAGGAAACCACCCCCCTTCAAGAAAAGTTCCTGTTGTGGACCAAAGTATTGCCAGGAACCCCTTGACTACGAAATTGCACTGACCCCACCTGCCAGCATAGAATCTAATGGAGTTCTCTCAGACAGACCCAGCAAGTCACAAAGATTATCAGGCTTAACAGGTAGACAAATTAAATGTAAACCATAACTTTGGCTGCAAAACCACCACAGTTCTTTTAAAAGAGTTCAGCCTTCTTTAAACAGGCTAGGCAATTTTGAAGAGAGATCTGAAGCTGCTTGTTCAGGCATGTCATATGTAAACTAGGAACCCTGGACTGAGACGCGGAGCTTGGCCTGGTACAGCATTCGGAAGGGGATACCAGCAGCAATTAACTTCTTAACGGTAGCATGAAAAGCTGCCCACTTCTGACGGGTCTCCAGAGGCAAGTCCTGTGTTATTCTGAGAGTGGCACTTTCCCACATACTTCTCTGAAGTTCTTTAACTTTGTTGATGACATGCTGTTTCTCTACGAAGCTCAAGAACCTCACGATGAATGGTCTGGAGGGAGCTCCTGGTGGGGGTCGTGGCCTGAGGGAGCGAAGTGCTCATTCAATTTGATAGCTGGCGTTCAGCGGGGAAAGGCCTAATACCTTCTGTAAAAATTTCTGCAGGAAAGCCACAGTGTTGGCGCCCTCCTCCGATTCTGGTAGCCCGAGGATCAAAATATTATTCCGTCGACTCCTGCCCTCCAAATCTTTGGTTTTAAGCTGTAACCTATGGATTTGTTGGCGTAATTGTACTATCTTGGGCTGTAATTTCTCCCGCCACTTCTCTGCCGAAGCCACATGGGCCTCTGTATCTCCCACCCTCCTTGTAAGGCCGTTTAGGTCACTATGGAGGGACTTCAATTCCGATGAAATATCAGAGAGGGTTTCCTTAAATGGTAACATTTCTTGCAAAAAGTGGTCCTCCATTAGTGGAATTGCAGCTGAGGTTGGAGGCGTCACTTTACCAGTAGCTGCTTCTTGAGCCCGTTGCTTTTTAGGCATTTTTTCCGGTGAGGGTGATGGAGTGTGCCTGGGCAAGGTCTGTTTCATTTCGGCCTCCATCGTGGTAGATGAGACCAGAAACGAAGTTGATTATAGTGCTAGGCTGACACTGAATCACGGATTCACCTGAAATAGCTTTGATCAATGTCTCTTTAGGCTGTTAGTTGAAAATTTAGGCAATAGAGAGGCAAGGTGTTGGAGCTCCATTTCAGTGCTGCTACCAGGAACCCTGCATCACGTGATCTTCCAGCTGGTGCATTGTTGTCTGTCTGTGTCGGAGACACTGATGGACCTGACAGTGCAAGAAGTCCCACCTGGTTCCCAGGTTGTGGTGACATCAGGGCAGGCACAGGCAGAAGAGTAGGCTAAGGCATAGGGATCGGCGGTTGAGGAACTGTGGCAGGGGATGGCCCAGCAGGTTGGGTGCCCCGGGCTCATCCTATTCAGGACTAGCTGGGCCCCTCAGGGGCCTTTTATTGCCTTTGTCCTTCTTCCCCTTACCTGTCTTCCACTTCTCACCTCATCTATCCTCCAGGCCCTCTGCCAACTCCCAAATTTTATTTGCCTTGTCTGAAAGGTCCACTATGGCATAGTATGCATCCTCCTTGGTCATTTTGTTTTTTCTTGGGGCCATTCTGAAATGCATCTATCAATGGGGCTGCAAAACAAATTCAACAGTTAGACATCACATAATACCCACAGTGTCATTGCAGGGCCTATGAGCATATCCCCAGGGCTCCTGAAGCACAACACAATTATTTATATTATATTATTTTATTATTGTTTTTTCTATATATCTATCACCATTACACCACTTATTAGAGCCCCTGTCCCTTGCCTTGTCTACCACCCCCCCCGTGCGGTTGCTCCAACCTTGATCACTGAGAAAACGGTCGCTCTCCTGTCGGCCGCTCTCCTGTGGCTGAAAAATGGCGTCTGTTTCCCAGAAAACTGCATCTGCCCAAGTGCCATGTCCCTGGATTGCCCCCATCTATTTATTTTGTTTAGCTTTTGTTTACCAGGTAAGCACGCTAAACAGGTGCCTATTTTCAGGTGCGACCCAGGAGAATTACAAAGGCACAGGCAATAACAATTCAGAGACAGGATAACAGCAATCAACAAGTTACAGACAGGTAGAGGCAAAGAAGTCAGACAGTAATCATGTACAGTGTCAAGGTAACAGCTATCAACAAGGTACAGACAGGTATTGGCAGAGAGCTTCAGTCAGGTACAGGCAGAAAACAAATACAATGCAATTACAGTGTTAAGGTATGGGAACCATAGAAGGCTGTTGAGGAAGCAATGCAAATATCAGCCGATAGCCAGAGGGTGCAGGCTGGAGCACATCAGCAAGTGCCGGAGGAGTGGACGATCGGATGATGTTGTCTGTAAAGTTGCCCATAACAAAGGATCAATCATTACTAGATGAGAGCCACCCCAGCCTGGAGTAGAGCTGGCAGTGATGGGTGAGATGGGGGGGGGAATAGGGTGAAGCGACACACGTTGTTGTATGCAGTGTCCCATTTCATGAGCCAGGATTTTGGGGCATTCACGAAGGGGGCAAGCCCATCACAAAGCGTGGGGAGAAAGACCCCATTTGCAAGGGCAAGTCAGCAGCTGGGGTGAGGCAGCTTTTTGCTCTGTACACCATACCCAGTTTACAGTTAGTGGCCTTGCAGGAGTTACATATGTGCAGGGGGGAGAGGTCCAGCTGAGGGTCAAGGGTTACCCCCAGCTACTTGAAAGAGCTGACCACCAACACAGGGATGCCATCAGTGCCAACGACTTTGAGATCATCCTGGCGCACTCTAACCTTGGCAGGGGAGCCAAATAACATGGCCTGCATCTTCTGGAGGTTGATGACAAACTTATTTACCTTGAGCCAGGATTGGATATGGTTGAAATCAGAGTTTAGTCTAGTGTTTATGTCTCTGATATTCTGGGAGCTAGCAAGAAGCATAAGGTCATCAGCATATATCGTGACGTGTCCGGAGGCAAGGACCAAGGGCAGCTGATTGATAAAGAGGGAGAACAGTAAGGGGCTAAGGATGAACCCCTGAGGCACCCCACAGGTTACCAGTGCTAGCCTATAAAGGGCTTTCTGGAACCTCGTGTACTGTTGCCTACCCGAGAGGTAGTTGGTAAACCAGGCTAGGACAGGAGGGAAAGGCCGAGGGACTGGAGGGCAGAGCCCAGGAGAGTGTGATCGCCCAGATCAAAGGCCTTAGACACTTCGATGAAGATGGCCCCCGTGAGTTTGCCTTGGTTGGTAGCAGCTCTGATTTCGGAGGTGACCTGTGCAAGGGCAGTGGAGGTACTGTGCCCTTTGCGGAACCCATGCTGCACAGGGGAGAAGAGGCCATAGGTTTGGAGGAAGACAGCAAGCAGGGAGGCCACTACCTTTTCAAGCAGTTTGTTTACTGCAGATAGAATCACTATGGGGCAATAGTTTTCAAGTATTTTGGGATCTCAACGCTTGAGGACTGGGATCACATGAGTTACCTTCCATATGGCTGGGATAGACCCAGATAGGAGTTGAGAATGTGGAAGATTGGCCAGGCTAAGTGGGGGCCCCCTAGGATGAGTAGTTTGGGCTTGAGGTTGTCATGCCCAGTGCTAGAGTGAGGGGAGAGACCAGATAGGAGCTTCCATGTCCCTTTGCAGGAGACAGACTTAAAGTAGAAGGGAGGGGGGGAGGATGGGATACAGCACCACTGGTGGGACCCAGATCATTTGTAACTGAAGGTGTGGGGGAGAAGTCAGACAGGTCAGAGAACAGGCCATTAAAGGCATTGGCTACAGTTAGGGCATTGTTGCAGCTGACTCCGTCAATAAGCAAATCGGAGACCTGGGGGCAGGCAGGACCATTAGCAGTATGTTTGATATTGTACCAGAAGCTCCTAGGGTTCTTGACAGACACTTCAAGGGATGATTTTCAGAATTCCCTCTTAGCCGAGCAGATCGCCTGCTTACATGAGCTCTTGAGTTGCCTGTAAACCTCAAAGTCTGATCTGTCCCCGGAGACCTTATATTTTTGCCAGCTTTTGTCTCAAAGCTTCATCAGGGCAAACAGGTCCCCTTGCAATCATTTTATGACAGCACCCCTCACTCTCCTTTTTATGAGTGGGGCATGTCAGACTTGTAACAGGGCAAATATGGTCAGAAAGCAGTCCAGAGCAGCAGAGGGGTCGCATTTGGCACAAACTGGAGACCAGTCTGTCTGTCTGAGGTCAGTAAGGAAGTTGTTGAGGTCAAACTTTGAGTAGTTCCTCATCTGAATGACTTTTGGGGGGACCCTGGAAGTAAGGACCTTCCAGATACAATAGGTAGGGGAATGGTCAGAGATGGAATCAGAGATGAGGCCAGAGGATGAGATACAATCAGGCCTATTGCTCAGCATCCAGTCAAGAAGAGAGCCTTTTTCACGCAGAGGAAGAGGATCTGGTGGGCTTGGTGATAAGTTGGCCAAGGGTGAGGCCAGACAGAAGGGGTTCATAGATTTTAGTGTTGCCACTCAGCCAATTTAGGGTAAAATCCCCAAACACTAAGAGTTCACTAGTCCCCACCTTAGGACTGAGGCAGTCAAGGAGATGGGAGAGGCCATGAACATCTCCTTTTGGTGGATTGTACACACAAGCCAGGTGGAGCTTCTTAGTGTTGTCCAATATAAGAAGGGAATGTAGGAACTCGCAAGAGAGGGAGGGGGGTGAGGTATGACAGTCACTTTAAGGTGGGGTTTATAGCAGAGCAGCAGTCTACCCCCTGTTTGTTACCCACTCTGTCCAGTCTATTACCACTGTAAGGACCTAGTGGGCTGTCCATAGTTCCCCAGAAAACCTTACCCAATAACTCCTTGCCCTCATGCAGCCCACCTCCCCTCCTAGCAATTAAGGTGCATCCTTGCACTTCACCCCACTAGCTGCTCCACCGCACACTTTAAACATGCTGTGCCTTTGAACCACTGTGTAAAAATTGCCATGATACTAATCCTGGCAGACCATCCTGGATTACTGAAATTCATTATATCATTCAATCCCTTGCTCAGTTGAAGCAGTCTTTTTGTAATGCAGTGACCAAAAAGTGACCAGCCAGGTCCTTTCCCTATTACCCAGTGTTCACTGTTAGTAACTGTGTGGCCAAAACCAATTAACAAACCAAAATGTTGTTTTTTTTTTGTAATATATCTTGTTTTAGCCCACAAACGCCATTCATGTGGTGAAAAACGTGTCTTCCACCCTAGACCATTGGTATCCTAAGACCTCCTGTTCTACAGCAAAACTGCAGGCCTTCCCATGCCATGACCACGTCACCAGGCCTTTAGTGTGGTGGCCTCTTCAATGGCCTTGTTTGTGCTGGTATCTCTGCCCCCACCCCAATCCCCTGATCGCTTACCCATTCCCACTGCCAGGAAAATACTTCTGTGGTCTTGTCATAAGGTGTCGGTGTGCCACGTGGCTCATCCTATCCCTCTAGCATCCCCGCAACAGCCCGAGTCCACTTCTTTCAGCGGGAAAAATGTCCCTTACTATTGCAGTATTGCTCGCCCAAACCCACACCTGGGGCAGCTTCTTCCCCACTACCTGAGGACATGGCTGAATGGAACGCACAATTTTTATTTTAATTTTTTTAAACCACTCCCCCGAATGGCTTTGCTTGCACCTCTCTCAGTGTTTTCTTATGCACTTAACAGTGCCATAACCAGAAAAACTCACACGCTTGCTTGCTGCTGAAAATGTCTGCCCCACTGTGCTTCTCCTCCAGACTCCTTAGCCTGGTGCTCCAGGACAATAGTAGTGTCTATCTCATCCACAACAAAAGAAAATGACTCCCAACTCCCTTTGGCAGTACTAAGGCCTATTCCCTAAGTGCGACCCAGACTCTCACATCCTTTCTGGCTTGTATCTCAGGACCAAAGCTGGATACATTTTTCTTTACATCAGGTGCTTCAGACCCCAAATAAGAGCCCCATTACCAGGAGTGCCAACTAGCTCAAACAAGAAAAAAGCCAAAACACATCCCAGCCTATCCTTACCTGCAGCACAACCAGGTTGCCCACAATTAAAGAATTGGCCTGCCACTTGAACAAAGGTCCCCTTTCCTGTTTTGGTGCCAAAACATAACCAAACAAATAGCCAAATGTTTCGCTGCCTAAAACTGCCTGAATAACAAAACTGAACCACAGCGTAATTCTTATTATTAATTCCTTTTTTACTACCTGCACACATAGGTCCCCTTATTTATTACCTTATTATCAGCAATCCTCACCAGCTGGGACTTTTCCATGGCTGGGCACACTGGCAGTTAATTAAAACTATTTCTATTTAAAATACTTTTTTTTTTTTTGATACCACTACTAAACAATATAGCACCAGGCCGATTATCCTAAATTTGGCCTACTCACTAATGGATACTGTTTGCCAATCAGACGTGCTGCCTAGAGTCAATTAGAAATCTCTAAATGCAGCAAAAAGTGAGGTCTGAGACCTCTTGCAGCTGTTTTTTACTATTGAAGCTTCTCCCCTTCAGTCCCATCCCTTGTCCAATCCAGTTCTTTCTCTTTGTCTATCTCTCTCCAGCCCTTCCCCTACGTGGCCTCACTTATGAGATCATGAGCCCCCTTCCCTGAATGCCACCGGGCCGCCCTTATTGGTTGAGGCACAGAGGACAACAGGGCCTGCTCTTTAAACTGGCAAGCAACATTAACTAATGGGAGAACAGTTTGCCCAGTGCCTGACAACATCACAATGGCATCTTCTGTGGTTAAGAACAGAGCAGTGAAATCAAACAGAAAGGGTAAAATCTTCATTGAAAGAACTAAAATTGCCAGAGAAGCACTGTCACTGTATAAATGATGTATGATATGCACTGACTAAAAATATCACAATTATTCTTATCTGCAGGAGTTGACCTGTGGGTTTCAGTCATGGTTATGTCACTCATGAGGCCATAGAGGTAAAAACTTGCAGATAAATATAACTGTGATAGTTTTAGTTAGCCAGTGGCTTATCCCATATAAATATACATTAAAACATTACAAAATATAAAATACAATGCTTAAAAATGAAATTACCACCACAACATTTAATTGATCAGGCCCCCAGATGAAGACTGCAATCAAAGTGCTAGGGCGTTGAGCGGTCTTTGACCCATCTCCTCAAAGATGGAAGTTATTAGACTGTATCAGTGAGTGAAGACCTCTCTTCTTTTCCAAGACAGCATTCTCTGATGTGATTGCCTGGCATCTTTTGGTGTGCAGATTAATCTACAGTATGCACAATCTGTTACCATCTCCTTACCATGGTGTGCCCAGAAATACGCATTCGCACCTGCAAATCAGGTTGTCTGTGGAGATAGGAGATTAATGGAAGATACATGACTTGTGATCTCAGAGGCTGTGGCTGCTATTTCTTTAGAAACCACTGCTCACTTGGTGCTAACTTGATGGGTGCTTACTAGCCAACCACATCCTCACTCACATTACTGGCTTTTGTGGGAAAGTTGGACTTGTTAGGCACACCTTCTTTCTTATTTGAACATAGCCTAATACCATTTTTATATGGCATGGAGTTTAATATATGGGATAAATCTGAGACACTTCAGATAATACATTGCAATGAAATGACCTCAAGAAGTGTAATTAACTAACACAGCTCAGGTTTCTATCACGTGGCTCAGATTTGCTCTCACAACTTGATTCGTTTTCTGTCTGAAAACAATTGCATACACAGTGCAACTTTAAAATTCAAGTACTTACCTTTACGTTGTTAAAAAAAAAAAATGTGAAGAACGGCATGAGACAGTGGCCCACAAGCTACCAATCCTGGTAGCCTCAAGGTGCGGCCACCAGAACATACTGTTAGAATCACTCTATATTTTTTCAACCCAAGACCCTTATAAAATAAATCTTTTTTCACACAGTAATTAGTAACTCAAGTTCCTGATATCCTTTTACTTATAATTTATCTCTTATGTTTCTTTTTCAAATGATGAAATTGTTAAATCTATCTTATTTCTAATAGAGGGCATCAATTTTGTGTGGCTACTGAGCTTTTTGGAACTCCAAGGATTTGCATGGGCTCTGCTCCTGTACTTCACTGACTACTGCTTGCTCTGTTTTTTTTTATCTGCACAGAGTGTGCTGGGGAAGGTTTCATGTTTCTCCCACAGTACTTTGTTGTTGCACTGTCTTCCATGGCCAAAACACCCCTACCACAACTGTAGTTTCCATACCCCTCCTGCTACTTTAGTCTTTGTACCCAACAACCTTCCTAGGTTCCATCTTCCTGCATCTTTGCTTCCTGTGTTCCTCCCTGGAGAGTTTGTTTGCACATGTTCCCTGCTCATTTCCTACTGTACTCTCCTTCCCTTGGCCTTTCTTTGGCATGTTGTAATGCTAGTTCACATATCTGGCAGCCACCCATGGTTGCATTGTTATCCCACCTGCTTCCAGTATTCATTATACTTCTTGTTGTCCCCTTCTTTCAGTTCTATATGTTCCACTCTTTGCTGTAATTTGTGGGACTTAACATTCCCTTATGCTACTTTTGTCTTGCCTAACCTTGTTCCGTGCACCAGCAGCCTGTTGTTGGTGTGACTGTTCTGTCTGTCTCCTTGGTGGAATATGTTGAATTCCCCAATGTTCTCATCCTTGGGACAAGTCCCTTTAGGCATGCTGGGGTGAAACAGTTGCTGAGTTGTACCCCTAGCTATGCAATCAAGCTCTGTGGCAACTTGCAATGGTGAAGTCTTAGCACCAGGACAGAGCAACACTGTAGTCAAACCTTTCCTCTCTCTGCATGTGTGGTTATCTCTTTCCCCTTGAAGTTTTGCAATCATTTATTCCCTAAAGTTCCTTTAGGAATATGGACAGAGTTTCTGTGGCATTCCCAAGCATGGGGCTCTTGCCAGGGGATCTATTTAATCATATGGTCAACCTCTGTGTCAGCCTGCATGGGTGTCATGCTTGGTAGCAAGACAGAGGGAGTTAGTTTTCAAACCATTGCCCAGCCTTTTACTGAAGCCTTGATCCTTCTGCCATTATCAGTATGGGCAAGACTCAACTGCACATTCAGAATGATGTATTTTGGGGAATAACTAATCGATTATTAGTAATATGCAGTATGAGAAATACTAATAAGCCTGGAGGAATGGTGACCTAAGGTCTTAGATCCCTAGAGGTTACATCAGTATGTATGTTAGAGGAGAGGGGGAGGTTCTTCTCTTCAGATCCATGATATCACTTTGACAATTTCTTGTCAACGTTTTCTCTGACACCACTGTGTCTACTGCATTTGTGGTTGGCATGGTGCTGTAGAGAACAAAGTTGTTTTCTTGTGGGGGCTGTACCCCCACATCCCTCTAACTTACTATTATCAACTCCAGGATGGAGTTGTTTTGTGGATGGGATGCAGGATCTTGGAAAAGGGTGCTGAGTTCCTAAGCACACTTTACAGTGATGTGTCAATGTTGTCAGCATCGACCTCATCGCTGTAAATTTGTTGCTGTAGAGATGGCATACCCTTCTCTTCTACTGTATGCCAAAGGTTATACTTTTTGCCAACAGTCTAGGCTGGATGGCAACCAGAAAGCTGCTCTTTGGGGCTGCTGTTCTATCTCTCTTCTTCAGGGAATGACATCTGACATTAAGTTACATGTTCTTTTTATCACATGGTCAATACCCCTCTGGAAACTCTAAACTTGGTACCCATAGTGTGGGGTTCCTTTGGTCATATGACCAAGCTAAGTGGAGCCTTCTTCAGGGTTACAGTCTTAGCTACAACCTATACAGAGTTGACAGCCAAAGCATTTGTTGACCAAGCATTTGAATACATACATAGGTATCTGATGACCCAATGAACTGAATAATTTTTTTAACTTTTTTTAATTTTACAAAGTGTTTACCTCAGATAGCCCAACTGAGATTCCACTTTTTTTTCAGTGGGGGCTTTCTTCCACTTATTTCTGCAATTGGGTAGACTGAAAAGCTGGGAGGTGAGGTGACTTGTCCGATGTTACTAAATGAGTATTTGACTCTGGCAGGATTTGAACACGTAACCTACTGGTTCCCAAGTCTATGCACTAACCAGTAGACCCCACTTTAAACTCTGTTGTTTGGAGTTGAGGCAATAGGCAGTTCACAATTGCCCCCCCAGCTCCACTAATGGGCACCTTTTCTGCATTCACAGTAAATGCTTTCAACTCCATCCTCTACCCTTGCATCAGCAACTCTCTTTTCTCTCTGTCTCTCTGACATGGCATCTGATGTATCCCAATAACATACTTTTAGCAATAGGGCTGAATCCCTTTGGTGTCTCCAAAGCTATAACATTTAACAGGGGTTTCTTTGGTCATATGGCCAAGCTCTGTGGCACAATGAGATTGTTTTGCTCTCTGTAGCAAGACAGAGAGAGTGAATGACCAAACCACTGATTGAAAAAATAGTTCAATATACTACACTCACAGCTGTCCACTGACCCAGTGAACTATGGTCTTTAAAAGAGTCCATCAATTATTTAACTGTTGCACTAATTTGTCAGCCAGTGGAAGTTTATCACTACTGATTGAAAGAAATTTGCGTCTATAATTGATTTTTTTGGCAGTAGAGTGATTTGCCAGCCATCTGAGTTTTTTTATCATTATGAATAGATCATTTTAAAGGAGGAAAGAAGATACTGCAGTACTATAAAAATCTTCCGGCCATATAAGAGTGATCATAAATCACTGGCATATCTTTTTTGACCTAAAATTGATTTTTTAAACCTTAGAAGAATGCTATACAAGCATTGCTTATCTAGTGCCATTTATGTCATGTGGCCCAAGGCAATTTTGAACAATGTGATCTTAGATTAAGAAAAGGAAAGATCAATAAACAGGTCTTCAGTTTTTTTCTCAAAACAGGCCAAAGATTCAGCAGAGTGTTAAGTTGTACTTAAAGTAGTTTCCATATGAGCAACATAAATGCTGAAGGCGCAAGAACTGAATGAGGAGGTATGGAACAGAAGCACATTAAGGAAGTCATTCTCTGCAGATGTCAGAGAGCAAATAGGAACATGTGGAATAAGTAAGTCTTTAAAATACCAAGGATCTGCCAGCTGCACACATTTTATGTACAAAAGTCGTAAAGTAAAAAAGGCAATGCAGTTGCCATCTGGGATTCAAAATATACTAAATGCTTGCAGGAAGTAAAGAATTACTTTTAATGAAATAAAACAGCCTGGTTTCAGTTTATAGGTAGGATTATATAAAAGTGTGATTTTGGCCGTGCCAAAATTCTGAACTTTACCCAAGAGAAGGAAAAGGGAATGCCACTGTAACTTTTTTCAGTGGGTACAGGCAGGGAAAATAGAAAACAATTTGGAAATTTGTAATAGAAAATTACAGCAAATACACTGGGATTATACTTTTTCTTGGACTTACAAAAAACTGTTTGAGACAAGCTTTTGAGAGTTATACCTGTAATAGTCAAGTGCCCTAGGCCTAGACAGACAAGTCAAACACAACACATCAGTTCAGTGGCCTACACACTGCTGGGCACAGACAAAGGAATACCCACTGGGTATAACAGGAATTATACATGGATAGGATTACTTAGAGACTACTGGATGGGCAACTATGAAGAACTAGTGTGTTCTGCCACAAAGGGATTCTGATTCCTTCTGACCTTGAGGGCGAAGCTTGAGAGGTCCATGGGAATCAGAACCCCGAGGTGGCAAAACACATTGGTTGTGCATAGAGTTGCTCATCCTGTATTTTTTATAGTGTATAGTACTGTGTGAAAAATGTGTGTTGCGAGTTCTTTTGCTTTCAAAATTAAACTGACTCATGCAGTCTTTAGAGGTTCTAGAATGCTGTTCTACCACAGTAGGGTGGAACAGCATTCCATGACCTTGGAAATGTGGTAGAACAGCATTTTGAAAGGGATGGAATTCTATACAGAACACCACTCCACTATACACTATAAATATTTATATGCATGAACAGCTCTAATGATGTTCCCTGTACTTCCTACTGCCATTTACATAGATACCCATCTGTTCATATTACACTGCTTCCCTTAGACAAAAACAAGTCTAAAATACTTCAACAGTAAGATTTTCTAACATCTGGGCTGAAGTAGACTATTAAATACCCAGAAACAAGTTCAGGGGATTTCTCTGCCTCTTTGGGTAAGACTTGTCAGTAACTAAGTAACAGTACAGATTAATGTCCAGTTGCACAGATATACAGGATCTGAACATGACTTAAAGGTCAAGCCTTTGTGGTGGTCTTCAATGTCTCATGGGATATCTGCAGGCTGGAACAACCACTGCTTGTAAAATAGGTGTTCATTATTATTTGGCACTGGCCCTGGTGCAGCTTCACTGGCAGGATCAAGGTACACTGTGTCACTGTCCTCATCTGGAGTGACGTCTTCTGCTGCACGTGCTGGAACCTCAGAATGTAGCAGGTGATTCACATGTATGTGAACAAATCGATGTCCCATGCAAACTGAATAGATCAAAGTTCCACGTGTTTCAATCACCACCCCAGGAATCCAAGAAACTTTGGGATGTTTACAGTCTCAACCATCACCTTCTCCCCACGCTGAAAAATCCATACTGGCTTGGTCTACTTGTCATAACTCATTTTTTATTTTAGCTAATGTTTTGCAACAGTATCAGCCAAGTCTTGATTGAGCAATGACAAACGGGTATGAGATTTATGTTGAAAAAACAGTTCAACAGGTGTTCACTCTGTGACTATGTGAGGAGTATTTCTGTAAGAGAATAGGAAATGAACCAACCTTTGAGTTGTAGGTACGTGCTGTGAATCTGGATTAGTCCAAGCTTTTTTGAATGTCTCTACAACTCATTCAGCAGCACCATTGGATGCTGGATGGTAAGGTGGAGTCAAAATATGTTGGACCCCATTCTGCTTAAAAAACAATTTAAAGTCATGGGAAGAAAATTGGGGACCATTGTCCAACACTAACTCCCATGGTAGTCCATAAGAGACAAAAGGTTGTCTCAGGAGGTTTACAGTCTTTTCAGTGGTTGTGACTGTTGTGGGAAACACTTTCAGCCATTTGGAGTGGATGTCAGTTACTATTAAGAAATGTTGTTTGTCTACTTTGGCATAATCGACATGGATACACTCCTACTGAGTGGTAGCCCAAGACCAGGGATGCAAAGTTGCACTTGCAGGTTGGTTGCAGACAACCACATATGGTATGCATTGGTTGACAAGATGTTGAATATCTTGTCAAGTCCTGGTCACCAGAGGTATCCTCTGGCCAATGCCTTCATCCGAGAGACTCCAGGATGACTGTCATGTATGTCAGAAAGTAACCTCTTGTGAAACTTTGGAGGTATCACAAATTGAGCTCCCCACAGAACACAGCCTTGACCTGTTGGCAACTGGTCCTTCTTGTCCCAGAAAGGTAGGAGAGTGTGGTTTCTCATGAAGTTGGGTCAACTATTTAGGGTGAAATCTAAAACTTTACAGAAGACAGGACCTCATTGTGTCTCTGCTGCGACATCCTGTGAAGCAATGGGTAATTTCTCAAGATGTGAAAGGTTGAATACTGCCCCACCATCTTCTTTCTCTGAAGCATCTTGGCACGGCAGTCTCAATAATGTATCCACATTTGTGTGATCCTGAGATGTCTGTATTCAAGGTCATAGTTATAAGCCCAAAAAATCAGGGCCCATTGCAGCATCCTGAGTGCTGCGAGAGTTGGTATTTCAGCCTTTGGCCTTAGAATTGCCAGTAGAGGCTTGTGATCTGTTTGCAGAGCGAATTCCCATTTGTACAAGTACTTAAGGAACTTCTTGACACTGAAAATTCTGCTTAAGCCTTCTTTCTTGATCTTAGCATAGTTTCTTTCTCTTGGAGAAATTGTCCAGGAAGCAAAAGTTATTGGGTGTTCCTCCCCAGAAGGTAACACACGAGAGATGATGGCCACCACTCTGTGTAGGGATGCATCGAATGCCAGCCTCAGAGGTTTGGTTAGGTCACAGTGTGCTAACCACTTTCTGTTTAGAAGACATTGTTTGCAAGCCTGGAATGCCTCTTCACACTGTGGTGACCAGTTCTAATGAACTTCTTTGTGTAGAAAGTCATAGAATGGTTGCAGCAATGTGGACAAATGGGCTAGGAACTGTCCATAGTAGTTCAAGAAGCCTAAGAATGATCTTAACTCTGTCACAATTGTTGGTGCAGATGCCTTGATTATAGTATCCACCTTGTCCTCTGTTGGGTGTAGGCCTTGGGCATTGATCTGGTAGCCTAGATACTCAACAGAATTTTGCAGAAATTGTCATTTGGATAGCTTCACTTTCAGTCCATACTGCTGCAGTCTGGACAGAACTTGATTCAGGATTGTCAGATGCTCTTCCACTGTGGGTGCTGTTACCAAGATATTGTCCATAAAGCAGGCTACATGGTCCAGTCCTTGCAGTAGCTGGCCCATTGTGTTCTGGAAAATTGCTGGCACTGTGAAAACTCCATAGGCCAGGCAATGGTATCAATAAAGTCCCTTGTGGGTGTTGATGGTTAGATACGGTTTTGACTCTGGTACCAGTTCCAAACTGCTGGTATGCAAAAGATAAGTCCAACTTGCTGATTAACATTCCACCTGCCAGTGTGGAAAACAAGTCCTCTGCACTGGGTAATGGGTATGGGTCTTGCTCATACAATGGTTGACTGTAACCTTGAAGTCACCACACAGCCTCACTGCTTTGTCTCACTGCAGTACAACAATAGGGACAGCCCAGTTGCTACTCTCTACTCATTGCATAATACCATGTCTTTTGAGATGGTTCAGTTCCTTCTTCACTGATTCGCTTAAAGCATAGAGTACTGGTTGAAGCTTGTGGAAAATTGGAGTGGCTCCCAGTTGCACTCAGATCTTCACCTTGAAGTCCAAGATTGTGCTGTAGTCATCCTGGAAAATAGGATCATGCCTGTCCAATACTTTTTTCAGTGCATCTTGCAGTGCCTTGGTCATGGTATTTAATCTGAAAATATTTTCCCAGTTCAACTTGGTCTTCCTAAGCCAGTTTCTTCCTAGTAAGGCAGGTCTTTTTCCGTGCACTACCAACAAAGGCAAGGTCCACATTCCTCCCTTATAGGTGACTGGTACCTGAATCTCCCCTAGCACATGGATTCAGGCTCCAGTGTAAAATGGGAGCTGAATATGCGATGGTTGCAATGAGCACTGCTAAAGTTTTTTTCTGTAGATGTGCTCTGTCACAAGATATATTGATGCTCCAGTGTCTAGTTGCATGCTAACTGGTTTTCCCACTAACTCAATTTGGAGGCAAATTTCCTCTTCATTGGATTGTGTTGCATAGACCATAAACAGTGGCAATGTCTTGTCTTCCATTTCGGTGGTTGTAGTGGCATCTGTGACATACAGTTCATGAGCAGTCCATGCTGAAGTCTTACACACTTTCCAGATGTGACCCACATTTCCACATCTATGGCATTTCTCGTGTTGAAATCAGCATGTGCTTTACTGGTGGGTACCTCCACATCTGTAGCACAGTTGTTTCAATCTTGCAGAAGTGCTCTGTGGTGCTGGCTTCCTGACCATTTGAGGTTGTTGATAAATGGGTGGTGCAGAATGTCCCTTGAGTTCTGGTGTATGGGTGACCTTGTGAACTCCACTCCTTTCTGATTCAGAATGTCCCACTAGGGCACTGGAGCCTTTTTTGGTGATCTCCATATCGAATGCAATGCCAAAAGCTGACTTGAAGTTTAGATCTGCTTCTGACAAAAGCCTTTTATGATAGGTTTACCCTCTCAGATTGCATAAAAATAAATCCGAGAGGGCCACATTCAGGCACTGGCCAAATGCCCAGGTGCATGACAGATGCTTCAATGCAATGATGTATTCTGCGGTAGGTTCCCACTCCTTTTGATTGCTATGATGAAAGGTGTAACATTCAGCAATGATAAAGGACTGGGTTTTAAAATGCCATGCAAGTGTCTCGGTGACTTGTGCATATGTCAGGGTCAGGATGCCATCCAGTGCAGTGAGATTCCAGAGAAAGGCAAAAATCTGTGGTGGCAAAACTGCTAAGAAGACATTTACTTTGTTGTCTTCATAGATTTTGTTTACCTTAAGCCAGGGGATGGAAATGCTCTAAGTATAAATCAAATGTTTTCTTCGATTCATCACATTCTGGTGCATGTACAATTTGTGCCATGTTAGTAGGAATTCTGAGGAGCTTACTGTGCTCAGGTGTGCTATTTTGTACTAAGTTGCACTGATTTGGCTGCAATTATGGAGGTCAGTCTCTAGGTGCTGATATTGGGCTGCTTGGTGCTGGAGAGATGCAGTTCCAGTCCTCCAGCCTAGATGGTGCTGTGGGCAAAAAACCTATGCTGTGGCTATGCATATTTTCTGTTTTCACCACTTACTGGAGTGTTGTGGCTGGTGGGAGATTTATGGTTCCCCTAGTTTAGAATGCATTGAATTCCTAGAGTTGTGATGCTTGCTACATGAAGGTACAGTTATAGCTTGATCTTGAGTTATATACTGATGTTCCCCAGAGGCTTGATTACCAGAGACTGTGTGGGGGTGGGATGCCTGGATCACATTATCAGAGAAACAGAACAGCAGGTTAAAGTAACAGGCAGAACAGTGTTGCAGTTGGTTAAACATACTATATGTCTCTGGTTTAAGCAAGGGACTGCAACTGGCAAGTTAAGGGTGCTTAAAGTAGCTTAGCTGTTCGGGGGGTGGTGTTCGCAGTATGATAGACCAACGTGAGGCAGTAGGGTGAAGTCCTTGTGCACTTAAAGAACATGAGGTAGCTTACCCAACATTTCTGGCACAATTGAGGGTTGTTTTTCTTGTGATCCTCATTAGCAGTGTAATATTCTAGTGCCCTGGCAGACAGACTCAGACACAGCACATCAGTTCAGTGGCCATCTTTATACCTACTCAGAAGATATTGCTCACACACTGCTGGACACAAAGGAATGCCCACTGGGCATAACCAGAACTATATAGAGAATAAAGGATGGGGAAGTGTGTGTTATGAGAATTTAATGCTCACCCAACATGTGGGATGCTACATAAACCCCGAGGGCAAAGCCCGAGGGGTTTATCAAAGCATCCCACACTGAGGGTGAGCATGAAATTCGAATATGACACACTTCATCATCTTTTATTTTTTATAATAAAAGGTCAGAAATTTTTCTCCTGCTTGAGTTCAGTGTTCACACTATACACACACACACACACACACACACACACACACACTCTCACACACACACACACACACACACTCTCTCACACACACACACAGACACACACAGTCTCTGACTTCATCTGTCTTCTACCCTCTACCTCCCTTGCTTAACATAGTTCTTTTTCTTTTTTGTTTCTGTTTTGTTTTTACCTTACAGCCTGTCTCTGACGTGATCGTGTCTACCATGCTTCCCTGGCACACTCCTTTGTAGCTCTATTCATTTTGTCCCGAAACGGACAAACGGCAGGATCAACCAGATATTTCGCTGGGGAAAAGGCTGGATCAACCAGATAAGGAAACAAACAAAAATAAAAGGATGGACGCGTCTTTTTTTGGCGGCTCCTCAGGAAGCGAGAGTCAGAGCCGCCATGTTTATGACAGAGTTCAGCCCACCCTGACACCGAACATAAGTCAATGAGTGAGCATCATCGACTGAGTGACTGGGCGCGTGAATGTCATAATAACCAGCCGGTTATTACGGCAAATATCAACTGGTTCAGTCCATAGAGAAAATTGCTGACCAGTAATCATACATGGATAGGACCACAAATATCTAAATGCATGAACTACAGCCCTAATTGCATTTTCTGTACTTCCTACTACCATATACCAAGATATATATATATATATATATATATATACAATACTTTGTTCTTCAGGTCTTCAAACATTGTCCCTTGTTTCTAGTGGGATTGTGCTGTCCCCAACCCTGCTAATGACTTCCAAGGAATCCACTGGTACACATAATACCCATCTGATTATTTCCTTGGTGTCTACAGAAACTTTCAATTTACTCACACTGTTTTGAACAATTACACAGAGTTACTGCCTGATTATACCAGGCTGCAATTCCATTAGACTGCACTCACCAGGGGCCCTGTTTGTGAAGCCACAGAGTTTTATGAACAGCCCTGCAGACTATTAACACTGTCTGCACAAAGTGTACCTGGAAGCCTTCAGCCCCCCATCCCAAGCCATGCGTTAGGTAGAGTATATATAGATATCTTTGGAATATGCTATTATTCTTACAAATTATGTTGTATTGAGAACTGAAATGTGGTTAGATAAGAAAATGCAATGTTATTCTTAACCAGACATATATTAAGCAATAGCACACAACAAGGTGTGCATTAAGGCATGTTAATACACAATCATGTGACAAGTGTGTGTGCATTTTCCAATGCCATCTTATAACATGGTTTATAAAAAGGGCAAAAAACAAATAATCTCAAATACTAATTAGTTAAGAGAAATAATTTGACCATACAGTAAATTAGTAGAACCACGCAGTCTAGCAGTGTAACTATTTGCTATGCCAACCTGATCTGATTACATGACACTTCTTACAGAACACTGCACTTCAGAGAAACCTGCTCCATTCTGCCACCTCAGAGAAACTGTCACAGTCTTACTGTGATACTCAGAAGTGAAAACCTTTGAGAAAAAAT
This sequence comes from Neoceratodus forsteri, assembly GCA_016271365.2. Lineage (NCBI taxonomy): Eukaryota > Metazoa > Chordata > Ceratodontiformes > Ceratodontidae > Neoceratodus > Neoceratodus forsteri. Next base: position 1,645,045,566 of record CM057449.1, read on the forward strand.
GAGTGTTACCTTCATCCCAGTTTTCACTTCATCTACAAATGACTCCTGAAGAAATAGCTGACACCTTCTTTGAAGAAAAACAACCAGCTAAAAAACATCAGAGAAAAGAAAGAAAAATTGAAATGGGGGCTCCTGACACAATAAGTCTGCATAAAAATGTGACTACAAGTGAGCACAATAAAATAGAGATAGAAGCCTACAAAGATGAAGTAAACACTAACAAAACAACAACATAACAAACCTTGGCATTATGTATGTTGACAGACTGTCTAAATGAGAATGGTATGATAGTTGATCCAAAATCAACAAGTGCTCCTGTTCTATGCATTCTCCTTAGAGAATTTATGCAACTGTTAAAAGCAGTTGCAGAAGTGATTACAGTACAGAAACCTGCCTGTCCCTATGAGTAGACCTAAATAGGTATCGGAACAGTGTAGAAATGGGCAACAACAAGAACATTGTCACAGTTTCAGAATTTAAATCCGCAGACAATGTGCTAGCTGGTGTTTTAAACAAGATTCAGAAAGTCTAGAAAAGATAGGTCCTGCCATTACCCTTGAATCACTGATGCAGACCTGAAACTGCTGCATACATCCCCTGTACTGTCTATAGACAGTGCCATTGAACTTGTGAGAAAGCTATGGATTGACATCCTGTTGTACTTTGCTGGGCAAGGAAGAAAAGGCCTCAGAAATTTAACATTTCAGTCATTTCTAATCCATAACACAGAAAACAGTGAATGCTAGATTTTAACAAACAACCAAAGATCACCAAGACTCCATTGATGGCAACAAAGAAACCCACATAGGTTTTATGTTTGAGCAACCTGATAACTCTTTATGCCCTGTAAAAAGTTTCTTAAAATATGTTGACAAGTGCCCACCAGAAGCCAAACATTTCTATCTGCATCCAAGAAGATTACCACAAGACATTTTTAAATGCCAAACCACGCAGGTATTGAAAGGAACCTATGGGTATCAATTACCCTGAAGAAATGATGCCCACACTCTCTAGAGAAGCTGAACTTTCAGTCCATTACACCAACCACTCCTTGACATAGCATCCAACACTGGTTTGGCATTGAGAGAAATAAGGGCCATAACTGGGCATTGCTGTGAGCAGTCCATTCAAAACTAGTGGTCAGCATCTATCTCCAATAGACAACAGTGGTGTAACATACTAAGTGCGGCATCAGCAGCTCACAAACAAATTCCTAAAAAGCCAGCAACAGGTAAAGAAATATCAGGAAATAGTTTCTGAGAAGGCACAGCAAGATCCATAGAAGAAACAAAGTTTTCAAAGCTTAACATATTCATCTTCACCCTTCAACATACACAATCTGTCACAGGAGAAACTTTGCAGTTAATCTGCTATGCAAGCTCAGACAAAACAGGTAACTGTAAAAGCTAGTACTGTTACTGCTGTTTTTTCTGTATGAATATTAATTATTTTTTTTTCTTTTCTTATAGATCATCCCTGCACCTCTGCACCCTGATGTAAGCATCCTCTACTGTGTATCGCAACCAAATGGTAAGCCCAACCTCAAGTTTAAGATTGTCCACCCACTGAGATAAAAAGCAGGGCCGAACATTAATGAATAGAGCCTGTCTTATTTTTCCTAGCAACTACCTGCAAATGCCTGTTATTGTCAATTCTGAGTGCCCAAAAGTGAAGAAAATGTTCCATTTCATACACTGCAGTGAAAAACATACCAAGAAAATGCTGACTTTTGTTCTGAAGCTAAGTGAAGATGTACTGTACACTACACAGCTCCTGATCGCCTTGACTGTTGACTCCAGAAGTCCCACCTCCAAGCCTGGTGATGCTGATTTTATATTTCCTGTAAGAATAAAATGCAAGTAACGTTAAACAATATATTTTCTAACAAAACAGAAGTTGAAGTGAACTTTCTATATCTGTCACCATGTTTTAAAATGTAAATAATAATAGATTTGTAACATTTGTAACATTGTGATCTGGGGAGCAAGTTCAATCCCTGTTACATGCTCTGGCTCCTTTATGTTGTCATCACTAAAGAATAAATCCTTTGCAAACTGTGGTAAATCTGCTTGTCTACCTATAATTCCTTTTTTGTTTGCTGATTGCAGATCACTGTATTGCATTGTATTGTATTGAGTTCAGGGCCATTTGCCCTTTAACTTGTGGGATTCATTGCCTGGCTCCATGAAGCATGATACAACTTCCTTCAACATGAGATTGCCACTGCAAAAACAAACTCTAGTAAGAGCCAGTATGGCTGCAAAATGATAGTATTGTGGGCAGTGAGAAATGGGTAAACTAGCAATTTTTGCATGGACCACTGTTCACCTAACTGCACTTTCTAATTGTTGTGATACACACACACACACACACACACATACACACACACACATGCACACACACACTGACTAATATATTTGCAATATAATTTACCAGGTTTCCCAGCTGATATACAGGATCTCATTTCCGGTGGGGTCCTGCATTACAATTTATTTACCCAGAAGAGCCCAGCTGAAATATTTTCTAACAAAACCGCATGTCGTTTCCAATGGGGTCTTGCATTAAAATTTATTTACCAGTGGGGTTCTGCATTACAAGTTATTTTCCCAGGACAGCCCAGCTGAGATGCATCAAGTCATTTTCAGTTGGGTTCTGCATTTCAGTTTATTTTCCCAAGACAGAAGCCGAGATGCAGCATTTCATTTCCAGTTGGGTCCTGCATTACAATTTATTTACACAGGATAACCCAGCTGAAAAGCAGCATCTCATTTCTCCTGGGGCCTGCATTACAAGTTATTTTCCCAGAATAGCCCAATGGAGATGAGGCATCTTGTTTCTGGTGGGGTCCTGCATTATAATTTATTTACCCATGATAGCCCATCTGAGGTGCACCATCTCTTTTCCAGAGGGATCTTGCATTACAGTTTATTTACTCATGATAGCCCAGCTGAGAAGCAGCATCTCATTTCTGGTGGGGTCCTGCATTACAACGTATTTACCCAGGATAGCCCTGCTTTGTTGCAACACCTTGTCTACAGTGAGGTCCTGCATTATAATTTTTTTTTTACCCAGGACAGCACAGCTGAGATGCAGCATCTCATTTCCAGTGGTGTCCAGCATTACAATTTATTTACCCATGATAGCCAGCTGAGATGCAGCATCTCATTTCCAATGGGGTCCTGCATTACTATTTACCCAGAATAGCCCAGCTGAGATGCAGCATCTTGTTTCCAGAGGGGACCTGCATTATAATTTATTTACATAGGATAGCCCAGCTGAAATGCACCATCTCATTTTCAATGGGGTCTTGCATTACATTTTATTTACCCAGGATAGCCCAGCTGAGATGCAGCATCTCATTTGTGGTGGGGTCCTGCATTACAAATTATTTACCCAGGATAGCACAGCTGAGATGCAGCATCTCATTTCCTGTGGGGTCATGCATTGCAGTTTATTTACCCATGACAGCCCAGCTGAGATGCACCATTTTGTTTCCAGAGGTGTCCTGCATTTCAGTTTATTTAGCCAGGATAGCCCAGCTGAGATGCAGCATCTTGTTTGCAGTGGGGACCAGCATTGCAATTTATTTACCCAGGATAGCCCATTTGAGATGCAGCATCTCATTTCCTCTGTGGTAATGCATTACAGTTTATTTACCCATGATAGCCCGGCTGAGATGCATCATCTTGTTTCCAGTGTGGCTCTGCATTTCAGTTTTTTTTACCCAGGATAACCCAGCTAAGATACAGCATCTCATTTCCAGTGGGGTCCTGCATTACAATTTATTTACACAAGATTTCCCAGCTGAGAAGCAGCATCTAATTTCCAGTGGGGTCCTGCATTACAATTTATTTACCAAGGACAGCCTAGCTAAAGTGCAGTATCTCATTTTTAGTTGGGTCCTGCATTACAATTTATTTACCCAGGATAGCCCAACTGAGAAGCAACACCTCATTTCCAGTGAGGTCCTGCATTACAATTGTTTTACCCAGGATAGCCCAGCTTAGATGCAGCATATTTTTTCCAGTGGGGTCTTCAATTACAATTTATTTACCCAGGATAGCTCAGTTGAGATGCAGCATCTCATTTCCTGTGGGGTACTGCATTACAATCTATTTACCCAGGAAAGGCCAGCTGAGATGCAGCATCTTGTTTCCTGTGGGGTGCTGCATTACAGTTTATTTAATCATACTAGCCCAGCTGAGATGCAACACCTCATTTCCTGTGGGATCCTGCACTACAACTTATTTATCCATGATAGACCATCTAAGATGCAGCATCTTGTTTCTCCTGGGGTCCTGCATTACAAATAATTTACCCAGGATAGCCCAGCTGAAATGCAGTATCTCATTTCCCCTGTGGTCCTGCATTAAAATTTATTTACCCAGGATAGCCCTGTTGAGTTGCAACACCTTGTTTATAGTGGAGTCCTGAATTATAATTTATTTGCCCAGGATAGCCCAGTTGAGATGCAGCATCTCATTTCCAGTGGGGTCCTGCATTACAATATATTTCCCCAGGATAGCCTAACTGAAATTCAGTGTCTCATTTTTTGGGGGTCCTGCATTTCAAGTTATTTACCCAGGATAGCCCAGCTGAGATGTAGCATCTCAGTTTCAGTGGGGTCCTGCATTACAACTTATTTAACATTGATAGCCTAGCAGAGATGCAGCATTTCATTTCCAGTGGGGTCCTCCATTACAATTTATTTACCAAAGATAGCCCAGCTGAGAAGCATCTCATTTCCAGTGTGGTCCTGCATTACAGTTTATTTACCCAGGATAGCCCAGCTGAGATGCAGCATCTCATTTCCAGTGGAGACCTGCATTACAATTTATCTATCCAGGATAGCCAAGCTGAGATGCAATGCCTCATTTCCAGTGGGGTCCTGCATTACAATTTATTTACCCAGGATAGCACTGCTGAGATGCAGCATCTCGTTTCCAGTCATGTTCAACATTACAATTTACATACCAAGAATAGCCCAGCGGAAATGCAGCATCTTAGTTCCTGTGGGGTACTGAATTACTATATACATACACAGGATAGCCAAACTGAAATGCAGCATCTTGTTTCCAGTGGAGTCCTGGATTACAATTTATTTACCCAGAATAGCCCAAGCTGCAATGCAACATTTAATTTCCCCTGAGGTCCTGCATTACAATTTATTTACCCAGGATAGACCAGCTGAGCTGCAGCATCTCATTTCTGGTGGGGTCCTGCATTAAAATTTATTTCCCAGATTAACCCTGCTGAGTTGCAACACCTTGTTTACTTTGGAGTCCTACATTGCAATTTATTTACCTAGGCTAGCCCTCCTGAGATGCAGCATCTCATTTCCAGTGGGGCCCTGCATTACTATTTATTTCCCCAGGATAGCCCAGCTGAGATGCAGCATCTCATTTCTGGTGTGGTACTGCATTACAAGTTATTTAAGTGAACTTAAGTGACTTCATCACATAGCAAATGTTTGCTTCTAGTGAGTCTCAAATCTGCAGTTTTTCAGTCTCTAAACCAGTGCACTAACCACTAATATGCCACACTGACTCACCATCAGTATATGCAGTGTGTAGAAGGATTTGCTTCAATGTTCTGGGTGTACTACTTCACCCTTGCAGGATCTTGGGTGAATAAAATAACAGCACTAACAACTAGTACACGACAAATATTCAGCATTCAAAAACAAATGCTCATTTCTAATTACCAATCCACTCTGGAACACAGTAACATCATCTGAGTGGAAACTCATAGTGTCACTTCAGTGCTGTGCTTCCGCTCAGCTCATGTCTTGAGATCGAGGCCAGTTTCAGAAGTTACAGTGCCACACACAGAAACACTTCTGGTTCCATTTCATTACTGCACCCACTACCACCACGTTCCTTTCTTCTGCCCCCCACCATATCCAAAGTCTCTGAACACAAGGGTGACAACAACAGTTTTAGTTTTTAAATTCACTTTTTTGCATGTTTCTTAGTAACAAAAGATAACAGTTCTTTAAATATCTTACAATTAAAGAAACAAATGTCTTCTGCTATAGTAAGCTATGTCTGAGAAAGTGCTAATCAGACAGTGTCTTAAGAGGTTAAAGACAGTATAAATCTTTTTAGGAGATTCTTTGCTCAGAAAGACTGACTAAGTGACATATTTATGAGCTATTACTCAGCTCAAATGAACACAGAAGTCTGCTTGCTTTAATTAAAGCAGGAATTCTACAAAACCTCTTAAAGATGGAGTCCAGACAAAATTTCTAGCATATGTAAATTCAGAATTTAGATCAGCATGACCCTAATCAGCCTCATGCTAAAAATGAGATCCTTAAGTTACTTTGTTTAAAAGTTACAAGTCATTTTGTAACACTAAAATCACTGCCTGTTCAAACAAGCAATTGTAGAAGAGTGGTGTCAGTGTGTGCGAGAGAGAACATGGCTGGTAAAGGAGATGGCAGACACAAACAGACCACTGCAATAAATCCATAGAATGGTGGAGAGTTTTGAGTAATGTCCGCTCCGTAGCACTCAAGGGAAGGGCACAGTCATTGTGTCCTGTCAGTCCCCTCTCTCTCTCTGTCATAGTAATCCCCAAATGCCTGCAGGGCTCCGCCCATGCAGCTGTAAAATGTTGAATAATGGACATTGGGCTCACAAAAGTAATGAAGGTCAGTGTGCCTTTGTGAGTGTTAAGAAACAGGAGTTGCTCTTCTTTGATGAGTAGGTGGGCATTTATCCTCATTGCTCTGTGATGGCATTTGTTTTCAGGAAGTCAGCTTAGCACATCACCAGTTTTACCTATCAAGTTATCAGTTAATTTTCACTTCTGTTTATTTCATTATGGTCAGTTTGCCTATTTTTGAAATGTTAATTATAATCAGAAATTCATGTGTTTCGGGGGGGGGTTGTCATAAATATTAATAGCTAAAATGGCTGATTTCTTGTTTATGTATTAAAAAAAATGACAACCAGTTTATTTATTGAATAATTATTAGGGTTTTAAAACAATGTCAAACAGTTTATTGAATAATCATTTGAGTATTCATATTTGATGGACTTTTTGATCCTGATTTAATATTTCACTTAATGTCTATAAGTCAATTGATTACATTACTTTATTTTGCTTCATGCTGTATTTATTGTGGCCTTCTCAGATTTTTTTGCTTGTTTTTAAAAGTGTGATAAGCCACTCCAGGGTATGCATTACACGATTTTGATACACGTCTCAGGGGCATACATTATATTCCTGTAATGCGCACTCTGTTGTGACTTATTACTTACTTATACCATGGTTATGTCATAAGATTTCAGCAATCAAAACATAAGATTTACCACAACCCATTTCATAAATAAACATTTATTGTACAAATATGGACTGGAATTAAGGAATATTTTGAAAATGATTTTCCCTTGGGGAGACCACAATAACTGACACTAGACTAGATGATAATATTGTATCCAGATGTAACTTTGCCCTCCCTGGAAGCCAGTAGTTTTACACTCTATGCTGACCAATATTCAATCCATATTTGCTTTAGTAAACCTATGGGGCTTACTTTCCTGGACTCTTTTGTCCTATCCCTGTTTTTGATGGTGCTAGGACTGGGTTCATCCTGAAAGATAGCCATGGCGTCAGAATGCAATAATTTCCTCCAGTTTGCTTTTTGCTCTACAGATGGTCTTTAACTGGGCTGGACTTGAAGCCACCAATCACATGTTGAAGGAGTGATGTTTATTGCTTCTGAAGAGGTTGTGCAGGCAATTCAGTACTTTCACTGGTGATTTGGAGCAGCTGAGGTTTTGGGACACTTTGGGTCACTTCAACCATCTGAAAAATTGATAAAAACATACTCTAGACCTTTCTCGGCAACACTGGCTAGCTCCATGGTTACCCACACTTAGTAAGCCACTTCCCACCCTCCACTGTCTCCCACACTGCCCTAGACAGTTTCTTTTTCTATAAAACAATATTTGGTGCCTCCTGACATTCTGCTAGCAAATGAAATGGCATTTTTGTTTTACAAAAAAAATGTCTGTAGCAACATGGAGGGGTGGAGGTAGGACTTTACTTGGTGTGGAAGGGGTGGTTGAGGAGTGTCACGTATTTCTATTTGTAGTCTGCTAGAGCCCTATAGCATGGACCTGAAACTTTTCAGGCAAAGTATCAAATCCAAGCCTAAGTTAGGGGGACCATATTACAAATAAACCAAACTTGCCAAATGGCAACTTCTCTCACCCTTAGACACACTTTTTAGATTTAATCCTTCCTACCAATCCCTAACATATCCCAAAATATCTTCATTCAATAGCAAACACCTCCTGACCTCTGATCCATAACTGGGGATCAATAGGAGTCAAATCATGGCTAACTCAGTTGTCCAACTTACTGATCCACAGTTTGCTGGCTCCAATAGCTTATATACTCTTCTTAATCTCTAAGCATGCAGTGCACACAGAAAGGAGGAAGGGGCAGAGTGCTCTGTGTCACCGATGAGGCTATGCAGACTGAACAATCAGTCAGTCTAGCATCATTGATGATGCAACTGCTCTTTCTCTTCCCAAACAAGCATGCATGTCATGCTTGCATACAATAAGATGATAGTGTATGTTGTTAAGGTTAGGACTTGCTTGTGAGCTAGAAAAAGGGGATGACTCAGGTCAGATTCAGACACCTAGTGCCCCTCAGTGAGAAGAGTTGGCATTTAAAAAGAAATACTGTTTATGGGATGATGGAAAGTTGGGTGGAGGGTATGAAATGACTGAGGTTGGGTAGGGTTTGGCCTCTATACTAGCCCTGGCCACGGGACTATTCTCACAACCAGATTAACAATAGATTGTTTTTTCTTTCTCTGCCAATATACTGATTTCTGAATAATAGTAGCAGAGTATCTGGAATGGAAAGTAAGAGTTCTCAGTATGAATACTCACTGACTATTCAAGAATAAGCTACCTGCCCACTCTTAGTTACAATATTATGAGAGTGTAAGCTTTGCTGGAATTGATTATCCTGTAGTTCATACAGTGGCTTCTCTAATTTTCAGTAAAATAATTAAAACAGAAGTCTTTAACGGTACAGTATCAATGTGTTTTACAGTAGGTACAGATTATTTATATAATTGGGTGGAGGAGTATAAATGTACCCAATAAAACATTTTATTTAGGACCTGCTAGAAAAGTAAATTGTTAACTCCCTCAAGGCTTTTTATTATTCTTGCAGGTATGTCCCAGGGGGACATCCACAATAAAAAAAAAAAAAGAATGTTTCTGAGCCAATCACTCATGCTGTCACTAAACACTGTTTAAATCACAAATGGCAAACTGTAAAGCACACACTGAGCCCCTGTAATAGTGCAAAAACCAACATCAAATTTAAAAGAAGCCCCCATTATGAATGTACACATCAGCTTTGGGCAGGAGCTAGAAGTAAAGCTATCCTTCTTGAAATTGATCCTGATTTTAATAAAGAGAGCCATGGAAACAAATCACACAGTGCAGACTCCATGCCTGCTGTAGAAAATGACGAAGTAGAAGCTCAGAATGAAAAGACTTTCTCTGCACCTAGCCCTAGGCTCAGTACAAAAAATACATGTGATGTTATGATTCAGCTATATAAAGAAAGCAATTTTTTGTTTGTAACTGATGTATTGTAGCTCAAAACATTCTGTCTGATACAAACAGCCACAACAGAAGAAAACTTTCATGTACTATAAGGTTTGCTAAGATATATATTTGTTCTACAGTATATTACACGACATATGCCCTTTCTCAGCATACCCCTGAAAAACTAAATCAGAAACCATATCATCTGTTTATGAACATCAGAAAAAAATTGGAAATCTGTATGAGCCTTTGACATTGTGCTCCAATATTCAATCACTAGAAAGCCATTTAAAAAAAAAAACATAACCATTTAACATTTTACAGGTATTTCTACAAACAAAGCTGGTGTTAATTACAAGACAGAAACACCTGAAAGCAGAGGGCAAGGGATCAAATCAAAAGCGGTGAATTAAATTGACCACAGAAGTAATTTACCTATGCTGTACAAAACAGCAAGACCTTGGTGAGTAACTTCAATGCTGAACACTGTGTTGGTGTTGGGCATTCTTTGGACTAAGGAGCACCACTAAAATACATGATTTGAGAGTCTGTGAAGAAATGTACATTTGGTGGGAAACCTCAGAGCATGGGTGGAGAGCTTGACTGCTGCCACTGTTTCTGTAAGTTGTTTTTATTCTGTGTCATTGAAGCTGCTGTAATAAAACATATCTGAAGTAAGACCACATTGTAGTTCTGTGTTTTTTTTACTTGTAGGCCTTGAGCTAAGTGTGCTTACTGCTGGTGCAATACTTTACCATCCTAGATGTAACAAATCATTTCAGGACCTTAAATTTAGACTGCTGACTGAATGTATAGGGATTTTGGATAGATATATCTGTCAATGGCACTGCAAGGGTAAATGGATCCTAATGACAAACACAATTGCCTTTCATGCATTTGACAACAGAAAGTACACTTGGAACAGATGCCCTTTTAGATACTTGAATTCTTCAGCAGATTTAAGTATATTTCTGCACAACACCAAGCCTGATGCCAAAAGCCAGGAATATCTAGTGTAGGTGGATGGCATACTCATTAAGAACAATACATTTGAGGAACATCTAAAGGAGGTCAAGTATGTTCTAAGGCATCTGAAAAATACTGGAACTAAATTATAGATAACCAAAGGACAGTGGCTCAAGGATAAGGTAAGTTACCTTGGGTATGATATAGGAACTGATAGGCTACACCCTCAATACAGTCAAATACAAGAATTCAAAGAAATGTGTGACACAAGAATCTGAAAGATTTGCAGTTTCCTTGGGATGTCTAGCTACTCCATGCCACTTTATCCAGAACTATACTGAGATTACATATCCACTCTTCAGGTTACTGTAGAATGCAGAACCATGATTGTGGAGGGCTGAGCAGGAAGAGGCTATATAGGAGCTAAGATATAGCTTGGGTAAAACACCATGCCTTGCTTACCCACAAAAGAATAAAGAACTGTACCTTTAAACAGAGTACACTAACCAGAGGAGCAGTGTAGATTTCTATCAGAAACGTGATTCATACAATCAAGTAATAGCGTATGCTAGCAAAATACAGAGTGATGTGGAAAAGAAATTCTCAGATTGTAACAAAAAGCATTCTTCTCAAAGGTTCAGGCAGTACAATATTTTAGGAACCTTATCAGTGGAGAAAAGATTATTGTTGAAACCTGTTACCAAACTATTGTATTTATGGGAAGCCAGAAACTAAAGATGGCTGAAGTGTCAAGTAGCCCAGCTGTTGCTTGAACACAGCCATTGTAAGGCTGACCATTAAAAATAAGATACTTAAAGAAAAAAATGATAATGTGGCACAATGAATAGCAGACTTGCATTCTTGTACGGCCAAGTACATCCAGTACAAGAATCAGAACAGCCTCTTTTCTTGGAAGCTGAATTGAACTGTACGGTATGTACATTCATACAAAACACACTGAAGAACAGCTTACCTGACTATGTGATCTATACAGACTTTGAGTCTGCTAGAGACAGTTTTCTCACATACAGTACCTGTCACACTGGAAAACTAATGGTATGACTAACTACAGAGGCAAAGGTGTTACACATATAGAGATCATACTGACCACAGGCCAGATAGATCAGAAACATGGATTGGCTTTTTTGCTAGAAAAAGGTAATGGCCCATTTTAGAATTTCTGGAACAGATAAACAGGGGAATGATGTAGCAGATAATCTAGTAAAAGAAGATGACCTATGTAGGCAATCTTGGGATATTACTCCAATAACCCTAGGTAGAGCAGATGTGGTTAATCAACAACAGGAAAGAAAAAGCAAAACTAACCATGTAGTAACACTGAATAGTGATAAATCAGACAACAACAGCATATCCAGCACAATGTGGGCAGGGAAGGCTGCGACTCCAACACGGGCTCAAAAACAGGAGAGAGATGCCATGCACAAACAACAGGGCTGTAAGGCTCAAATTAAGTTAATGCAGCAGTGTGTTTCTTAGATCTGAACACCAAGAGAGATGAGCACATAAAAATCCCCAACACTGTAGATCAGCATGATTCTTTCTCAGGAGCAAGGGAGAACCATGTCAGTTTGAAGTGCCGGAGATTTTTTTTTTTGTGCTTGTCTCTTTTGGTGTTTGGGCTAATAAACACAGTGCTGCATTAACTTAATTTGAGACTTACAGCCCTGTTGTTTACAAGAAGCATTTATTTCTTGTCGTTTAGTTGTGAACCAGACTTGTATTGGATTAAAATATTGCAGGATGATAAAGTATAGGGAAGATGTTATTAACACTTATAGGATCTGAATGCACACACAATTCCAGACAAGGACATGAAAACAATCCAGAGCTAGCTAGTAGAATACAATCTAGTCCTCTACTCCTCCAAAACCCAGACCATGCTTATGCTCTTTGATTAAAAAGTGAAACTTACATCCTGCACAGATGCCCTTGCCATCTCCTGTACTGACGACACCAAACTAACCTTGGTCCAAACATTTAAGTATCTGGGCAACTCACTTGACCCAGATTTGGATTTCTCTGCTATTATCACCTTAACCTGTGTTAGACACATCCTCACCCTGAAGCTAGACTAGTCATAGAGCAAACACAATTCCAGACAAGGACCTGAAAACAATTATTTAGATAAACCTCATGTATAGTAAGAAGTAGAAATTCCAGTTGTTGAGAGGCCTACTGATAAAGACTGATAAAACACTCCAGGAGCGTAGATGGGTTACATTCTCTAGGCCACACAGGAAATAAACTGTGCTATGCCCATAACGATTCATCTAAAGCACATCAGTAAAACCAAAGTAGACTAGAGACATTGAATGAGGTCACTGACTGGCCATATATAATCACAGATGTAATGGTAGCACCCTATATGAGAGCCTATTATTGAGTGACTCAATATGAGAGACTCAATAGTAACACTTGGAAGTGCAGCGACTGGTAGAAAAAATTGCTATTTCCTGTAGAGCAAGTGTAGCAGGGAGCTACACTTGCTACAGCAGGATATGGGATGATGCTTGGCCTAGCTCCGCCAAGTTGGCAGTGTAGCGTACTGGAGTACATTACCGCCCCTGGAGCCAGCAACCTGCATTTGGGTCTAGTGGCAGACAAAACAAAACTTTTTGGTTTTCTTTCTGTTTTCTTTTAAGTCCGTGCCCCCCCCAGTGATGTTGATTATATTTATTTTGAGAGAGCGGGAGGCATAGCACCCCCGCATAAAAAAAAATGTGCTTTTTCTTTGGATACAGTAAGTCACCATTGATATGTGTGATGGTTGCCCTAATGTCCATCGCCCTGTTTATGTCAGGTGATTTTTTTCTCGATCTTTGTGGTCAGTGCTCATTAGGAGTCACCGTTATCACATAATTCTGATGTAACAGATTACATAAAGAGTTGCCAGTTTCAAACTCCCTCATAGAGACATAGAGCATCCTTACTAGTAAAATGCATCATAATGCCTTGGCCAAATATTCAGATGGATTGGACAGGTCCAGTTGTGAGGTCATCCAGAGGGAACTGCCTAACTGTTACATGTCTGTTTACAAAGTGGGTTGAATGTATACCAGCACCAAGTGATATGGCCAAAACAACAGTTGTATTGTTATTGAACCATGTACTTAATTGTTGTGGCTTATCACAGAGAGCAGAGTCCAACAGAGGTTCCCGATTTACATCAAAGGTGATGGAAAACATGTGCACAATGAGGGACCTGAAGACAGGACAAGTCAGAGAATCAGAGAGAGTGGGTCACATGAGGGCTATGTAGGAGAAATATAACTGAGGTAGAAGACGATGATCTATCAATTTTATCAAAGAAGCAGCCTAATTGGAAGGATCAAGCAACTGATGCAGGCAGCTATCCCATGGCAGAGTAGAGGTTGCTGTAGTGAGTAAGGTGATGTAAGAATGGAGCAAAATTACGTATGTTGTTGTAGGTCTTATGCCATTTAAGTAAGGCAGATTTGGAGGCCTGGAAGAAGGTTAGTAGACCGCATTTCAGTCTGGGTAAGAGGGTTCCTTGCACTATGACTAGTCTAGCTTCAGGGTGAGGATGTGTCTAACACAGGTTAAGGTGATAATAACAGAGAAATCCAAATCTGGGTCAAGTGAGTTGCCCAGATACTTAAATGTTTGGACCAAGGTTAGTTTGGTGTCGTCAGTACAGGAGATGGCAAGGGCATCTGTGCAGGATGTAAGTTTCACTTTTTAATCAAAGAGCATAAGCATGGTCTGGGTTTTGGAGGAGTAGAAGACTAGATTGTATTCTACTAGCTAGCTCTGGATATTATGAAATTCATGATTTAAGTGTTTATTATTGTGACCTAAGGAAGAGGAGCTGAAATGAAAGAAAATTTATTTTGCATACATGATGAAGAGGCAGAAAGTGGATATTGAGTAAAGGAAATTGATAATGATGCAGAAGAGTAGAGGAAACCAAACAATCACACAAATCTTGGCTCAAGCAGCTGGTAGGAATTTCAATACTCCTTCATATTCAATATAGGTGAGCAAATTAATGGGTGGTTAGGTAGCCTTGTCACGGAAATAAGTCACAGAATAAGTACTTTAAATATGCACAAAAAATGCATTTTATTTTCTCACTTGATACACAAAAAAAGTGCAATAAAGTGCCACAGCTTTTCAAAAAATTCTCTTAACAATATATGTAGAGTACAGACTATGGCAAATATAGCAACCTACCCCAGTCCAGTGTGCCAGCCTCTACTAATCCGTGTGCTTTACCGATATGGTTTCCTAAGGGGGTGAGGTTGAACAACCTCATGCATCTTTATATACCCAAAGTGCACGTGCTAAATAATTAATTAGAAAAAATTTGACATAACTAATATAAATAACATTACCCCATTTAAAGTGGCAGCTACCCGATAAATATGTAGGATACATAAAGGGCCCAATTCTAGAAGGGTGGCACAAGTTGCTGCTGAACGCAACTTGCACCACCAGCAACTGTGGCATTGACCCTGCACCCTATTCTAGAAGGGGCAGGGTCTCTGCAGCAAAGTCCTGTGACTTGCACCATGCGGCAAGGTATGCTGCACAGAGGGCATACCTGGCCAACATGTCATAACCCACTGCCGCAGGGTGCAAGTGCACCCCCCTGCCCAGCAAGCTGCAATAGCCACCCTGCAGGGTGGCCCACACCCCCTGCCCCCCAAGCCACCTGTATGTGCCCCGCAGGGCTGCCCACACCCCCACTCCCCCAGATCCACCCTTGTAATACACCCCACAGGGTGGTGCTGCCATCCCCCCACCCATGCCCTGACCCCTGATTTGCCAGCTGCATATGCAGCCAGTCTTCTTCAATATCTTCATCAGTGACATTGCAGATGGACTGGAGGGAAAATGTTTGTCTGTTTGCAGATGACACCAAGATCTGCAACAGAGTAGATGATCCAAATGGGTTGGACAGAATGAGAAGAGATCTGGATAAACTGGCAAAATGGTCAGAAGAGTGGCAACTGGGGTTTAATGCAAAGAAATGCAAGATTATGTACATAGGGAAGAGAAACCCTGAAGCCACCTATAGGTTGGGAGGGCAGTTGCTGGCAATTACAAGGGAAGAAAGAGACTTGGGCATCGTCATCACAGATGACCTGAAATCATCCAAGCAGACCACTAAAGCAGTAGGTAAGGCTAGGGGGATGCTGGATTGTATTAATAGGGGTATCACAAGTCATAAGAAGGAGGTAATAATCCCTCTTTACAAGACACTGGTTAGGCCCCATTTGGAGTACTGCATGCAGTACTGGAGGTCACACCTGCACAAGGACATTAATAAAATGGAGGTTGTCCACAGAAGGGCAACCAAAATGGTGCAGGGACTATATCAGAAAACATATGAGGATAGATTAATGGAGCTCAATATGTATACCCTAGAGCAAAGGAGGGAGAGAGGTGATATGATTAAAACATTCAAACATCTTTGGGGCATTAACAAGGTGAAAGAGTCTAACATGTTTTAATATAAGAAAAATAGCAGGACAAGAAGACACAGTATGAGATTAGAAGGAGGCCAATTAAGGGGTAATGTGAGAAAGTTCTTTTTCACAGAAAGGGTGGTGGATGCATGGAATGGCCTACCTCAGGAAGTGGTGGAGATGAATACAGTGCAGGGTTTCAAACAGGCATGAGATAAACATAAGGGAACAATACACATGGGTTTGAATAGATAGGCCATTGACAGAGTAAAGGCCTATGGCACATTTATAAGGCAGAAAAAATGGGCAGACTGGATGGGCCTTGCGGTCCTTATCTGCCATCAACGTCTATGTTTCTATGTTTCTATAACTGACAGAGCAGTAGAACTTGCTACACAAGTACCAAGAGAACACCTACTGCAATATAATGAAAGGATGAATACTAACAGAGTACCCTTAGTAGTCCTGTATCATCCTGACCTTGAACTTCTACGTAAGATTATTAAGGACCTACACCCCCTAATCAGTGAGGATGAAACCCTTAGTTGTGTTTTTTGAGAACTGCCACTACTATCTTTTAAATGACCACCCAGTTTAGCCAACCAGATTATTAGGAGTAAACCTGAACCTGAACAGAGTGCCATGCCATCGTATGGCACACAACCCTGTAATAAATGCAGCCGAAAAACTTATGAGCACATTTCCACCTCAGACGGTGTGGTTACCTCACAAAACATACAAGTCAGGATATTGGGTAATTATACATGTACATCAAGTAATGTTGTTTGTCTTATTCAATGCAGGAAATGTCCTTGTACAGGGTATGTGGGTGAGACAAAATGGCAACTCTGCAATAGAATGAATTCAAACAGGTTTGATATTAATTGTAAGATGACTGACAAACCAGTGGTGCAACACTTCTCTCAGGATGTCCACTTAATTTCAGATATGTCTGTGATGGTCTTGAAAGGACATTTCAACAGTACACAACAGAGACAAGAGTGTGAGATCAGACTTATGTTACTTCTTAATACCGTGCAAGGTGGCTTGAACCTGGATGTTGGATATATGACACATTACACACAAACTTACATGGTCCTTTATTTCAAAGGATGGACATACATATTTTAAGTTTTCAGCAAGCCTTGGACTTCAACTCATATACTTATACAGTCCCTCTTAACTGGTTATCTATAGGTTGGCCTCTCACATTAGTATTGTGTGAATGTGTGCGTGGGTGTGTGGTTATGTCTATGTGTGTGAGTTTGTGAATATGTTTATGTTTGTGCTGTGGGGTAGAAGAAGTGTGGCACACTGAATTTTTAATATGCACATCTGAAATGGGTGGTTATGTGGGTATTGTGGATATGAATATTGTGGGGATATTGAGGTAATCTTATGTTCAGGTACATGACATTATGATGTCATAGTGGCTAGGACTCTGGACTCATATTATAGAGGACATTTACTTCCTTCTGCTAGTCCTGTAATTTGAGTATATACAGTAATGTTTTTACACTCTGTACTTATTAGGACACTTGGGGTTCATGACAGGGGTAATTTCTTTTTGGGTAACTATTGTAGTGATGGGTGCAATTGATGGTGTATTAGGATTCATGTACATATATTTCATTTTAAGTAGTTACTTCACCTGGGGGTTGGGTTGGGGGGTTATTTCCTAAGAATTTTTGTTTTGATTCCTTGGACTGTTTCTATGTATGTATTATTTCAACTATACACTGAACATTTTTTGAAATCTGTACATTTCAGACTGCATAGTCTCAATTTCTTGGGGGTCCTTGACTAGCACTTTTTTGTATCTGGCACTTACACTGACAATTGATATTATCATATAAAAAATCTTGTTACTACAAAGGCTTAAGGTTTCTGCAAAATAATAGCTTGTTGAGAGTGTGTTGGGGATATATCTCCAGCCAGTTGTATTTTCATCCGTGTGATATACTTACTCACTTTGGGTAAACATCACTTTCATCATTCTATATGCCATGTAAAGATAATTTCTGTGTTGTAATTTTGGGGCTTATTTTTTATTTTTTTTTTTACTTAGTAATATGTTACATTTTGGCATGCAGTTGTTTTCTCCAGGGTCATCTTATTATCATAGTCTATTCACAAACAGAGTTCTGAGCAGAGTTGAAGCTGGATTTTATTGGTGTACTGTTACCTCACTCTTGAAGTATGTGTCTTCGGGAGGTTTCTTCACTTGACAAGCGATTTAGTGAGCAGAGAATCTTAAGTTTTTTTGTCCATTAGACTGATGCATGGTATAATATATGTGGGTTGAACTCTCTCCCTGCTGTTATCTCTGGGCAACCTTTGACCTTTAAGTTTGGTTCAACTGAAATCACACTTTTGATATTCATGCTCTCCAGTGTCACTTTAATTATTTCTGAAGGCCTGTTTTAAACCAATGAGAATTATTTCTGGTTTTTTTTTTTGCATGTTCTAAGTATTACTAATATGGGAGTTTCTAAATAACTCTCATGAGGCTTCTGAAGAAGGACTTGTTGGTCCGAAAGCCAACTCTCCAATTTCTTTTTGTAACATCCTTGTTGGTCCAATAAAAGGTATCAAACCATTTGTTCTGGATTTGTTCTTACTAGGACCAATACAGCATTAAGCATTTTGTTTGTTGACTGTTTCCTTGAGGCATTCAATTCATTTTCATGAGGCTTCTTCTGTAATTTTTCTCCTTTGCTTTCCTTTTTTATGTATCACTTTGTCTTACAGAACCATTTTTCCCGTTATTGCCATCTTATGGTTTCTAGGGAGATGAGGGTAAATGTTAATAAATATCGTTGAATAATAATGTCAAGCAGGTTAAAAATAAAACACTGTTCACATAATTGTAACAACTACATCTGTGCATTATAAATATAGCTTTAAATACAGTACATTGTTTAGACCACTTGGTTTTAAACTCTTGAGTCTCCAGATCCAGCAATAATTCTGCTCCCATACAAAATTCTGTATTTTCATTAATAAGCCTCCAGTGACTTATAAATGAAACTGCAGAATTTTGTATGGGAGCAGAAGTAGAACGGGATTATGATTTAAGTTATTTGCAAGAAATAAAACAAAAAGTGGGAATGTTAAAAATAAAAATCCAAATAGTGCTGTAGCAGTACACTTTAAGCAAGAGCATAATACCTGTTTGAGTGGATTAAAATGTCTGGATTTAGAATGTGCAAAGAAAAAAATATGAGATGCAGTTTGCCATTAAAAAATAAGTTGCAACAACCTGAAAGTTCCTAGATCTG
Source organism: Neoceratodus forsteri (assembly GCA_016271365.2). Lineage (NCBI taxonomy): Eukaryota > Metazoa > Chordata > Ceratodontiformes > Ceratodontidae > Neoceratodus > Neoceratodus forsteri. The sequence goes on from CM057449.1 coordinate 1,645,064,853, forward strand.
GAGACTCAAGAGTTTAAAACCAGGAGGTCTAAACAATGCACTGGATTTAAAGCCATATTTATAATGCACATAAGTGGTTGTTACAATTATGTGAATATTGCTTTGTTTTTAACCTGCCTGGCATTATTGGCAATACCTCAGGGATCAGTCCTTGGGCCAGTCCTCTTTAATAACTTCATCAGTGACATTGCAGATGGACTGGAGGGTAAGGGTTGTCTGTTTGCAGATGACACCAAGATGTGCAACAGAGTTGATGATCCAGATGGGGTGGACAGAATGAGAAGAGATCGGGATAAACTAGCAAAATGGTTGGAAGAGTGGCAACTGGAGTTTAATGCAAAGAAGTGCAAGATCATGCACATAAGGAAGAGAAACACAGAAGCCACCTATAGGTTGGGAGGGGAGTTGCTGGCAGTCACAAGGGAAGAAAGAGACTTGGGCATCATCATCACCGATGACCTGAAATCATCCAAGCAGACCACTAAAGCAGTTCGTAAGGCTAGAGGGATGTTGGGGTGTATTAGTAGAGGTATCACAAGTCAGAAGAGAGAGGTAATAATCCATTTTTACAAGACACTGTTTAGGACCCATCTGGAGTACTGCGTGCAGTACTGGAGGACACACTTTCACAGGGACATTAACCAAATTGAGGCAGCCCAGAGAAGGGCAAACAACATGGCCCAGGGAGTGGCTCAGAAAACATATGAGGACAGATTAACAGAGCTCAATATGTATACCCTAGAGCAAAGGAGGAAAAGAGGAGATATGATCAAAACATTCAAACACCTTAAGGGCATTAACAAGGTGAAAGAGTCTAACATGTTTCAATATAAGAAAAATAGCAGGATAAGAGGACACAGCATGAGATTAGAGGGAGGCCAATTAAGGGGTAATGTGAGGAAGTTATTTTTCACAGAAAGGGTGGTGGATGCATGGAACAGTCTACCTCAGGAAGTTGCAGATATGAATACAGTGCAAGGCTTCAAACAGGCATGGGATAGGCATAAGGGAGCAATACAGATGAGTATGAATAGATAGGCCATTCACAAAGCAAAGGATGATGGCACATTCATAAGGCAGAAAAAGAAATGGGCAAACTAGATGGGCCTTGCGGTCCTTATTTGCCATCAACTTCTATGTTTCTATGTTTATATAATGTGAAAAATGGTTCTGTAAGGTAAAGTGATACATAAAAAAAGAAAGCAAATGAGAGAAATGACAGAAAAAGGCTCTTGTAAATTAACTTAATGTCTCAAGAAAACAGTGAAATTGATGGTTTTAAAGATGTATTTTGAAAATGAAATGAGTTCTGATAGAAGTGCTTAAAAACAATTTATGTATCTTTGTTGCGTACTAAAGTCAATAGCAATTTACATCTGACCCAACATAGATAACATAATAATGCTGAAACTACTGTATGCACTTTGCAAACCTAAGACTGTTAATTAAAATGTCTAAAGAAAAGAAAAAAATATATATGTATCTTGTAGCAATAATTGATTTTTCTTTAAACATAGAGTAATTTGTGTATACTACAGTAGATATTTATTTGGTAGCTGACACTTTAAATGGGGTAATGTTATTTATGTCAGATATGACAGCTTTTTTCTAATTCATTATTTAGCATGTGCACTTTGGGTATATAAAGATACACGGGGTTTTTGAACTGCACCCCCTTAGGAAGCCATACTGGCAAAGCACAGGGGTCACTAGTGGCTGGCACACTGGACTGAGGTAGTTTGCTATATTTGTGGTGGTCAGTACTCTTCATATATTGTTAAAAGAATTTTTTGGAAAGCTTAATACTTCATTGCACTTTTTTGTATATCAAGTGAGAAAATAAAATGCTGGTTTTAGTGCATATTTAAAGTACTTATTCTGTGACTTATTTCCATGAGAAGGTTACCTAACTTCCCATTAATTTGCTCACTTATATTAAATATGAAGAACAAGTTTATTGAGAGTGTTAAAGCGTGAACTCTCTTGATCAAGCAGCCCTGTTAATTTAGTAAACACAATCCTCCTTTTTCTTTTTGGGTTTAGTATTCATGGATTTTTGATTTGCTGCTACTAACAGGGTCAGTCCATCATAAGTTGTCAGCCACTAGCGGTACAATAAATGACTTATTCCACTCATTGAAAGCAGTACTGAGAAGTGTTTTCAACAACCATTTTTTCTTCATTGTTTCCCCCATTACATAAAGACTAATTCTGGCATGACTGAAGAAGCACAGCTATGAGTCAAGTAGCAGATAACAGTAATGCCACGAATGAATGTACTAACAAAGAACCATTTGCTTTTTGTAACATTGAGACACTTGCCCAAAGAAAATTAAAAATTTGCAGTGGTTTGAATGAGAGTACTGAAAAAAATAATGGCGACCAATTAAGTGACTATTTCTTTGAGTTGAAAAACCTTTATTCAAAGAGATTAACTCTGTTTATAATATATCCACGTAAGAAACTTATCTGGACTGTGAGTTATTCCCTAGGGGCCTACGATTACTAAGAACTCCATCAGGAGGAATTGATTCATTTGAATTTAAAAAGGAATGGGAAGAGGCTGCGAAAATATATACACAGGTATTTATCAAGTTATGAATTAAAACTGACTTTGGAAAACATGAATTGATTACTACAGAATTACAAATGGCAAAGAATAAATTAAATAACTTTGTTCGAGATCCCCTGTTTAACAAATTAGACAAGGATCTGAAAAATAGGATGGAGACTTATGAAAAGAAGTTAATTTTAAGGAAACAGAATAAATTAACCCTTGATGAAGGTGATAAGAAGAGGAATTTCATTTTTTAACTGGCCACAGGATTAATTCAGCCATAGCCAAAGCAGGTGCAGAACAAGGAATAGAAATCAAAGTCATAATCAGAACAGGAAATGCAGGAGAAGTAAGCAAACCCAATCTGTGTCTTTTAACATGAATAATGATGGCAATGAGACAGTTAATAACATTGATATAAATAATCAATGTAGAAATCAAAATACCAAAGGACCTTTTTTAAATCAAGGGTCACCAAAGCACCAGATCTAATGAACAGGGGAGGAAGAGGAAAACAAGGAGGGGAATGAGTGGCAAGGGTAAGAAATATCACCCCAAGACATTCAGGCAGGAATTTAACAGTCAGAAACTGAACTTTGTTAACTTATTGGAATGGCTATTAATGGAGCCACAGACATAAAGTTTTGGAGAAAGGACTAACATTTGTTCCAACCCCAGTAATTAATGAATTTAAGATTAACTCTGACTTGTTTAAGTTTTTTAGGAAGATCAAATTATAGCAGTAATTCAAACAAGATGGCAAGATAGAACATGAGAAAGAAATTAATTGAACAATATGAAGAGAATAATTACACCCAGGAAAGGACCACCTTTGACATTTTAAATAAATTATATGTAGAAACTAATGTAACTAATGAATTGATTCATATGGGTGGGCATGTTAACATACAGTAGGAGGGAACTGCAAATGAAATTTCTGTATGGGATGAAAGATGACTTTTTAAAGAGAAATCAGACTTTGTCCCAGAACACTAAATCTCAACATATTAGTCTTTGAAAAGTTAATAACTGAAGAAGTCAGGAAAATAGTGGCTGATCACAAGAATAGAAACAGGAAACAGTGGAAGAACTTAACCAGTACAGAAAATAGAGCTTTAAAAAAAATTCAACGATGGGAAGATATAACTATAGAAAGTGCTGATAATGGGGGAAATATTGTTTTTTTTTGCTATCAAATGTACAATATGAAATCATGGTGAATGATATTGTTATTGATCAGCTATGGTATAAAAAAATTATCTGGGAACCCGATTTTTAAATTTAAGGCTGAGCTTTTCAAATTATTAAATAATGCTAAGACTTCTGGTGACATCACCTTTGCAGAATTATTTTTTTTTATGGCAGGAAACTCCAACATCTCCAGTGCTGTATGCATTACCAAAAATTCACAAAAATGCAAAAGTTCCTCCAGGTTGACCCATTATCTCTGGGGTGGGATCTCTTACTGATAATGTACCAGTTTTTGTTGACTGTTTTCCTCCAAAAAGAGGTATGTAAATTGAGATCCCACCTCAGAGACACTGGAGACCTAGTAATGAAAATACAGAATTTTGTATGGGAGCAGAACTATTGCTGGATCACAATAGACATTGAACAACTATATTCTTCTACACAACATGGAGATGGAACAACAGCTTGTAAATATTTTCTTTAATGGACAACTATGTCGAATCCAACAACTTTTTTATTTGAAGGCATTAAATTAATTCTTACAATGTGTTTGAATACAATAATGATTTTTTTCTGAAAATTCTGGGAACAGCAATGGTGACCTGTTTGGCCTCATCCTATGCAAACCTAACATTGGGACTGTGGGAACTGGACACCTATATACTCTAAGGACTTACCATAAACAGGTGATATCATCTTGTGGTATTGTTTTATTGATGATGTCATCTGCATGTGGGGAGGCCAGAAGGAGTGTATACCAGAATTTATTGACTAACTTAATTTAAACAATTTAGTGTTACATTTGACATATTCTGTGCATGAATCTGTGGTCTCATGTTTGGATATTGAGCTCATTGGTAAGGTGGGGGAACAGGTTATTACTCAAAACCATAAAAAGGACACTGCCTGTAATTCTTATTTACATTATAAAAGTGCTCATCCCACAAAACTTAAGAAATCAATATCATATAGTCAACTGTTAAGAGTGAGACATAATTATAGTAAAGAAAGGGATTTTGAAGCCAAACTTGAAAAGAAAAATGATACAAGACTTTTTAGAAAGGAATTATGATTTAAGTTATTTGCAAGAAGTAAAACAAAAAGTGGCATTAAGAGATTGCAAAGATCTCTTGACATCTAAAATGACAGTGGAACAAAAGGAGCCTGTTACATTTTGTACATAATATAGCTCAATTGCTGGAAAAATAGGCACTGTCATACATACTGTAAGTATTGGCTAATTCTGACAAGTGATACAAGTTTGGCTGAGAGTATAGGAGAAAAGCCAGAACTTCCTTTAAACGAGCAAAAACATCAAAGACAGAATTTTACACAGTAAATATGTATGAATGATGTAGGAAATATAACCTGGTTACCCCACCCCAAAAGGGATCAAAAAATGTAGAAATTGTAATGTTTGCCAGTTTGGATTAGAGTGTGCATAATTTATTCACCCAGTTAACACACAGAGATTTAGAATACATGAATGTATTACTGTACTTGTAGCACAACACATGTGGTTTATGTTCTGGTATGCCCTTGTGACATGTTATATGTGGGCATGACAGAATGAAAAGTAAAAAAAAAAAGGAATACAGGAACATATTGGGAACATTAAAAATAAAAATTCAAATAGTCCTGTAGCAGTACACTTTGAGCAAGAGCATAGTGCCGGTCTGAGTGGATTAAGATTTGTGGGTTTAGAATGTGCAAAGAAAAAGAGAATGAGATGCAGTTTGCCATTAAAAATGAAGTCGCAACAACTTGAAAGTTCATGGATCTGGAGACTCAACAGTTTAAAACCAAGAGGTCTAAACAATATACTGGATTTAAAGCCATATTTATAAAGCACAGAAGTGGTTGTTACAATTATGTGAATGTTGTTTTGTTTTTAACCTGCCTGACATTATTATTCAAATATATTTACTAACACGTACCCTCATCTCCCTAGAAACCATAAGATGGCACTAATGGGAAAAATGGTTCTGTAAGGCAAAGTGATACATAAAAAAAGAAAGCAATGAGAAAAATGGCAGAAGAAGGCTTATGAAAATGAATTTAATGCCGCAAAGAAACATTGAAATTGATGGTTTTAAAGATGTATTTTGAAAATTAAATAAATTTTGGTAGCAGCGCTTAAAAATCATTTGATGTATCTTTATTGCATACGAAAGTGAATAGCAATTTACTTCTGACATCAACATAGATAAACTAATAATGTTGAAAATATGCACTTTATAAACCAAATACTGTTAATTAAAATGTCTAAAGAAAAGATAAAAAATATATGTACCTTGTAGAAATAATTGATTTTTCTATAGACATAGAGTTTATATGTATCCTACATATTTGTTGGGTAGCTGACACTTTAATGGGGTAATGTTATTTATGTTAACTATGTCAGCTTTTATCTAATTAATTCTTTAGCACATGCACTTTGGGTATATAAAGATACGTGGGTTTGTTGAACCTCACCCCTTAGGAATCCATACTGGTGAAGCACAGGGGGTTAGTAGTGGCTGGTGCACTGGACTGGGGTAGGTTGCTATATTTGCAATAGTTAGTACTCTACATATATTGTTAAGAGTTTTTTTTGAAAAGCTGTAGCACTTCATTGCACATTTTTTGTGTATTAAGTGAGAAAATAAAATGTTGTTTATTGTGTATATTTAAAGTGCTTATTCTGTGACTTATTTCCATGAGAAAGCTACGTAACCACCAATTAATTTGTTCACCTATTTGAATATGAAGAAGAGTTTTATTGACAGCTTTAAAGCCTAAGCTCTCTTGGTCGAGCAGCCCTGTTAATTTAAAAAGTGCAATCTTCCTTTCTTTTTGGGAATTTGAATACTGATAATACCACCAGTTTAGAATGGACTGCAGCATCTCTGTGGAGACATTAAAATGCTGAGGATTTTGCTTCTAGAGGGATTTCAAGCCACTCCAGAGTTAGCAGAGACTTTGAACGAGTCATTCAGTCAATTAGAAAATCTGAAACAAACTGAAATCAGTTCATACACACTCTGATCAGTCTCAAAAAATAGAAAAGTACTACATGTTTTCCCAGAGGTCTGCATATCAACAAAGGGTCTGAAGGTTTCTTAAATGACTCTTATAAGCAGATAGGATAAGTTGCCTGGTCCTCTGCTCATTCACACATATTGATATAATACTTGATCAAGATGAAGAGAATCACAGACTGGGCTAAAGAAAGAGCTTCTGCACTTCTTGCCCCCAGACTGGTGACACAGGTTCAGGAATGAGTGAGGGTTGCTTGGTGGTATGGCAGGGTGAAGGAGAATTAAACACCCAATAGCAGCTCTCCTTCCTTGAAGAGGGGGGACATGAGTTCCCACTGCAGTGACTACCACCTGGTGGATGCTGGGTGGCAGCAAAGCAGGATGGTGTGCAGAAGCAAGGGGGGCACTGGAGCATGACATGCTGGTGCACATATCCCAGTTCTCCAGATGAGGGAGAAAACTGTAGGAAAAATATGCTTGGCTGCCCCTAGACAACACCCCCCATAGGCTCTTGAATGACCAACATATTTAGTCATCCACCCAATGGGCTCTGTGTAAGTAGTGGATAACCAGTAAGTCCATGAGAAGGTCAGTGATGGGGCAAAGGGGGTGCTGTTGGCAGACCTGGAGGAAAGAAAATAATGATTCAAAAAAAGTTAAAGAGAAACAGGGGACCTGGATGAAAGAAACTGAAGACATTGAGAACAGTTTGGTGTAATCAGAACAGTTCTCCAGAATTGGAAGAACTTAATAGAAGACTCACATGCAAATCAATAGTCCATGAGAAACAAGTAATTGCCAAGAAGAAACAAAAATACTCACATGGTACAATGGATTATCAAGGGCAGTAAGTTTAACAGTGAGAGAAATACAGTATACTACAGTCCAAGGAAAGGAAGCTTATGGAATAAAAAACAGCAGTAAACTAGTTTCTTGAAAGGCCTAACTTATTCAAAAAGTTGCCAGAATCAGTTGCTAGATACTAACAATAAACAAAAACAGTAGGAACTTCTAAACCAAGTCACATTTGTAGACAAAGAGGATGACAGAACACCAGAGGAAAAAGCTGCAAGAATGGAGTTTGCCCTTTAAGGGACACACCAAGTTGTCCTGGTGCACCCCTTCCCTTTACCTGAAGATGGTGTGCTCAGAGTGGGAAGGGGGAAGGGAAGGGATGGGGAGGGACAGGGAGACAGAACAATAGGCAGGCAACAGGAAGGGGAGGGACTAAAGGAGGTACATAATGGGCAGCACAGGGGTGGTTCAGCCACTTTCGCTGAAGTTTTGATCAAACTGAAACTACAGCACGTCAGATTGGCTTATTGATTGTGGGAGCAGAGTTTGCACAACAGGATAAAGAGGTAAGAAAAAAATCTTTAGGTGGTTATATATATAATTACGCTTTAAGGGTTTTTCATATATAATAATAAGGCTTTAATGGTTTTTCTTGATTTACTATGGAAACAGTATGTGACAAAGGGGAGAAAACTGTGGTGTGCCAAATGGCAGTGATAGCGAGTTAGAACAGAGCTGAAGCGCAGCAGAGGATAGCTGGTGGTAGAAGGAAGCAGTATGTGATGCAGTGTGTAAAAGGTGCAGCTGTTAAAGAAGAACAGGAGGCATTCCTGGAGAGAACTGTGGGGTGTTTAGTAAAATGGTGGTGATAGCGATTGAGAACAGAGCTGAAGGGCTACAGATGGTAGCTGGTTGTGACGGGCCTGGCCCAGTGGGAAGCAGATGAGTTTTATACGTGACCACAATGGAGCAGAATGCTGCTGTGTGTTGTTGGCCAACAGCGGCCCAGCGAGGGAAGCAACTGTGGAGCGGAGTTGATGAAAGAGTGAGCGTTGGTAGCTGAGCTTTGTGCACAAGCCTAGAAAGACTTGGGAAGGCATGCGGTGGTGTTGGGCTGGCATGGGCTTGGAGAAGAAAGCAGCGGTGAAGCATGACTGGGGGGAGAACAAGCTACCTCAAATGAAGTGACAAGGGCAGCGTGAGGGTTTGCCTGGAAGGGTCGTTTTCTAAAAAAAAAAAAAATCTCTTAATGGAACGAGAACGCAAAAGAAGCTTGGCCCTAGCCTTCATTTGGTACCATGCTTGTGTCCTGAAAAAGGGGATGGTTGGGGAGAGACCCAATTGGAAGGCCTAGCATGGGGTAACCAGATGGCCACATGGTGTGGCATCACACGACGAGTGGGGTAGGCCATGACAAAAGCAGATTCACGGTTAGACTGAAAGGGGTGCTGCTTTAAGGCATGGGGGGGAACACATGGATGCCATGGTAGGAAGAACAAAGGGGTTTGTGTGCTACAAAGGGGATGGTTGAGGGAGGGCCCGATGGAAAGGCCTAGCATGGGTCCAGCGGGAGACCACATGGTGTGACATTACACGCTGGGAGGGTAGGCCGTGAAATGAACAGATTTGCTATTGGAGGCAGGGACAATAGTCACAACGGGCACTAAAAGGGGTGCTGCTTTAAAGTGTGGGGGGAAAAACACAGATGTCATTGTAAGGAAAAGACCGGAGGCCTGGAAGGTCGGGCCTGGTGCTGTTAATCCCATGGTGTGACACGCCAGGGAGTGACCATGGCCTGGGGAGCAATGGACAAGGAGTTGGGGGGAATGAAGGGCATATAGGATGAGGAACAAAGGAACAAACAGGGCCCATGGTGAGGCAGCAGCGGCAGGATGCTATGGATACCCCAAGGGGAAGGATGCCCCGTGAGATGCAGCAGAAGGGCATGGCACTCGGGAGGCAGCGATCAGTGGGTGGATAGGCCGAGTAACCATGGGGGACAAGCTAGTGAAAAAAGAGGCACAGAACAGGGGACTGAACAGGCCCAGAACAGCCGCAGGAAGTTAGCAGAAGCTACAAGGAAGGAGCGGGGAGGGCAAGGGTCAGTGAAGGGGGGTTTATAAGGAAAAAAAATTAATAAGGAAGAGGCCAGATGGCCCAGATCGGACAGGGGGATGCCAGGTGCTGCCAGGGTGGCATAGTAGGCCTCGGGTTAGACCTAAGAAATCAGAGGCGGCTGGAGCGTGCACTGGGGCTGTTTTCTACACAGAGACAGGAGCAAGGAAAGGAAAAGTGGTCCTCACTATAAGAAGGTCTATTTACAGCAGAAGATTAATTATAACTTTTTGTCAGTTGTCTCCATAGCTTATCACAGGAAAACAAGGGAACATGACGCCAAAAAAGAACAGACCTTCAAAGGAGGATGCTTACAGGGCTATCGTGGAACTGGGAGAGAAAGCCAACAGAATGTGGCAGTTGGTGGAAAGGGAGGAAACAGGGAGATCTGGGGAGAAACAGAAAGCAGGGAAGGGGAAAGGGGGCAGAGGGAAATGGCCAACAGGGTGGCCATGCAGCCCTACCAGGGTACAGCCACCACTGGTGGTACCACCCAGAGGGGCCAGCCCAGTACCTCCACAGCCCGATGACCATGGACTGTCAGTACCTCCCCAAGAACAGGTGGGGGTTCCCCCGGTGGAACACAGACCAGATCCCCCAAGCACGACAGTCCCTCCACAACCATTATTATTACAACTAGTTATGCAGCCGCAGGGAGCCATACCAGGAAAGCAGGAGGACTGCAGGCCACAAGGAGCTGACAAGGCCACAGGTAGTGTACCTGGGTCAGTAGGAGAAAGCATCAAAGAATATATAAGTCAAATTATTTCAGCACTCAGGGGGGGGGTTGGGCCAGATGGAGTCAGCACTGGCAGAGATTTGGTCAGATAAAGAGACAATGAAGGAAGACGAGAAAGGGAGGGAAAGTGTAGGAAAAGGATCAAGGGAGATAGGAACTCCAGGAATGACAATAGGGGAACATGTACTGCTGGCCACAAAAGAGAAAATATAGAAGGGGGAGGACGTGGATATTTTTGCTTTAGTGAGCCGAGAGGCGGCAGCAAAATATGACGAAACAGAGAATATAGGAAAGAGAGAAATGGCAGCAGCGGTAGTTTTGTTGGGTAAGAAAGAGGAGGACAAATTTACTAAAGGGAAGACTTGAGATGGATGGTTTGTAAGTTTTGCCATCTTTTCAGTGATAGTACTGGAGAAGAAGCCAGAGTTGGGCATTCCACTCATCATGGACTCCCTGATAATAAGGCGGATGAAGGCAAAGGGAGGGAAGGGGTGGATATACTATGATGAATTCTTCCGGCAAAGGATGGCGACATATGGGGATGTAAGATGAGACATGAAACAATCAGATTTGTGGACTGACTATGTAACTGATCAGTCCACGCCGGAAGGAGAGCTCGGGAAGAGGGGCGCGATGCTCCAGAGGTGTTGTTGGGGTTACAATAGGGCCTATTGTTCCTGGCCACAATGCCTCTATTGGCATGCATGCTCCAAATGTTGGGGAACACCTCCGGTGAGCAGATGCAGAATGACATGGGCCCAAGGGTCGGGGGGGCAAGGAACAAATTAGCAGTTTTTTCAAGAAGGGCAAGGGTATAGAGGGCAGGCGTGGAAGAGAGGGGGGAGAGGCAGAGGGCATACAGGTAGGGGGAGTAAGACTTACTGACCGTCTGGGCCAAGAAAATGGCAGGGTGGGGGAGTATGGCAGAAGGGAAAGGTAGAGGGCAGGGGATCAATTTCAAGAAGCAAGAACGCCCATCAAGATAGATGCGTGGGAGGACTGGTTATAAAGATACCCAGATAAACAGGTGGCAGAGACACTCAAGACAGATTTTCGGAGAGGTTTTTCATTGCAGTGTGAAGGCCCGAGGCAAGTGAGGGAAGTGAACAACCTGGGCTCAGTTAAAGGGAAGGAAGAAATCTTAAGAGAGAAAATAGAGAAGGAAAAGGCAGCTGGTAGAGTATAAGGGCCATTTAATACCCCCATGGCAGAATATGAGAATTTCTCCTTTGGGTTTGGTTCCCAAAAAACAGCAGGGAGAATACAGAGTGATTCACCACCTCTCATTTCCAGAGGGGGACTCAGTGAATGATTTTATGAGGGAAGAACATAGTAAATTGACCTATGCCACATTAGAGAAGGCGGTCCAGGTCATCCGAGTGACTTCTGATGCTTGGATGGCAAAAACGGATATAGAGTCGGCTTTCAGATTGCTTCTGGTTAGGAGGGAAGATTGGGACCTACTGGGATTTAAGGTTTCGGGGTCAGCACTATTTCGATAAAGCAATGCCCATGGGCTGTTCTACAGCATGTGCTACATTTGAAGCATTCAGCACCTGCCTACAGTGGATATTTCAGGAAAAAAACTGGATGCAAGACTGTCATACACTACCTGGATGATTTCCTTTTAATAGGCAGTGGGAGGAGAGAGACAGAAAGAATGTTGGCCAGTTTCCAAGATTTGTGCAGAGAGTTAGGGGTTCCATTGGCACCAGACAAAACAGAAGGTCCCAGTAAGGTCCTGGAATTCCTGGGCATTGAAATAGACACCCTGAGTGAGGTCTTTAGGTTACCAGCCAAAAAAGTTATGAAATTGAAGGAACAGATTCAAGTTTATACAAGTAAGGGATGAGTGCAATTGAAACAGGTACAACAAGTCTTGGGACATCTAAACTTTGCATGCAGAACAATTGGGCCAGGGATGGCGTTCACTAAAAGGCTAGCAAGGGCCACAGTGGGAGTAACCAGATCACACCACTGGGTAGACATGACAAGGGGAGTTAAGGAAGACTTCAAAGTATGGGAGGAGTTCCTCAGCACATGTAATTGTTGTTCCTTTTGGCAAGATGACTGGGTTTATAACATGGAACTTGATCTCTACACAGATGCAGCAGGGGCTTAGGTATGGGGGGGGCTATTTGAGGGGAAGATGGTTCGCAGAACCATGGCCTATAGACTGGGTGAAGGATGGGAAAGTAAAAGACATCACACTATTGGAGATCATGCCCATTTGGGACTGCACCCTGGTGTGGGGAGAGGAGCTGCAGAATCAGAAAGTTACATTTTGGTGTGACAACAAGGCAGTCGTAGATGTTTTAAACAACAGAGGAGCCAGGTCAGAAATGGTCATACGGGTCTTGAGACAGTTGGTTTTAAGGGTCTTACAGGTGAATATGTCATTCAGGGCCGGACATATAGAAGGGGTACACAATATCCTGGCTGACAGCCTTTCCTGTATGTAACTGGATCATTTCCGGATGCTGGCACCAACAGCAGAGGAGCGAAAAACGCCCATACCAATGAACATCTGGGACATTGGCAAGAAGGAGCAGAACTGCTGTTTCACAGCTTATGGGCACCATGTACTCTAAGGGCCTATGAAGGGGCTTGGCGTGTGTTTCAAGCTTTCAGGGCAACACACCACATGAAGGTAAGTAGCCCACTTATGGAGGAACAGTTAGGGAAGTTCACAGTAGAGCAATGGCAGAGAGGAACGGCCCACACCACGATGGGAGTCTATCTAGCAGGGATTAGTTTAGTTTGCAGCCTGAAGGGTTGGAAGGACCCGACAAAGTCAATGTTAATTAGAAGAATGATGCAGGGATGGGGTAGGTTAAAACAAACAGCTACAGATAGTAGATGACCAATAGGGGAGCAGTGGCTTGCAAAACTAAAAGGGGTATTACCTGCAATCTGCAGATTGAAAGATGAGGCCCAGCTATTCCATACGATTTATCTGGTAATGTTTGCAGGGGTCATGAGAGTGAGCGAGGCTGTGGGACATGACAGTAAGGACGAAGAAGAGGGGGTTGGAATGGGAAGATATAAGCTGGGGGATGAAAGAGATACAAATCAGGATCAAGAAGTCAAAGACGGATCAAGGGGGACAGGGTTGTACAGTAACCCTGAAGGCTCAGGTAGACGACACAGTGTGCCCAGTAAAGGCTTTGTGGGCTTACGCTGCAGAGCATGGGGGTAGGACAGGGAGATTATTTGTGCATGGAGAAGGAAAAAAGATCACAAGCTATCAAGTCACGGCCATGCTCAAAAAAGGCATGCAGTTCCTGGGGGAGGATCCATGCAATTACGCATCTCACTCTCTATGAATAGGGCCTGCTTCACAGTGGGCAGCAGCAGGTGAGACAGTGACTAATATGTTGAAGAAGGGGTGCTGGTGGTCTGCCAGTTACAAGAGATACATTCGAGCACTGCAGTATGGAGACTACTGGATCACCTGTGTTTTGTTTTGCAGATACAGAACCACATTGGGGGGGGGCAGAGAGCTGGGATACGGAAAAGGAGCTAAGAACATATATAAGATATTTATTTTCCTTAAATCCTATAGGAAGAGGGAGGATCATGGAAGTATGGCTCTGCAGTCACTCCTACATTTATTGGGCGGAAAGGAGAGCTGAGAAAAAGGCTGGGGGAAAACAGCTGTACCAGGACTTGAGAAAATGTAGGTTGGTTTGGTGTAGCATCTGAGCGATGAGATGAGCACAACTGCTTCCTACCCTGAAAGAGATGAAAGAGAGGTGACCCATTCCAGACCTAATTATTTTACATCTGGGGGTAACAACATTGGAGGAAAGCCATGGGTGGACACATACATGCAGGTGAAAAGGAACTTGGAGAAAATACAGCAGTGGTGGCCAGGGGTATGCCTTGCCTGGTCAGATATGATCCCAAGAAGGGTATGGAGATATAAACACAGTCATAGAGCTGTAGATAGAGCCAGGAGAAAGATGAATAGAAGGGTAGGAACACTGATAAGGAAAATGGGGGGGGGCACGTAATACTGCGAGGGGTGGAGGATTTCTACAGGTCAGATGGAGTGCACCTGTCAGATCTAGGCATAGATATGTTTAATACAGAAACAATGCGTTTTATAGAAGTATGGAGGAGACATGCAGAAAATAGAATATAAAAACAAAAAAAAAAGAGAGAAGGAAAAAGGATGAGTTCCCCTAAGCGGTGGGGGGAACAACACCTTAAGTTGAGGGGGAAGCCAGTCATCCAATGCAAGCTGGAGAATAGCTAATGGGGAACAAAAGGGGGAGGAAAGGAGGGAAGGGGGGAAAGAAAAAGGAATATGATGAAAAGAAGAAGCTGAAGGAGGAAAAGTGGTCTCGGTTCTCACCGTTACCTATCAGGAAAAGAGAAGAAGAAGGCACCCAGGTTTTCACCTGGGGGAGCGAGAAGAGGAGGAAGAAAGAGGGATGATCAGAGATTGATATACGGATGCAATAAAATACAATTGTGAAAGAGGCAATAATAAATGATGATGAGATGGAAATGGAATTATGATATATAATAAATTAATTGCCAATCTGAGTGCAACATCATACAATGGTATCTGTCTTTTTGTGAGGGAAAAGGGGGGGGATCCAGGACAATGTCCCAAAGAAAAACAACACTGCCAACAAAAATGCACCCAATGAGAAGAGGTTGTAGGGATGGGAAAAGGGAACAATCAAAAACAACAAGTCAGATACCTCAGCTTGAAAGGCAAGGACAAGTATTAAATATTTGAAGCACTGAACTAAGAACTGCATAAATTAGTCTTTTGCCAAAATGTCTTTCATTTGCCCCGATCCTCCTATCAATGAATTTTCCCCTACAAGTTGACATAACAAAAGATCTTCAGTAAAGTTAGATTAAGAAAGTTATACAGTAAAAAAGACACCATGGCTTATCCAAATCTGACAAAACGGGTCAAAACAGATAATGCTTCTATACTAGTTGGAAACACCAGTCTCAAAACAAAGAGACACATCTGTAGATGTGACCTGAAGCAACAAGAATTTATAATAATTTTGGGAATCTTATAACCTTAATCATGGATAATGTCCTCCTTCCAGACAGTCTCTGATGTCAACATTAAGCTGTATGCCTTTATTCCAGAAATGGAATTGCAGTTCAGAATTAACAATTATGACATTTTAGATTTTGACAGTATGTGAAAGAAGTTCAAAATTATTTTCCCCTGCAATAAACATGTTTGAGAGACTTGTTGCAACAGAAGTTGTCAGAATTCTTAAAGTGATTTTCTGAGGTTTTGCAGATGCGTGTTTCACATAGTATGCCATTGCTGCCCAAGCTTCAGATGTTTAAGCTGCAAATTGTTTTATAAAAAAAAATCTGTAATAGTCTTTTTTTTATGTTTTGTCAGCACTTCGTTTCTGCCCACCCTTCAGTTTTCTGTGTGTGACCACACCCTAAGAATAATGTCATGCAAGGGAACTGTCAATGTTTTACATATAGCAACATGGAATTCTAGCTAAATTATAAAGCTGACTTAAATGTTCATTACTCAGAGATGCAGTCCCTTATTTTGGTAGTGGTGACTACAGTATAGCACCTAATATGTAGACATATTTATTTATGTAAAAGTTTCACCGAGAAAGACATACTGAGCAGTCAAGCTCGTTTCCAGATGCCTCCTGGGGGAAAGGGAAAAGGAGTACACAGTAACAAGGCAATGTGGTTACAGTAAGAAGTTGTTTTCCAATTTCCTTACTGTGAGGTGCAGTCTCATATTTCTGTAGTGGCTTCAACAATAAAACCTCTCATATGTTTATTTTCAAAACAAGGTATTGTGCATATAGTACATATCTAGCTGACGACATTTCTTTACTGAGAGGTGTAGTCTCCTATTTCTGTAGTGACCATATAAATAGCTGCTTTTTCTGTCTCCCTAATCAACGTTCAGTCTTATATTTTGGTAGTGTTTACAGCAGTACAGTCTGTAGAAAAGTTTCTGGAAAAAACATTTTTGTGATGCAGATAGGCCAAAAAGATAATCTGCCATTCTGTGTAAATGTTTCACTTTTACTTCCTGCTGGTGAAGTAACAGGTCTGAAGTGACAGCTCCTATCAGAATGTGGGAACATGATGATACTTTTCTATGTTTATGTTATAAGGCCTGAATGGCTGTAAGTAGTTCAGGTGTGTAATTATGGGTCAGAATTGGTGTCAACCATATGCTAGGAGCCCAAAACTGTGAAAGAAAAAGGATGACTGCAATATCAAGAATGACCAACAGAGGTCTCTGTTTCAAAACTTTATTTCATGTCAATGATGTCACAATTGGGGGCTGCAGCACTGAGAAAAAAGGGGTAGGGTTATACAAATGAAGCACAGCACAGACATAAAAGCATTTTTTTTTCATGGAAAACAGCACTTTCTGGCAGTTTGAATGGTAGGAGATTGATTCACAACTCCTACAAGTTACTACTCCCATTTGTTATGGCAAACCTCAGAAAATCACTTTAAAGAAGAAAAACACATGCCTATTACAAAAAAACAAGCCTGACACCTGCTGAAACTAAAGCCCTTGAATAACTACATCAGTTGGACAGTATTGTGATTAAATCTGCAGATAATGGTTGACAGACATTAGTGATGGATCAGAGCTACTATCTAGAGGAAGCCCTATCCCACCTAAACAATACTGCATACTACTGCCAATGGGAGTTTGATCTGACACCTACGAGTGAATACCTTTTTGGAGGCTTATCTCCATTCTGGAATTTTCACTGAATAAGAATTATTATTCCTTAAAAAAGAATACCCAATAGTCTCAACATTTCATGCCTTACCAAACGTTCACAAATGCCTCCAGAGGCTACCCTGTTGACTAATTGTCTCCAGCATTGCCAGTTTAACTGAACGCCTCTCAACATTTGCTGACAAGTTCCTGCAAACTTTAATGGTTCATTTAGCTTCTCAGCTGAGGGACACCATGGCTGTTCTGGAGGCTATGAAGAACTTTTAAATTTACACTGGTGTTATGTGGCTCAATATGGATGTGATTGTGCCTTTCACAACCATCAAGCATCACCTGTGAGTTAATTCAGTGCATCATTTCATGCACCATTTTAGAAATGAAGATATTGTCTCTTATACATTCATTTTAGGGGCCTTGGACCTCATTCTGGCCAGCAACATTTTTACCTTTAACTCAAAGTTTTTCCTACAGTCATGTGGAACTGCTATGGGGTTGTCAATGACACCCTTTGACACTAACCATTCTTTGGATTGGTGGGAGAAGGTCGCCATCTATGATCCCAGAAGCAACCCACTTGCTTGCAGGTACTGGGCCCATTTTATTCAGGATATCCTTTGTATCTGGGAGGGCATTATGCAAGTGCACAACAATTTGTAGATGTCATTAAAATGAATTGTTGGAAACTAAAATTCATCTTTAGTGCTAGCACTGAGAATATAATTTTTCTGGCTCTTAAGATGAGATTTAATAATGATGGCACCTTTGTCACTGAATATTTCAGAAAGAAAAACATTTCTGGAAACACTCTTTTAAGATTTGAATGTTGCCATCCCTACCATCTCTTGAAAGGAATTCCCAAGCAACAGTTCTTATGTGACAGACGCAATTGTTCTGACTTGTGTATATTAACCTAACAGACTGACAATTTACATCATTATTTTGAATGATAGGGACTATGAACCATCTATCCTGGACTATACTAACTGGTTTAGCTCCTACCTAACAGGCCAGACACAGTCAGTTAAAACTGCTGATTCCACCTCCCCCAACTTCAGATTAATGTTGGCATACCACAAGGTTCTGTCCTTGCCCCCTATTAGTCTCCATTCCTTAATGATTTTCCATCAGTGTGCACCTTCTCCTCCATCCATATGTATGCTGACAATACTGGCCTTTTGTACTCTGGCCAATCACCAACTGATGTCACTTCCACACTTCAGCATGACTTTGAGAAAGTTCAGCAATGCCTAAGCTCCCATCAGCTTTTCCTCAACATGAAGAAAACAGTCTCCATGCCCTTCAGCACTAGGCAGAGACTCTCTAGGCTAACTAAATTGCCCTTTTTCCACACCCTTGATAGATCTACTCTAGAGGACACCTCCTCCTTTAGATATTTTGGGGTCTGGCTAGACCAGCACCTAAACTTCACTGGACACATCGACTCCATCCTGAAAAAGCTGCACCCCAAATTAGGTGCCCTTTACAGGAACAGAAGCTGCCTGCCTCTACAGGTCAGGGGAGATTGTCCAGAAAATGATACTACCTATCTTTAACTACTGTATCATAGTCTACAGTTCTTCACCAAAGTCATCCTTAACCAGATTGGACACCCTTTTCAATGCTTTCTGTCGCTTTACTCTGGTTGCCCCTTCCCTTATCCACCTCTGCGATCTATATCGCTCTCTAGCTTTTCCTTCCCTGGAAAACTGCCTTCTAGCCCACTGCATAAAATTTGTCTCTAAATTCTGGTTTGATACACTTCACCCTTACCTTGCCTCCACTCTGTCCTTCTACCCCACTTCCCTTCTCTCCCCCTCAGATCCAGTGACTCTCAAACCCTAGCTATACCACAGTGCACCACCTCCATGGACCAATTGTCATTCTCCTGTGGGTTCACTAAGCTCTGGAACTCAATGCCTCATCAAACTAGGCACTCCTCCTCCCTGTGGTCCACCTTGACCTCCCTTCTCAACTTATTCTCTGCTTCCTGCAGCTGCTCCTCATTTCCCCTTTGGCTCCTCACTCCTCTTAATTTCCCCTCTGGCTTCCCCATCTCCTTTCCCAGTCTAACACCTAACGTGAGAAGAAACCAATGTACTTTACTGCACTTTCTTGTCTGCATTGTATGTATTAGTCTGCAGTGCTGTTAATTTGCTCCTCTTACATCAAATCCCAATGTTTATCTAATGCTACTGATGTATTGTTTTTTCATTCTGTTGTTTCTCTGTTTTATATTACCTTTGGAAATGTGTTGTTGAATATTGTATATATACTTTTCTATAGTTCTGCATGGAAATGTGCTTTTGATTACTGTACTCCCATGTTCCCCTTTCCCCAGGATGCTCTGTGAGATGAGCAATTTTATATTGTTCAGTGTGCCTTTCCTGGTGAAACTTTTCAAGAAATAAAATAAATATCCTTTGGGAAGCAAGAGACACACAGTCTTGGTCAGAAACCTTACTGAACTCTTAGTCCCATGTTAGGAACTCAATCCCTGATCCAAGAGTTAACATCATAACTGAATATGACTAGAATAATGGATAGATAAGTGTCTATTACAAGGCAGTGAGACCATCGAGAGGTTTTGGGAACTTAGAACCTGGAGAGTGATGCTCGAGAGGTTTCCAAAGTCCCCAAAACCTCGAGGTGGTCTTACTGCCTTGAAATAGACACTTATCTAATTGTTAGGTTTTGTAATATGTGGATCCAATTTGAAATTATGCGGCTTTTGTTCTGTGGATTCTGTGAGATGGGCAGGCCAGCCGCTGCACTGAAGATGCGTTCGCTCTTGGCCGACCATCAAACTGGAGTCACTCGCTCGCCCTTGTCCTCCCACCTGTCTCTCTCTGTCTGTTAAGATTTTCCTTTTTACATTTGGTGGGCAGTCCTACCTTTTAATTGTTTCATCCTTTGAGGAATGTAGGATCAACCAGATAACCCATTGAATACAAGGGGAAAAAAATGAAGAAAAAATGAAGGGGCACGCATTAGTCATGCTAAGCAAGAGTAAACAGCCACCACATTTTTAAAATTGTTTTGCTGCCCACAGAGGAAAGCTGCCATTGAAAATGCATGCTGTGAGTTCAGCTCTGCAGGAAGGGACTTGGGACCATGGCAACTGGTTTCTGTGGGTGGAAGACTTGAGCAAGTGCTGTGGCATTTCTGTGATAATACTATCATTCAGAGCTTCAAACTATAGTATTACAGGCTCTGAACAATTGTATTATCAGTCAGCAATAATGGTATTATTATTGGGGCTCTTGTGTATTACCAGGAATTTTTTGCATGCTTTTTGATTGTGTTATTTTCAATATCCATATATTACAATTCATTTTTTTAACTGCCCACAGTTAGTCACAAGGTGGCTGGTGTTATGAAATTCTACCGGATCAATATGTTGTATGCTCTACAGTGCACAACATGATCATGAGGTACAAACTGTGTGGTAGAAAGAGGGAGATGGTGCAAAACCGTGAAAGGAAGTATACACGGTGGTGCACCCTCTTACTTTTCCCAGTGCAGGATAAGAATCCTGCTGGGACAGAGGTCCACTGAGAAGCTGCCGTGCTTGACAGGATGAGCCACTGGCAGCAAGGGAGGCAGGCAATGCATTTGGGACTGCATTTTGATTCCCTGTCCCAGATCCATGGAATTTAACTTTTTTCGTACTTTGTGTGATTTTTACTGATAACCCCCTGGAGTTAGATAATTTGGTTGGGAGGGTTTGGGCAGTGCAGCCCCCCCATAATGGAGGGTGTGGGGGTCAGAGCCCCCTGCAAAAACAAGACTTATGCAGTTTGTAATATATCACACTGTATTGGTAGCATGGTATATTGCTGCAGCATAATGTTTTGTGACATTATGACCCGTACCTTAAGAAACAGTGCTGGCATATCTTTCTGCTAATCTGGATCTTAAGGATACTATCTGTGATATTTCCAGATTAGTATACAAAAAGAACAGAAGCATCAAGTATTAGGTGACACAGAGTTACTTTATTCCGAACACTAAGAAGGCACGTAATTTGCTCTGTCTCCCTGTAGGATCATTTTGTTGTGGTTCATATAATGTGTCAGTTTTCTATGGGTCAACATTCTATTCTAATAAAAGTATCAAGAGAGCAGTCTTCAAGTAATACAGATAGAGAAAGCCCCATGCTCATATTAGCATGTAAAACTAAAACAGTAGCTACCTAACCTGTATGGGGGTCACCTTGTCATCAGTGGTCAGGCTTATTATCTACTCAGCTGATTTATGAAACAAAGAACACCTTTTAAAATTATAGATAGGAGAAAGTAAGTAAGAAAATATAAAAATGTCATTGAACAGCATTGGGGAGGATGCACTTGCTATTTTTTTTGTTTGTGATATTGGCCACACCCCCAAAAACATAAATTAAATAAAATATATGAGAAATTAATTTTAAACTCAGGGGATAAGCCAAGGTTGAGCTTGCTATGTCCATAATTACCAAATAGTGTGTGTGTGTGTGTGTGTGTGTGTGTGTGTGTGTTTGTGTGTATGTGTGTGTGTGTGTGTGTGTGTGTGTGTGTATGTGTGAATGGGATGGGGATGTTTTGTGAATGAAGGCCTTTATATGGCTGCAGTGGGTGAAGCCCTGCAACTGTTTTGGCATCAGTGAGAAAAGGGAGCTCAACTGATATCATCTGCTCCTTTTTCTGTGGAGTTCTGGTAGTGTAGGCAGAAGCCAATCCTTGGGCATCCACCACACTGCTTTGTTCAGCAGCCAGAGCATGGCACTGTCCGCCATGTCCAATATGACTGATGGAGTGCAGTGCGCATGCACGACAACTCAAACATGTGCACTAAACTCTTGATGGTGAGTTGTCCACCATGCTCCAGAGGGGTCCCCCTGCTCACTGCTGCCAGCTTTGCATCCCTGCTGCCATTTTTTGTTTCTAATCTGCAGTAGAATATCTTGCCATGCCTGTGTGGGTCACGAATATGGAAAAGTCTGGCAGCAGCAACAGCTCATCCCACCACTCCTCCATGTTTTCCCACCCCTCTCCCACTCTTCTCTCCCTCAGCTTCCTGTGCCCTCCCCTCCCTCCCTGCAAACTGCTGCTCCTGAGATGCTGGAGCTTGGTGTCATCACACCTCATCCAGTATTACAGACATGGCGACAATGGTCCAGCCACTCATAATGGAACGAGATAAACTGATACTGTTGCTACACACCCACTTCATCTCATAAACAGCAGATTAAAATGATCTCCTTAGCTGCAGCCGTACTGGCTCTGATCATAGTTTGTTTATACTCAAGTAGCAATGAGACACCATAGAACAGATATTGCTGTTATCCTTTTTTTTGTGTATTTTCTTCTGGAATTTATTATTTGAACAATGCCTTTTGTTGTTCATCTCCATGCATCTATAGTAATTTTATTAAAAATAAAGTCAATAAAATAACACTACACTTTCAGTGTTGCATTTGTGACTAGCTACTAAATGCAGTACTAATGATCCAGTCTCAGCCCAGATGTTGTACATCAGCTTTGAAACAGATGGAGGTTGTGCAACTGTAGATCATGACTCACAAGATGACTGATGAGCTGTCCACTGTGAGATCTCAACAGCAGCCATGAATAGATTATTTATCATAACAATGGGAAACTTCATGTTTTAAGTGAGTGTCAAGCAGCACAGTGTATACCATTAAGTAACACACAGAGATATACCATACAATAGTGAAACATAATTCTTTATTACAAAACATGTAAAAGTACCCAACCACATTTATTTTTTTTAATAAATGTATAAAAGAACAAAAAATACCAAATAAACAATATTGCTGTACAAAAATAAATAATAATTTAAAAAAGGAGGAAGAGGAGGGTAATGGGTCTGAAGGGAGTACAAGGGGTGAGAATGGTGCAGAAATGGGCACAAGTCCCTTTACACGAGAAAGGGTCCTGAAGGAACTGGAAGTAATAAGAGTTGATAAAGCAATGAGGCCAGATGGGGTGCACCCCAGGGTCCTTGAAGAACTAAGAGAGGTGGTGGCTGCACCTCTGGCTATCCTGTTTAGCCGATCACTGGAAACAGGGGAGGTACCCAAAGACTGGAGGATAGCAAATGTAGTCCCCTTATACAAAAGTGGGAACAAAGAGGAAGTGGGGAACTACAGACCAGACATCCTCACCTCGGTAGTGGGGAAGATCATGGAAGCACTACTGAAGGAGAGATTGGTGGAACATCTGGTTGTCAATGGACTACAGGACCCAAGACAGCATGGCTTCACCAGGGGGAGGTCATGTCAGACCAACCTCATTGAATTTTTTGACTGGGTGACTAGGGAGGTGGATAAGGGGAGGGCAGTGGACATGGCCTATCTGGACTTCAGCAAGGCCTTTGACACTGTGCCACATAGAAGACTATTGCACAAACTGGGGAATATGGGTGTTAGCAGGACTGTAGTGTGGTGGGTAGGTAACTGGCTGGGCGGCAGGACACAGAGGGTGGTGGTAAATGGCTGTCACTCCACAGAGGGAAGAGTGACCAGTGGGGTACCACAGGGATCAGTGCTGGAACCGGTCCTATTCAACATCTTCATCAGTGACATTGCGTGGGACCTAGAAGGCAGAATTTCACTGTTAGCTGATGACACAAAGCTCTGTAACAGAGTAGACACACCAGAGGGTGTAGACAGAATGAAGGGACCTGCAGAAACTTGAAGAATGGTCAGGGGTTTGGCAGTTGAAATTCAATGCAAAGAAGTGCAAGATAATGCATATGGGCACAAAAACCCTGGCACAATATATCAGTTGTGGGGGTGAGATATAACATGCACCAAGCAGGAAAGGGATCTTGGGGTTATCATCTCTGATAACCTCAAGGTAGGGAAACAGTGACAAGGCAGCCGGTAAGCAACAGGATGCTGGGATGCATAGGCAGGGGCATCACCAGCCGGAAAAGGGAGGTCATAATTCCACTATACAAGACACTAGTGAGGCCCCACCTGGAGTACAGTGTACAGTTCTGGAGACCTTACCTATGTAAGGACATAGACAGGGTACAGAAGGTTCAGAGGAGGACAACAAATATGGTGCATGGATTGCATCACAAGCCCTATGAGGATAGGTTGAAGGAACTGAACATGTACTCCCTGGAGGAGAGGAGGGAGAGAGGGAATATGATAGAGACATACAAGTACCTTACAGGGAGGAACAGGGTGCAGGAATACACTATTTTTAAGCAAAAAAGATGTTCCAGGACTAGAGGGCATGGGATGAAGTTGGAGGGAGGATGATTCAGAGAAAACGTGAAGAAGAATTTCTTCACAGAATGAGTGGTGAACAAGTGGAACACCCTGCCAGAGGAAGTGGTGGGGGCTGAAACAATCACAGGATTTAAGAATGCATGGGATAGACATGAAGGAATTCTGGAGGTCAGGGGTAATGGGCAACAGACTTCTAGGAAAACATAAACTGAACTTACAAGCTCAAATGGGCAGACTGGGTGGGCCATAGGCCCTTATCTGCTGACACTGTCTATGTATGTATGTAAAACCCTGCAGCATGGAAAATGGACATCAATGTTGCCACCCACTCTGCCTCAGGGTCCAGACATGGTTACCCTTGTTATCCATATGGAAAAAAAATACATTTCATGTAGCAATACCACTAACCAAAAAGGATATGACCTGGAAACTAAATCTGTAATGTTGCTGCATTCCATAGTATAAACAAAACAGCCAGCAGTGGGACAGGTCCAGTCAGGCTTGTTCACAAATTGCCACCCATTGGATGCCAGAAGTGGTGGTGTGTCAATGGAGTGTTGTCAGATAGGACAGAACGGTGGGTGTGATCAAATGGTTCTGCCAAAAGGACACTCAAAACCTGTCTGAGGCCTGACATTAGCCCTCAATTCTCCCCTGAAATGACAAAAATTTGAGATGAGAGGAAGAGTGATGAGGCTGAAAGACAATGTGGTGGATAATGTAGTAGAACAGTAATGTGGTGAACTTCTTAACTTAAAAAGCACTCAAACTATAACAATGTACCTCCCAGTGAGTTCACACTGTTTCTGTCAAACAGTAATAAAATCAGACATTAGACACATGCAGGTAGTGGTTAGACAGCAGGAATGGAGGAAGAGCTGGGAATTCAGCAACTCCTGCAATGTTTGTGACTCAGATACCTTCTGTAACCTGACAAAGGTGGAACGGGGAATAGTGGTGCATTAGCTCACCGAGCATGCCGAACATCAAGATGGCCAACCATATAGTAAAGATGAAATTCCATCATACTTAAAGTAATTTACTTTTCTTTTAACAACAATATATTGTCAATGTGGATTTAATACATATGGTTAATAAGCTCCCCTTTGTGATAGTGGTACAGCCCAAGGCTGTCAGTCAAGCATAGAACCCTGGAGACATGATGATTCTGAAGGCAATATCCACTCAGTCACCTTTGTCCATGCATTACCTATACATACCTACATAGCTACCAACCACCATGCCTCCAGGATAAGGACAAACTTTGTTCCTAACCAAATGAATCTCACATCACATGCTAAAGATAAATGGTGAAAGTCCTACCTCATCAAAGTGTTGTCTGAAAGCTAGCCATGTTGGATGACCATCTTGCTATATTTCTAGAATGTCAGGTCACCGGTTTCAAGACTTTGGCAATTAACAGTTATCAACATTTGGAATATAGAAAAATGCTAAAATGAAAGAATAAACAGTTGAATATCGCTGTAGAAAGACAGGTAAATCACAAGCCTGGAAACAGTAGAACATCAAACAATACTTAAAAATGATAACCTGTTAACCTGCATACCTGTAAGGACAATGTTGCATATCATTGTCCATGGCTAACA
Source organism: Neoceratodus forsteri (assembly GCA_016271365.2). Classification (NCBI taxonomy): domain Eukaryota; kingdom Metazoa; phylum Chordata; order Ceratodontiformes; family Ceratodontidae; genus Neoceratodus; species Neoceratodus forsteri. The sequence goes on from CM057449.1 coordinate 1,645,090,847, forward strand.
GACTACTCCCAGAATCTTATTGCATTTGCAGAAAAATTTATCTTTGTTGAGATTGGAATTCCATAGATATATATTGCACAATATTTTCCAGTAGGAACCATTGGGTCACTGGAGAGGCCCCACTGACAACACTGGAGCTAACAGAAAAGGAAATTATGGTAAGTATGAAGGAATTTCTCCTTTCTGTACTACTTCACATTGTCAATGGGGAGTTAATACATATGGATCTGAAAAAGAAGTACCCATTCCACAAATGGGAGGGAGAGGAATGTTGTCCCTTATATAACCCTTAAGTGTCAAAACAGGACTTATCTGCTAATGAGCCCCTGAAAAACACGTAGTCCAAAGGCTGCATCAGCAGAGCTCTGGACATCCATTTTGTAGTGCTTAGTATATGTGTGCATGGAGGACCATGCCACTGCTTTGCAAACTTCCAAAACTGAGGTCTCTCCTCCCTCTGCCCAAGACATAGCAAGCATCCTGGTAGAATGAGCCTTGATTAGGGTGGGAACTTTTTTCTCATCTGCCACATATGCTTTGGTGATGCAAGCTCTCGCCTACCTGTCTAAGGTGGCCTTAGAAACCTTCTGACCTTTCTTGGTGGCTCCACAGAGGATGATGAGACTCTCAGACTTTCTGAACTTCAGTATTCTTTCCAGATAAGTCTTAACGGCCCTGCATAAATCCAGTGTATAAAACTCCTTTTCTTTTGGATTTGACAGCTTTGGAGAGATTGACAGCAGACAAATTTCCTTATTTACATGGAAAGTTGTAGGAAACTTAGGTATAAAGGATAGGACTGTCCTCATAATCACCTTGTCTTTATGCATTATAAGGTACAATTTCTAGTGAAAAGAGCCTGAAGCTCATTAGTCCTTCTTGTTGAGCAGATGGTGATCAGGAAGCACACCTTGTAAGGCAAGATGTCCAATGAGACTGATGGAAGTAGCACAAAAGGTACCTTACACGAGGTGTTTAAAACCATGTTCGAATCCGACAGCAGTATTGGAGAACAGAAAGATGGGTGACTCATGCTAACCACCCTGAGGAAACAAATAACATCTGATTTTGTTCCCAGAGACAAACCTATTGATGCTCCCAGCTAGTGCTGGGTGAAATTGCAAAAATCCATTTCGCAAACGTTTCATGAAATTGCACCATTTTCATGTTATTTTGTGCAATTTCATGAATTGAGTAGAATATACAGTACTATGTAGCTTTTTGTGCAAAATGAGTGAAATTGCACTATTTTGCAAATTAATGTTATAAAAATGAGCTCTTTCAAAAGCTTATGCTTAGCCTGTGACATTATTTGCTGGAATTGCAAATTTGTAAGAATTCCCATTTTCAAAAATATGCAATTTGGGAAAATGTTGCTATTTGCTGAATTGCACATTTTTAAGAACTTACGTTTTAAAAAATGTGCAGTTTGGGAAAACATGCACCATTTTAGAAAACAATGGGGAGTGAAATTATGCTGGATTTTGATGCAATTTCACAAAAGTTGCACAAATGCAAAATCGGTAATTTTCTTGCAATTTCACAAGAGTGCTAGAAATTTCACTCAGCACTATTCCCAACACAACTCCAAGTGCAGATACCTGTCCTTGCAGGGTACTCAATACCCAGCCCTTTTCCATTCCTGAATTCAAAAAACCCAATATCTGTGAAATGGGTGTAATACTTTGAGCACTGACCCAACTGGAGAAGATATTCCATACTCAATCATAGGCTGCTGAAGTAGGAACTTTCCTAGAAGCCATAAGATTGTCTATTACTCTCTGGGAGAAACTACTTCAAGAGCCTCTTCAACTCAGGAGCTAGCTGCCAACTGCATTGCCTCTGGTTTTGGATGCAGAATGGAACCCTAAATGAGGAGATCCCTGTGAAGTGGAAGCAAAATGGGGGTTCCTGTGCTAGATTCACCAGATTGGAGAACCACAGCCTTTTTGGCCACACCAGAGCTATCAGGAGGAAACCTTCTCTTGACTGCCTGATTAGGTGCAGTACCTTGGGTACCAGCAAGAGAGGAGGAAACAGGTATGCTCTGTGGAATTCTAACTGCTGAGACAGGGCATCTACTGCCTCCACCTGTAGACACCGCTGTTGACTGAAAAACCTTGAACTTGAGTGTTTTCATTTTATGCAAAGAGGTCAGTCTGTGGGTGACCAAATCTTCTGCACAGGAGACTGAAGACATCTGGATTAAGAGAACACCCTCCAGAATAAACTCTTTTGCAACTCAGCTAGTCCACCTGCACATTCAGTTCTCTTGCAAGGTGGCCACAGAGAGCACCAGAAGGTTGGTTTCTTCCCACTGCAGAATCCTGGTCACTTCTATTAGCATAGTTGTGCTTTTTGTGCACCTTGACTGTTTACCTAAGCCACAGTGATGGCATTGTCCAACATCAGCTTCACAGCTCTGGCTTGAATCCAGTCCTGAAAGTGGATCAGAGTGAGGTACACAACCCTCATTTCCAACACATTTATCTGGAGCATCTCTTCCAGGGGCTTCAGACCCCTTGAACTGAAACATGGTCCAGAACTGCACCCCAGCCTGATACACTGGCATCAGTTGTGACAATCCTCTTCAGTTGTTCCTCCAGGTGTGTTCCCTTGCTGTGATTTTTTGGATTCTCCACCACACAAGGGACTGCTACACTGACTGGAGTGGAATCAGGGCTTGGCAATCTTCTGAGGCCAGGGACTGTACCACCAGCATCCTATTCTGCAGTAGTCACATGTGGAATCATGTCCATGGCACCAGATCTTTTGCTGCCATTATCAAGCCTAGCATCTGAAGAATTCTGTGGGCAGAAATCACTGGCTGGGTCCTCAGCCACTGGATCTCTTGAATTAAGTTCCCATGTATGGACATGGAGAGGAATACTCCATTCTCATCTGTCTGGAACATCACCCCCAGGTGCTGCATCCTTTGAGATGATGTCAAGGAACTTGTCTCCCAGTTGATGATCCAACCATGTGTTTCCAGGACCTCCAAAGTCCTTGTCAACCAATCTCTGCACCATCCCTGCAGTCAGAGCCCAGATGAGCAAATCACCCAAGTAGGGGTATATGTGATACCCCTCCTGTTTCAGTTGAACTAGTAGTACTGTACAATGAGGATCTTTTTTTTTTTTACTTAGATTTTTCATGCCTCTGCAGTGCTCCAGTGGGGGCATCCAGTCACCGGCCCCACTGACCTGGAGGACAGCAGGCTCACTCATATGAGAGGGTCTCAGCATGGCCGTCACCTGACCATCCAAAGCGATTCCATGACAGGCCTCCAGGTGAGCGGGTGCGCAGCCATCAAGCTGTTCTGTTGTGCCCAGCCTAGTTTTCCACCTAGATTTTGTCCCCCAGAGCCAGCAGTGCAATGACGCACTGCGCATTATGCAAGCGTCTTGCCAAACTCCGCCCTATGCTGACACCGCATCTTGTGCTTCTCCTAGTCTCCACCGGGGGTCACCCATGCATGATGTTTCCCCACGAACCCACCCCAGAAGAAGGAGAGCAGTCCTAGGATGCTCAATCCAACCTCTCCTCTGCCAGCCCCTGGTGGCCCAAGTCCGTTCCCAAACCCAGATCGCCAGTATGGTGCGAGGTGTGGCTTCCAGCGCCTCAACCCTCAGCTCCGCCAGGCCCAATGAGGATCTTTAAAAAACATCCTGGAAGCTGTTGACAGATCAAAGGGGAGAGCTCTGACTGGACAGGTCCCTGAATCACAAACTTCAGGAAATTTTGGTTGGACCGATGGACAGGAATGTGGAGATAAGCATCCTTCAGAGCTATGGATGCTAGAAAATCCCCTGGTTTGATCACCTGAATGATGGGTCACAAGGATTCCATCTTGAACATTGTGCTGCAAAAAAAAACTTGCTTAAATATTTGAGATCCAGAATGGTTTCCTCTTATCTGCCACACCAATATTTATTGGGGACTATGAACTAAACTGAATAGAATCCCATGCTGTCCTCAATCAAGGGCACTGGCACAATTGCCTCTGACTATCTCAAGTGATTCAAGGTCTGCTGCAGTGTATGTCTCTTCACTTTATTTTGTGGCACTGGAGATTGCAGAAAATGGACCCTTGTGGGGACTAGAGAAAACTTTATGGAGTAGCCCATAGTCATAATCTCCAATGCCCGCACATTTAACATTAACTGACCTCACCGATTGTAAATGTTTTGCAGTCTTCCACCAAGGCAGAAAGGGCAGGGATTGGACCATGTACCTTCACTGAGAGGAACCTCATCTCTGTCCAGTATCTCCACTGTGTCTGCAGGCAAAGGAATCTCTGTTGCTGTTGCCTTTGAGACTGCATGAGCTCCTCTGTTCCTAAAACTTCTGAAGTTCTGAAAGGGATGAAAACCCCTCTTGCCTGTTGCTGTCAGCTGAAACCCCATCCTCTCTGGGACAGATTTCCCTTCTGAGGCTGCCTGGACACTAGCAGTTGCCCTTTTTTGTCTTGGGCATCCTTAAAAAAATCCTCCAGTTCCAGTCTGAACAACAATTCCCCTGCAAACGACATGTTAAAAAACTTTGTCTTGGAAGCCTTGTCCGCAGACCAGTAGCGAAGCCACACACTCTGCATAGCTGCCACAGTATAAGCTGAGCAGGCAGACATCTGCAAGCTGTTTACTGCTGCATCCCCTAAAAATGTGGAAGTCATGGACAATAGCTGCAAAATATGTGACCTCTGAATCCTTAGGAGTGGAACAGTGTAAGGCAGTCGCCCAGGATTTCAAAGCCCAGGATACAATAAAAGACATATACATTGTCCATAGGTTAACCCAATTTGATGCAAAGGCCTGTCTGCATGAGATATTCACCCTCTTGCTGTTGATACTAGACAGTTCAGCCACACTTACTAGCTGTATGGTCGTATGTTTGACCACATTGTATGAAACCCTGTCAGCTACTAGTGGGTTTTCCCACTTCCCAAAACCCTCCTCCAGGAATGGATAACATCTCACCCCTTGGACTAAGAAGCTGTTTCCTCTTATCTGCCTTGTCCTAGTCTTAATCAATGATCTCATCACAGTACTGAAAGTTCAGAAAACACTTCAGGACTGAGTCTGAGGCAAACAGGGTGGAGTTCACATTCAAAGTCTCAATGTCCTGATTCTAAACCAAGTTCAACTAGAATGTCCTGCATGCTTCTGTTATGAGATAGGACAGCAACTTAGTGTCAAACAAGGGGGGAATCAGAATCATTTTCTTTGGTTCTGTTCACTTTCCCTCCTCGTCAAAAGCGTACTCTTACTGAACTGACAGATTTAGCTTACTCAGGTCAGGAGTCTTCCCAGAACACCCCTGCATCCATATCATGACCTTCAAAGTTGTAAAGATCAGGGGTCACCGGCAGATCTGTGTGAGCATGTTTGCTCTGCTCTGGCACACTTGTGTGTGCCTGTAAGGCCCTCCCCTTGACCTGAAGGGCCTACCTTGGGTTCTACTGTAGTAGTGGGTGTGACCTGTGGATCTTCCAAACTCAGAAGAAGTAAAAAGGATTTTTTGTAGTTCAGCCATACCACTGCCAGTCAGCACCACAGGTGCACCCTCACTCCCAGTACTGAAGTTCAGCTGGGGGAAATTGATATAGAGAAAGCATGTTAGATTGTTTTATACCATTTGGACAATATGACCCCAAGGGTGATGGTCTCATCATTCTATTGCAGGTCTTACATCTTTTAAAAATGACTTGTCTACTATAAGCCATGGTTTCACTTATATCGATAAATAAGCTGTTGAAATCAGAGGGAAGTATGTAAAGAAACACTCTGAATTATCCCTGGTTGCCCCTGCTGTAATGGTAGACTACCCTAACTCTGGCTCTTCTATTGGTTTAGATAGACAAAAGTGCAGCATGGTATCAAATCACTGCTGCTGAGAAAGAGTCAGTTGTGCCCTCCTGCACACTATGATCCTTCCTGCACAACGCAGCTTTCCTAATGGGAATACTGGTTGGAGGATGGGCCAGGAATGCTAGCACAGATCCCATAACATTAAGGCAATTCCTTGTATTGACAAGCACTGGCTAGGAGACAAATGGAGGGGTAGGAACCAAAATCTGCAGAGAACATTGACGGATCACCAGTGGCACTAATATGAGCTGTGTGAGCAGCTCTTTCCCCTCCCCTAGCCTATGAGGGCATGCAGCAAATTGAAACACAAAAGTGTGGAGCGCATAACACTCCTGGTGTCCAGTGCAGTGCTAATAGCAAAACAACCATAGCAGTAGGGAGGGAGGTGTTCATGAACAACCCACAAAACTGCTACTGCACAAACCCAGAACCACAAACTCTCAATAAATATAGAAGGACAGCTTACCATTCGCTGAATTTCTCAAAAATGTTTATTCAGGAGATGTGCTGAAACTGAAGCCAAAAGAGTGCAGATAATTAAATAAGCAGAAACTACATTAGCTGCAAAAAGATAAATTAATACACGCCAGCACCATACTAAGTGCACCGCAGCACACCTAAGCAGCAAGGATGTTAGTGACCCATGATTCATTGCTCTATAATGTTTCATCATAACATTTGTCTCTGATGCATTCCTGATTGCTGATTTGTGTTCACAAATATGGTCCTTCAGGGGCTGCATCCTCAGTCTGACATAGCCCATCCCACAAGGGCATATAAGTAGATGGATAACACTGATAGTGGAGTAATTTATGAAGGAATTTATTTTAAACTTCTTCCCAGTCCTAGGATGTTTAAAGACTTCTGTGTTTGCAGTGTTATTGCACTAAGAGCAATGTCCACATGTGTAGTTTCCAGAAGGGATGGGAGGTAGCCACATTCTTGACTGTTCACATGCTTTTTGATGGAGACTATGAACAAGTTTGTCCCTTAACCCTTAGGCTGCCAACAAAATTAGAATGTATAGGAATTATGGACTAATATATCAGTCTGTGGCACAGGAAGGGTTAAGTTTCTTCCCCTGCAATGTGTCACCCGTAATTCTGTGACTTCAAATGCAGGAGCACTCTGAATAATGTGCCAATGTTTGCTTACAATATTCAAAATAGTATTGCTCTGATTACAGTAATTTTGCCTAGCAAAATATTTAATGTAATTCCCGCATTATTCAAAATTTTTCACCTAGGTGAAACGTAATTTTGCCTCTGATTCTGCTTTCATGTAATGTGAAATTTCACCCAACTTCACCAATTTTGCTTTCGTGTAAGGCAAAAATTCGTCATTATCCTGAATTTCGCCAATGTTTTTCAATTTTGCCAGTGAAATTGCAATGCATTGTGGGTAGATAGCTGAAATATCACGTGCAGATAGTTTCCTGCACAATATATTGTCTGTGGAGTAGGAGAGAAGTTCAGTGTGGCACATTACAGCTAATAAACCATTCAAAAACCTCTTTATTTGTGATTTTTGAAAGTTAATTGCTCCCAAAATCTCAATTTAGTTCCTAGTACTGCTAGTGAACATTTTTTTGTTTTTTGTATCTTTGGATAATACTTAGTTAAACTTAGGTAGTTTTTTAAGTTTTCTCTGTGTCTGTGTCTGTGAGGGAGTTGAGTGGGGAGGGTTGACCATGTGTGTGTGTGTGTGTGTGTGTGTGTGTGTGTGTGTGAGTAAGTACAGCAGGCTAGTTCCTAATATTTGACATATTTCTCACAAGTTGTGAGTGAGTTTTTGTAATTTCTTTTAAGTCTTAATATTTTTTATTTGTATGCTACTTATTTGTTATATTTTTCTCACACATTGACCCTTTTTTGGGTAACTTTATCTTAGTACATTCTGACTGAGTAGTTCTGTTCCTGGTTCCCTTTGCTTAATCACTTCTGTAATTTTTTTATTGAAAGTATTATTGTACATTGACCACTTGACTTGTCCTTATCCAGGTACACTGCATTGTTGAATTGCGCACAGAAATTAAAATTGTGATCTAGGCTCTGCAATGCAGCATTCCTGTTTTTCTGTTTAATTTGCTTACCATATTAACCCGTTCCTCCCTATTATACCACTGTTGTTTATTACCTAATCTACTATATAAAAACTATATAGTTTTCAACTAGATAGTGGTGGTCTCTGCACGAGTTTTGCAGGTGACTTTGTTTGTCCATTTCAAATCTTGTTGCCCCTTCCTTCTGATATATCGGTAAGTCAAAACTGTACTTAGTAAGTACTAACGCATTACAGTACTCGCTTTATCCGGGCACCACTTATCAGGACCGTAGTTCATATTTTGACTGAAAGATATTCTGTGTGGTTGGTTTAATTTGGTTTTTGTGAACCTACCAGCACCTACACAGTTATTATCAGGTTGTGTAATAATCACTCAAGACAACAACTATTTCAATATAAAGAAAAGACAGTTACAGAGAGAATACCCTTAGTAGTCACATATCATCCACCCCTTGAACTTCTACGTAAGATTATTAAAAACCTCCACCCAATATTTAGTGAGGATGAAACCCTTAATTGTATTTTTAAGGAACTCCCACTACTATCTTTTAAACAACCACCAAATTTAGCCAGCCTAATTATTAGGAGCAAACTTTCACCAGAACAGAATACCATGTCACACAATGGCACAAGGCCCTGCAATCAATGTACCTGTAAGACTTGTGAGCTCATTTCGACCTTGGACTGTGTGGTTACATCACAAAACAGACAATTCAAGGTGCATGGGAATTATACATGCACATCACGACATGTTGTTTTTTAATTTCATTCAGTGCAAGAGATGTCCACAAACAGGTTATGTTGGAAAGACAAGCCAACAGCTCTGCACTAGGATGAACTTGCACAGACATACTATTAGAGGAAAGAAGACTGTAAAACCAGTGGGGTACCACTTCTCCCAGCCTGACTACTCAATTTCAGATATGTCAGTAATGGTCTTAAAAGGAAATCTAAAAAACACACAACACAGACAAGCTTTTGAGAGTAAACTTATTTTACATCTCAACATGGTAGCAGATGGGATGAACGCTGATCTAGGTTTCATGGGACATTACAGAAACTGACATCCAGATACCTCTTTTTCTTCAGACTGGCATATTATAGGAATTCAGCTTATGTGGGATGTGGGTGCGTGTGTCTATGTATGTGTGTGGGTATGTGTTGTGAGGTATGTGATATAACAGGTGTGGGGCTTGCTGTCACATTGAGGTAGGCCTCTATTTAAATACAGTGTGTTACTACTCTTACTTCACATACATAGTGAATATTAATTCCTCCTTATTTTTTATCCTTGCCTGGGAGTGGGGTTGATTCCATTACACCAGATTCAGATTACCTAGCCTGTTACTGTACATACAGGAGTGTTACCGTAGACTGTCACATATATATTTTTTTAACTCTGTACATATTGGGGTGCAAGATCTCATTTGCATGGGGGTCCTGGACAGATCTTTTTACATTAAGCTAATATTGTAGTGATTTGAGGATATGTAGGTATGTTAGACCTCTGGTCTTACACACATAGTTTATATTTACTTCTAGTTACGTTATCATGGGGAGGGTGGCTGGTTTATTTCATTGTAGTTGTATCCTGAATCCTTGGAAATATGTGTATGTGTGTGTGTGTGAGCATCTCTTTAAAGCTAGTTATCCCCCCCACACACATTATGGGGATGTGGGGTGGGGTAGGGTGTATTGTTTGTGTGAAGAGGAGGAGGAGAGAAATTACATTTTTATCTCTTTTTCAGATTCCTTAGACACTTCTGGTACATCAAGTTATTACATTCTCAGTGTATATTGACATCAATACATATCAGGCTACATGGACTTAATTCTTTGGTGGTTCATGACTAGAGTTTTTTGTTTGACACTAATACTGTCAATTTATATTTAAATTATCATTTATAAAGTTCTGACACAACACTAGAGGTTTTTTGAAATTTATGGGACATGATATCTAGCTGGAGAGTACAGCAGGGTGACAGGTCCAGCTAAGTTTTACACATCATAGAATGTGCACTGATGTTTTTAAGATAACTTTACTGGTAATTTCTTGTCTAAAATGCATGCATTGAAACTTCTTAGAGTACTAAGACAATCTCAGTATGTCATTAACCTGGGTGGGGGTTGCATTTCAGTAATCACATCCTCATACATGCTGTGACACTCATAGCTTGATTTAGGAGTCATCTGCTCCAGCAGTGTTATCTTATGTCAATTAAATTTATATGCAGTAGGATTCTTTGTATGTGTGTTCCGCTAAGCACCTTTGACCCAGGGACACTCCTGGCTGAAGGTAGTAAGGTGCTGTTAAATTACTCTGACACTATTTTCTGTATTTTTTAAATGAGTATTTTAAACCAATGGGGATTTTTTCTGTTTTTTCTGCATGATCTAACTATTAAAAGTATTATTTTTTCTAAACAACTGCTATTAGGCTTCTGACAAAGGACTGGTTGGTCCGAAAGCTAGAGCACTTTGTTTTTGTTGTTACATCTATGTTGGTCCATTAAAAGGTATCAAATCATTTGCTTCTGGATCATTTAAAAACTGACATTTGATTAAAACCTACTTAAGTATTCTTTTTAGATTTACTGCACAACCTTGTTGTGGTGGTGTTCTCTGTCGGTTTTGTATTGAAAGTCTCTTACTTCTGTCCTCCTGTTACCCCACGTTACTTAACTCGTGTTTTTGTAACTGAAAAAATAAAATAGTGTTTTCACACTTGAATAGGCTACATTAGCAGTTGTAGGTAGTTATATACACTACAGGGCAGCTACCTGTTCTGATTTCTGTTTGTCTTTTTGAAGATAGCACTGCAAGGGTTAAACCACACTTATTTAATAGAAATACATAATAATACAGTTCCAGAGGAAGCCAAATGAAACAAAAATATTAATATGCCTGCCAAGAAATGTTCAACTTCAGGTAAAGGTGCCAGGGTGGGAGGTGGCTCAAAGAAGTCTGTTGGAAAAAGCAAACCTATTTCTGAATCAGTGCCCTCTGTGGCCTCCACTGCTGCAGTGGCAGCCAGTAGCAGCAAAATCGAAGTTAGAAGTGGCTTCAAATCTGCAGCTCATTTTTTTACTGCCCAATCTGTTGCTAGTACGCTTGTTGGGGATGATACTGGGAATAAGGGAGACACTCACACCAGTGGAGGCACAGAGGTCCAGGCGGAGGTCGAAAAAGTTGTCAGTGTGACTGTTGTTCCTGCTCAAGGAGGTGGTGGTGGTGGTGAGGGTGATATTGTTTCACTTCAGTCTGTTTCTCCTGGAGAAGGAGATAAGGAAAGTCAGCCCCCGCAGTGAGGAAATGCCAGAGAAGGGAAAAGTTTGTCTGGCAGTAGGCAGTGATAGGGATGAGAAGGAGGATATAATATGTTTTGGTACAGATGATGATGAGGTGTTGGCTCCCCCGTGGGAGCCAGAAGTGAAAAAGATGAAGGGTGATGATTTCACCCATTTAGATGACAAGACTGAGGGTGAGGATATCAGCAGACCTACAACAAGCAGGTCAGTCACCCCACCTCCCAAACGTAGCATGGTGGAGATCATGCAAGTAGCACAAAAAGCAAAAACTTCCACACCTTTGGCTCTGCTTTTGAAGTCTCAGTCCCATGTCAAATCTAGAGGTGCAAACTCCCTAGTTTGGGATTTTTTCATGCTTGATGCAGCTGATGACACCATGGCGATATGTCAGCTGTGTCAAGCACGTGTAAGTCATGGAAAACAGGGAAGCTACATAAGTACCAGTGGCCAGCACGCCCACTTGAAAAACAAGCACCCATTCCACTGGCACCAACACCAGAAATATACCAGTGCTGTTAATGAGACTTCCCTTGTCAAGCTTAATGTTAGTGACAGCAGTGCAATAGAACAGGAGGAGGGAGGGCTGAGTGGGTCGGTGGAGGAGTAGTGCAAGGAATCATTTTCTCTCTCGAGCAGTGGGCATAGTAGCAGTGGAGCTGCCACTCCCTTGAGTTATAAAATACACCAGCAGGTACCAAATTCACCACAATAATCAGTTTCATGCATGCTGCACATCCCAGTCCCCAAGATTCACCTGGTACCCCAACAAGAACAACATCAGTGGCACAAGTAAATCACTTTTGTTGACCCGCTCCCAAGATGTAGCCCACATTGAAGAGTGAGTTTGAGCGGCACTCAAAGTACCCCACCAATCATGCTGCTGCACTTGGGCTGAACGCAGCCACAGTTTACATGCTTGCCATTGACCTGTTTCCCTTCTCCTTTGTGGAGAATCCAGGATTCTGCTGTTTGATGGCCTGTGCCTATCCCAAATGGCAGGTGCCATCGTGAATGTATTTCTCCAAACGTGCCATGCCCAAACTCTACAACAGAGTTTCACAGTCCATCCTACATGCCATGAAGCATTCTGCCTCAAAATAAATCCACCTTAGCATGGATTTGTGGAAAAGTGAGCAAACAGTGGGCAGCTCATATCTGTGCATAACAGCACACTGGGTACCTGAGGTGGTTGTTGATTTGGGGCCTGGCAAAATCTGCGTAAAGCAAAATTGTGGTGGTAGCAACACACCTGGTATTCATCAGAATGCAACCATAGCTTTGCAAAGTGTTACAGGGTCTAACACTGGTGAAAAAATGCTGAATGTGCTGCTAAATTAGATTGATGAGTGGCTCAATGCACACTCACTCACAGCGGGGTTTATTGCCAGTGACAATGGCTCCAATGTGGGTAAGTGCATTACTGATGGTGTTTTTTTCAGAGTTCCCTGCCTGGCACACTGCCTTAATCTAGTCGTGCAGCAATTTCTGAACCATGATGAAATTAAGGAAACTGTGTCTGTCACCAGATGCATCAATGTGCACTTTGCCCATTCTGCAAAGGCCCATGACCATCTGCGTGAGCTGCAGCGCACTAACCATCTGCCTCAGAACCATATGAAGCTCGACGTTGTTACCAGGTGGAACTCCACGCTGTACATGCTGGACCAGCTCTATGAGCAGTATAAGGCAGTTTCGGATTACCTACTGCTGCACACCACCTGGGACAGTGCTGGAGTGTCCATTGCTCTAACAATGGAGCAGTGGTGACAAATGAATGGCATAATATGCATTCTGCGTCCATTTGAGCATTCAACACAGGCTGTGAGTGGGGACACTGCCTGTATAAGTCAGTCAATACCCCTTATACATGTGCTGTGGCAGAAACTGATAAATGTCTGTCACCAAATGGAGGCAAGTGATGATCACAGTTCTGTTCATGTAATAGGTCACATGCTCTGTATAATGGACAACAATACACATATCTGTAGCATTATGCAGTCTAATTAGTTTGCTATTGCTACCATGCTGGATCCATGGTACAAACATGGCTTGCCTGCCATGATTGGAGGGGGTCATGTGCGAGTGGACAAATTGATCAATTACCTTGTCAGATGGGTACATGGTGCACAGATGAAAAATCCAGAGACACAAAGGGCACATATAGATATACCAGGTGTTGCTACCACCACCACCAGTAAATTATCAGAGGCCACCAAATCGGAGAAAATATCAAAGTCACAGAACAGCATGGCAGGTAATCTCATTTGGGATGCTCTGTACCAGGTGGGAGTTGAAGAAATTGAAGACAAGGAGGAGGAGCATGATGAGGCAGATGGATTCAGGGCAGTACAACGTATGGTGGATGCCTACATGGGAGGCACCAAGCATCTTGGCATCACTGATGAGCCATTGGTGTACTGGAGCAGCAAAGTGAGTGACTGGCCTGCAATGGCATCTGTTGCTTTTAAATACCTCAGCTGCCCACCATACAGCGTCAGTGCGGAATGGGTGTTCAGTTCTGCTGGGGCTATTGTGTGTGACTGTAGGACAAATCTGTTACCGAAGAATGTTTCCATCTTAACATTTATAAAAATGAATAAAGCTCACATTCCACATAACACAATTATTTCAATGGTGTTGCCCCAAGAAGTGTGTCTCAGGGACGATGATGACAATGAAGACGTCCACAGTGATAAGGCCTCTACTAGCAGAGAGGTAGATGAAGCAGCCATGATGACTGAATTTCCACCTGGTGATGACTCCAGTCTTGAAGACCATAAGGGCTGCTTCATGGATGATGTGTCACTGGAAGAAGGCTAAAGGTGTTCTGCCCCAACCCCCAGCCACCACTAGCATCCCCACCCTCATTTCCACTGAATATGCTGTTTTATGTTATTGTTATACAATTTGCTTGTTGTTCTGTGTTACACATCCAGTTAAACCATTTAATTTGATTACCCAACCTAGCCACAATCATAGTATCATAGTAAAAGGCAGCAGAATAGGCCCCATGGTCTATCGTGTCTGCTCGGAAGCTGGCCCCCTACTGGGAGCTGACTCCTCCACCCCCCCAGCCCCAGAGTTGGCCCTCCCTGGCCTCAGCTTCCCCCTGTACCTGTCCCAACCCTTCTTGAATCCCTCCACTGTGGTCTTTTCCACCAGACTCCTGGGCAGTGTATTCCATCATTCCACCACCATCTCTGTGAAGAAGTGTCTGCTGCGCTCCCCCTGTACTCCCCCCTTCCAGCTTCCACTCATGCCCCCTGGTAGTTCCCCTCTTCTTAAGCCTGAACACTTCCCTGGCTCTGCCCTTATTTATCCTCTTTACATACTTGAAAGTCTCTATCATGTCCCCTCTGTCCCTCCTCTCCTCCAATGCATACAGATTGAGTTCATCTAGTCTTTCCTCATAGGTCCTACCCTCTATGCCCTGAATCATCCTGGTCGCCCTCCGCTGGACCCTCTCCAGCAGCGCTATGTCCCTCTTAAGATGGGGTCTCCAGAACTGCACACAGTACTCGAGATGCGGCCTAACCAGGGCATTATACAGAGGGAGGATCACCTCCCATCTCCTGGAGGTAATCCCCCTGGTTATGCAGCCCAGTATCCTGTTTGCTTTTGCTGCAGCTCTTCGACAGTTCTCTGTGTTATTCATTTTGCTGTCCACCACTATCCGTAAGCCTGATGTGACTTGCAGTGTGGTCCCCCCCAGGGTGTATGCATGTCCCGGGTTTCTGACCCCCAGATGCAGCACCCTACATTTCCCTGCATTGAACTTCAACCCCCACTTCCTTACCCCCCAGGGTATCCAGATCCCCCTGCAGGGCGTCTCTCCTCTCCTGCCTGTCTTCCAGTGCTCCCAGTTTGAGTCATCTGCAAAGAGACTCAACCTACTCCTAACACCCCACCCTATGTCTGAAACATAAGAATTGAACAGGAGTGGCCCCAGGACAGAATTCTGTGGGACCCCACTGATGACCTTCCTGGGGGAGGAGACTATCCCTCCAACCACCACTCACTGTATTCACCCGGTAAGCCAGTTTTCCACCCACCTGAGCAACTGCCACCCCACCCCATCCCCCCCAGCTTTCGTAGTAGGCCTTTGTGAGGTACCAAATCGAATGCCTTACTGAATCCAAATAGAGGACGTCCACCGGCCTGTGTTGGTCCAGAGCACCCATCACCCAGTCATAAAACTCCACCAGGTTAGTCTGGCATGACCTCCCCAGAACAAAACCATACTGCATGTCATCCAGGTGCCCCAGCCTTTCCAGATGCCCCCCCAGCCTCTCCTTTTATAATGCCCTCCATAACCTTGCCTACCACAGACGTTAGGCTAACGGACTTATAATTCCTCTCTGGGCCCTTTCTTGTGGATAGGCACCACATGAGCCACCTTCCAATCTTGAGGCACCCACCCTGTCATCAGGGAGATGTTGAAGATTGAGGCCAGTGGAGCTGCCAGCACATCCGCCAGTTCCTCCAGCGCCCTTGGATGCAGCCCATCTGGCCCTGGTGCCTTCTCATCCTTTAGCAACTGGAGGGCCTCTCTCACCTTATCTGCTGTGATTTCACCCTCCCATCCCCCCTCCTCGTGCATCCTCTCCTCTCCTTCTAGGTATGACCCATCCCCTGCCCTAGTCTCATCCAGTCCTTCAGTCTCCAACTGACCTCCTGGTTCAGTGGGTTCCTCTACCCCCCCCATTGTGTTGGAAAGATCCGCCACCTTCCCCGGTAAAGACAGAGGCAAAGTACTCATTTAGCACCTCTGCTTGTTCCCCAGCTTCCTGCGTCCATCCCCCCCCCCAGCTCTAATCCTGCTGATCTGTGCCCTCACTTTTCTTTTGTCCCCTATGTATCTATAGAACCCCTTTCCCCCCTGCTGATATTCCTGGCCAGGTTAAGCTCCTTCTTCACCTTGGCCCCCCCTTACCACCCTGGTGACCCTCTTAGCCAGGAAATCATCCTCTCCCCTCTCCCTAGCTCCCCTTGAGTGCTTTAAGCATGCATAAGCATCCTTTTTCTCCTTCACTGCCTCCTGCATCTTCCAGGTACACCAACATGGCTTACTGGACCTACATTGCTTGTACTTTAGCTTTGCACAGGCCCTCGAAGCCTCCTGCACCCCCTTCTTAATGGTCTACCACAAGCTACCAGCATCCATATCTGGCCTTATCTCATCCAAGCACCCTTTAAAAATCCTTCCCATGCCCTCAAAGTCCCCCCCCCTGAAATCTATTACTTCTGTGTTAGTGCAAATTTCCTCTCCCCCTAGGAACATAAGAAACCAGACTGTGGCATGATCATTGCCTTCCAATGGCCTGCTCACCTCCAGGCCCCTTATCTGGTCACTATCTGCTATGACAATGTCCAGGATCTGATCCTGCCTAGTAGGCTCCCCCACATGCTGGACTAGGAAGGCATCCTGGAAGACATCCATCAACCTCTGCTCCCTGGCCACCTAGGATGTCATAGTGCCCCAGTCTGCCCCTAGCATGTTCAGGTCATCCATGATCACCACCCTACCCTTTCAAAGGCCACAGTGACCCCTGATGTTCTCAACCAGACCATCCTCCAGTTCCGCTTCCATTGAGGGGGTCTGCACACTACCCCTATTTTTAATCTTTTATCCCCCCTCATTTGTAGGGTTACCAAAATTGTATCCACATCTCCTTCTGTCTCCTCGATTCTACCGACTACTATGTCATTTTTGACTATCAATGCCACACCCTCCTCTCTTTAAACCCCCCTATCCTTCCTAAACATTGTGTGTCCCTCTAAATTTAGGTCCCAATCATGCCTCTGGGTGTTTACTTCATTTCATTTTTGAAAATGTATTCACCCCGCTATGCTAACTGGAATGAATATGTCATCATCTCAGCAATACGCAACGGCCCCATCATGTGACAAATACTGAAATCTTCCCCATTTCCACATATACCTCCTCCATGACACCAAGAATGAGTATCTAGTGAGTGTGCCACCACTGTATATACGACAGTGACAACTTAGTTGGACAGTGCACAGCCAGTACTATGTTACTCAGAAATGCATGCATTCTCCATCCCCATGTATACAATTAACCATCATGTAATCTGCCTCCTTGTCATCAATCCTAATTTGTATAGCACAGACTTTGACAGTGTTGGCCATCACTGCCATACTGCCAAGAAATACTGGAGACTGCTGAAAATCTATGAAGCTGACAGATGCATGCTTCAGCATAAACAGCAGTCTCAGACCAGTACATTAATGCTGCCTCTGAGTCCAGCTAAATTAATCCTCCTCCTCCAGCAGTCTTCCACCAAGAAGAACTGCAGCATTGCCAATGCCATCACATTTGGGACCAGTACATCAACCTGCACAATGCATCACTTTCATCCCAGCAAGCACACTTGGTGTTGTTTTCCCTCCTGCCAACCACCTATGATGACATCATTTCCAACACATTTTGGGCCAGTACTTCAACTAGCAAGATGCAGCACTTTCATCCCAAAAAGCACAATTGGTGTTGTTTTCCCTCCAGCAAAACAAACAGCTACTCAGAAAGCAACACATATCATTATGAAGCAAGAAATATATATGTTCTTCCTCCATGGCCTGTCTTTTGTTCAACTGATTCATGGTAAATAGATTTCCGTTGTTGTGATGTTATTACTTATACCTCTATTGTGCTATTATGCATGCTTTTGTTGTGATAGAATGTCAAGTATGCATGCAAGGCAGCACATCTTAATGTATAAGTTATCTTATGTATTTCCATTTCACTGTATGCAGGGTTTACCATGATCACACCATGTGAGGTCAGAACCATGGAACAAGGATGCTATATCTACACAGCACATTCAGAGCCTAGACAATCCACATTGCAACCATCATTATTTTATTTATTTATTTATTGGAAATTCAGAAGTACCTTTGAGTCAAGGACTCATTTACAAAGGTTCCACGTCACAAGTATTACATACAAGGAGAGAGGTTACATAGCAGTACAGTAGTGCATAGTCAGGTATTACATATACAGTAGTTACAGAGGCATTTGTGGGTCTCTCAGAGAAGACCTAGGTCAAGTTAGGGCAGACAAGCAACACAACATGGCATAACAGTGTAGGGCAGCAAGCAACACAATGTGGTAAAACAGAGCAGAGCTATACAAAGGGACACTGTAAGTGGCAGGGTTATGAGGAGGGGGAGCCGGTCGTAGGTACAGGTCACTATTGGATTGTAACATTTTTCACTTGCTAGATTTTGTGTATTCCATTCCAGGTACTGTACATCTTGGTATGTTTCACCATAGGCTCATAATTGAAATCATTTCAGCGGTGAGACATTTTTGGTCACATCGCCAACATTGATGGTAAATATGAGCACAGGTACATACGAACATATGAAATTTGCCAGCAGATAAAGGCCTAGAGGTCTATCAAGTCTGCTCGAATGTGCAGCTAGCACCCCTTATTCTGCAGCTGCCCCTTCCTTCCACCCTTCCCCTTCATTGACCCTCCTCCTTGTCCTGTCCCATCCCCTTTTGAAGCAGTCCACTGTTCTACTGGATACCACTTCTGCAGGTAACACATTCCACCCAGCCACCACCCTCTCTGTAAAAAAGTGTCTCCTCATCTCCCTCCTGAACCTTCCTCCCTCTAGTCTCATATCATTGCCCCTGGTGTCCCTCCCCTCCCTTACTTTGAACAGCCCCTCTGTACCTGTCTTGTTTATTCCTTTCATATACTTAAAGGTTTCAATCATGTCCCCCCGTCCCTCCTCTCCGCCAGTGAGTACATGTTCAACTCTCTCTGCCTCCTCTCATATGATAAGTCCCCCAGCCCCTTGATCATCTTTGTCACCCTGCTCTGCACCCCCTCCAGTAACTTAATGTCCCTCTTCAGATACTGGCGCCAGTACTGCACGCAGTACTCCAGGTGCAGTCTAACTAATGACCTATACAGTGGCAGAATCACCTGCTCCCTCCTCGAGGATATACCCCTTGCAATACAACTCAGCATTTTGTTGGTCTTTGCAGCTGTCTTCCTACATTGTGCCGAGTTGTTCATTGACCCTGTAATGAGCACCTCTAGATCCTTCTCCTCCTCTGTCTGGGCTAGCTGCACTCCCCCCAGCTGGTAACTCCTCCTTGGGTTCTTCATCCCAAAATGCAGCACCTTGCACTTTTTGGCATTAAACCTCAGTTGCCAGGTGTCTGACTAGGTTTCAAGCTTTGCCAGATCATCCTGCAACCCCTGCCATCCCCCTAGGTCATCCACCACCGCTCCTACCTTGGTATCATCAGCAAACAGACTGATCTTGCTCTTGATGTCCAATGATATGTCTGCAATGAATATCCCAAACAACTCTGGTCCCAACACCAAGCCCTGTGGAACACCGCTCGTCACTACCCTCGGGTGTGAGAGCTCCCCACCCACCACCACCCTCTGTTGCCTTCCCTGAAGCCAGTTCCTACCCATCTCACCAGCTTTGCACCTGCGCCTGTGCCTACTAACTTACTTCCCAGCCTTCCATGCAGCACCGAGTCGAATGCCTTACTGAAGTCCAGATACAGGACATCCACTGCATGGCCCCTGCCTAGTTGCCTAGTTACCCAGTCATAGCACTCCACCAGGTTGGTTTAGCAGGATCTGTCCCATATGAAGCCATGCTGTCTGCTGTCCTGTAGTCCTTTGGCCTCTAGGAGGACCACCAGCCTCTCCTTCAGGATAGTCTCCATTTGATTACCCACGATGGATGTGAGGCTCACTGGTCTGTAGTTTCCTTGTTCATCCTTGGGGCCACTCTTGTGGAGGGGCACCACATGAGCCTTCCTCCAGTCCTGAGGTACACACCCCGAATGTAATGAGGCATTAAATAGGTCTGCCAAAGGTCCTGCAAGGACCTCTGCCAGCTCCTTCAGTACCCTGGGGTAGATGCCATCTGGGCCTGGCGCCTTATCCACCCTCAGTGCATTCAAACCCTCCCGAACTCTGCCCTCCATGATTTCCCCATCTGTCACCCCCTCTCCCCTGAAAAAACTGAGGCATTGATGCAACCAGTGTTTTTACCCCACAGAGGATTTGATATCACAACCTCTAATTAACAAGGAAGCGTCTTTATCCACTAGACCAGAACAGGTAAGTATCAATGCTAATTTTTTTTTTCTATTTTTTCTCCACCTTATTAAAGCTGACATTGGTTCAAACAACATCTGTCTTGGATCGTGTGACTGGCAAGGCAAATGACATTTTCTGTTGAAAAGCAATTCATTTTTAAATATTGGTAACAGTGTTAGTTCAGGTAGTATCATAGTGCAGGTGATAAATAGTTATGCTGCCATTTACAGTGTCAGTTGCACATTCCTGGATAACAGTAATATATCATTCATCATCTTACAGTGGTTTAATCAAGGGACTTATTTAAGCTGCACATGGGTGATTCCACAGTGTCAATGGCAAAACACATTAGGATTAGGATACAATACAATCCAAGGTCACAATTTTCAAGTTAGAGCAGCGGTTTATATAATATATTTCTTTTCCTTCACAGGTGTCCGTTGATGATGATGACATATGTGTTTACTTGTCAGCAGTGGCCCACACCTTGCAGGTGCAGCACCTAGACCCAGCATCCATTCACCGGGATGGAAGACTTGTTGTATTTAGTCACCAATGCCATACAGAGATGGGATGCATTGGCAAATGTCCACCAGAAAACTAAGCAACCATTCCAATTGAGGTACTTTGTACCCGGCAATAAGGAAAAGAATAAGACATTTTGAGCAATGTTACAACTATGTGCTCCCCAATGCACCACCAACACCATTATCATGAAGCAATACTTACATCAAGGAATGGCTGTTAAACTGGAACCCTTGACATGAGCATACTATGTCAGCTGAGCACAGCCATCAGCCAGACTAGGAGGAAACAGACACACCCCAGCAGTGAAATTCCTGAACATTGACAGACCCATATAGAAGATACTGCAGTTGCTGTCAAAGTCTGACATCTCTGTACTGCAGTAACCATAAACTTATACTTAACCATATCCATCAACTACACACCAACCTGGCCTCAACCACCTCCTTCACCACCTGCACACTAAAGACCCTCACAAATTAAGAAATACTTACCACAAGTTAATGAATTGCACACATGTTAAGCAGCAACAGCAGTAGCTGTGCACCTCGAGTTAACAGCACCCGAATTCATGCATGATGAGAATATCAAAAATCATACAATTACAATCCAACTCAGATATTCGAGCTGCAGTCACTTATCCCTCCCAGTAATGAAAAATTCAATAGTTACGTTGTCCTTGTGCAATGTGAAATGTGGTGCATTCCAACATCCCGTATCCAAATCCTGGCATGCATGTAATGAATGATGATGTACTTCTCAGCACGCTGGATAATATAAAATCAGCACAAACATTTAAGAACTCAAGACGTCTCAATAGCAACCCACTCCACCCCCCTTCTCTTGCACCCAAAAAAATAAATATAGACAGATACTTACGTGTGCAGCAGCAGTAGCAACGATCGACTATGTGAAGAGGATTCCCATGATTGAAGCAGACAAAGCATTACTTCTCATGACAACAGCAGTGACACACAAAATGTCATTCAATCCACACTGACTTTAAACTGCCGAGCTAGCAGAGTGAGCTAGGGCAGCATCATTGCCAAATGATAATTCCACAGTTCACAATCAATCAAGAAACTAGCAGCAAGAGGAAGCAAGTGCAACTTTAGGTAGCAGGACCAATGTGCAGAAGGATTTATTTTTCTCAGCACAGCATACTGGCTTATGTTGCATGTCAGGCAGTGGCAGCACCATGGTTAAGCCTGAAAACCATATTAAATGGTGCAGAAAATAGCAGATTTGGGTGCTCATGGTGGATGTAAACCATGTAACTGCATGTCTGACACCTAACTTCTGTCTGAATGTAATGTACCATTTTCCATGCAACATTTCTGGACATTTACTGCCTATGCTGCACTCACAGAAACAAGATGTGGCCTAAAAGCAATTGTAAACAGTGGCCAAAACAGCATATTAGTGTGTGGGTGCTGGAAGGGCACCATAAAACATCAGGACTGACACCACATTTCAGTCTAATTTGATGTAACAATTTTGAGTAAACATTTATGGACTTGTAGGCCCTGTTTGGAACCAGCAGCAGTGAGTTTCAGGCAGAAATATTTGTCAGACAGGCCCTAAAACAGCTATTTAATGTCTGAGTCGTGGTGGTGGCGGCACCATAACACATTATGTGTGAGACCAAATTTCTTTGTGAATTTAATGTATCATTTTCTTGGGAAACATTTCTGGCCTTCTGAGCCATGTTAGGCAGTGGCAGTATATCATGGTTAGGCCCGAAAAGCATTTAAACAGTGCAGGAAACAGCACATTTAGATCCTCGTGGTGGATGTGAACCATGTAACTGCGTTTCTGACACCTTATTTCTGTCTGAATGTACTGTGCAATTTTTTGGGAAAAATTTCTTACCTTCTGGGCCATGTTAGGCAGTGGCAGCACCACGGTTAGGCCTGAAAAGCATTTCAACGGTGCAGGAAACATCACGCTTAGGTCCTCATGGTGGATGTGAACGCTTCGACTTTGTCTAATGTACTGTCTTTGGAAAATTTCTTACCTTCTGGGCCATGTTAGGCAGTGGCAGCACCACGGTTAGGCCTGAAAAGCATTTCAACGGTGCAGGAAACATCACGTTTAGGTCCTCATGGTGGATGTGAACCATGTAACTGCATGTCTGACACCTTATTTCTGTCTGAATGTACTGTGCAATTTTTTTGGAAACATTTCTTACCTTCTGGGCCATGTTAGGCAGTGGCAGCATCACGGTTAAGCCTGAAAAGTATTTAAACGGTGCAGGAAACAGCACGTTTAGGACTTCATGGTGGATGTGAACAATGTAACTGCATGTCTGACACCTTATTTCTGTCTGAATGTACTGTGCAATTTTTGGGGAAATATTTCTGACCTTCTGGGACATGTTAGGCAGTGGCAGCACCACGGTTAGGCCTGAAAAGCATTTAAACGGTGCAGGAAACAGCACGTTTAGGACCTCATGGTGGATGTGAACAATGTAACTGCATGTCTGACACCTTATTTCTGTCTGAATGTACTGTGCAGTTTTTTGGGAAACATTTCTGACCTTCTGGGCCATGTTAGGCAGTGGCAGCACCACGGTTAGGCCTGAAAAGTATTTAAATGGTGCAGGAAACAGCACATTTAGGTCCTCATGGTGGATGTGAACCATGTAACTGCATGTCTGACACCTGATTTCTGTCTGAATGTACTGTGCAATTGTTTGGGAAAAATTTCTGACCTTCTGGGCCATGTTAGGCAGTGGCAGCACCACGGTTAGGCCCGAAAAGCATTTCAACGGTGCAGGAAACATCATATTTAGGTCCTCATGGTGGATGTGAACCATGTAACTGCATGTCTGACACCTTATTTCTGTCTGAATGTACTGTGCAATTTTTTGGGAAACATTTCAGACCTTCTGGGCTATGTTAGGCAGTGGTAGCACCACGGTTAGGCCTGAAAAGCATTTAAACGGTGCAGGAAACAGCACAGTTAGGTCCTCAAGGTGAATGTGAACCATGTAACTGCATGTCTGACACCTTATTTCTGTCTGAATGTACTGTGCAACTTTTTTGGAAACATTTCTGGACATTCACTGCCTGTGCTGCACTCGCAGAAGCAATATGTGGCTTAAAAGCAATTGTAACCAGGGGCCAAAACAGCATGTTAATGTTCGAGTGCTCAGGAGCACCATAAAACATCAGGATTGACATCAGATTTCAGTCTTAATTTGATTTAACAGTTTTTAGGAAACATTTGTGAACATGTACTGCCTGTTCTGCACTCTCAGAAACAAGTTGTGGCATAAAATCAATTATAAACAGTGGACTAAAGTCCATTGTTTGGTCTGGGTGGGGGTTTGGGTGCCATAAGATATCATGGCTAAGACCAGATTTCAGTCTAAATTTAATGTACCATTTTTTAGGAAACATTTCTGGACATGTAATGCCTGCTCTGCACTCAGAGAAACAAGATGTGGCCTAAAAGCAACTGTAAAGAGTGGCCAAAACTGTATTTTAATGTCTGACTACTGGGGGGGGGCACCATAAAACATCAGGACTGACAACAGATTTCAGTCTAAATTTAATGTACCATTTTTTAGGAAACATTTCTGGACATGTACTGCCTGTGCTGCACTCTCAGAAACAAGATGCGGCCTAAAATCAATTGTAAACAGTGGACCAGAGACCATCGTTTGGTCTGGGTGGGGGTTTGGGCACCATAAAACATCATGACTGAGACCTGATTTCAGTCTGAAGTTACTGTAACATTTTTTGGTAAACATTTCTGGACTTCTGAGTTGTGTTAGTCAGTGGCAACACCAAGATCAGGCATGAAACCATTCATAAACAGTGGGCAAAACAACATGTTTTGGTTGGTGTGGAAGGTGTGCAACATTTAACAGCATGACGGACACCTGATTTCAGTTTAATTTGCTGTTTCTGTACTTATATTAACAGTGCTCTGCACAGCACAGTGTGCTTCGGAGGTAAGAGAACCAACTAAACATTTGTGGCAAGTGCAGGACACATGTGTTAAGCACTGGAACCATATTTATGTTTAACTTTGCAATAAAATTGCTTATGTTTCTGTGATTGTTGTGCACATCTTTGGAGTGTTGCTGCACACACCCATGACTGCTGCAACATCACATAGTTTTGCAAAAACATTTTTGTTCATAGGAACAATACTTGACATTTGTGTATAGGAGGAAACAATATATGAATGAGTCAAACAAAAGAAAAACAAAGGTAAAGAGTTTATTTTTACAACACTACTGACTATAACACACGAGTACGACAGGGGGAGGTGGCCAGGCCAGGTCATGTGTAGTGTAATATGAGAGGGTGATACAGAAATTAGGGAGCGGGGAAAATTATTTAATACTAATTGCAAATAAGTAACACACCACACAGAACCACTGGACAAAGACATACAATTATGACAACAAACAAACAAACAAGAGGACATAGAGAAAGATTAGAGGACAGAAAATATTTTTCGTAATGTGTTTATCTTTTAAATTTTTTTCTCTTTTTCGTATTTTTGGAGGGTAGAGGTAGAATGAAAAGAAGAGAAGACTATCATAACACAGTGCGAGGACACAGGAGGATAGATTCAATCAGAGATAAGAAAAAACAATTAACTTGCTGCTGACTGAAAATAAGTAATTTAAACAGGCCCTGAAGTGCCACCACCACCACCACAACAATGAAAGTCTGCCAGGAGGTTGAAAATTTGTTGCTGATCCTCCATTATTTTGTTGATATCCCCCCCTAGCCTCACTGAACTCCTGTCTCAGCTGTTGATAGTCATGCCATAGTGCTTGCACTTCAGCCTGCACAGCTGCCCAGTCTTCACTTGTGACCACCAGCTGCAGCCAGTGAGGGCTCAGCATCCTGATGCTTGCGGGGCTGCTAACTGAGGGGGAATTTCTGCCACTGGTGCTGCTGCCTACTGCTGCTGCTGTGTCGGACTACTGCACCCCCTGTGTGGACGCTGACTCACCATAGACTGAAAAGGGCTGTCTTGCTCCTCATGACCGCCTTCCCCTTCTCTGTGTCCAGCCACACCTACATCTAGCTCACCCACTTCAGTGCTTACACCCGCACTGCTCCCCACAGCTGCACTTGATGCTGCCACCTTCTGCAATTTGAGGTCCCATTGGAACGAGGGGTGGTGCTCCATGTGGCTATGCTGGCCGATTGTCCCAAAGTGGGATCCACCCTTTCCCCGATGCACAACCTGCCCACATAAACTGCAGGTGACCACTGGGTCACCTACTGATATTTCACAGAAAAAATACCAGACAGGAGAACTTCAGGGTTGACGGTGCCTTGGGGGTGGGGCCACAGATAATGCCCGAGGCACTAACTCCACCGACTGCTTGGGAGGGGGCACAGTCTCCTGCTGCCTGGGCAGAGGAACAGTATCCTCCTAATGCTGGGGAGGAGCCACTGTCTCCAACTGCTGCTGCTACTGCTGCTACTGCTGCTGCTGCTGTGGAAGGGCCATGGTTGCCTCCTACTTCTGGGGAGGGGGTACAGTTGGCTGCTGAGTGCTGGTGCTGGTGCTGGAGCCAAAAGCCTCCTGCTATGGCATTTCAGTTGTAATAGCTACCAGAAATGCACATACAGGTGCCCTACTGTCTTCACCCTTCTCCATTATGTGCACAAAAACAACCAATTCAAACAAACAAAAAGAAAGAAATAGAAATATAGACCCTGAGACAGCCGGGGCCTGGGGAGAGGAATCACTCACACACACACATGCACGCGTGCGCACACACACACACACACACACACACACACACACACACACACAGTCACCAGGTATTAAAATATGAACTAGAACAAAGACAAACAAGAAAAGTTAGAAACAATAGCACAAATGAAGCAATTCATCTGTGAAAGTACACTCTGCAGCCACAGGGAGTATAAATGCTGCCTGCTTCTTTGAGATATATAGCACAAGAAATGAACCACTCTCTTCCTGTCTGTTTAGACTCAACCATGTGATCACCAGCATAGCGAAAAGATCAGTTTCACTTAATTTCACCTCCAAAGCGCAGGTGAAATTAAAGGTGAAATTCTGCTGTGAAATTTCGCTGAAAGGACAGAATTAAGCGAAATGTTTTGCTAGGCAAAACTGGTGATTTCGCCATAATTTCACTGCTTATCTATACTGATAAATGGAATTTGATCTTTCTCTGGGGGCTTATCTTTTTTATTAAAAGTTGTGCTCTGTCTTCCCTTTTGGCTCTATCTATACCAGCTTTTACTTTTTCAGGTGGATAGCCATGATCAACAAATCTCTGTGTGACCACCTTTGTGTTTTTATCAAACTCTTCAACAGTGCTGAATTCCCTTCTCACCCACAGCATTTGAGCTACTGGATATTATTCTTCAAACTCTGAGGTCACCAATGCACCTAATGACTCAGGCAGGCCAACCAAAGAATTTATGGGGCTCATTACTCAAGGAGGCACCTTAAAGCCATACAGTACTGGCAGTCCAGAACAGTGACATTGGTGTAGCAGGGGGTGTGCCTGGTGTCTGAGGGCAATTGCACAGTGTGCTGTTCTGAACAAGGCAAGCAGTTTGCTGTTTTGCGCACTGCCATTAAAAATGAGGCTGTACATATTGTGGTCACTGTATCGTGTGTATTATGACATCTGTGTAGGAAAATATTTGCAGTACTGCTGGGTTATTATGCATAACACTGTTTTTGTTCCCCTTCCCCTGCTATTGTACATCTCACCATGTTTACTGCTATAAGACTTCCTATATCCTTTACAAAAATGCAGTTTTCTGTCAACTAGTAAGATCTAAAGTGCTTTCTATTAAAACAACACTGAAATACACTAAATGAGAGCAGCATATAAAGCACAAAACCAAAAATACAATCCCATGATTTTATTGTTAGTTTAAACACTGCATGCTTAAATCAAATCAATAAGGTGCACACATGCAATACAAAAACAAATACACAAAAACAAATCAAAAACACAAAAAGAATACTGTGCTTTCTGGTACAAATTAGAAAAGTATTTACACCAGAGAGGAGACAGAACACAACCAGGATAAATGTCCCAGCATTTCACCTCAAAAGGGAGACTTCTACTGGGGACTGGTGAGCAGTAGCTTTCTTAAGTTTATGTAGGCAGTTAATTGATAGTTATACTATCAAAAATAACATGTGAAAACATGACAAATGCAGTAATTTTAATTTACAATCAAATAAAAATGTTGGTGCAAGTGATTAAGTGCTGAAATACTAATTAAAAACTGCAGAGCTCAAATGAAACTCAGAACCACTGACATTAAAAGAAAAAGCAGGAGGTAGGAAAGAGAACAAACAGGTACAAATAAGGCACAAGCAATATAGCTGGTGTACCAATCACTAGTGACTGGTAGACCAGGTATTCTGCTTGTACCTTGTTTCTTTTGATACAATTCACCACAATTTGATACTTGGGATACTGTTTTATATGTGATGTCTAACACCAGCTTTATGTTTGAAGGCCAGTGACCCTTCTAGGCACTAACTATCTTACTTTAATAAACCTTTGCATTTATTTATTGAGCCTTCACAACTTGAGTTTTGTACTAGGTATGAATACCTCTTGTGTTCTTGCTTTCGTGTAACAGTGGAAATATAAAAATTAATAAATACAGGTATTTATGTACTGTATATACACACACATATTAGTTTATTAGTATTGGGACTTTCCCTGGGGTATATTTGTAGATATTATCTTGACATTAAAAGCTTATCTGGTTTGCCACATAAATCATGCCTCCTTTTCTAGATAAATAGAAGTCCTTTCCACTCACACAAGATGAACCCACCCTGTTGTCTCTCAGGTCAGTCTTTACTACGTCATCTCTTTTCCTACGAAGCAGTGGTCCCTCTGATATAACCCCACCACTAAGGTTAGTGGTGAACTTTAGTCTTCATTAATCCAATGGTGGAAGTGGAGGGGATGTGGAAATGTTTAGGAAAATCTTGGGTAAGGAAGGGTTATGGAAAACATTTGACTAAGTTATTTGGGATTAAAACTAAAAGAAGACACAGCCATAATGTATTACATTGAGCAAGTGCACCTTTAACTAACAAATTTATATACTTTTATTAAATCATATTATATATTTTTTATTCCAGATATACATAAATGAATGTATACTTATTGTAAGACATTCCATTCAGTGTCATTAAGTTTGATTAAATTCCCCCCATGCCATGTCTCAACTTCCACTTTCTCTCAGTCTATAGTGGGACTTATAAAAAAATTGATACTATCTTGGGGATGTCTTTTGGATACAATCATGGGGACAAATTGTACAGCAAAACCTTATATAAAATGAGTCATATCCTAATAGTCTCAGATACACATCAATGGAGAAAAGAAAATCATCAATTCCTTCCACAAACTTCCAATGATATCTTTGCCATTGTCAATGTTATGCCAGAGTTTTATGAACAATAAACTCTTTCAAAATATGCCACCACTTCTTTGTAGGCTTTGGCTGTTCAAGTATTGTAAAATTGTCCCTTTTGATGCTATAATTTCAAAGTAGAGGTTTCAATATTGATTTTTAGAAAATTTTAATTTCCACAGTTGTTAAAACTAAGATTTAATGATGAATATTATTTATGCAATAGGCATGGGCTCAGAAGCCGTTGAATAAATCCATTTATCTTCACAGCCATTGAATAAATACAATTTATCCATATAGTAGCTATGTCACAATCACTCTGGAACTCATTTAGAATGTTCAGCCTCAGTAGCAGTACTACCCATATTCAAATAAGAATAACTTTAAAACAAAAAAAGATAGCATAGTACTGTGAGCATGAAAGCTGTTCAGCACAAAATTATCAACAAAATGAGTGGTGTTTTATTTATAGATACCTTATAGACTTTTTTATCATTATCAAAAAAGAGCAGAAAATGCAATTTTGTTGTTAACTTTTTTGACAAACATGCAAAAAAGATAAGCAATCAAAAGCAAATGTCCCAACACTGACAGAAAGCATACCTGTTGCATAAATGAAATATACAATGGTGAGCTGTCAGATAAATGATTTATTTCCACTTGTGCTGTTTGACCTCGGACACCTCACTCGTGGTATACGCCACTCATGAGGTTACCCAAGGTCAAACAGAACTTGTGTAGATAAATCATTTATCTGACAGTTCTTCATCGTATATCCCATATATATTTATTTCTAAAGTGCTGGGGATTAGATTGGCTGTTTCCTTTCACCATTCCAATATTTTTGGATATTTCCATAAGTTATGTGTCAAGGAAGCAACACTCAAACAACCCCAGCACTTGTCATCATACTATAGCTGGGATTCATTTTTGACAAAATATAAGGAATTATGTAGTCCCTGTCAATTATGTTATTATGAATTTATTTTTGGCCAGTAGGACATTTTTTTTTGTTTCATTGTTGCTCCTTCAAAGAAACCCCCAGCTCCTGTTCCCAGTTGTTATAATATCTTTTCCCATTTACTTTGCTGTAGATTCAGAATGTATTATAAGATATGTATAGTTTTTTTGTGGATTAACTTATCCTTTTTTGTTTATTCCTGATCTGTAATGCAAAATCATGTCCCTTAATGCTTGCATACTGAATATACATATATATGGTTGATAACTAGCCTATAAGTTAAAAAACATTACCCACACTGTAGATCTGCACCCTAATTTATCAATGTTGTCCTGGTAAGATAATATCCTATCGTTAACTATGAGTGTTTTCCATTTTGAAATACATTTTGCTCCATTATCTTAGCCACTCTCCTAAGTTGTTCTGTAATATTTTTTGATAAAAATTAAACCTACCATATAACCATGTGATTTCACTCATCCCAAAATGACTCATAGCCTGCTGAAAATGTTCTGCAAATCATTTAAATGTTACCCTGAGCAAATGCATCTTTAATTAACAGATTTAATAATATTGATTAAATTCAGTTTCCTAACATGAAATGCAAAAGCCCTTAGATTAAAATAAAAAGAGTCCTTAAATATGCAGATAGAAGAAAGATTGATTGCATAACCCTAGAGTAAACTCATTTTTCATCTGAAGAGTTTGAAGCAATGACAACAAGATGGTGTCAAGGTCAAATTTCTCTTTTTTTTTTTCAAACACATGCCAGAGGCACAACCATACAATTTAAAGAAACCAGAACTTAATTGTTAGGTAAAAACTATCAAGACCCACAAGGAAGGGTTTTGTCATTTCAACAATGAATGCAACAGGCTGGTCCTTAACCATTGAAGATATATATATGCACCAATGAAAGTGATCCCACATTTGTGTGTATATATATATACTAATATATATATATATATATATATATATAGGATATACAGTGGTTCAGTGTGTGATAATGCATTTATCTTGTACAGTTTTCAGTGACCTCAAGTAAGCTCAACGAGTCAAGGCATGAGTGAGAGTTACTTATAGGTCACTGGAAACTGTACAAAAATAAATGCATTATCACATTAACTGAACTGCTGCATATTCCATTTATGCAACAGGTTTAGATGTTGTGTGACCATTTTGATTTTGGTAGGTATAAATAATTTGTCAAAAAGGAAAAGAAAATTGAATTTTATGCTGTTTTTTGCTAATTATAAAAAAAAAATGGTATCTATAAATGAAACACCACTCATTTTGTAGATATTTTTGAGCTGAACATTTTTCGTGCTCACAGTACCATGCTATCATTTTTTGTTTTAAAGTTATTTATATTTGTTTGTCAAAAAAGAGAACAAAAAATTACATTTTCTTCTGTTTTCTTGCTAATCATATACAATGTACAGGGTTTATATAAATGAAGCAGTATTCATTTTGTAGATAATTTTCTGCTGAACAATTTTCGTGCTCACAGTACCATGTTATCTTTTTTCGTTTTTAAGTTATTGACATTTAAATATGGTTAGTACTGCTTCTGAGGCCGAACATTCTAAATGAATTCTGAAGAGAACTGTGTAAATAAATGAGCTAGTGATGTAGTTACTATGTGAATAAATGGGTGATGATGTAGTTACTATGTGGATAAATAAATTTATTACCATAGTAGCGAAGATTAATGGTTTTATTCTACAGTTTTTATCCTGACCCCTGTTGCATAAATATATATATTTAAATGTATCCCTTTTTAACAGTCTATTTATTTTAGGATAAGACTTTAACTTAGCAATTAATTTTTGATTAGACAAAACTGCCTTTTGAATTAATCATATGTATACTGTCTGTGTAACCCTTAAGAGTGAAATGGAATATTTAAACCTTGTACATCCTTGGAGAGAAACACACTCTGGCCAGAGCCGATAGGGCTGCAGCTGAGGAATTTGGGATAAAAATATTGTAAATCACCAAAGTTACAAGACTGCATTCATATAACTGTGTTGTCTTGTAATATTTTTACATCAATTTTTTTTGATATAGCTTTGTTATGACCCTGCCTCATGAAGATGAGCAGAAAAAATGTTCAACTCCTGATTTAATGGTGATTTTGCACAGGGACCGCAAAATCAATTTTCAGGATGAAAAAACACATTTTGGGCAGGAGTTGAGAAATGACAGCTGTCACAGTAAAGAGGTGCTGTAACAAAATGGCTATACTGAAAATTTGGGGTAAAATATTGAATATTACTCAACTTATGAGCTGGTGTTTGCAAAAATCAACGTAGGCTCATAACATTGTTGTTTTTCAATATTTGTATACCAAATTTCCAACATAGCCTTTTTATGACCCAACCTCAAGAACAAGGGCAGAGAAAATGTTCAACTTCTAGACGAAAGGTGATTTTATGCAGGGAACAGGAAATCACCTTTTGGCATGTAAAAAAAAAATACTGGCCAGGATTTGAAAAATAACAGCTGTCACATTCATGAGGTACAGTAAAGATATGTCTGTGTTGTAAATTTGGGGTACAAATACTAAAAAGTACCATTCATGAGCCTGCATTTGTAAACTTCTATGTGGGATAATGAATACTTGTGGGTGAAGTGGGTGGAATTTGCTTCACGGAGAAATCCGTGAAATTCCGCCCATTTCATGTAGCGGAACGCAAAATTTCTCCTGGCAAAGTGGTGAAATTTCACCTGGTGGAATGGCAAAATTTCACCTTCCACAGTGGAATTTTGCCTTACGTGACAAAACTTTGCCTTCCGTCCATGGGTGAAATTTCACCTTCGGAGGGTATAAGTTAAAATAAGTAGATCCCTGGTGGCTAGTGGTCCCTACCCCCACCTATCCCACATGTAGAGAAAAATCCTAACCCCCTCCCAGTCTATGTATTACATGACACATAGATTTTACATATAGTATGCTAACCCCATCCCACTGTATGGATTATGTGAGTAAAGTAGCACATAAGTTACAAGTTGCATACAGTGTGTAACTTCCTCCCAGTATATGGGTGATATTGGTTACAAGATATATCACATACAGGTCAGCTAGAAGTCCCTCCCCCACCTGTCCCACATGTAATTGTAATTAAATAATTAAATTATACATGGTGGCTAATGATCCCTCCCCTCCACCTGGTAATAACCCACCCTTCCACTAATCGCACAAATGTATGGTAACCCCCCCACCACATCCCTCTTTATCTCATCCTTTAGTCCACTCACTCCTTATCCTGTTAAAAAAAATCTCTGGTGATCTAGTGTTTTTTTAAACCACTTCTAAATCTGATCCCAGTTCCCAATCCCATTCCATGGTGATCAGTGCCCCCCACCCAGCCTCCCCAACAACCAGATGTCCCCACCACAACCCCGCTCCCACCCCATCTTAAATTCCAGCATGGCAGTGGCAGACTGGCACAGCCTCCTCTCTCCTCCAAGGCTGGCCTGCTGACTGAGCTGTCAATAAATGAGCTTCATTGATGGCTCAGTCAGCAGGCCATCCATAGAGGAGAGAAGAGGGTTGTGCTGGTCTGCCGCTGCCATGCCAGGATTTAGGATGGGGATGGGAGTGGGGTTGTGGTGGGAACATCTGACTGCTGGGGAGGCTGGGTGTGGGGGGTCACTGGATCATCAGGGAATGAGATTTGGACTGGGGATCAGATTCAGTAGGGGATTTAAAATAAAAAAAAACAGTAGACCACCAGAGATTTTTTTTTTAACAGGATAAGGAGAGATTGGACTAAAGGAGGAGATATGGAGGGATGTGAGGGGGGTTACCATACATTTCTGTGACTGGGAGTGGGGTGGGTTATTACCAGGTGGAGGGGAGGGACCACTAGCCACCATGGATAATTTAATTATTTAATTACAATTACATATGGGACAGGTAGGGGGAGGGACCACTAGCCAACCCATTTGTGATATATCCTGTAATCCATATCACAGATAGACTGGGAGGAGGTTACAGACTGTATGCAACTTATAACTTATGTGCTACTTTACCCAGATAATCCATAGATTGTGATGGGGTTAGCATACTATACGTAATTTATGTGTCATGTAATCCATAGACTGGGTGGGGTTAGGATTTTTCTCTACATGTGGGACTGGTGGGGGGAGGGACCGCTAGCCACCAAGAATCTACTTATTGTTATACCCTAGTCTAAGGTGAAATTTCTCCCATGGAGGGAAGGTGAGATTTCACTGCGGAAGGCAAAATTTTGCCCGTGGAAGGTGAAATTTAGTCTAGGTGAAATTCCGGCTTCTGCAGGAAAATTTTGTGAAATGCTCCACAGTGCGAATTTGCCCACTTCACCAGCACTCCACAGGTGAAATTTAAATTCACTGCATCACTACTCATAATTTGCTTTTCTTTTAATATTTTTGCACCAAATCTCCAATGTAGCCTTCTTATGACCCCACCTCATGATCAAGGCAGAGCAAATTTTCAGCTGATGCCCAAAAGGTGATTTCACACAGGGAGCACAAAATCACCTTTTGGGATGTAAAAGAAACATTTTGGACAAGATATGAAAAATGATAGCTATGACATTTATGAGGTACTGTTAGGATATCACTATGTTGTACATTTGGGGTAAAAGTATTGAAAAGTACCAAAGTTATAAGTGTTCACAGAATTCAAAGAAGGCTCATAACTTTGTTGTTTTTTAATATTTTTACACCTAATGTTCAACATAGCCTTCTTATGATCCCACCTCGTGAACTAGGGAAGAGAAAATCTTCAACTCCTGGCCAAAATGGGATTTTGGACAGTGATCACAAACTCACCTTTTGGGACAGATATACCTAATGACAGGTACATTGTTCATAAGGTAGGGTCCCAAAGAAGGCATGTTGTAAATCTGGCCCAAAATATGTACAAATGCCCAAGTTATGGCACTAGTTCAAAACCCCATTGAAATTCTTTGAACTGCATACCTATGTCTTCAGTTCATGGTCTGGCTTTGAAGACTGAAGACATGTCTATGGTCCAGACAGAATTACAGCACTGGACACTTGATGGGTAAATAAGTGCATGGAGGGGGTGCAGGATGGTGGGCACTGAGTGGAAGGGTCACATAGGTTCCTGCTTTGAAGAGTGAAGACATGCCTGTGGTCCAGTGAGGATTATGATGTTGGACCCCATTGGGTAAGTAAGGGTTTCAAGGGGTGCGGGGTGGTGGGTGCTGAGTTTGAGGGTGGGGTGGGGGGTAAGGAATGGCTGCAAAAGACATTGGTGGATTGTTTTTTTTTTACAGGTGGAAAACAAAAGAACCTAGAATACCTGATCATGACATGGGGGAATTGGGTACCTCCAGTGTCACAGTTATGTTTCTGAAGGCCGATCGTGACACTGGGGGTTCACCGCACCCCAATCTGCCAGTGTCATGCTTGTGTTCTCCCACAATTATTTTTCTTCTCCCACCTGACCGTCCCTCTCAGTCTGCACCCACCACCCCACACCCACTAGATAGATTACTGTGACACTGGGGGTTCCCAATAATCTATCTAGGGGGTGTGGGGTGGTGGGTGCTGACTGAGAGGGATGGTCAGGGGGGAGAAAAATAATTGTGGGAGAGAACACAAGCATGACACTGGCAGATTGGGGTGCTGGGTGCTGAGAGGGAGGGTCAGGTAGGGGGAATTTCTATAATATAAATAAAACTATAAATAAATAAAATAGGCAGTCATGGTGGAACACAGCCCACTTTGCCATGACCAAGATATTCTCCACATGCTACTGTTCATGAGCAACTGCTAGCACATGCACAGTAAAGTGTGGTGGCCATCATGGACATGACAGAGTGCATCGTGTTCTGCCATGACTGCTGGCACTGTGAAATAGTGCAGTACTTACTGTCGGTAGGAACAACATGGGCAGACTGCTTCACAAATGCAAAGGTGACTATGACACATGTTGAACATGTTGTTCATTCAGAAGGAATGTAGAGTTCTTTTTCTCATCTACCAATAAACATTGGCAGGGCTGTGCCCACTGCA
Source organism: Neoceratodus forsteri (assembly GCA_016271365.2). Taxonomy (NCBI): domain Eukaryota; kingdom Metazoa; phylum Chordata; order Ceratodontiformes; family Ceratodontidae; genus Neoceratodus; species Neoceratodus forsteri. The sequence continues at coordinate 1,645,127,123 of CM057449.1, forward strand.
GACCTAAAAATGGAAGAGATATACTATTCATTTTTTTTAGCCCCTCAACTAACTTATCCTTATTTCTAAATCTCTAAAACCTCAAATATAAACTATAGAAAAGTATAATCATTTCAGAGTAGTACTATGTTTAGCTGACAACCACAATTCTAAATACTACAAAAACTATAACATGAACTAAGACCTTACATTTTTTGGAAATAAAGAATAACTTAAATTTACTAGAATAGGAAGTGCAGATTATTTTAAATAACTCACCATTTGATACCCCTGTAACATAATTTGGGATACTTTCAAGGCATCTCTAAGAGGTATACCTATTTCTTTTGATTTCCATAAAAAGAAAAAACTCATCAAAGCCGTAACAAAATAAAACATTTGGACAGTAATTATCTGAAATATGAAGACCTATAAATCTGTCATAATCTATTACAAACTAGAGGAGAATACAACAAATTAAATAACTATAGGTGCCAAAAGAAATATTTTATTGACAACATCTAAATATTATGCCTTAGGAGGCAAACCCAGGCAAGGTTAAGGCCTTCCAAATAAAAGAAGAGCAATAGGAGAACATATATGTTTAAGATATGGGATAAAGAGGGGGAATAATTAATTATCCAACCAAAATTAATGAAGTCTTCACTAAATACTACATAATCTTATACTGTATACATCTGAAAGAAATAAAACCTCAGAGGGGGTACATTATTTCCTGAAAGAGGTTACTTTCCCCATCTAGTTAATCAAGAATCATTAGAAAAATATTTTTCCCTCTGAGGAAATGTACAAGTTATAATTGGTATCCCATCAGGAAAGGCCCAAGACCCCCAATGACATTGCCACAGATTTGTGTAAGAAAGGCCCCAAACCAGTTTTACTTTATTTATCAATACTATTTAATCAAAAGCTAACAACTAAACAACTCCAACCTACATTCTATGATGCCAATTTCTGGCAGTATTACCTAGAGGTTAGCATAACAAGCTTTGAATGAGCTTGGTACATTCAGCAGGCCTGAGTTTGATTCCAACAATCTCCATTTACATACTGTCTGACTCTGAACAAGTCAATTGACCTCCAAAATGCTCCCAGGTCATCCCTGAAAACAGAACTTGTGCCTAGTGAGCCTTACCTGGTTAGCAAAAAATGAAAATATCTTGATTGTTCAGAGAGAAAAAAAAGACCCAGAAGAGTGTGTATCACATAGACTAATACTTTTATTAAATAATGAAATAAAAATCATTTCAAAACTTATAGCTACGCTATGGAAGAATATAAATATTCATACTGATTCACCCAGATTAAACTAGCTTAGGAAAGGAAGAAAACTGGGACATAACTAAGACATGTTATCAGTATTAGAGATAATGAACTATATACAGTAAACATGTAATTTTAGTAGCAATGGATGCAATAAAAACATTCAATTGGAAAGAATGGAACTACATACATGCAGCTGTCAAAAATTATGACTGAACCCCATTCAAACATTGGATAACACTTCTATACTACTTACCAACACCTAATATTCAAACTAGTAGGAATAACTCACAAAAAAATGTCACTCCACTGGGCACAAGACAAGGATGCCCTTCATCTTCTCTGGCCAGAGCCAATAGGGTAGCAGCTAAGGAATTTGGGGTAAAAATATTGTAAATTACTAAAGTTACAAGCCAGCATTTATATAAATGTGTTTTGTAATACTTTTATACCAAATTTTTAACACAGCTGTGTTATGATCCTGCCTCATGAAGATGGGCAGACAAAATGTTCTACTCCTGGCTTAGAGGTGATTTTGTGCAGGGACTGTAAAATCAACTTTCGGGATGCAAAAACACATTCTGGGCAGGAGTTGAAAAATGAAACCTTTCACATTCATGAGGTGCTGTAAAGAAATGGCTGTGTTGAAAGTTTGTGGTAAAAATATTGAATATTACCAAATTTGCAAACCTTTGTTTGCAAAAATCAACATAGACTAATAACTTTATTGTTTTTTAATATTTATATACCAAATTTATGACATAGTCTTCTTCTTACCCAGCCTCATGAAAAAGGGCAGAGAAAATGTTCAACTCCTGGAAAAAAGATGATTCGGTACAGGGATCACAAAATCACCTTTTGTGGTGTAAAAAAAATATTGGCAAAGATTTGAAAAATAACACCTGTCACATTCATTAAGGTGCTGTAAAGAAATGACTGTGTTGTAAATTGAGGGCAAAGATATTGAAAAGTACCAAAGTCACAAGCTTGCATTTGCAAAATTCTACGTATCTGCATAACTTGGTTGTCTTTTCATTTTTTTGCACCAAATCTTCAATGTAGCCTTCTTATGACCCCATCTCATGAACAAGGGCAGATAAAATTTTCAATTGGTGCTCAAATGGTGATTTCATGCAGGGACCACAAAATCACATTTTGGCATGTAAAAAAACCCAGTGTGGACAGTATTTGAAAAATGACTTATATGCCATTCAGGAGGCGCTGTAGAGATATGACTATGTTGCAAGTTTGGGATAAAAATATTGAAAAGTACCAAAGTTATGAGCTTGTTTTCACAAAATTCAACATAGGCTCATAACTTTTATATTTTTCAATATTTTTACACTAAATTTCAACATAGCCTTCTTATGACCCCATCTCATGAACAAGGGCAGAGAAAATCTTCAACTCCTGGTCAAAATTAGATTTCATACAAGGACTGTGAAATCACCTTTTGGGACAGCTCTGCCTAATGACAGTTACATAGTTCATGAGGTGGGGTCCTAAAGAAGGCATATTGAAAATTTAGCCCAAAATATGTAGAAATGCCCAAGTTATGGCACTAAGTTCAAAACCCCATTGAAATTCATTGAACTGCATACCTGTGTCTTCAGTTCATGGTCCAGCTTTGAAGAGTGAAGATGTGTCTACAGTCCAGACAGGATTACAGCATTGGACACCTGATGGGCACATAAATGCATGGGGGTTGCAGGGTAGTGGGCACTGAGTGGAAAGGTCACCTAGGGGGTAAGGAATGTCCAAAAAAGACATCAGTGGACCATTTTTTAACAGGTGGGAAAAAAAAGAACTGAGGATCCATGATCACAACACTGGGGGATTGGGCACCCCCGGTGTCACAGTTATGTTTCTGGGGGCCGATCATGACACTGGGGGATTGGGCACCCTCAATGTCACAGTTATATTTCAGGGGGTGTGTGGGGTGGTGGGTATACTGACTGAGAGGGATGGTTGGGAGGGAAAAATAATTGGGGGAGAATACGAGCATGACACTGGGGGATTGAGCACCCCCAGTGTCATTTCTATGTTTCTGGAGGGGGGGAGTGTGAGGTGATGGGTGCTGAGAGGGATGGTCAGGTAGGCGAATTTCTATAATATAAAAAAACTATAAATGAATAAAATAGATGGTTACTGCCCACTCCGCCATGAACACGATGGCCCCCACATACTACTGTGGATGCACGACTGCTAGCACATGCTCAGTAGAGTGTAGTGGCCTTCTTGGACATGACAGAGTGTGCTATGTTTTGCCATGACTGCCAGCACCATGAAATAGTTCAGTGCTGCAGTCAGTAGGATCAACATTGCTGGACTGCTTCACAGATGCATAGGTGACTGTAATGCAAGTCAAACATGTTGTTAGTTCAGAAGGAATGCAGAGTCCTTTTTCTCAGCGACCATAACAGGTCCACAGGGCTCTGCCCACTGCAGCCCTAAGAATGGAAGAGATACACTATTCATGCTTTTCAGCCACTCAACTAACTTATATTTATCTCTAAATCTCTACTACCTCAAATTGAAAATACAAAAAAAGTATAATTATTTCAGAATAGGCCTCTGTCTAGCTAACAACCACAATTCAAAATACTACAAAAACTATAACATGAACTTAGACCTTATATTTTTGGGGAGATAGAGAATAACTTAAAAAACTAGAAAAGGAAGTGCATATATAAAAAAAAGACATACCATTTGATACCCCATCAATACAATTGAGGATGCCTTTAAGGCATCTCTGAGAAGCATTACTATTTCATTTGAATCCCATAAAAAGAAAAACACATCAAAGCCATAACAACGCTAGAAAATAAAATATAGCATTTAAAAAGTAATCATGTGACATATAAAGACCTATAAATCTGTCATGCTCTATTACAAATTAGAGGAGAATACAATAAATTAAATAACAATGGTTGCCTAAAGAAGTATTTTATTGACATAATCTAAATATGCTTTAGGAGACAAAACCAGGCAAGGTCAAGAGCATCCAATTAAAAGAAGAGCAATAGGAGAACATATTACATTGTTTAGAGAATGGATAATGAGGAGAAAATAATTATCCAACCAACATTTATGAAATCTTTGCTAAAAACTACATAGACTTATACCAGGATAAAGCCCAACTCTGTAGAATTCTGTAGTAGAGTTACTGCAGTAAAGAATGCAATTTTAATGGGAGTTAATCCCTTTTGTCATGCAGGAAACCTATGACACTGCTCTTCATCCTTGTGGGCTTCACTATACATCTAAAACATATAAAACCTCAGAAGGGCACATTATTTCCTGAAAGAGGTTACCTTTCACGTCTAGCTAATGAAAAATCATTAGAAACAATGCTTTCCTGTGAGGAAATGTACAAGTCAAAATTGGTATCCCATCAGGAACGGCCCATGAGCACCAATGACATTGCTACAGATTTCTGTAAACAATGCCCCAATCTAGTTTTACTTTATTTACTAACACTATTTAATGAAAAGCTAACAGCTAAATAACTCCAACCTACATTATATGATGCCAATTCCTGGCTGTATAGCCTAGAGGTTAGTTTAACAAGCTGGTCATGAGCTCAGTAAATCCAGAAAACTTGATTTTGATTCCCACAATCTCCACTTGCATACTGTCTGACTCTGAGCAAGTCAATTAATTCCCAAGTGCTCCCAGGTCATCCCTGAAAACAGCTCTTGTGCCTAGTGGGCCTTATCTGGTTAGCAAAGAATGACCAAAAAAAAATCTTACTCTTTCAGAGAAAAGTGTGGTTTCTATAGACCAATACTTTTATTAAATAATGAAATACAAATCCTTTCAAAACTTTTAGCTACACTACGAGAGAATATAAATAGCCATACTCGTTCACCGAGATCAAACTAGCCTTATAAAAGGAAAAAAAAAAACTGGGACATAACTAAGACATGTTACCAGTATTACAGATAATAAACTAAATACAGTAAACATGTAATTTTACTAGCCATGGATGCAATAAAAGCATTCACTTAGAAAGAATGGAACTACATATATGAATTTCTCAAAAAAATTGGAATTGGACCCCTATTTAAACATTGGATTACACTTCCATACTACTTACCAACACCTAATATTCAAACTAATTGGAATATCTCACAGAAAGGTCACTCCACTTGGGCACAAGACAAGGCTACCCATTATCTTCTTTAATCTTTACTTTGGCAATTGAACACTTGCTATCAATTTTCATGCAACTACACACATAAAAGGGATTAGGGTAAACAGAATATAAGCTCAGCCTTCAGTTGCTGCCCAAGACATGGTCAGAGTCTGACCATGTATTTGGCTGCATCTATATACACAGATGACAACAACACCAACCACAACATGCTCTGTCTGCAATGCTTAAGATAAATTCCTATTGAAAAGCCTCTTGATACTAAATTAGTTCAAACAAACCAGATATGGTAGCTCTGAATAATGGGCTCTTAATTCTCACCAGACAGATAAAATTAAGTTTAATAGAGTACTAATTACTAAATACCCAGAGGCTTGATTTGATCAACCCTCCCCCCTTCTGTTGAATAAAATATCAAAAGAACTGTATAGGTGGAACAATTTACCTCTCACACTACAGTACTAAGCTGAGTTACTGTAATAAAAAGGGGTGTGGTAATGCATATCTATATCCCTATTTATCCTGTTCTCGTCCCCTCTGTAACTGTCTGAAAGCCTTTTAAGTTATTTTAAACTGTTACATTTATATTCATGTATTGTTATTGTTTTATTTATTTATGCTGTTCTTATTATGCCTTGTTATAATTCCTGTTAGGCACCCAGAGCCTCCAGGATTGGGCACCCTACAAATAAAATTGCCTTGCCTTGCCTGTCTGTCTATCTGTCTGTCTGTCTGTCCATCTGTCTATTATATGTCTGTCTGTCTCTACATATAGCCTTTAAGTTGACTGCAACATAGGACTAACAGTTCAAAGATCTGCAATGTTATGCTAAGGCCTGCTGAAACATTATAACTTGTATCAGAAATGACATCTAACAATGTAGAATATATTGTAGTGCGAAAGAAAAAAAATGTGCCCTATTGATAATTAAACCCAGGAAACCATATATTGTGCTATAATTCCATGTGGTTGGAAATAAGGTTTCTGGACATGTTGCATACTAGGGTAATGCATATCCAGTATTATGTGCAGTTCCCCCAACTCATACACAGCTGTAGTGCAGTTTAGTAGTGACCTTTCTGCCAACTAGAAAGAATGATTTCCACCAAGTTGTTTTCAAACCTACACAAGCCTCAAAGCCTCAGGAAGAATTAATTAACTGCAACATAGAACTAAGTGTTCCATAGTCTGAAACCTTACTTCAAGCCCTGCTGAAATTGTATGAGTGACATTATCAATGACATCTAACAATTTCTGTGCTACAACATAAATTGTACTGAGAAAGAAAAAATATGCCCTACTGGTGACCAATCCCAGTCTTCCCCCAAATACTGTCCTGTGCGCTGCCACTATGCCATCATTCAAGATGGTTGCACACAGAGTTTCTTGAAAGAGATGCATGTTATGGGAATGCATGCCCCCATACACAGCTGCAGGGAGTTCAGTAATGCACTGTCTGGAGGGAATGCTTCCCACCAAGTTGCATTCAAACCTACACAAGCCTCAAAGCCTAAGCCTGAAGTTATTATGTTGACTGCAACATAGAACTAACAGTTCCATGGGGTGACACCCTACTTCAAGCCCTGATAAAACCCTATCACTGGCATCAGCAATGACATCTAACAATTTCTTTCACATGGCAAAATTTGTAGTAAAAAAGGAACAAAATATAAACAAAATGGAAAGTTCAGTGTTTGACACCTGCAACATGATTCAGTTTACTTCAATATTTCTTTTATTTAGTAGACTGCATGCTGAAAAGGAGGTGTTAATGCATTTATCCTTTGCCAAACATTTCTACCACATGTCAAATTAGACTTCCCAATGTTTCACTTCATTGATTTGAAGGTTCTTAAGGGATGTGGTCCTCAAAGTTTATGTATAGGTAGATAAATAACTTTGGAAAAACTCATACAATCCCACAGAAGAGGGAAGGATTTGTATTTGTGCAATTAACACAGTATGTACTCATTATGCATAGTTCTTTTCTTAAGAAACAGTAAAAAGTTTTGAATATCAGAGTTAAACACTCACTATTAACAGTGTTTCTTTCAGTGGAGCTATGCTCCCTGCAGCTGCATGCATGTGCAAGCTGCAGACATACTGAAACTGCTCCATTTTATGCTAACTGGCAGTCTCTCCCCATGCAGGTAGGCAGGAAGTGCATTCTGCCTAAACTCAGGCATGGCGGTCACAACAAATAACACAACTGGCTGTTGGTGAATGCAATAAACACCCCCTGCATCCTGGAGACCCACTATAAGTGCTTGTGCTAGCTGAGAAGTTTAACTTATGGAAATAAAGTGCTGTGGTTATTTAGAATAGAAAATAGAAAACTCCTGAATTTCTCACACCAAAGATCTGAATCATCAGGCTCATTGCATTATATATATATATGTGTGTGTGTGTGTATATATATATATATATATATATATACACATCACACACATATATATATGTATATATATGTATATGTGTGTGTGTGTGTATATATATATATATATATATATATATATATATATATATATATACATGTTGCAAAATGTACAATTTGTGTGGCTTTGCATGGGTTTAGAGTGGGGCAGTTGAAAGGCAGGACCTAACTGCAATAGTCAGAATACAGTAAGACTTCATGTTGTTTGAAATGGTGTTATTGACCCAATGGGTCAATAACATTGTTTATTTTTCACTTGTCTACATCACACCTTCCAAAGGAACTGTCAAATCAACTTGATTGATATCTCATTCTGGCCAGTCCAGCAACAGATCATCCTCACAACAACAGCCAAAAGTGCCACTCCTTTAATTTTTTAGTCCCTACTCCCACAGCCATCTTGATTCCCCGCTATAAACTAAAGTTGCTAAAAAAGATTTGAAATAAAACTGTTTTTTATTGCCACAGTGTTCCAGGCCCATGTTCTCTATCTCACATCTCTATTTTATATTTTTCAATATGTTTGTTTCAAAAACAGCTCGCCCCAGGTTCACGATCTATCTCTCTCTCTCTCTCTCTCTATCTCGGGACCACACACAGACACTGTGACAAAAAAATGATCACCCATGGTTCTCGCTGACAAGGCACAACACGGCAGAGCTAAATCTGCAACTGCACTTAAGTAGTGAAGAAACCAACTCTGAAAAACAATCAGAAACCTTTTCCATGTGTATGTGTGTCTCGTAAGGAGGCTGGCACAGTACTTTCAGGGGGGGCTACTGATGTGTGAGGATCCAGCCTACACAGTACCAGATACATGCAAACTACTCACTCCATTTCAAACACACACAATGAGAAACATTTGGCACTCTCAGCAGTTGCTTGCTTTTGCACCACACAGATTGCAAGATAATCGAAGAATGAACACTGGTACATTACTTTTAAAATGTTTCTGCAGTACTCTTGCTGTGTGAGGGAGGGCTTACAGGGGACTTTAGGTCAAGGGTGGCAAATTAGTGACAGTTAAAGAACATAAATAAACAACCTTACACAGCATTTCGGGAGTGGAGGAGTGAGCTATTTTTAGATGTGCAGCCAAACGTTGTTTAAGGACTACTTTCTGTATGGGGGGCAGGCTGAAACAGAGCCCGTTGTATACATAGAACATAAAATGGTCTGTGTTAAAATATGGCATACATTTCCGTTCTTGAGGGGGCAGGACTTTCATAACACACTCATGGCTTTGCCACTTATGAGTTATGGTCCCCCTCACTCATGGAAATAAATGCCACATTTTAACAAAGACCATTGCATATCCTATATATATATTCTATGCAAAAAACTTTGTTAATGCATTAGTTAGGGTTCTTCTACAGCGAAAAAAGCAAGGAAATTTGATTTTAGGATTCCACCCTTGCACCCCACCCCAGCCCTCCCCACCAACAGGCATTAGGGTGTGCATTAGGGTCATCAGCCCTAACTCTCACCCTATCCAATGTGTAAACAAGCTGAGGTGGTGCAGTGTAGAGAATGAGGTGAGAGTTAGGGCTGACGATGCCAACACACAGCCCGATGCCTGTTGGTGGGGCGGGCTGGGGGTGGGGAACAAGGGGTGGGAACCCTAAAATTTAATTTCCTTACTTTTGTTGCTGTAGAAGAACCATAACTGATGCATTAACAAAGTGTTTTGCATAGAATTTCCTTACTTTTTAAGAAAGAATAGAAAAGTAGAAAGTTGCACAAGTTGGTGGGAGCATGGGGCCCGACTTGTAAGTGTCGGGCCACATTTCACACCCAATCACTAAAAAGTACATTGACAACAGCAAGGCCAGCCACCAAACAAATGTTAATCTAGTAGAACAATAGAAAACGCTGTCCACAAAATGTAAACTGCGCCACACAATAGCTCCGCAAAAGATATATTGTCTGACACATAAACACTGCAATTAACATCTACAGGACATGCCATCAACACCCTCCAAATTTCAAGTAAAAAGACCAAACCATTTCCAAGATAAAACATGTCAAAATTTGAAATTTTTATTCATCAGAGTGGCACAGTTCCACACCTGTTGACATTTAACACACACAACAACTGAAAACTACATCCATGACACTAAGGCTAGGCACCCTATCAATTTCAAGCCACCAGCACAATCCAAAACACTGTCCACAGCATGTAAAGTGCATCACACAATATCTCTACAAAACAATTTTTTCTGACAAGTAAACACCATAATTCACATCTATGGGACATGCCGTAAACACCCTTCAAATTTCAAGTAAAAAGACCAAACCATTTCTGAGATATTCAATGTTAAAGATTCAATCAATCAATCAATCAAATCTTTATTTATTCAGGTGAGCATCATTGAGCAAGGCTCATTTACAAGATGGACCTGATAAGGTCAAGGTTCGATAGTTGGTACACAACATATACATCAATGCACTAATATATGCCTAACAGATACAGAAAAAACATTTATAAATACAACGATCAAGGGTAAGAAGTTGATTCAGGCATACATGACAAGGTAGGTTACAGGAAAATTATACAAAAGATAAAGTATATACATATCCCAATATAGGAGTCAAGGCATACACACAGCATAATGTAATACTAGGATGAATGGGGAACATTTAGGAATAATGTAAGGGCCAGTGATTAGTGGGAGAAGGATTAGGTAGGTAGTAGGTAGTTAGGTAGAATTAAATGGAACTGGGGTACTATAAAAAGGGTGGCTGCCTGGGAGGGAGGGAGAACTGTGGAACAAAAATACACCATATATGGTGGCTTTCTGGAAGGGAGGGTTGTGAAATGGCAAATCTAGCTCTTGTGGTAGCAGTTGCATTTCTCTGCAAAAAAGCTTGTGCAAAGCTGTTTAAAGGATGCTATAGGTGTAAGATTGGACAGCTTTAGGGATTTCTGTAGAGTATTCCAAGCCATAGCTAGAGAATAGCTGATTGCCGCCCTCCCTAGCTGGGTGTTGACTTTAGGTATTTTGAGCATGATGAGGTTGTTGCTTCTTAGGACATAGGAGCTAGCTATGGCCTGGGTGAAGCAGTCTAGAATATAGTTTGGAAGTTTTTTAGACAATGCTCTGTAGATCTATAATGCTGCATTTCTGTTCCTTCTGAGATGTAGAGAAACCCATCCAACTGCAGCATAGAGAGAGCAATGATGAGTGTTAGCTGGAAGATCTGTTATGAATCTTATTGCTCTATGGTACAGGGTATGCAGCTTGCTTAGGTAGGAGATGGGGCAGTGACTATAAAGGAAGTCAGCATAGTCAACAACTGAAAGAAAAGTGGCCTGGACTAACCTCATCTTTGAGTCTCTTGTTAGGAAATGTTTAATTCTATAGAAAAGGCCAAGCCTTTGGTGAAGCTTTTTCAGCAGTTCTTCAATATGATGTGTGAAGTCAAGTCTGTTATCAATCCACACACCTAAGTATTTGAATTTTTCTACATACTCCAGATTTTCTCCAAGTATAGTGCATAGCTGAGGGAGACTGCTTAGTGGGGAGGTGCTGGTGGAGCTTTGATTGGAGAAAAGCATTGCTTTTGTTTTTTTTGCATTTAAAAGAAGCTTTTTCTCAGGTAGTTGATATTGCAGCAATGAGAATTCTGCCTGTAAGATTTCACGGGCAACTGCAGATGATGGGTTGCTGACATACAAAACAGTGTCATCAGCAAAGAGGTGGACAGTGGCTTTGGTGAGATTTGAATCAATATTATTAATGTAGATAGCAAAAAGGATAGGGCCCAGGATAGATCCTTGTGGGACTCCTCTTAGCAGTGGTTTTAAAGGGGATAGATCACCTTCAGCTTTCACCTGCTGTGACCTATCCATAAGGTAACACCTGAACCATTTAAGGGAGGGTGGATCTAGGCCAATGGAATGCAAGGAAGAGAGAAGCAGCTCATGGTCCACAGTGTCGAATGCCTTACTTAGGTCAAGAAATACTGCACAGACACTATTCTTTTTATCTGATTCGGTTTGCCAGTCATTTGTAACTTTGGCCAGTGCAGAGATAGTGCTGTGCCTGGCCCTAAACCCAGATTGAGCTGGATTCAAGAGATTAGCATCATCAAGGTACTCTCTTATCTGGATGCTCACTATTTTCCCTAGCATCTTGGATAGCACTGGAAGAATGGAGATGGGCCTGTAATTATTGAGGTCCATAGGGTCCCCTGATTTTAGAAGGGGAACCACTTGGGCTGTCTTCCACACTGTAGGAATAGAACCAGAGGTAAAAGATAGGTTAAAGAGATGTGTTAGGGGAACTGCAAGTACATGAAATGCAATTTTTAGAAAGTAGGGGTCAAGAGAGTCTGACCCTGTGCTTTTTTAATATCCAACTGCCATAAAAGATCCTCTACTTGCTTCAACAGGACGGGTTTGAAGGAGAAGGAAGAATCGGCTCTCTGGGCACCAGCGTACTGGGAGCTTAGTTGTGCACGCAGCAGATTAGATGGGGAGGTGTCAAAGGCAAGGCCAGCAGTTGTGAAGTGGTTATTGAAGGCATCCAGAACTTCCATTTTGCCAGAGATAGAACCATTATTGTGGTGCAACTGAGTTGGTAGAAAGGTGCCAGAATCCTGTCCTACAATACCCTTGATGGTGCCCCAGAACCTGGCAGGATTGTGATAGGAGGAATCAAGTTCAGCCAAGTAAAAGGCAGCCTTTGCATCCCTTACTTTCTTGGTGCAGCTATTCCTGGCTTTCCTAAATAACACCCAGTCATTTGGGTTCTTGGTTTTTCTTGCCATCTTCCATAATTTTTCTCTCTCCAACAGTGCAGATTTGAGGTCAGCTGAAAACCAGTGGCAAGATTTGCTTTTTATTCGGACACTAGTGATTGGGGCATGGGTATTAAGGGCACTTAGTATTATGCTGTTTAGCACCTGATGTGCTTTTTTCCACAGAGTGCAAGATAAAACTCTTGCCAGCTTGGAGAGTGAGCTAGATCATGCAGATATCCTTCAATATTGAGGTTTTTCTTGGCTCTCCTCATTAGAAATTTTGCTGAGATTGTTGGTTTGCTGGAAGATCTTACTCCTGTAATGAGGCAGTGATCACTTATATCACCGAAAAGCACTCCAGTGTGTGTGAATAGATGGGGTTTGTTCACCAGCAAGATATAAAGTAGTGTGCTGTTGTTTCTATTCTTTGAGTTTATTCTTGTTGGCTCATTTATCAGTTGTGTGAGCCCATGTGTATCACAGAATGATACCAAAGGTGCAGCTGCCTTGGAAAGCCAGTTTAGATTCAGATCACCTAGGATAATGACTTCTTCAGAACCTGGTTTGAGTAGATTCCCAGGTGGGATAAAACTTGTGGTCAGCAGAGGGGCCTGTAGCAGCCTACTAGATGGAAAGCTGCTGTATTAGGGAGAGATACTTTGAGGGATATACATTCGAATTCTTTGGGCATCGAGGATGCAGTAAAGCAGGATACAGGTATACTGGACTTTACATATATAGCTACTCCACCACCCCTTGTTAGGCGATCCGCTCTGAATAACTGATAATTGGGTAGATTAACATCCCTATCTGCTGTGGTGGGTTTGAGCCATGTCTCAGATACCACGAGAAAGTCAGCAAGGTATAGGCAACCCAGCCTTTTATCAGTGTAAGTTTTTTCAGGAGGCTGCATGCATTAATATGTAGAAAACTGAGGCCTTGGATAGAGGTTAGGTCTGCTAGTGAGGTGATACACTCGGGGGGCCTGGGTTAATTTCCACATTTCCAATACAGAGAAGTAGAAAGAATAGGAGTTTCATAAGGGCTGCAAGAGATAGGTTGAGGGGGCTGTCTTTGGTCCTCCTTTTCTTGCTCTGTCACCACTATTTTGGGGTGCTCCAGAAGGGGCTATGATACTGTGTCGAGACATCGAGTAGCAGTTTGGTAATCAGGCATAAGGGGGAACTGTATATGCAGTAATGGAGCAGTGATCAGAATACATACATGGTGATTTGCGTCCCTTTATGGCAGTTACCCCACGGATACTGATGCAGCAATGGTAGGGCATATATGAGGGTCTGAACATTATTCACTGAGGATGAGATAGAGAGGCTAGTCGGATGGGTCACCATATTTTGTGTGATATGAACATCCTCCTTAAGGAACCCCATGCATGACAGGGAGAGAAGTAGCAGGAGGAGTCTCCCCATTGTGAAAGTGGTATTGATGGTTAACTACCAGGAGAACAGTAAGGGAAGGATTGCTGATTAGGTGGTACAGCAGGGAGGTGATGCAGTTTATTGGCTAAAGTAGTGCTGAAGGCGGGGGAAGAGTTTTCGGCGGGAAGATGCCTACAAAAATAACACATAAGGAGGGAAGGGTGGGTGGGCAAAATTTTTGCAGCTTTCCCGTGCCTTTCCTCGGTGTCCCTCCTGCCTCGTGGTCCCCTGGGTCGGCTTAGCAGTCACCGACCACCCGCTGGCGGATCGTAGCCCCGGTGCTCAACTGGGTGCTGAGGGCAGGGAAATCAGACTGGAGAGAGACAGAGGAAGGAGCAATAATTAGTAGAAAACAGAAACAAATGTTTCTGCTGGTCAGAGTGACTAAAATTTGCACAAAAAAAGGCTGTGGGGGGACTGGGGCACTGTAGCATCTGGCCCACTTTAGATTACCAAAAAAGGGCTTGTAATCACAATTTACACAGAATTTAACATTTTTCTTCTACAATTACAAAAAACAAGTAAAGCAGCTCTTTTTTGAAGTTTTCAGCAAAAAATTCCAAGTCCCAGAACAGCTTCAGAGTAATGCAAGTTCAGTCAATGCAATTCAATGGGGCAGAAGGACCAGTCAGCTGCTCTGCCTTGAAAGCGCTTGCTTACCGATTGGCCGCATCTTTCCCGTGCCTTTCCTCTGTGTCCCTCCCAGCCTCGTGGTCCCCTTGGTCGGCTTAGCGGTCACCGACCACCTGCTGGCGGAGCATAGCCCCGGCACTCAACTGGGTGCTGAGGGCAGGGAAATCAGACTGGAGAGAGACAGAGGAAGGAGCAATAATTAGTAGAAAACAGAAACAAGTGTTTCTGCTGGTCAGAGTGACTAAAATTTGCACAACAAAAGGCTGTGGGGGGGCTGGGGCGCCGTAGCGTCTGGCGCACTTTAGATTACCGAAAAAGGGCGTGTAATCACAATTTAAACAGAATTTAACATTTTTATTCTACAGCTACAAAAAACAAGTAAAGCATCTCTTTTTTGAAGATTTCAGCAAAAAATTCCAATTCCCAGAACAGCTTCAGAGTAATGCAAGTTCAGTCAATGCAATTCAATGGGGCAGGAGGACCAATCGGCTGCTCTGCTTTGAAAGCACTCGCTTACTGATTGGCCGCAGCTTTCCCGTGCCTTTCCTCAGTGTTCCTCCTGGCCTCATGGTCCCCTTGGTCGGCTTAGCAGTCACTGACCACCAGCTGGCGGAGTGTAGCCCCAGCACTCAACTGGGTGCTGAGGGCAGGGAAATCAGACAATTGGCTGCAGCTTTTCCGTGCCTTTCCTCAGTGTCCCTCCCAGCTTTGTGGTCCCCTGGGTCAGCTTAGCGGTCGCTGACCGCCCGCTGGTGGAGTGTAGCCCCAGCGCTCAACTGGGTGCTGAGGACAGGGAAATCAGACTGGTAAAATTTTTCTATCTATTCCATTATAAAAAATCTGCCCATCTTGTCCCTCCCTCACGATCAAAGATGGTGACCAAAGAGTCTCACGATCAAAGAATTTGCAGGCTCATGATCAAAGAATTTGCAGGGTCACGACCAAAGAATAAAAACTGTTGTAATTTAAAAAAATCAAAAAATTGCAGTAAACCACCACCATGGTTCATCAGAATGAAGCCCGCTGAGTGAAACCCACCCTCATTTGTCTTCCTAGGACACCCCTGGGCTGAGAAAATTTATTTTTTAATCTAGCCATCTCATCCCTCACTCGCGATGCATGATCGTGATCAAAGAACCTCACAGTCAAAGAATTTGCAGGGTCGTGATCAAAGAAATTGCTCACTCATGAACAAAGAGTGAGGGACGAGATGGCCAGATTTAAAAATGTCTTTTCTCAGCCCAGAATTGCCCTATAAAGTTAAATGAGGCTGGGTTTTGCTCAGGGGGTTTCAGTCTGCCCCATCTGAATGCAAAAAAAATATGTTTTAAATATCCCTGGTAGTCTAGGGCCCCACATCATAAAAAAATAGATAATGATCTGTAGTGGCCCTCCCAATGTCTGTTTCAAAAATATGTTTCTTTATATACCTGGTAGTCTAGTGGGCCCCCTGATGTGTATAAAATGATAATTGTCATTCATATCCCTGGTAGTCTAGTGGCCCCCCCATCATAATAAAATACACAAGGATTTTTAATTTCCTGGTAGTCTAGTGGTCCCCCCACCCAGCCATGCCAGCCCACCCAGCACCCCCTGCACCCTTCCCCAGTTGGTGACTGACACTGCCCACCTCTCACCTCCATGGCCAGCCGCCGACTGTGTGCATTATGAGTGCTAAAGCAAAGATGCACTCTGAAATTATTTCTGAGTGCCTCTTTGCATTAGCAATCATAATGCACACAGTCGGTGGCTGGCCATGGAGGTGAGAGGTGGGCTGTGCCAGTCGCCGATTGGGGAAGGGTGGGGAGTGCTGGGTGGGATGGCACAGCTGGGTGGAGGGGTGGAGGGCCACTAGACTACCAGGAAATGTGAAATCCTTATGCATTTTATTATTATGTGGGGCCGTTAGACTAACAGGGATATGAAAAATAATTAAAATGTAATACAGATTGGGGGGGCACTAGACTACCAGGGATCTAAAACAGTAATACGTATAAAATGCACATGGAGGGGCCACTAGACTACCAGAAAATTGCAGAAACTTATATATTTTATTATGATGGGGGGTGCTAGACTACCAGGGATATGAATAAAAATTATTACTTAATACACATCGGAGGGCCAGTAGACTACCAGGGATATAAAAAACAAAACATTTATGAACATTGGGGGGGCCACTATAGATCATTATATATTTTATCATGATGGGGTGGTGGCTGCTAGACTACCAGGGATATGTTAAACATGTTTGTTTTATTCAGATGGGGCAGAATGAAGCCCCCTGAGCAAAACCCATCCTTATTTAGGTTTGTAGGACACCCCTGGGCTGAGAAAAACATTTTTTAAATCTGTCCATCTCATCCCTCGCTCGTGATGCACGAATGTGATCAAAGAATCTCGTGATAAAAGAATTTGCAAGCTCGCGATCAAAGATCGTTAGCGAGCCGCGAACGAAGAATTTTAAACCTCAGAACTCTATTCTTAGACCAGTTTTGATGAACCCAAAAGCATGGCTCGATAAATCGGGGTTCCCTGAGTAAAACCCATCCAAGTTTTACTTCAGAAGTGACCCCTGAGCTGAGAAATTTGTGTTTTTCCGATCAGAAAATGAAAAACAAGATGGCAGACCTCACAATCAAAGAATTTTAAAAATCCTTGGGGGAAAAGATTCTTGAACAATGAGGCTGCAAATTCTTTGATCACCTGGTGGGACAAGATGGCCAGAACCCCATTCTTTGTTCGCAAAACATACTGTACATATAAATTTTACCATTGACTTATAATGGGAACTTAAAAGTGTCATAACTTTGAATGCCTTAATATTTTTTCACCAAATGAAAAGCAGCGTGTTTGGCCACCAAAGCTCTTTCAAATGAGCCATCTCACAGAGCAGCACACTACATAACGGCTGTGCAGGGCCACATCCAAAATCTCAAAAGCTGCCTCCAAAAACAGATAATTTTGTATTTTTCAGTGTTTTGGTATGCAAAGACTGTAAGTCCAACCAAAACACAATTTGACAAATCAAGTGCTCTATCATGCCCCACTGCGTATTCCAAATTTCAGGAAAATTCATTGAACGGGTCCAAAGTTATTAATGCCCAAACTTTTGACTTTAGTATGTAAGTGACCACTGAACCCTAACTATAGTGGCATGACCAAGCCACTATAATATATATATATATATATATATATATATATATATATATATATATATATATATTTTTTGTAAAAAACAGTTAGGTCAAAGTGACAAAAGTTGCGAAATCTGGTGTTAGAGTTCCCAACTCTAACACCCCACCCCCATCCAGAAGGCAGCAAACCAGGCATAGGGTGTGCCTCGTGGTTCTCCAGCCTAATGCTCATCCCATTATCATACACTGTAAACATCTTAGCTTCTTTACTGATTGAATGTGGTGAGATTTAAGCTGAAGAACCCTAAGTCACATCCTACACCTGGTTGGCTGCCTGCTGGGTTGGAATGGAGTATTAGGGTTGGGAACCCTAACACCACAAATCCTTTCTTTTGTCTCTTAAACCTAACTGATGCATTAACTGAGTTTTTTGCAAACAATTTCATTACTTTTTGAGATAGTATAATTGTATCCTCATTTGCCTTCGTGAGTGCAAGTCCCTTTGGGTCCTGCACTCCTATCCTTACATTGATGCATACTTGTATGTTGGCATGGAAGCATTTCAACCAAAACAGTACCCAAACTGTCAGCATAGCCTCGTTATTACCCTAACTCATGAACATTGTGATGTGAATGTTCAAATCCCCGAAAAAACATAATTCCATGCCACCATATCATTCCACGCCACAGGTGAGAAAACATATTTTGGCCAGGATTTGAATAATGACAGCTATCACATTCATGAGTTGATGTATAAAAATGGTTATGTTGAAAATTTTGGAGAAAACATTTACAATTCCCAAAGTTATGAGTAAGAATAGTTAAATTTAAATGCATGTGCATAACTTTGCAATTTTTACATATTTGTACACCAAATTTGGAACATAGCCTTCTTATGACCCCACCTCTTGAACAAAAGCAGTAAAAATTTTGAACTCCCATCAGAAAGGTCATTTTGCCAAGCAACTGAGTAATCACATTTTGGGCCAGATTTATGAAACTCCACTGACACTGTCCAAAGGTGGGATCCCCCAAAAAGTCATTTTGAAAATTTTGTGAAACAAATATGAAAAAATGACAAAGTATGCTCCAAAGTTGAAAACCCCATTGAAATACAGTACATTGATTTTCCATATGAAAAAGGATCTTTTGTCATGACTCGTGATATGAAAAAATAATCTTTTTTCGTAACACGCAATATGAGAAATTAATTTTAATCTTAAAAATAAAATACAATTTAAGGGCATTTCTAAAACATTGAACTGCAGAATCCAGCTAAGGAGGTCCCAATAAGCAAGTTCCATGTGTTAGTTGCTCCCCAGAGTGTCATTTTAGTGGCTTTTAAAATTGTTTTGTTGCTGAAGAAATTAAACAAAATGGCTGCTAATTAAAAAAGGATTATTCCCATATGAGCCAGGATTCTGATTTCATTTCATACAGCTATCTTGAAATACTTACTGAGCATGCTTAGTAGCCAAATGAACAAAATTCGAAATGTAAATAACTTAAGAATATATTATTATTTTTTTCCAAAAACTAGCAAAAGGCACATCTGTGGGCTAATCCCTTTTTGCCTTGAAAATTTCAGACCAGAATCCTAAACCATCTGGGCTATAGTCAAGTTCAAAGAAAAACTCAGCAAAGTCAATGAGTTAAAAAATCTGTTTTTCACCTCTCCTGAACTCAAAATCTGTATATCCAACCAGAACATAACTTGCCACATCCAGAGATCTACACTAGGTGATGGTGTTGACAAATGTTCATGCAAATCTGTTGAACAGTTGCGAAGTTATTAAAGGGCAAAATTTGGTACTGAATATTGAAGTGTCTACTTAACTCTAACTATAGGGGAGCAACCATAGGTATATTATACAGGCACGGTCATGCCTTTACATTAGAATTAAATAAGTACTTTTATGTTAAACCCCAATTTTTGCACCTTAATAACTTTGCCCTTGTTGAACTGATTTACACGAAATTTAGAAAGCACAGCCTCTGTGCCAGGATCTTTTGATTTAATAAATTTCATTTAGGTTGGTTCAGTGGGGGCAAAGTTAAAGAGGTGCAAAAAATATTAAAAGTCTTCATTTTTGAAGATTTTAAGATGCTTTTTTGCTATCTGTAACTAAAAATATATGAGGCTTAGAAACCTGAAACTTTCAGGTTTGATAAAGCTTGGTCCAAGGTATGTGATTTTGTGTTTTTTAGGTTCAACTGTTAAATAGTTGTTGGATTCTTTAAGAAAAATGTTCCATTTCTAAGCATGCACAGTTCAAAAAAATCAACGTTCTAAGGATAACTGAAATTTTGAGGCAACAGCTGGTTACACTATATGACACAGCTGCCATTTACTAACAAACGACAGCTGTGTCATACAATGCACTCTCTGCTGTGTCTTGACTCGTAGGTCAGGGACAGGGCTACTGTCATTATAGCCCCGCCATCCATACTGTGCCTGAATAAACTGTTATCTGCACACTGGGGGGCCCCAATCCTCATTGACTGTGTCTTTCTTTCTTTCTTTCTTTCTTTCTTTCTTTCTTTCTTTCTTTCTTTCTTTCTTTCTTTCTTTCTTTCTTCCTTTCTTTCTCATCCAACACCGGGATGCCCACCCAGGTGTCTGATGCTCCCCCGTGCAGCCCTTTGTTTTAGTAATAGTGCCAAAATTGGGGAAGGGCATTCCCTGTGTCAATGTTTACAAGCACCACCCCCAGCAGTGTGGGAACCTGGGGAGCATGAAGAAAGCTCCAACAGTGTATGTCAGCCATACTGTATCACTATGAAGCATGAGGCTGAAGCTGTATCTTGTGCTTCAGACAGGAGGCTATGGGTTGAGGGGAAGGGGTGGGCATTAGGGTTGACAACCCCAAGAAAAACCCCACCACAGATTCACCAATACTCCGGAGACCCAAATCCCTAATGTTTTTCATTTCCCTTCTTTGTGCACTTTGCGTTCGACAATCCTAATGTTTGCATTAAAGTAGTTTTTTATAAAGAATATACAGTAACTTGCAGTAATGGCATGCCACAAAATCTTGCATGACAAAAGGGCTTAATTACCATTGACTTTCAATGTCCCCTGCAGTAAAGTGCATTATTCTGTGATATTCTGCAGAATTTCTGTGCTTCATCCTGCTTGACAGACACACACACACACACACACATATATATATATATATATATATATATATATATATATATATATATATATATATACATATATACAGTATATATACAGTACATGTATATTATAGGGGTGCCATAGTGTTCCAATAGTTAGGGTTGAGTAGGCACTTTAATGTTAATCTCCAGTGTTTGTACTTTAATAACATCACAACCATTAAACAGATGTGCACGAAATGTGGGGAACATCTCTGGATGTGCCAAGTTTTGTTTCAGTCGGATGGGCAGATTCTGAGTTCTGGATAGTGCAAATAGTGAATTTGTTGCAGTTTTTTCCCCATTGGTTTGAATAAATTTTTCTTTGAATTTGGCTACAGCTCAGATAGTTCTGAATTTTGGTCTGGAATTTTCAGGTAGAAAGGGGTTGGCCCACACTTGTGCCTTTTGCTTGTTAGGTGATAGAATACTAATCCGTTGAAAGTTATTTAATGATGACATTTTTTAAAATTGGATCTGATCATGCTCAGTAAGCACTGCAAAATAGCTATATGAAATGAAAAAATAATTATTTTTTCATATGAGGCCAATCCTTTCTCATGAGGGGAAAATCATTGTTTCATTTAACACTATCTTGTTGTCTGTTTTTTTCTAAAAAATGTGAGTTTTAAAATAATAATAATAATAATATTTTTATTTATACAGCACAATTCAGAAATCAAAGTGCTGTACATACTAATATGTCATTTAACAATTCAATAAAATCTTACAGAAAGTTCAGTTTCAGTTAAAAATAGCCACAATCCATAAAACATCAGATATTAAAAGCCTGTTTAAACAGATGTGTTTTCAAACTGGTCTTGAAGCCCTCCACGGTCCTGCACTCTCTAATATGATGAGGTAGTGAGTTCCATAGGGATGGTGCTACGAACATAAATGCCTGAGCCTCAGATGTTTTTAGCTGCACCCTGGGAACCTCTAACAACCCCTTGTCAGTTGAGCGGAGAGGGCGGCAGGGGCCACAAAATGACATGCTGGAGGGAGACCAACACATGTATGTTGCTCATCTGGCCTCCGTTAGGTCTATTTTGCAGTTAGCTTTTGGAGAAAGGACTCAGACATGTGTTTTTCTTTGTTTTTTTATATTTTCAAATTTTTTCTGTCACTCGCTTCCACTTATTTCATTTAATATTCATACGAATCATGTCATATGGATGAACAACTGGGTGTCTCATTGTTGTTTATTTTAAGACACCTAGCTCCAGGATGGTTTGGAATTTTGGTCTGATATTTTTGAGGTAGAAAGGTGCTGCCCCAGTGATGTGCCTTTTGCTGGTTTGGTGAAAAATATCAGTTCCTTCCATTATTAGATTTTATAATTTTGGGTTCTGAGCATTCTCAGTTGCCCCTTCTTGTTTTCCCTGTTATGTAGTGGTGCCCCCCACCCACCAGTGACCATCCCCATTAATATTTACTATTTCCCTGGTGTCTAGTGGCACCACTATCCACCCACCAATGGCATCCCCCTTATTTTGCATTATTTCCCTGGTGACCAGTGGTGCCCCCCACCCTCTGATCAACATCCTTGTAATTTACTTTTCTTTTTTGCCATCCCACCATTTGCATAATTTCCCTTATATCTAGTGGTGACCCCCCCACCTTCTGATAGTGTCCTGCCTGCAATAAAGAAAACAGTCCCTCAAAGTCTTTTTTTCCTGTAAAAAAGAAAATAGTCCCTCACCAATCCAACCCCCCCACCCAGACCTCCCATTGAGCACCCACCACCTAGCATCCCCCACAGTTCTCACCCACCCCCACTCACCTGAACAGATTACAGGATGAAGATCCACTCTTTGACTGAAGACATGTCTTGCTGCTGGAACTGCTGACTGCAATATGAGAAAGTAAGATACATGTGGTTCAATGTATTTCAATGGGGTTTTCAACTTTGTGGCATAATGTTGCCATTTTTCATATTTTAAGATCGGATTTTCAACATGGTCTTTTTGGGATACCACCTCATAAACAATGTAAGTGGAATTACACAAATCTGACCAGAGATTTGAACATTGTCTCACCCTTGTTTATTAGATGGGATAATAAGAAGGCTATGTTGAAATTTTGGGGTCAAAATATGTACAAATGCCAAAGTTATGTGCATGCATTGAAATTTAGCTATGCTCCCTTGCAACTTTGACAATTTTCAATAGTTTGACTCAAAATTTTCTGCATAACCATTTTTTATACCACCCAATGAATGTGACAGCTGTCTTTTTTCAAACCCTGGCCAAACTGTGGTTTTAAACTTGTGGCATGCAAGGTGTTGCAGTGATACACAATCACATTTTGGTGGGGATTTCAAAATGTTCATTACTGTGTTCATGAGTTGAGTAATAAGAAGGCTATGCTGACAATCTCATTCCTGTTTTACTTTAAATGCAAGCACATGGCACAGAGGCCCTGTATTTTCACATCATATATTTATATATATATATATATATATATATATATATATAGATATATATATATATAGATCTATATATATAGATCTATATATATATCTATATATATATATATATATATATATATATATATTCATGGCAAAAAACTCTGTTTAATGCATCAGTTAGGGTTGTTCCACAGTGACAAAAGTGAGGAAATTCGCTGTTAGGGTTGAAAACCCTAACTCCGAATTCAACCCCCAGCACCACACACACACAGACGCACACACATGCAAGTATGGGGGAGGACCAAGTCAACACAGCCAATGACAGACATCCAGCAGCAGGTGACAGAAATAACAAACAATTGTCTAAATGTACTATGAGACATCCCCACCCACCTGACCAGGTACTGCATGCTCAGTGGAGATCAACAGCAAAACTGAGGCCATGCACACCAAATGTACACATCCCTGATTGCAGCGGCACACAACTTACCACACTTAGTAGTTGCATGGCCTTACCTACCGATGCCCCACAGTAGACAACACCACATGTGGTGGGCCATATGAGCAACAGAGTTGAGCAAAACCAAGCAGTTTTACAGGTATAATATCTCTGATTATAACAAGGGTTTGAGAAATGCAGCTTTCTAATTTACTGAAAACGTAACAGCCTTATGTTTAGCTTTTATTTACATACATGTAGAGCCTAACCATATCATGAACATGCTTTAATGTTGTTTAAAAAAACAGTTTTATTACGATAGCAATAAGCCACTCCCAGGTATTATGTTAATGGTCAGTTTATCACTCTCTAGAGAAATGTGGCACTCGGCTACACCTCATTCAACATTAAACCCCTACATGGTGATTGGTCATGCCTTATTGCTTAATTGTCTTTAACTTTAATTGTCAATAACACACCAAACACAAGAGACTATAAATTAACTATTTTTTTACTATAAAAATATTTAAGATTTTTAAAACCAAACGCAAACAAAAATATATATTTTTTTATAAAACCATACAAAAATATATATTTACAAATATTTTATAAAAAGATAAAAAAATACTTATTAAACTGTGTATTACTTTCATACACAAATAAATATGTTATGAAAATAAAGTCTTTTTTACATAAATAACAAAAAAAAAATAATTGAATAGTAAAAGTCCTTTTTTAAGAAAATAAAAGTCTTTGGCCAAGACTTGCGAGAGGTGTATGCACTGCTTGAGGCAATCCAAGGTGGAAACTGGATTCGATATGGAGGCGCAAAGGAAGTGGAAGCTGTTGTACCCTCTAGAGGAGATACCAGACTACTGTGAAGGGTGGTCAGTTTGGCCCAGGGTAGCTGCGGGAACAGGTGGTGCTGGTGGAGGCAAAGCACTGGTACTGGCCACAGTGCCGTCAGCTGCTGCTACGACAGGCTCGAGCATGAGGTTGACAGTCTGCTGTTGCGCCTCCAAGAAGGACAGCATTTTACGCTGCCCTTCAAGGAGTGCAACATTATCTTTTCTCAGACTGGCAACCTCGTGCTCGAGCCGTCTATAGCAACGGCAGTGGCCAGTACATCTTCTTAATCACCGGTGCCCTACAAAGATTCAAAATAAATAAATCAATAAACAAGACTAAGAAAACAGTTATGACTTTCAATTATTTAACTTAAAAGATTTCCTAGCTACTGCTATATCATTAATGCATTAATTTGGCACTTATGATAATAGTTTGAAGTCTGATGCAAAACTATTTTGTTGTCTTATTTGTCTCTCTATAATACTTTATTAACTATATTATCTAATGAGCTGACAGCATCAAAAAACTTATAGTAACATGTGGTTTCCCATGCTATTCTTCTGTTTTATTGACTAGACATAAATATTCAGTATGTACATACTTTTGCATAATCAACAGTACAGTACCATACAGTTGAAGTAGATCCTCATCATGTGTGAGAATTTTTACTTCACCATGTCTGCCTATAATGTCTAGTCATCTCTGCAATAGAAAACGAAACTATCTTCACACGAACACTATCATAAGATAGTTTAAATGTGTACATCATCATGATCACTTTCATGATTGTTTGAAAAGAAAGAGCTTTTGAGTCCTATTTCAGCCCCTCAACACACATAAATGTTTTAAATAATTAAGTTACTGATATTACATTCATTCAGCAAAACACCACTAACAAGCTGTGATGTAGAATAATCATAGACTTACATTCTGGGAATTGCCTACAACAGGGAAATCTAAAAAATTATGTCTTGCAGAACACACCCTATATGTCCACTCAGTAACCTACATATTTACATATCAACAGCGAAAATGCACTCAACAAACATGATAGAGATCTTCAAGTACATGAAGAACATAAATAACAGATTTTAAGGTAGCATAACTACAAGAAATTCAGACAACTAACCTGAAACTGAACGCTGTAACAAAAAACAGCTGTAGAGTACATTAGGAGGTGAAAAATAAATTAGTGTTCAAAATTTGGTATATAAATACACAACATTTTCAAACCTACTACAGTGCATGGGAAATATCCAATACATGATTGCGATGATAGAATGTAATGCTCATCTGACACCAAATGTTTGAATAGCCATATTAGCACCTTTGCTCACATACAGTCTCACTGTTATTTCCTCACACTGTACCAAGAAGTGATTTTGCACAGCACCCACGCCATCATATAGTGAAAGCACGAAAACACAGTTTGGACAGTATGGGTGAACATTCAAAGTGTGCCACTGTGTGGCACAAGGCCATGCGGTGTTGAAAAATTTGGCAATGTGATGTGTCTGGCCCAATATTCAACAGAGTTTCGCTACTCAACAACTCCTTTGAATAGCACCCCCCCCAGTCACAGCCAGTGTATGATGTACTGGAACTTGCACCACTGCAAGTGGACAGACTACTGCATTAAACATGTGGTGGGACAACTTCCATTGTGCCATGTACAAATGTGTGATATTCATAGTGTGACATGCAAACAGTCCCATAATTCACTCCATTATACAGTTTATGAACATTCCCTCACTTCATTATCACCTTTGAAAAATCCACACATGTCACAGTGCACTGAAGATCATCACACTGCACTGTAGAGGTAAGTATGAGGTTGGGAAGGGTGAAGAGAGACACGCTGCACAGCAATCAGGTTCAACTGGTAAGAGGGGTCATCAAGACTACAAGGCACATTATTAACTTTTACATTGGGAAAAAAAGGAAAAGCATCATTGGACACTTTTAGTGTTCCAGACCATTTACCTCACTGGGATATCCTCCCAGCATGGTGTCTGTTTTTTTGGCTTGGGTATCTGTAGTCATCAATACATTGCCACCCTTGTAAGCTCACAGCACAAGTAAAGTCAATAATGGCAACAGGGATTTGGCCCCCCCAGCAAACAAAGACAGTGGTAGTGGGTCGCTACCCAAGGGGTATTGCGCACAGCCCTCACAATTCAACATTTGGAGTGAGTATGCCAACAGGCAGTGGGCTCCCCCTGTCATCACACTAAAACAGCACGGTGTAGTTATCAACAGGAGGACTGAGCACCACCAATGTTGACAACTGTAGGCTACTTGCCAAGCATGCACATAATAGCAGCAAGCACATAACCAAATGGTGTGCTGAGTATGATAAGCTTTGCTCAGATTGAAGTAGACCTTCACTTACATATGCAGGGTGATTGCGTAATCCGATATGCAGCTACTGATGTGTAACCTGCATTCACCCAAGAGCATCACGGCCCCAAATCAGCACCCTCCTCACATGTTGCTGTGCAGCTACAGCAAGGCAATATAAAAAAAAAAACATTTAGACTACCATAAAATAACATGATTAATTACACAACTGGTCAACTGAGACACAATAATAATAACATACTGTACATTCTAAGTTCACAGTACTGTGGGACTACATCTTGCTTGGAAACATTTTCATATTTCACTTACGTGGTGGGCTGGCGCCTGCCTCCTGCTTCACCTCCACTGGTTCTGCATCATCAGCTTCCCTGGGCTCTATAGAAGCAAACAAGTGAAAAAATGATCACATAAATAGATGAAATATCAAGCTAAAAGTTCTTTTTCTTTAAAACGTCCATTACTAATACTGCATCATTGTGTACAACTAACATATGAACACATGTCTCTTTACTAAAACAGCTGTCTGTTCAGGTAGATGTATGTTCTTAAGTCAGTATTACATGCATACAGCAACTCTTCTCATCTGCAGAGAGATCAAGCACCTTACAAGAAGAGTATGAAAAATACAAAACATTATTTCTAATAAATGTGCCAGAACATAATTTTACGATGTAGTGCGTTTGTCACACCATGAGTGTACAATACTGTAGATCTGCAAATACTTATTCACTGATATCCACCCCATTGACTGTTACTGTGCCAGGAACAACATAACATGTTGCTTACCACTACCGTACTTACAGTCAGTAACCCTTATACTTCAAACTATGTACGGCACATTACTGTGGCAACAGCAGAAAGGCACACAAAGTTGAAATAATGAAACCCTATGTCTGTGTTCTTCCAAGACAAATGTCCATCCAATCCTGAACAGACAATATAAAAACTCCAATTTTTTCTGGTGCTTCCCTAACAATGTTTGTCCAATTACATTTTCACAGAAAGAAAACACAGAAATCTATTATTGATAGTATACAGTGCACAACAAGCAGTGCCTATCCATTGATGGCAATAGTCAAAATACTGTGATAATGCATATTTCTTTCTGTTAAACATCCTAACAACCTTATGTGTATCTTTAATTAACATACATGTAGACATAATCATATGATGACCTGCTTTTTAAACAGTTTGACAAAATGTGTAATTATAATAGCAAGAACGCAAACATACATAGCATGTTACTCTTCACTTAATCACCCTCTACCTGGATATGGCAGTTGGTTATGTGTTATTAAACATATTACCCCTACAGGGCTATTAACACACATTAAAATAACCATAGTTAATGTCTTACACCTTAATAAAACCAAGGCTGTCACCATTACCAGATTTATGCTCAAGTACAAACATCGCCCAAAAACTTACATAATTCGTTTATTAACAAACACGTAGACAGTCTCCATACTGTCCATTAACAAATATTTTAATAATAGAAATGAAACATTGCCAGCAGATATAGAAATAATCAGTTAATAACCATCTAGGAGCATGTGGTAATCAGCAACAGATAATTATACACCACACTAGTGAATACCAGCGAGACACCATCAACATTACAATTGGTAATGAATGATTCATTGAACATGAAACTCCACCACGAAAAGTAGCAGAGGACAACAGACCCCCCCCCAGCAGACCACATGGACTGACAAGTAGTCCTATGGACATACATCCATTGTCACATACATGAAAAATGGTATCCCACTCATATGTTAGTATACATTACACATATTTTCATGTATCAAATGAGATATTTCCATTTTTTTTGGGATAATATGTGCAACATCAGCATACGTTTACAGTCTGTTATAATAGACAGACATCTGTCCCACTGGTGTCAGTAAACACACAGCAGACAATCAGGTGTGTGCTGAAGTACTAATTATCACACATCAGAAATGTCGCAGAAGCATAACAGCAGTTATTATTTCACTGCCAACCACTGTATTACACTTAAATAACATACTTAGCAGGTTACTGTAATTGGTGTATTGTTTCAAAGTACATCATGCATAGAAAGTCCAGCAACCTGCCAACAGCTATATCCAATGTTATCTGTGACTGTTAGCAGTCATACACCTCCACTGTTGCAAGACACTCAGTAGGCAATGTAATATTTATCTATCATATCATCATGCAGCATCTTGTGCAATGGAACAGAAAGCAGATATATGAAGATAAACATCACTGCATTAAACAAATACAGATTCTGTTCCCCACCAAGGATGTCATACCTAATCACACTGCAGAGACACATACTCATTCTTAAAGGGGCACTGTCAGCTTTGGCCCTTGTTTCTTGCTAACTTTCCATCTGACATTCTACAACCACAAAATTGAAAAGAGATGACTGTAGAATACCTCCAAATAAAAGAAAAAAGTGAGCAGCTTACAAATTTTTATAATTTATGAACTATTTCCATTACTGGTGTCCCGGCTTAAAATCTCCATGCCCCGGAAGCCTTTCCATGCTAACAATGCGCATTTACCGGGAGCGCTGTCTCAACCCACACATTTTTAAGACTGGCATACTAAAAAACTGTTAATGCATAACAGAATGGTATTACAAATCTTTGGTGTTGTTTACAAATAAAAACCGAGGGCTTGTTCTGGTGCAAAATACATTTAAAAGCTGGTGCCCAAATCATGCGCATGTGTAGTAACAGCACTTTCTCACGCTGGTGCGGGATCTTGTTCCATGCTGCCGCTGCACATGCGCTGGAGTTGGGCACCAGCTTTTGAAATATTTTGCCTCAGAAGAAGCCCTCGGTTTTTATTTGTAAACACCATAAAAGATTTGGAATACCATTCTGTTATGCATTAACAGTTTTTAGCATGCCAATGTAAAAATGTGTGGGTCGGGACAGCACTCCCATAAATGTGTGCTTAGTATGGAAAACGCTCGAGGCATGAAGATAAACCGTACACCAGTAATGGAAATAGTTGTAATTCTGAAATTTGGTAAGCTGATCACTTTTTCTTTTATTCAGAGGCATTCTACAGTCACCTCTTACAATTTTGTAGTTGTAGAATGTCAGAATGGAAATTTAGCAGGAAACGAGGGCAAAGCTGACAGTCCCTTAAGTGTTGTCTGTTGCCAGATGAGAGACTGCCTCTTTCTTTCTTGTACGGAATGATTTAAAACAATGTTTTCAACCCACTCAACAACTACAAAGAATACGTACATGATTCAAATAATACTTAATCAGTAAAGACCTTTTTAAAAAAATACAGCCTTAACTTCTGCAGCTAACACATAACATTATTTCCTAATACAGACCAATGACATACTACAATTATTTATATCACACTCTTACCATCGAACTCAATGACAATGACACTTTCTGTGTCCGACTGACCACCCTCCACAGCTTCACGCTGTGCTGGTACTACCTTGCGGGAAGCCAGAGGAGACCTCCGTTGTTCTGCCATGAAACAGAAAACAAAAGTATATGTAAGTGGTTGATGTGAATAACATTACATTTTTCAAATACTTGCAACAACAGTAAATCATGCATCACATAGATAACATTGCTTCTCATTATACACAGCACAAGCATTGTGGCTACATATTACAATTACAATTGATCTAAAATATTATGTTTCAAGACCACTACAGCAGTGCTCTAAATGAAGATTGGTGGTTTATACACAGCCAGGTCACTGTTATTTAATTTATCTGTCCCCAACAATACTTTTGCACATCGAGCATGTATCTTTGCAGTGAAACTGTAACAACACATTCTACCCAAGTTCTGAACAATGACAGCTGTACTGTTCATAAAGAACTATGAAAACATTTAGTAGTGGTAATCTGTACACAAAAACATTATAAAGTACTGAACTTAGAACCCTGCAGTGAAAAGTGCACAATGTTCACTCATAAGAGATATGCAGAAAACTACAAAAATAAGTATCTATCCCATTATACAGATAATCAACATTTCCTCAGTTCATGGTTACTTTTCAAAAGAGCAAACGTGTTCCTGTTCCAGCAAACATCATCATGCCGAAATTCAGATGTAACTATGGCATGGGGGGTAATTCCTGGGAAGACAAAAGGGAAGGTGGACTGCTAAGGACAACAGGAGAGGGTACCAGTGCTGTCTCTCCCAGTCTGGAGGAATGAGAATCTATGACCCACTGACCTAGGCATGGGAAGATGGCAATCGTTTCCATTCTTAGGGAAGCAACTACTACTGCCAGCCATTTTGTGAACACCCTTGGAGCAGAGGTAGACCGAAGCGCATTGCTCTGAATCAGTAACGGCCTGAGGGCAGCTCGAACCTGAGCTATTTTCAATGGGACCTTCTTATGAGAATATGTAAATAGGCAATCTGTACTGTGTGTGGCTGGGGGCACATAAGACAGTGAAATAAACAGGGCATTGGCCATTTCCCACCAGCTATATGATAATTTGCCATGCTGATGTAGGCACCCACTGTAGCATGTGGATTTTTGTGTGGGGGAGGGCCATCACACCATTGTCTACATAGTCTGTGGTTGATGGTGCAGCACACAGTATTGATATGTACGTGTCTATGTGTCTGTGTCTGTGTGTATCTGTCTGTAGGACACAGGACACACCACCAGTCAATATTGTATTACTGCTCATTGAAAATACTTTCCCTTTTAACTATACGCCAATGTATTTTGGACTCGTGATAAACAGCTGCAGCACACATAGGAAAACTGCAAACACACCTGCAAATACAGTACCAGAATTGGAACAGGTCTGGAACAACTCTGAAGTGTCATATGATGGCACTATGTTTGTTGCACATGTGTGCAAACTAACTTTTAATGCATACACAGTATTACAGAGTTACAACTTTCATACCACTACATTACAGTAAATAAAGAGTTACATATTGTTCTCTACCAACATACTATGATAGGAACTGCGTATATGAATGTATGTACTATTTCTGGTACGGCTATGTCATTAAGCTATGCCTTGTGACTCAACAACACAGTTAATAAAGACAATGATTTATCTACATCTTTTATAGTACATCCTTACATATAGTATTAAGTATTATGCTGTCTGCCATAATTGTAACAAATTCTGAATAAATGCACATCCATTATTAAAAGTTCTGTTGATTTACTTACAGTGAGTAAGGCGCTCCCCCACAGCTGGCTTGCCAGCAGCTTCCCATAGCTCATACGCTAGGTAGTACCAGCACGTGTTGTTGTCCGGTATCCCCTCACGCTGTTTTAAAATGCAAAAACGCTGGCGCAACAGCTTCCACTTCCGCTTCAGCTGCACGATTGTTTTGTTTTTGACTTTCAAAACAACATGCAGGAAGCAATTTATGCGCCTCCACATTGAATCCAGTTTCCTGTTGATACTCCTCATAAGAACTCTGGCATTCCCTCTGGCCTGGACTGCCTCAAACAGTGCACACACCTCTCACAAGGTCCACTGCCTCATTTTTTGTTTTTTTTATTATTCAGTTCTGAAATACAAACAGAAAAAAAATGCACATTACTATCATCTAACAATATAAATGATTTGTTCAACTAATTCCATGTAGTACTTATGAAATTAAAGAGCACATCTGCTTCAGCATGGCAGAAAGACATCTCACTAGCATTATGCAGCCCCAACAAGGGATTCGGCACCCTCAGCACTGACAACATCTGCTGCCACGCTGTGGTGTCCCACCAGCATGCCACCCAGTACTCTCAGTGGGGGATACTGCACCGAACATCAGATTGCCCACACCATCACCTATGCATATCTACTGCACTGAGGTGTTCACACGGCGTGAGCTGTACAACTCTCTTTTGCGGTCTTGCACCACAGCTATTGAGCTGTTGCACACCACCTCACCTATACCTTTAGCAGTGTCAGTGGCTCTAGTAGGCACACTCACTCTGAGGCCGGAGATCAGAGGGCTGTGGGTTCAGTTCCCACATGGCACTTGGGTTAATATCCCAGTACTGACACTGTAGTGCAAAGCATGAGAGGGTGCTGCACTTGAGGGTGCCTGCCTTCGGATGAGACATTAAACCGAGGTTCCATCTGCCTGGATTGGTGGTAGTTCAGGTGGATGTTAAAGATCCCATGGCACTTATCGAGAAAGAGTAGGGGAATTTCCGGTGTCCTGGCCAAATTTCCCTCATTCACTAAAAATACCACCAACAGCTTAATCTGGTTCAAGATCAGTTGGCATTCATCTGTATCCCCCTCCCCCGGGTCGTGCCTGAAAATAGGCAGGATTTGTCTAGTGCACTTACCCAGTCAACAGAAGCTAAATAAAAAAAAATAAAATAAATACAGTGTATAACAGAGTCCATCACATACTATGCATCCATGTGTGTGTGTGCAGGTGAGTACCAGACTTGAACATGTGATATCCTACCACTGTCCATCAAACCATAACTACAGCCTTCAACCATACACCACAGCATTGTAAAGTGATGTAAAACACAGCTGAGCCACACATGCAGAACTGTGCACACACCTACAAATACACTGAATAAATTTGAAGAGGGCTAACAAACCTGATTAAAGTAAAATGATATCATAATTGTGTTGTGCATTCATGCTAGCACACATACAAATTACTCCACATATGTGTTACATTCAACATAACTCTATTTCCAGACATACCACTAAAGAATCCTATACATAAAACTGCACCACTGTGTTTCACTGTTGTTGCACCCATACCATCCTGTTACAAGTACAATACTGTAAGAGCACAGTGAATGCTACATTCACTTAACAGACTCAAACTATATAAAAATGTGAACACATAACAACATCATACAATTGTGTACTAACATCAATACGGTACATAGGTATTGCTGTCTCCCCACTATTGTTACATAGCATCCCACAATATTAATATTCCAAACCCATATATATCCCATATGTGTTAAGTGATGCATGCAGTTGATCTATTTTTTGACCACATTTATATGGTTCTGAGAAGAACCTTTGTGTATACTGTAATATTTGCTCAAACAGTCTGACAAATCTTAAAGGACTTTGAGGATTCCATCTTGAAGGTCTCCCAGGAAATGGCAATTGCCAGCAGGCGAGAAATGTACACCGTCTGGTAGGAAGAGCCAATCATTATAGTACTTAATTTCTGGGTGACGTATAGTATACATTCCATGCATGTGTAGAAAAGCAGTTATTTGTATATTTACTTTTCTGCGAGCTCTGTCAATCAGATACATATGATGTTCTGCTTGCCAGACCCTATGCTCTGTAATATCTGAAAACATGACAATACAGGCAGGCAACATAGACATGATAGAAGCAAGGTCTAATTTTGCCTCTGTAACTAAATCTACCCAGCGTTTTGTGCCCAAATCATTGCCTCCGAGATGTATTAGCAGTATGTCAGGAGGAGAGTGAGTTCTCAAAAGTCTGTGCATGGTTGGCATAAGATGTTCCCATCTCATGCCACCATGACCAAACCATCTTACATAGCAATCTGGGAGGTGCAGGTCCCTCCCAAAATTACAATGAACAGCAAACTCAGCTGCTCATCTCACGAAACTGCTTCCAACTATCCACAAAGTCCTTTTGCAATTTTCTGCCATTCTAAGTTTTAACACTCAGAACTGTACAGAGAGCTACAAAGAAAGTCAGTGTTCACCCTGCAGTGACCAGGCAGTACTGAAAATAAAACTGATGTTTTCCCTTCTTATTTCAAGACAGCTTCAGTGGGCTGAGACATAACACACAAATAAAAAAAAAACATCCCCTGCTGCTGTGGGTTCATTAACCAATCTAAGTGATGCAGTCACTATTATTAGACTTCTGTTACAGCTAAAATCTGCAAACATTGAGAAGTGGGAAAAATGCATCCTTTTCATAGGCACATTTAAACAATTACAACAGCAGAAACATGTCTGATTGGTTTCATTTTCTCATAGAGCTCCACGTGCACCTTCCTATCTCCCTCTATTTGCTGCTGTATCTGTACCAGTTAGTACTAAAATGCTATCTGACTTTAAACTGTTTCTCTAAATAATACAGCATGTTAGATAATAACAAGTAACATAATGAGATTCAGCATTGAAAAACGTTTTGATTAATAGTATTTACATGTTTTTATCATTTTTTTCATACTAGAAAAATGATTTTTAAAATAGACTGTACTTACAGTTCTGAAACTGCTCTCTCTCAGCAATATCTAAAATGGCTCCTGTTGACTTCTTCTTCAGTGTTGTCCGTCTCTGATTGGTTGTCTGACATGGCCTGACAAATCTTAAATTACATTAGTAGAGCCAGCTGTCAGTCAAACACACTGAATTCTGATTTGATAATGAATGTATTTGCCACTCCCAAGTGTTACATTTGCTTTACTGTCGAATGCATGAAAGTAAATTTGCGACACTTTCACATGCATGAAAGTAAAATTTGTGAAAGTATCGAAGTTCGACAGTATTTCTGGCCATACTGTCGAACGCACAACAGTAAAATTTGCAACACTTTTGTATGCATGAAAGTACTTTTTGCGACACTTTCGTGCATTCGACAGTAATTTTCCAAAAGTGTCTATTTATTGCCACAATTTCAGATTTTATGGCAAAATAGCAAAATTTTCAATAATAAACACATTATGTGCTGTGTAGGTGCTTTGAACTCACTGGACTTCAGATATTAAACATTTCCAAAGTTCCAAGCATGCATAACAACTGCGCAACACTGAGTTGTAAAACAGTTATTTGTTGTAATTTTTGCACCAAAATTTAAATATAGCCATTTTAAGACCTCTGCTCATGAACAGTGTCGTTGTGATTTAAAACATTTGTACCATATAGTCATTTCGCACATCGACTGAGCCAAAACACAGTACATAAGCAAAAAGACATTTTTGGCAAGATGTGAGAAATGAAATCTGTACTACTCATAAGGTTGTGTGTTAAAAACAAAATGTTGACAATCTGAACTGAAAACTATGAAAATATATAAACTTACAAGTCTACATATAAAGTGTGCTGTGCAAGCTTGTAAATCAGTCATTTTTTGGAATTCTTGCACCAAATTTTCAACATACTCATTTTAAATCATCTGCTTATGAACAGTGGCACTGTCATTTTCTGACTGTGTCCCATAGAGTGATTTCGTAAACCAACTGCAGCATTGCACACTACATGTCCGGAAACACATTTTGAGAAAGATGTAAAAAATAACAGCTGCAATGCTCATAAACAGGTGTACTAAAAACACAATGTTGAGAATCTGCAGTAACAATATTGAAAATTCATGAAACATACAAGCATACATAGCAAGTGCACTATGCACACTCACACAACAGTAATTCTACCATGTTTTCCATCTAATTGTAAACATAGTAATTTTAAAGAGATTTGGTGATAACAGTGTCACTCTCAAGTTTTTGTCTACCATATAGTGATTTCCACGTACCCAGCTGCGCCCGTAATCAGCTACATGCTGCAAACACGTTTTACATAGAAACATAAAGTTGCGGCAGATAGGACCACAAGGCCATCAGTCTGCCCATTTCTTTTCTACCTTATAAATGTACCATAGTCGCTTGCTCTGTCAGTGGCCTATCTATTCATAGTCATTTGTATTGCTCCCTTATGCCTATCCATGCCTGTTTGAAGCCCTGCACTGTATTCATAGCCACCACTTCTTGTGGTAAGTCATTCCATGCCATCCACCACCCTTTCTGTGAAAAGAATTTCCTCACATTCCCCTTAATCGGCCTCCTGTAATCTCATGCTGCGTCCCTCTTGTCCTGCTATTTTTCTTATATTTAAACATGTTAGACTCTCTTCATCTTGTTTATGCCCTTAAGGTGTTTGAATGCCTCGATCATATCACCTCTCCCTCCTTTGCTCAAGGGTATACATAGTGAGACTCCGTTAATCTGTCCTCATGTCTTCTGATGCAGTCCCTGCACCATTTTGAGTTGCCCTTCTCTGGACTGCCTCAATTTGATTAATGTCCTTGTGAAGGTGTGGCCTTCAATACTGCATGCAGTACTCCAGATGGGGCCCTAACCAGTGTCTTGTACAGAGGATTATTACCTCCCTCTTACAGCTTGTGATACCCTACTGATACCCTCCTAACACCCCCTAACCTACCTACTGCTTTGGGGTCTCTTGGATGATTTTAGGTCATCAGTGATGATGATGCCCAAGTCTCTTCTTCCTTTGAGACTGCTAGCAGCTCCCCCCCAGCGCCTATAGGTGGCTTCAGAGGTTTCTCTTCCCTATGTGCATGATTTTCACTTCTTTGCATTAAATCCCAGTTGCCACTCTTCCGACCATTCTGCTAGTTTGTCAGATCTCTTCTCATTCTATCCCACCCCATCTGGATCATCTACTCTGTTTGCAGATCTTGTTCATCTGCAAACAGACAAACCCACCCTCTAGTCCATCTGCAAGGTCACTAATGAAGATGTTGAGAGAGGACTAGCCCCAGGACTGATCCCTAGGGTACCCACTTGTGACTTGCATCTCTTCTGACTGTATCCATTTACCACCACTCTCTGTTTTCTGCCCGTCAACCAGTTTTCCACCCAGCTGACCAACTTCTGACCCACCCGAGCCTACCAGCTTATTTATCAATCTTCTATGTGGAACAGTGTCAAAAGCTTTGCTGGAAGTCAGGTAGGCAACATCAACTGCTCCCCCTTGGTCCACCACTCTGGTTACCCAGTCAAAGAAATCTATGAGATTAGTTTGACAGGACCTTACTTTGTAAACCCATGCTGTCTTGGATCCTGTGCCCTATGGATTCAGGTGTTGCACTATCCTTTCCTTGAAGTGCCTCATAATCTTGCCCACTACTGAGGTAAGACTGACCATTCTGTAGTTCCCCGCCTCCTCCCTGCTACCACTCTTGTGTAGGCGGGATCACATCAAGAGCCCTTCTCCAGTCTTCTGGGACTTCTCCTGTGCTCAGAGACTTACTAAACAATTCTGCTAATGGCTCTGCTAGTTCCTCCTTAGCTCCTTCACGTACCCTGGGATGTATGCCATCAGGTCCCATTGCCTTATCCACCCTGGGCTTAGCAAGCTCTTGTAGGACCCTTTCTTTTGTGAAGGAGTAGTGCTCACCTCCCTCCCCCTGTGTCCATGATGCTGAGCTGTGGGCCCTGCCCTACCTTCTCTTCAGTAAATGCTGAGCAAAAGTATCTAGTTAGGATAGATGCCTTTACAGGGTCCTCCTCCTCACATGCTCCCTTTTCTCCATTAAAGCTTAGCAATCCCCCTCTGGACTTTCTCCTTTCACTAATGTATCTATAGAAAGTCTAGTCACCTTCTTTACTGTTAGTTGCTAGTGTTTCCTCAGTTTGGGACTTTGCCTGCCTTACTGCCTTACCTGCTTCCCTTAGGGCAGTTTGGTATGCCTCCTATCTTCATCCGCTGTGTTCCTTATATTTCCTGAAGGCCAGCCTTTTGGCTCTGACCTTTTCTGCTACTGTATTTGAGAACCAAAGTGGTTTCCTTCTTCTTTTGCACTTTCTTTTCTGTCTAACACAATGGGATGTTGCTTCAGTATTGCATCCTTAATGGCTTGCCCACTTTGCCTGTACCCCCTCACCTGTGTTCTTTTGCCAGGACTAGCTTTACTCTGTTGGCCATCTTATCAAAGTCGGCTCCTCTGAAGTCCCATATTTTGTTGGAATGGG
Organism: Neoceratodus forsteri; assembly: GCA_016271365.2. NCBI lineage: Eukaryota > Metazoa > Chordata > Ceratodontiformes > Ceratodontidae > Neoceratodus > Neoceratodus forsteri. Next base: position 1,645,165,849 of record CM057449.1, read on the forward strand.
ATGAGTTAGTTGTGGTAATAGAATTGAACCATATCATGTGATGGTCATGGCTCCCAGGTGACCTTCTACCTGGAGATCTGTGATCCCTTCTTTGTTAGTCAGTACTGGATCTAGGATAGGCCCTGTCTCTTGTGGGTTGCTGTACCAGTTGTTTGAGGCCCTCCCCTGCAGGGAATCCACTATGATTCTAGTTCTGGCAGATGTTCCTGCTGGTATTGACCAATCTGTATCCGGCATGTTGAAGTCTCCCATTATCAGAACCTCCCCTTTAGCTGTCATGTTTTGTATATCTTCTAACAGTAATGTGTCTATGTCTTCCCTCTGATCTGGGGGCCTGGAGACAACCCCAGTTCTTATGGCTGTCCATTTCCTGTTTCCAGGGTGACCCACAGTTCTTCTGGCTCCTAATGTGTATTCTGAATTTCTGTGGCTTTGATATTTTCATTAACATACAGGGCCACTCCTCCCCCCTTTTGCACCTCAGTTCTTCTGAACAATACACTAGCCAGGTACTGAAGTCTCCCAAGGATGTGGTTACTGGTAAACCACGTCTCATTATTAACTACTATGTCCAGGTTAGCCTCTGACATTATTGTCTGTAGGTCTGGGATCTTATCCCCAGGCTGTCAGAGTATTTGTACATGATTTTCCATAGGCCAGATTTTGGTGTGTTGGTTGTTGGGTGAAGTTTGCCTTACCCTCTCGATGCGTATGGGGAGACAAACCTTTTTCTTACCTGGTGATGCAAATGAAATGGCAAACATGCTAAATTCCTGTTTGACCACTAGCTGAGGGGGAGGGTGTTCTTCCCATTTGGCACTATGGGGTGCTGCACCCCTCTCCCACTTGCTAGTTTAAATATTCTGCTCAAAGAGACGTCAAACTTCTGCCCCAATGCACTGACTCCCTCTTTATCCAGATGCAGTCCATCAAATTTAAAGAACTTTCACTCCCAGAACTGTTGCCAGTTCCCTACAAATCTGTGTCCTTTTTCCTGGCACCAGCCCTTGAGCCACGTGTTTAGCTCCCCTATCTCCCCTTCTCTGACCTTCCGTCCATCTGCTCCCCTCTCCCAGACTGGTCAAGATGTTACAAATTACAGCTATACTACTCATAAGTAGGTATAGTAAAAAAAATCTTTCAAATGTGGACTAGAAATATTTAGAATTCACAAACTTCTGATCTTACATAGCAACTGCACAATGCACATTCATAAAAACTACTGTTTAGTAATTTGATGACCAAATTGTAACATACATGTAAGTTACAATTCTCTCAATGCACACTGTTATAAGACATTTACTGAAGCATATTCTAACACTGTTTTTTTCTCTGTCTCTCATACAGGTGCCAGTGCTTCTCTAAAGATTGCTTACTGCCACTGTTAAAACCATAATAGCAAAAGCATGCCAACTAAATACAGACGTAGATGTGTAGCAAAGCGAGAGGTATAATAGTACTACACTGTTGTATAAGGGCGACAAACAAAACAGTAAAGTCACACCACAAAATGAACATGGACAGACCTTTACTGCAACAGTGACCCCTACAGCAAGTCACTGCACACCCAAACAAAATTCTTTAACAGCAAAGAAAAAAGGTATACCGTTACAAATGTTGTGTAGATCTCTCAGATGAAACACAACTATTTTGAGTGTAACCGTCAAGAAATGTTCAAAACAACACTGTAAACTCACAACTGCTGATTTGCAGCTCAGAAAGAAAAAGTATTTCCGATCACTAGCAAGTAAAGCTAAAATCGAAAGACTTATCGCTGCTGTGCTGAGACACACCCGCAAAAAGAGTAAGAGTCACCTGTCTCTGATGAAGTTGCGTCTCAAAGTGCGCACTTTCATCAACAGAGCAGTGTTTGTACTACAGCGCTTGTGGCGTAAGATGTGTCGTGCTTGAACAATTCAGGAAAGTTGTATATGCCATAAAAAAAGGCTTCAACAGTATCCTTGTTTGACTGACGACAACTTCTGTCATGTTTTCACAGGACAGTGGATGCACACACAGCACTCAGAGGCATATTTTTGGGAAGAGTCTTATCATTCCCTAAAAAAAGAACACAAGTTCTCCATTGATGAGTACGGCAAACTAGTAAATGTCCTCAGTATCTCTGATGACAATGCATTGGATATTCATGATGACTGTGATCCAACCACAGTCTTCAATAAACGGCACTGTCTGGCATGGGCATGTGATGATACCTGCAACCATAGGCAATCGTCATTTGAAAAAGTAGAACAGTTTGTCAACCTATTTGTAATAACAGATCGCCAAGGAACCAGACACAGACTGATTACAAGGAATTGACCATTATGAAATCCGATACATACTGGACTCATGGGTCACTCATTGTATGTGTCGATAGTGGTGTTTGTGATGAGTATTTTTTTCACAACTTATGCGGATGCTTGCAGTGCATCAAACAGAGCATCCGACTTTGTCTACAGAGTATATGAAATACTGGCCGAGCTGGCACATCAGTACACTTGTTTAAATGAATTATTGCAATCAGGTGACATGCAGGGGTGCCATCACATTTCTAAAAAAACTGCAACACATTACTTCTGTACCAGAAACAACAGTTTTCAGTGTAACACTTCTGCAGAAAAATCTGTTTCAGTGTAGAAAAGTGAACATTCTGACACAGTACGGCAAAGAAATTGCTAAGTTTGAGGTAGCAAAGTCTCAGAAGTTTGACTCTGTATGTGTGTCATACAACCGTTTGTGCTACACAAAACAAACAGTCACAGTCAACCTAGAAACCTTGTCACCATACAATGACATGTGGTTCCATCTGTCAGCATTCTTGCTGCTGAAATCTGACTTTCACTACAAGACACCATTGTGCTAATGCAAACCTGTTTTCCAAACTGAAGTCTAACACTTGCCAGCAAGGTCAATGCTGAATAACATGGAAACAGATAATTTACACCAAGTGAGATTTCATCATTAAATATGTTTGAACACATTCTAATTCAGACAATGAAACCATTCCAAACTATTCTACGTCTGAACACAGAGACAGGGAACATTCCACAGAAACAGCTTGTTAGATGTCTAAAGGGTTCCGTGATGTATCTACCACTTCCTCTACAGGAAAATGTTCAAGCAATCTCAACAGAAAATAGTTTGGTGATTCTCCTTAATGGTGTGCCGACAAAGGCCAAGGTCATCTGGCAAGATGTTGTCAATGTGCAAAGGTAAAACTTGCTCTTACTTATTTAAACAGAATAATCCTTTATATAGAACTTTGACATAGATCAGATGGCCAGGCTCTCTGTCCAACATGATCTATTAGAAAAAATAAACCAATCATTGAGAAGGTCAGTGGACAGACAAGTGACAATGTGAATGAACAGTACACAATTCACCCACTACATGGCAGAGATCCATTGGAGACAACATTGATCTCTATCAAATGAAGCAGGTGTAAGGTGAGCCTGTCAGCATTTGGGAGGCAACACTAGAAGCACGCTGTTTCCTAGACCTGTTTCCAAAAGGGTCAGGTGGACGCCTAGATGAAAGAGAAGTATGTGTACAGGGTGCTGAGTACTGCACTAGCCGTGTGCTCAGCAAAGATGGCAAATTCAGACGTAACATACAGTACCTCTTCCATCTCCTCTGGGAGAGTGAACTTAGCATTCTGTCTGCGTCTATAGAACATACCATTCATCTAACAAGTCCACTAGATGGAATAACAGCTGCTCAATTTCTAGAGAAATTAAAGCAGAAAGATGAAAATGTGCAAGTCAATCTGTCTTCCATATTTTAAAAGTCTTAGTAGCACAAAGAATATTGGTATCACGAGACACTCTGAAGGGATGACAATGCTGCTGAGTATGGTGAAGCCAATGGTTTGTCACACTTAGTTGTGCTGAATATGCCTGGGACGAGCTCATTGAACTGTTGAAGTGGGCAAATTCTGATGCTGCTGCATTTCATCAATGACTGTCGGAGATGTGTTAACTTGATCACAATGTCTGTCACAAGACATTTTCATAAGCGGTTCCATAACATTCTGACTTTCATCTTGTCAAGAACAATCCTCCTCTAGGTATTGTGGAACATTACTTTTGGAGGACAGAATATCAAGCACGAGGTGCCTCAACATACATATGTTATTGTGGATCGAGGATGCCTACATTATTGGTGAACAAGAAGCAGCTGAAGTGCTAGCATTCATCAAAAATATATCACTTGTCACATTCCAACAAGTATGACAGTCCTACACTATGGAAGTTGGTACAAAGTTCCAGGCGACATATTGCAAAAAATATTGCCGGTAGTAGTAAAGAACAAATCTAATGGTACACACAATGTAAACTTTGGATTTCCTAGACAAGTTTGTCAGATAGGTGCCACGAATGACCTATTCTCAGCAATGCAGCACCACTTGAAGCAAAAATCAACCAAAAGAGGGTATACTGAATTACCAGAGATGAAAAAGAGGTGTACATATGGCTACAACCCAACTCTTCTCCTAATGTGGCAAGCAAACATAGATGTTCCAGTTTGTGGCTGATAACTCACTGGCCTGGTTGATGCGATAACCATGATAACCAACAACATGAACTGAACTAGCTTGCAAGATCTTTGGGAAGATATTGCCAGTTCAAGCAAAAGCCTGACATCTCAGCTCTGGTCACTGGGTTTGAAGACTCTTTCACACAGAGAATGTGGAGCATACGAAGCCAGGGACGTTTAATGGGTACACATCTATACGGGAAGTTTGATGCTGTATGGTTTCTCAGAGTAAATCAAACTAAAGAGAAACGGAAACGTGTACTGATTCCTCATGCTGAAATTGAGGAGCTCACTGCCAATACACCTTCTTCAAAACATATCTTGAAGAATAACCTGATAGACCACATACTACCCCGTGAACCTAGCGACATGAATGATATGTGTCTCTTTCAGGTAGCTAAGGGGTATGACTACAAGACAGATGTAGCACCTGACTCAACCCATCAGTTACAAGGTCAATGGGTAGATGGCTGTCTCATAAAGAGACACATGACCATGGCTCATAGACCACTGTAAACTGCATCCCAGGCACATCGGAGAGCAGAGAACATTACTACTTTGCTCTCCCTATTGCTGTTTATACCCTGGAGGGGTAGTCTGAATTAAAGGTGACTGTGACACATTAAAGAACAGTTCAATCTACACATAGAGACTTTCCAAACTGAATACTCACAGACATATATACAGAGACTAGAAGCTGAGAAAGAACAGCTTGAGAAGGCAGAGAAGCAGCTCGAGAAGACACTCCAGTTAGTTCACAAGACAACCTTGATCCAGAAGGACAAAGGTGTTCTAGGTGAACCTCTGCCCTTAAATGCCCCAGAGTGTTAATGTCAGAATTGAGACAGCCATGGAACATGGCACACAATCCATGGTCAACCCAGCTGACTTGAGAAAGACCAAATCAGCTGCAACATGCAGTTCCTCTCAAGTAGTTGAGCTGTCCACATGGCCTACTACATGAAACAAAACAATGTGACTGTACTGACTACAAGCCACTACTAATGTTTGTTAGCGGTTCAGCTGGCACAGGAAAGAGTTTCCTTATTGAAGCCATCACTGCTGAAGTACGAAGTCTGACGGGCTCTTCAATGTCTGTTGCTGTAACTGCTCCACAGGACCAGCAGCATCCAACATTGGTGAGTTACATTACAGTCTCTTTATGTTGCCAGTGGAACATGGGAGAACTGGAAAGTATCATAAACTGTCATTCGAGGTTGCATCTCAAGCTCCGTTCCATGCATTCACAAGATGAAGTTACTCATCATTAGCCGAAATCAGCATGGTCTCCAATGTCATGCTTGCTGTATTCATCTATGTACAGCAGATCTTAGGTACTGACGATGGAGTGCCATTTGGTGGCAAAAGTATACTTGTGTTGGGAGATTTACAGCTTACCAGTCAAGGCAGAGCATGCAATTTACAACTCTAACTGCCAAACAAGCTAAGAATATCTCGGTTGCATTACCAGGCTATAACATATAGGGAATTGTTACCTATGTTGAGTTGTCTGAGAACATCAAAGTGGTGATCTAGACTAAATCACTTTTAGATGAAGCTCGTACAGGTTCTCTATCACAGAACATGTTTGTATGTTACACGATCCAGAATCACAGTAGATACTGCATGCATAGAAACAGCATGTCATATCTTCAGCCGATATATACTCTACTGGGACACACATAGTGTGTCTTATGCCATGAACTAAAAGAATGCACTAAATTCAACAATCTAATGCTGCAGAGAAACCAAAGACTGTAACTCTGCATGCTGTTGATACAGTTGATGGTGTTATTCTTAGTCAAAACTAGTAGCAAAAGATGACTGAACGACTATGAACTCAAGTCGAATGTTTCCGCTCAGCTGGCCCAGAAGCTGCTCTCACAGTTTGTAAGAATGCACGATCATGCTGTGACTTAATCTAGATGTAGAATGAGGCATGAGTAATGGTGCCATGAGAAAACATCAATGACTTTGTCTACAATGTCCAGAAGACATATATCGAGATGCTTGTAGTTCACTTTGGCAACAAGGAACAGTCTGTACACATAGAACGAACCTGCATAAAATTCCAGGTTTTTAAGGATATCCATGTAAACAGGAAACAGTTTCCATTATGTGTTGCATATGCTGTCTCCATTCACAAATCTCAGGGATTGAGTTTGGATTCAGCAATGGTAGACATAGGTACAGACATTTTCAAGGATGGCATGAGCTACGTGGCACTTTCACGTGTACGCATCTTTTCTGGGTTGCACATTATTACTATAGCACCTCAGAAAATACAAGCTGACAAGTGATGTATTCTTGAGTACAACAGATTAATTACTCACATCAGCCACAAATGGCTTAATACCACTGCTACATATCTGTCTGTCTCACACAGATTCAGTCCACAGCTACAGGTATCAACAAACAGTGACAAGCTCAGAAGTGATTCAACTAAAAGAGAGTTCAACAAAGGTCACAACTTCAAGTAAACATTCACAGCCAGCAATTCATCAGAAATCAGTTGGTGTAGCTGTTGTACCATCAACGACAACAGCACTGAGTAAACTGCTATATTACTCAGCTATACAAGTTTTTCCTACACATGCCACACTTTGTGCAGGCAATATCTATCAAGACAATCCCTATCAAACTTTGAAGCAGATTATCAGCATGACTTCAGCCAGTCAAACAATGTACACTCACTAACACCACTCGACAGGTGTTAGGTATATGATGGATGTAGTACATTTGATGCTGACAAGAGACTGCCTCTTTCTTTCTTGTACGGAATGATTTAAACAATGTTTTCAACCCACTCAACAACTCCAAAGAATAAATGCATATGATTCAAATAATACTTAATCAGTAAAGACCTTTTTTTAAAAAATACAGCCTTAACTTCTGCAGCTAACATTACATAACATTATTTCCTAATACAGACCAATGACATATCAATTATTTATATCACACTCTTACCATCGAACTCAACGACAATGACACTTTCTGTGTCCGTACCGACCACCCTCCACAGCTTCACGCTGTGCTTGGTACTACCTTTGGGAAGCCAGAGGAGACCTCCGTTGTTCTGCTGTGAAAGAGAAAACAAAAGTATATGTAGGTGGTTGATGTAATAACATTACATTTTCAAATACTTGCAACAACAGTAAATCATGCATCATATAGATAATATTGCTTCTCATTATACACAGCACAAGCATTGTGGCTACATATTACAATTACAATTGATCTCAAAATATTATGTTTCAAGACCACTACAGCAGTGCTCTAAATGAAGATTGGTGGTTTATACACAGCCAGGTCACTGTTATTTAATTTATCTGTCCCCAACAATACTTTTGCACATCGGGCATGTATTCTTTGCAGTGAAACTGTAACAACACATTCTACCCAAGTTCTGAACAATGACAGCTGTACTGTTCATAAAAGAATTCTGAGAAAACATTTAGTAGTGGTAATCTGTACTGAAAACATTATAAAGTACTGAACTTAGAACCTCCTCGAAAGTGCACAATGTTCACTCATAGAGAGATATGTAGAAATCTACAAAAATAAGTATCTATCCCATTATACAGATAATCAACATTTCCTCAGTTCATGGTTACTTTTCAAAAGAGCAAAACGTGTTCCTGTTCCAGCAAACATCATCATGCCAAATTCAGATGCTAACTATGGCATGGGGGTAATTCCTGGGAAGACAAAGGGAAGGTGGAGCTAAGGACAACAGGAGAGGTACCAGTCTGTCTCTCCCAGTCTGGAGTAGAATGAGAATCTATGACCCATTGACCTAGGCTGGTACGGGAAGATGGCAATCGTTTCCATTCTTAGGGAAGCAACTACTACTGCCAGCCATTTTGTGAACACCTTGGAGCAGAGGTAGACCGAAGCATTGCTCCTGAATCAGTAACGGCCTGAGGCAGCTCGAACCTGAGCTATTTTCATAATGGGACCTTCTTATGAGAATATGTAATAGGGCAATCTGTACTCTTTTGTGTGTGGCTGGGGGCATATAAGACAGTGAAATAAACAGGGCATTGTGCATTTCCCACCAGCTATATGATAATTTGTTATGCTTGATGTAGGGCACCGTAGCATGTGGATTTTTGTAGTGGGAGGGGCCATCACACCATTGTTCATATAGTCTGTGGTTGATGGTGCAGCACACAGCATTGATATGTACGTGTTCATGTGTCTGTGTCTGTGTGTGTATCTGTCTGTAGACACAGGACACACCACCAGTCAATATTGTATTACTGCTCATTGAAAATACTCTTCCTTTTAACTATACGCCAATGTATTTTGACTCGTGATAAAACAGCTGCAATACATATAGGAAAAACTGCAAACACACCTGCAAATACAGTACCAGAATTGGAACAGGTCTGGAACAACTCTGAAGTGTCATATGATGGCACTATGTTTGTTGCACATGTGTGCAAATCTAACTTTAATGCATACACAGTATTACAGAGTTACAACTTTCATACCACTACATTACAGTAAATAAAGAGTTACATATTGTTCTACCAACTATACTATGATAGGAACTGCGTATATGAATGTACATGTACTATTTTGCACGGCTATGTCATTAAAGCTATGCCTCTGTGACTCAACTAACTACAAAGTTAATAAAGATAATGATTTATCTACATCTTTTATATAGTACATCCTTACATATAGTATTAAGTATTATGCTGTCTGCATAATTGTGTAAATTCTGAATAAATGCACATCCATTATTAAAAGTTCTGTTAGATTTACTTACAGTGAGTAAGAGCTCCCACAGCTGGCTTGCCAGCGAGCTTCCCATAGCTCATACGCCAGGGTAGTACCAGCACGTGTTGTTGTCCGGCATCCCCTCACGCTGTTTTAAATGCAGAACGCTGGCGCAACAGCTTCCACTTCAGCCTGAAGCCATCGATTGTTTTGTTTTTGACTTTCAAAACAACATGCGGGAAGCAATTTATCGCCTCCACATTGAATCCAGTTTCCTGTTGATACTCCTCCTTTAAGAACTCTGGCATTCCCTCTGGCCTGGACTGCCTCAAACAGTGCACACACACTCTCACAAAGGTCCACTGCCTCATTTTTTGTTTTTTTATTATTCAGTTCTGAAATACAAACAGAAAAAAAATGCACATTACTATCATCTAACAATATAAATGATTTGTTCAACTAATTCCATGTAGTACTTATGAAATTAAAGAGCACATCTGCTTCAGCATGGCAGAAAGACATCTCACTAGCATTATGCAGCCCCAACAAGGGATTCGGCACCCTCAGCACTGACAACATCTGCTGCCACGCTGTGGTGTCCCACCAGCATGCCACCCAGTACTCTCAGTGGGGGATACTGCACCGAACATCAGATTGCCCACACCATCACCTATGCATATCTACTGCACTGAGGTGTTCACACAGCGTGAGCTGTACAACTCTCTTTTGCGGTCTTGCACCACAGCTATTGAGCTGTTGCACACCACCCTCACCTATACCTTTAGCAGTGTCAGTGGCTCAGTAGGTAGCACACTCGCCTCTGAGGCCGGGAGATCAGAGGGCTGTGGGTTCAGTTCCCACATATGGCACTTGGGTTAATATCCCAGTTCTGACACTGTAGTGCAGCATGAGAGGGGTGCTGCACTTCTGAGGTGCCGTCTTTCGGATGAGACATTAAACCGAGGTTCCATCTGCCTGGATTGGTGGTAGTTCAGGTGGATGCTAAAGATCCCATGGCACTTATCGAAAAGAGTAGGGGAATTTCCCGGTGTCCTGGCACAATTTCCCTCATTCACTAAAATACCACCAACAGCTTAATCTGGTTTCAAGATCAGTTGGCATTCATCTGTATCCCCCTCCCCGGTCGTGCCTGAAATATAGCAGGATTTGTCTGAGTGCACTTACCCAGTCAACAGAAGCTAAATAAAAAAATAAAATAAATACAGTGTATCAATGAGTCCATCACACTATGCATCCATGTGTGTGTGTGCAGGTGAGTACCAGACTTGGAACATGTGATATCCTACCACCTGTCCATCAAACCATAACTACAGCCTTCAACCATACACCACAGCATTGTAAAGTGATGTAAAACACAGCTGAGCCACACATTGCAGAACTGTGCACACCCTACAAATACACTGAATAAATTTGAAGAGAGGTAACAAACCTGATTATAAGTAAAATGATATCATAATTGTGTTGTGCATTCATGCTAGCATACATACAAATTACTCCACATATGTGTTACATTCAACATAACTCTATTTCCAGACATACCACTAAAGAATCCTATAAAACTGCACTACTGTGTTTCACTGTTGTTTATTTTCCTTTCATCCTGTTACAAGTACAATGCTACTTAAGAGCACAGTGAATGCTACATTCACTTAACAGACTCAAACTATATAAAAATGTGAACACATAACAACATCATACAATTGTGTACTAACATCAATACGATTACATAGGTATTGCTGTCTCCCACTATTGTTACATAGCATCCACAATATTAATATTCCAAACCCATATATATCCTATATGTGTTAAGTGATGCATGTAGTTGATCTACTTTTGACCATATTTATATGGTTCTGAGAAGAACCTTTGTGTATACTAAAATATTTGCTCAAACAGTCTGACAAATCTTAAAGGACTTTGAGGATTCCATCTTGAAGGTCTCCCAGGAAATGGCAATTGCCAGCAGGCGAAATGTACACGGTCTGGTAGGAAGAGCCAATCATTATAGTACTTAATTTCTGGGTGACGTATAGTATACATTCCATGCAGTGTGTGAAAAGCAGTTATTTGTATATTTACTTTTCTCATGAGCTCTGTCAATCAGATACATATGATGTTCTGCTTGGCTAGACCCTATGCTCTGTAATATCTGAAAACATGACAATACAGGCAGGCAACATAGACATGATAGAAGCAAGGTTCTAATTTTGCCTCTGTAACTAAATCTACCCAGCGTCTTGTGCTCAAATCATTGCCTCCGAGATGTATTAGCGGTATGTCAGGAGGAGAGTGAGTTCTCAAAGTTCTGGCATGGTTGGCATAAGATGTTGCATCTCATGCCACCATGACCAAACCATCTTACATAGCAATCTGGGAGGTGCAGGTCCCTTCCCAAAATTACAATGAACAGCAAACTCAGCTGCTCATCTCACGAAACTGCTTCCAACTATCCACAAAGTCCTTTTGCAATTTTCTGCCATTCTAAGTTTTAACACTCAGAACTGTACAGAGAGCTACAAAGAAAGTCAGTGTTCACCCTGCAGTGACCAGGCAGTACTGAAAATAAAACTGATGTTTTCCCTTCTTATTTCAAGACAGCTTCAGTGGGCTGAGACATAACACACAAATAAAAAAAAAACATCCCCTGCTGCTGTGGGTTCATTAACCAATCTAAGTGATGCAGTCACTATTATTAGACTTCTGTTACAGCTAAAATCTGCAAACATTGAGAAGTGGGAAAATGCATCCTTTTCATAGGCACATTTAAACAATTACAACACAGCAGAAACATGTCTGATTGGTTTCATTTCTCTGTAGAGCTCCACGTGCACCTTCCTATCTCCCTCTATTTGCTGCTGTATCTGTACAAGTTAGTACTAAAATGCTATCTGACTTTAAACTGTTTTCTCTAAATAATACAGCATGTTAGATAATAACAAGTAACATAATGAGATTCAGCATTGAAAAAAGTTTTGATTAATAGTATTTACATGTTTTTATCATTTTTTTCATACTAGAAAAATGATTTTTAAAATAGACTGTACTTACAGTTCTGAAACTGCTCTCTCTCTCAGCAATATCTAAAATGGCTCCTGTTGACTTCTTCTTCAGTGTTGTCCGTCTCTGATTGGTTGTCTGACATGGCCTGACAAATCTTAAATTACATTAGTAGAGCCAGCTGTCAGTCAAACACACTGAATTCTGATTTGATAATGAATGTATTTGCCACTCCCAAGTGTTACATTTGCTTTACTGTCGAATGCATGAAAGTAAATTTGTGACACTTTCACAAGCACGAAAGTAAAATTTGTGAAAGCATCAGTTCAACAGTATTTCTGGCCATACTGTGGTACTACAACAGTAAAATTTGCAACACTTTGTATGCATGAAAGTACTTTTCTGCGACACTTTCGTGCGTTCGGCAGTAATTTTCCAAAAGTGTCTATTTATTTCCACAATTTCAGATTTTATGGCAAACAGCAAAATTTTCAATAATAAACACATTATTGCTGTGTAGGTGCTTTGAACTCACTGGACTTCAGATATTAAACATTTCCAAAGTTCCAAGCATGCATAACAACTGCGCAACACTAGAGTTATAACACAGTTGTTGTTGTACTTTTGCACCAAATTTAAATATGCTATTTTAAAGACCCTCTGCTCATGAACAGTGTCTTTGATTTAAAACATTTGTGTTTTATATAGTCATATTTCAAGACATCGACTGAGCCAAAACGCAGTACATAAGCAAAAAGACATTTTTGGCAAGATGTGAGAAATGAAATCTGTACTACTCATAAGGTTGTGTGTTAAAAACAAAATGTTGACAATCTGAACTGAAAACTATGAAAATATATAAACTTACAAGTCTACATATAAAGTGTGCTGTGCAAGCTTGTAAATCAGTCATTTTTTGGAATTCTTGCACCAAATTTTCAACATACTCATTTTAAATCATCTGCTTATGAACAGTGGCACTGTCATTTTCTGACTGTGTCCTATAGAGTGATTTCGTCAGAACCAACTGCAGCATTAACACTATATGTGCGGAAACACATTTTGAGAAAGATGTAAAAAATAACAGCTGCAATGCTCATAAACAGGTGTACTAAAACACAATGTTGAGAATCTGCAGTAACAATATTGGTCAATTAGACATACAAGCATACATAGCAAGTGACTTCTGCACACTCACACAACAGTAATTCTACCATGTTTTCCATCTAATTGTAAACATAGTAATTTTAAGAGATTTGGTGATGAACAGTGTCACTCTCAAGTTTTTGTCTACCATATAGTGATTTCGCATGATCTGACTGCGCCTGTGAATGCGCTAATGCTCGAAAAACGCTTTTACATAGAAACATAGAAGTTGACGGCAGATAAGGACCTGAAGTCCATCCAGTCCTGCCCATTTGCTTTTTCTACCTTATAAATGTGCCTCTAGTCCTTTGCTGCTCTGTCAGTGGCCTATCTATTCATGGTCATTTGTATTGCTCCCTTATGCCCTATCCCATGCCTGTTTGAAGCCCCGCACTGTATTCATAGCCACCACTTCTTGTGGTAAGTCATTCCATGCATCCACCACCTTTCTGTGAAAAGAATTTCCTCACATCTCCCATAATCAGCCTCCTGTAATCTCATGCTGTGTCCTCTTGTCCTGCTATTTTTCTTATATTTAAACATGTTAGACTCTTTTCATCTTGTTTATGCCCTTAAGGTGTTTGAATGCCTCGATCTATATCACTCTCTCCTCCTTTGCTCAAGGTGTATATATATTGAGCTCCGTTAATCTGTCCTCATATGTCTTCTGATGCAGTCCCTGACCATTACTTTTGGCTGGGCCTCTGACTGGTGCCCCATTTGGTTAATGTCCTTGAGAAGGTGTGGCCCAATACTGCATGCAGTACTTCAGATGGGGCCTAATCTGTGCGTCTTGTACAGAGGGATTACTCTCCTCTTACAACTTGTAGATACCCCTACCACACCCTAACACCCCCTAGCCTTACCTAATACTGCTTTAGAGGTCTGCTTGGATGATTTTAGGTCATCAGTGATGATGATGCCCAAGTCTCTTTCTTCCTTTGTGACTGCTAGCAACTCCTCTCCAGCCTATAGGTGGCTTCAGGTTTTCTTCCCTATGTGCATGATTTTGCACTTCTTTGCATTAAATCCCAGTTGCCACTCTTCTGACCATTCTGCTAGTTTATCCAGATCTCTTCTCATCTCTGCCCACCCCATCTGGATCATCTACTCTGTTGCAGATCTTGGTGTCATCTGCAAACAGACAAGCCTTACCCTCTAGTCCATCTGCAAGGTCACTAATGAAGATGTTGAAGAGGACTGGACTGCATGCCTTGAGGTAACTTCACTTGTGACTTGCATCTCTTCTGACTGTATACATTTACCACCCTCTCTGTTTTCTGCCCGTCAACCAGTTTTGCCGCCCAGCTGACCAACTTCTGACCCACCCTGAGCCTACCCAGCTTATTTATCAATCTTCTATGTGGAACAATGTCAAAAGCTTTGCTGAAGTCAAGGTAGGCAACATCAACTGCTCCCCTTGGTCCACCACTCTGGTTACCCAGTCAAAGAAATCTATGAGATTAGTTTGACAGGACCTTTTGTAAACCCATGCTGTCTTGGATCCTGTGCCTCATGGATTCAGGTGTTGCACTATCCTTTCCCGTGAGGGCCCACACCCTGCCCTACTACTGAGGTAAGACTCGCATCATTCTGTAGTTCCCTCGCCTCCTGCTACCACTCTTTTGTGGAGCCGGGATCACATGAGCCTTTCTCCAGTCTTCTGGACCTTCTCCAGCTCAGAGACTTACTAAACAATTCTGCTAATGGCTCTGCTAGTTCCTCTTTAGCTCCTTACGTACCCTGGGATGGTATGCCATCAGAGTCCCATTGCCTTATCCACCCTGGAGCTTAGCAAGCTCTTGTAGGACCCTTTTTTTGAGAAGGAGTAGCCCACCTCCCTCCCCTGTGTCCATGATGCTGAGCTGTGGGCCCTGCCCTACCTTCTCTTCAGTAAATACTGAGCAAAAGTATCTATTTAGGATGATGCCTTTACAGGGTCTCCTCCTCACATGCTCCCTTTTCTCCATTAAGCTTAGCAATACCCCTCTGGACTTTCTCCTTTCACTAATGTATCTATAGAAAGTCTAGGTCACCTTCTTTTACTGTTCGTGCTAGTGTTTCCTCAGTTTGGGACTTTGCCTGCCTTACTGCCTTACCTGCTTCCCTTAGGGCAGTTTGGCATCCTCCCTATCTTCATCCCGCTGTGTTCCCTTATATTTCCTGAAGGCCAGCCTTTTTGGCTCTGACCTTTCTTCTATTGTATTTGAGAACCAAAGTGGTTTCCTTCTTCTTTTGCACTTTCTTTTTCTGTCTAACACAATGGGATGTTGCTTCAAGTGTTCATCCTCAATGCTTGCCCACTTTGCCTGTACCCTCACCTGTGTTTCTTTTGCCAGGCTAGCTTTACTCTGTTGGCCATCTTATCAAAGTCGGCCTCTGAAGTCCCATATTTTTGCTTGGAATGGATGATTTAGTTGTAGTTAGCCAAATTGAACTATATCATGTGATGGTCACTGGCTCCTAGTGACCTTCTACCTGGAGATCTGTGATCCCTTCTTTGTTAGTCAGTACTAGATCTAGGATAGCCCTGTCTCTTGTGGGTTGCTGTACCAGTTGTTTGGGGCCCTCCCCTGCGGGGAATCCACTATGATTCTAGTTCTGCAGATGTTCCTGCTGGTATTGACCAATCTGTATCCGGCATGTTGAAGTCTCCCATTCCATCAGAACCTCCTTTAGCTGTCATGTTTTGTATATCTTCTAACAGTATGTGTCTATGTCTTCTCTTGATCTGGGGGCCTGTAGACAACCCAGTTCTTATGGCTGTCCCATTTCCTGTTTCCAGGGTGACCCACAGTTCTTCTGGCTCCTTATGTGTATTCTGAATTTCTTTAGCTTTTGATATTTTCATCTAACATACAGGGCCATCCTCCTTTTTCACCTCGGTCTCTTCTGAACAATACATAGCCAGGTACTGAAGTCTCCTTGTGTAGTTACTGGTAAACCACGCCCCACATTCATTGCTTATGTCCAGTTTAGCTCTGACATTATTGTCTGCAGGTCTGGGATCTTATTTCAGGTCAGAGTATTTGTGTACATGATTTTCCATAGGCCAGATTTTGTGTTAGTTGTTGGGTGGTGAAAGTTTGGCTCTACCTCTCAAGGCCGTAGAGTGGGGAGACAAACCTTTTTCTTACTCTGGTGATGTGAAATGAATGGCAAACATGCTAAATTCCTGTTTGACCACTAGCTGAGGGGAGGTGTGTTCTTCCCATTTGATTTATGGGGTGCTGCACCCTCTCCCCACTTGCTAGTTTAAATATTCTGCAAAAGACGTCAAATTTGCCCCAATGCACTGACTCCTCTTTATCCAGATGCAGTCCATCAAATTTAAAGAACTTTTCACCTGCAGAACTGTTGCCAGTTCCTACAAATCTGTTGTCCTTTTCCTGGCACCAGCCTTGAGCCACGTTTTGTAGCCCCTATCTCCCCTTCTCTGACCTTCGTCCATCTGCTCCCTCTCCAGACTGGTCAAGATGTTACGAAATTACAGCTATACTATTCATAAGTTGTATAGTAAAAAAATCTTTCAAATGTGGACTAGGAAATATTTAGAATGCACAAACTTCTGATCTTACATAGCAACTGCACAATGCACATTCATAAAAACTACTGTTTAGTAATTTGTTGACCAAATTGTAAACATACTTAAGTTCCACCTTCAATGCACACTGTTATAAGACATTTACTGAAGATATTCTAACACTGTTTTTTTTTCTGTCTCTCATACAGGTGCCTGATACTTCTTAAGATTGCTTACTGCTACTGTAAACTTATAATAGCAAAACATGCCAACTAAATACAGACGTAGATGTGTAGCAAAACGAGAGGTATAATAGTACTACACTGTTGTATAAGGGCTTATTAAACAAAACAGTAAAGTCACACCACAAAATGAACATGGACAGATCTTATCGGCAACAGTGACCCCTACAGCAAGTCACTGCACACCCAAACAAAATTTTAACAGCAAAGAGAAAGGTATACTGGTTACAAATGTTGTGGATCTCTCAGATGAAACACAACTATTTTGAGTGTAACCATCAAGAAATGTTCAAACAACACTGAAACTCACAACTGCTGATTTGCAGCTCGGAGAAGAAAGTATTTTCGATCATTGCAAGTAAAAGCGCAACGAAAGATCAGATACAAGGTGCTGAGACACACCTGCAAAAAGAGTAAGAGTCACCTGTCTCTGATGAAGTTGCGCCTCAAAGTGCGACTTTCATCAACAGAGCAGTGTTGTACTATCGCTTGTATGTAAGATGTGTCGTTTTAACAATTCAGGAAAGTTGTATATGCCATAAAGAAACTGGTCGTATCCTTGTTTGACTGATTACAACTTCTGTCATGTTTCACAGGACAGTGGATGCACCCACAGCACTCAGAGGTATATTTTTGGGAAGAGTCTTATCATTCCCTTTTAAAAAGAACACAAGTTCTCCATTGATGAGTACGGTAACTAGTAAATGTCCTCAGTATCTCTGATGACAATGCATTGATATTCATGATGACTGTGATCCAACCACAGTCTTCAATAAACGGCACTGTCTGGCATGGGCATGTGATGATGCCCTGCAACCATAGGCAATCGTCATTTGAAAAAGTAGAACAGTTTGTCAACCTATTGTAATAACAGACTGTAAAGACAGACATAAACTGATTACAAAATTGACCATTGTGAAATCCGCCATACTGGACTCATGGGTCACTCATTTGTTGTGTCTCGATAGTGGTGTTTGTGATAGTATTCACAACATGCGGATGCTTGCAGTGCATCAAACAGGGCATGCGAAACTTTGTCTACAGAGTATATGAAATGCACGCGGCTGTACATCAGTACACTTGTTTAAATGAATTTTGCAATCAGGTGACATGCAGGGTGCCATCACATTTCTAAAAAACTGCAACATTACTTCTGTACCAGAAACAATTTTCTGTGTAACACTTCTGCAGAAAAATCTGTTTCAGTGTTAGAAAGTGACATTCTGACACAGTACGGCAAAGAAATCTAAGTTTGAGGTAGCAAAGTCTCAGAAGTTTGACTTGTATGTGTGGGTTACAAACTGCTTAAAGGTACAAAACAAACAGCCTGCTAGTCAACCCTAGAAACCTTGTCACCATACAATGACATGTGGTTCCATCTGTCAGCATTCTTGCTGCTGAAATCTGACTTTCACTTACAAGACACCATTGTGTTATGCAAACACTGTTTTTCCAAACTGAAGCTCTACACTTTGCTAGCAAGGTCAATGTTGAATAATATGGAAACAGATGTTACACTAAGTGAGATTTCATCATTAAATATGTTTGAACACATTCTAATTCAGACAATGAAACCATTCCAAACTATTCCTACGCCTGAACACAGAGACAGGGAACATTCCACAGAAACAGCTTGTTAGATGTCTAAAGGGTTCCGTGATGTATCTACCACTTCCTCTACAGGAAAATGTTCAAGCAATCTCAACAGAAAATAGGTTTGGTGATTCTCCCAATAGTTGTGCGACAAAGGCCAAGGTCATCTGGCAAGATGTTGTCACGTAAAGGTAAAGCTTGCTCTTACTTATTTAAACAGTAATAATCCCTTTATATAGATTTTGATATAGATCTGATGGCCAGTCCTCTGTCCAACATGATCTATTAGAAAAAGTAAACCAATCATTGAGAAGGTCAGTGACAGACAAGTGATACCGTTAGGAACAGTCACACACCACCCACTAAGATGCGGCAGAGATCCATTAGAGACAACATTGATCTCATCAAATGAAGCAGGGTGGGCAGGTGAGTTCTGTCAGCATTTGGGAGGCAACACTAGAAGCACGCTGTTTCTAGACCTGTTTCCAAAAGGGTCAGGTGGACGCCAGATGAAAGAGAAGTATGTGTACAGGGTGCTGAGTACTGCACTAGCCGTGGTGCTCAGCAAAGATGGCAAATTCAGATTTAATATACAGTACCTCTCTCCATCTCCTCTGGAGAGTGAACTTAGCATTCTGTCTGCGCTTATAGAACATACCATTCATCTAACAAGTCCACTAGATGGAATAACAGCTGCTCAATTTCTAGAGAAATTAAAGCAGAAAGATGAAAATGTGCAAGTCAATCTGTCTTCCATATTTTAAAGTCATCGTGGCACCAAAGAATATTGGTATCGCAGACACTCTGAAGGGATGACAATGCTGCGTGAGTATGGTGAAGCCACGTGGTTTGTCACACTTAGTTGTGCTGAATATGCCTGGGACGAGCTCATTGAACTGTTGAAGTGGGCAAATTCTGATGTTGACTGCATTTCATCAATGACTGTCGGAGAAATGTGTTAACTTGATCCTGTGTTCGTCACAAGACATTTTCACAAGCGGTTCCATAACATTCTTGACTTTCATCTTGTCTGCGAGGCAATCCTCCTCTAGGTATTGTGGAACATTACTTTTGAGGACAGAATATCAGCTACTGAGGTGCCCTCATATACATATGTTATTGTGGATCAAGGATGTTCCACGCATTGGTGAACAAGAAGCAGCTGAAGTCAAGCATTCATCAAAAAATATATCACCTGTCACATTCCAGACAAGTATGACAGTCCTACACTATGGAAGTTGGTACAAAAGTTCCAGTGACATATTTTAGCAAAATATTGTCAAGTAGTAGTAAAGAACAAATCTAATTGACACACAATGTCGCTTTGGATTTCCTAGACAAGTTTGTCTGGATGGTGCCACGTAATGACCTATTCTCAGCAATGCGACACCACTTGAAGGCAAAATCAACCAAGAGGGTATACTGAATGCACCAGAGATGAAAAAGAGGTGTACATCAATGACTACAACCCAACTCTTCTCCTAATGTGGAAGCAAACATAGATGTTCAGTTTGTGGCTGATAACTCACTGGCCCTGGTTAGGTACGCTACTTCGACATAACCAAACATGAATAGACTAGCTTGCAAGATCTTTTGGGTGAGATATTGCCAGTTCAAGCAAAAGCCTGACATCTCAGCTCTGGTCACTGCTTGGAAGACTCTTTCTTCACAGAGAATGGAGCTACGAAGCTGGGTGACTGCTTAATGGGTACACATCTGTACGGGAAGTTTGATGCTGTATGGTTTCTCAGAGTAAACTACAAAGAGAAACGGAAACGTGTACTGATTCCTCATGCTGAAATTGAGGAGCTCACTGCCAATACACCTTCTTCAAAACATATCTTGAAGAATAACCTGATAGACACATACTACCCCCGTAGACACAACGACATGAATGATATGTGTCTCTTTCAGGTGGCTAAGTGGTATGACTACAAGACAGATGTAGCACCTGGACTCAACACGCCAGATTTACAAGGTCAATGGAGATGGCTGTCTGATAAGAGACATGTTTTCATGGCTCATAGACCACTGTAACTGTATCTAGGCACATCGAGAGCAGAGAACATTACTACTTTGTTTCCTATTGCTGTTTATACCTCTGGAGGAGTGAGTCTGAATTAAAAAGGTGACTGTGACACATTCAAGAACAGTTCAATCTCACTTATGAGACTTTCCAAACTGAATACTCACAGACATATATACAGAGACTAGAAGTTGAGAAAGAACAGCTTGAGAAGGCAGAGAAGCAGCTTTAGGAAGACACTCCAGTTAGTTCACAAGACAACCTTGATCCAGAAGGACAAGGTGTTCTAGGTGACCCTCTGCCCTTAAATGCCCCAGAAGTGTTAATGTCAGAAATTGAGACAGCCATGGAACGTGGCACACACTCCATGGTCAACCCAGCTGACTTGAGAAAAAGACTAAATCAGCTGCAACATGCAGTTCACTCCAAGTAGTTGAAGCTGTCCAACATGGCCTACTACATGAAACAAAACAATGTGGACTGTACTGACTACAAGTCACTTACTAATGTTTGTTAGCGGTTCAGCTACACAGGAAAGAGTTTCCTTTATTGAAGCCATATCACTGCTGAAGGCATGGAGTCTGACAGGTTCTTCAATGTCTGTTGCTGCACCCGTCTCATTATGACTAGCAGCATCCAACACTGGTGGAGTTACATTACACCGGCCTCTTTATGCTGCCAGTGGAACATGGGAGAACTGGAGAGTATCAGCAAACTGTCATTCGAGGTTGCATCTCAGCTCTGCTCCATGTTCACAAAGATGAAGTTACTCATCATTGGCGAAATCAGTCATGGTCTCCAATGTCATGCTTGCCTGTATTCATCTATGTTCTGCAGCAGATCTTAGGTACTGACGATGGAGTGCCATTTGGTGGCAAAAGTATACTTGTGTTGGGAGACCTTTACAGCTTTGCACCAGTCAAGGCAGAGCATGTATTTATAACTCCAACTGCCAAACAAGCTAAGAATATCCTCGGTTGCATTGCAGGCTATAACATATGGGGAATTATTTACCTCATGTTGAGTTGTCTGAGAACATGCGCCCAAAGTGGTGATCTAGCTTACAAATCACTTTTTAGATGAAGCTCGTATGTGTTCTCTATCACCAGAACATGTTTGTATGTTACACGATCGGAGAATCACAGTAGATACTGCATGCATAGAAACAGCATGTCATATCTTCAGCATATATATTCTACTGGGACACATATAGTGTGTCTTATGCCAATGACTAAAGAAATGCACTGAATTCAACAATCTAATGCTGCAGAGAAACCCAAGAGACTGTAAACCTGCATGCTGTTGATACAGTTGATGGTGTTATTCTTAGTCAAAACTAGTAGCAAAGATGACTGGAACGACTAGTGAACTCAAGTCAGATGTTTCACGCACAGCTGGCCTAGAAGCTGTTCTCACAGTTTGTAAGAATGCACGGATCATGCTGTGACTTAATCTAGATGTAGAATGAGGCATGGTAAATGGTGCCATGGGAAACATCACTGACTTTGTCTACAATGTCCAGAAGACATATATCGAGATGCTTGTAGTTCACTTTGGCAACAAGGAACAGTCTGTACACATAGAACGAACCTGCATAAAATTCCAGGTTTTTAAGGATATCCATGTAAACAGGAAACAGTTTCCATTATGAGTTGCATATGCTGTCTCCATTCACAAATCTCAGGGATTGAGTTTGATTCAGCAATGGTAGACATAGGTACAGACATTTTCAAGGATGGCATGAGCTACGTGGCACTTTCACGTGTACGCATCTTTTCTGGGTTGCACATTATTACTATAGCACCTCAGAAAATACAAGCTGACAAGTGATGTATTCTTGAGTACAACAGATTACGTACTCTACATCAGCCACAAATGTCTTTAATACCACTGCCTACATATCTGTCTGTCTCACACAATTCAGTCACAGCTACAGGTATCAACAAACAGTGACAAGCTTCCAGAAGTGATTCAACTAAAAAGAGTTCAACAAAGGTCACAACTTCAAGTAAACATTCACAGCCAGCAATTCATCAGAAATCGTTGGTGTAGCTGTTGTGCCAGTCTTTGTAACAGCACTAGAGTAAGCTTTCTTATGTTAACTCAGCTATACTGTTTTTTTCATACTTTGTGCAGGCAATCTCTTCACAAGACAATCCCCTATCAAACACTTTGAAGCAGATTATCAACATGACTTCTGACCAGTCTAACAATGTACACTCACTAACACCACTACGACAGGTGTTAGGTACATATGATGGATGTAGTACATTTGATGCTGACATACAGCAAGACACTACTGAGTTTATGATGGCTGTCATAAACAACCTTGATGAAGACGGCACCTCAATGCGGCAGTACTTCACAGTAACATATGTAACAAAATATGTATGTGTTTCATGTGGCCATTCACAGCGTGAAACCATAGAAGACATGCTGTGGATTACTCTCTTTGTCCCTCAAACCAAAAGTGTCAAATTTCGACAGCTATTCACCAATGCTGAATGTGGGAATGCCTGTGGAAGGTGTGGAGGCAGATGCACTCACTCCATACGTCTCAGGAGTTCATCTCAATATCTGTTGCATATGTTGCACAGATTTGACTCCCAACGGGCTCAGAGTTGATACTCCTATCACAGATTACACAGCTGGTAGAATAGTCTTCAACCAATCAGTGTTTGACACTCACAGTATAATATATCACCATGGCCAATCCATGCATTCTGGCCATTACACCTGTTTACTAAGGTGCAGAAGTGGATGGGTAGATTGTGACGACTCTACAAGCAGTTTTAAACAGAGACTGCCACGACACTTAAAAAATGCATATCTTCTAATATTGAAGAATTATGGTGACCTTCATATTTCAGAAGAATAGGACAAAACATGTTGCATTTTTAAAATGACTACTTTGTCCCAGAAACATTCATAGGTCAGTACAATTTTGTATAATGTACGACTCAATAAACCATAGCATTTCAACAAAATGCTATTCTGACAGAGACATTCCATACACTATAACATGTAAGATCTTGAGTGGATCAGTGACTACATGAAAATTGTTGTAGTGGCTTCAATCAGCACCAACAATATTCACAGTCACTAGAGAAACCATGATTACATGTCTATCAAAGATTGTACATCTAAAAACTGAGGCCTTACTGCTGTCCTCCTCTGTACATATCTTTAAGTATTCATATATCAACTCATACATAACAACAAATTGATATGAGTTTTAAAGTGTTACTCTTTGCAAATAAAGAGAAGTTCTCAGTTATCATCATAAATAACTAAGCAACACTTCTACCATTCACCAAACATTGCACTCTGTCACAAGCTGTCTATCAACACTTGTATTTGTCTATTGACTCTTGACATGTAGACAACAACATCATTCATTCACCATGCAACAGTGTAGAACTATCCCACCTTCATGTGTAATACTAATACTGTACATATGTAAAAATAACTACCTTTATTGATAATGCAAGAAGCTGAATTACGCAACTGTAAATACCAACCAATTGCAGAATATAATTAACTGACTTTTACCTGTTTGTAATTACTTGTACATAATATAAAGATTTGTATTCACCTTTACATTGTTAATAACTACTTTAATACTTAGTCTAACACTAAAGTACAACTGAATGTTTAACATATTATACAGCACTATACTAACTATATCTAATTAACCATAAATTTGTTAAAAAATGCATACCATGCATAGTTTTAGTATTTACAAGTTAAGAATTTACATAGAAGCTAATGTAAGAATTGAAAAAATGTCATTTGTTCATGTAAGAATATTCTATTTTTTCAACTTGTCACATAAGTAATTCTAACCTATGTAAAAAATATTGACAATTGTAAATCAGACACTGTTACTGATCACAACACACTGCATACCTGTTCCTGACAATATTTATGATCGCCTCAATTGAGGGGTCAGGTGGGAATTTTCCATTTGTGCCTAGTCAGTGACATATAATTAAATAACAGTAATCAAATGTCACTGAAGTAACATTTTCTAATATTGTATTACTTCAACAATTAGCATATGGTTTTTCGCCCAACCCAGGAACATCCACATTAGCAGTCACATAATAACAACAAAACACTTGTGTATCATGTGTGTAATCACAGTTTACAACCTACTGAAATTGCCTTATTAACATACCACACAACTGATGCACTACACATAATTAGTTACATACAACCATTTAAAAAAAACATTTCATTTTTAACAAAGTCTCTTCACGCTCAATAGTAAATATATAATGAAGCGTCAGAGCTTCAGCTTGACTATTAGAATTCCAGGTTGAATGTCAGAAAGTACTTCACATAAAGAGTAGTGAGTAGTGAAACATCACTAGAAACACACAACACCTGATTAGTTTCCTATAATATCACATACTTACTCTAATTCATATTATACAGTTGTTATCATTCTTACATTTACATATGACAAGCAATGATTACACACATACAAAGATTGTATTGTGAGACTGCTTCTGTTCACTAAATTTCAGTCTTGATTGGCCCTTTTCTCCATTTAACAAATTGGCAATAAATTTTTAAAACCATAACCACCTGTGTCGACTCTTTACTTAAAATAGCATTATGACATAAAAATAAGTGTGTCTGACTTAAGCATACAAACCAATGTTAACTAATAGTGCTACAACTATATTCCATCAATTTCTTTTGGTGCCTATGATGTCCAGTCAGTATCACAGCATATGCAACGATGTGGCATTACATTGCATGTCACACTTACATAATTTCAGAGTGTAAAAAACTCGCAATGTACTTACTTTTCCTGTGCCTATACAGTCATTATTAGTGTACCAAAGGGCTGCACATCAGCACCCAACAGTACACAGCTGTGACTATACACTTAGGATGCAGTCACTACTATGTGTACTTCACTTCCCTGTCTCAGCTTCTGCAACTCCCAACTGTTACCTATACCTAACTTAGTTAACTATACCTAGAATTACAGAGGTGTGCCATAGATCTCCAGTCCCATATCAATAACCAGTCATAATGCAGTAAAAATATAACGAGGCACACCAGCTGTAGCTGACTAAATCCATGCAAATACTAACAAATGTCAATATGTTTACCTGTTTTCAGTCATGTGTGGCATAGATGTACACATACTCAACTGTATTGTGTATCTTTATTTATTTATTATTTATTATAAAAAGAGTCTGAGAAATGGAGCTTTCTAATTGGCTGCAAACATCCTAACAGCCTTATGTTAATCTTGTATTAACATACATGAAGAGGTTAACCATATGCTGAACAAGGTTTAACACTGTTTAAAAACATGTTTCATTATATTAGCATTAAGTCACTCCCATGATTATGTTAAGGTCAGTTAATCACCCAGGACATGTGGCACTCGGCTACACCTCGTGCCATAGTACACCCCTAGAACGTGATTAACAGACCATTAACATAACCCCTGGTCATGCCTTATTACTTAATTATAAAAAGGGTCTGAGAAATTGAGCTTTTTGATTGGCTGCAAACATTCTAACAGCCTTATGTTAATCTTTTATTGACATACATGAAGAGGTTAACCATTTCCTGAACAAGGTTTAACACTGTTAAAAAACATTTTTATTATAATAGCAATAAGGCATTAGGAAGGGTTATGTTAATGGTCAGTTAATCACCCTCTAGGGGCATATGGCACTTGGCTACATCTTGTGCCACAGTACACCCCTGGAAGGTGATTAACAGACCATTAACATAACCCTGCATTATGCCTTATTGGTTAATAGAATTTTGATGACCAGGTAGGCCCACAGGGCCCTGGAGGTCCCTTTTTCAGGGGCGACCCAGGAAGTAAACAGTACATGGAATAGAAGACAGTGGTACATATACAAGCTGAGGGTATACAGTATGCTTCAGTTTACAAATCCATCTGAATTGTCATCTACATCTACAATTACAATGTACTACCTAGTTTTGTCTGCCATTGGGTGCTCCACTGCCTACCTGACCCTACTGGTGATGTCTTGTGGCATAGTAACAAGAACAGCAACGCAAACAGAACCGCTAACAGTGGCGCACATAGTAACGCAACCATGAATGAGAACAGAAAGGGTAACACACACGGTGGCATAGATGGGAATGGTCTGCCATGTGATGTGTTGTCACATAGCGACATGGTGCCGCAAACAGAAATTTCAATGGGCATGGTGACGCAAAGTGAAACAGAAAGAGAAACAGTACTGTACACACTAATGCCTAAAAATAACAGAAACGCAAGCGCAAATGAAAATGCAAAGGATAACACACATGATGACGCAGATAGCAACAGTAAGTGAAACAGGTACAGAACCGCAACCGGAAAGGCCAACAGTAACAGTAATGTAAGCGCAGAGACTGGTTTCCCCCAAAACCTGCATAGAGAAAGACATTGAGTACAAAGAATGTATGCATAATAATGGCTATCGGAGCAGAAAATGAGGACTTGGAATACTAAACAGGTTATATCTCAGGAACCGTACGACATAGAAAAAAAATTTAAAAGTCATATGATTGAGAACTGTCCTGGCTAATTTTATACTTAGCCCCCAATAGGGGGCTAAGCATTTTTCTGATGAAAAGTCCGTATCTCGCACCGTTTCCGAGATCCAGGCCCTGAAAGGTGCAGTGAATGCCGTAATGTTATCCTATGGGAAAAAAAGAGAAGTTCAGAGTGCCATAACTTTGCCTCCCTGTAATATTTGTTCACCAAACCACTGAAAGGCATATCTGTGGGCTGTTGGCTGTCTTCCCTCCAAATTTCAGGAAAAAGGACCAAACCATTATTTTGCAGCAGGGTGCCAAAGGATTCCTGTAATGCGTCGGGCTCCGTAATGTTATCCTATGGGAAAAATAGTCAACTTTGGAGTGCCGTAACTTTGCCAACATGTAATATTTTTTTCACTAAAACACTGAAAGGCACATCTGTGAGGTGTCAGCTGCGCTCCCTCCAAACTGCAGCCCAAAACTCCCAACCGTTCTTTTGCAGCGCAGTGCCAAAGAATTGCTGTCACTTTTCCACAGACTAGAAAACTACTGTCGCAATTTGCGAAAGCTTTCGCAAAAATGTTCAACACTTTTGTGAGCACAAAAGTACTTTCCGAAAGTACTTTTCCAGAAATTTGAAAAACATATTTCTGGGGTGTTTTACCCCAAAATAAAGACATGGCTAGCATCCTCAGGGTCCGACTAGGTGAATACAAAAAAAATTAGGTTTCTAGAGGGTCCCAAATTTAAATGCCAACCATTTTTCTGATCACCAACTGAAAACAAAATGGTAGATTTGTGAAAGTAACAGGCCCATTTGCGAAAGTAAAAATGCATTTGCGACACTGTCGAACTTTTTGTTAACTTTTCCCATTGACTTATAATGGGAAATTGTTTTTTGAATACCTTTTGAACCGTTTAATATTTTTTCACCAAATCTTCAAAAGGCACATCGGGGACCCCAGCCGCATGTTCCCTGAAGATTTCGGGCTGGTCGAGCAAACCGTGCAACCTGTAGGTGCAACCGTAGAATTCCAGAAAAAGCGTAAATGTGCGCACAGATCATGCTTAATAACTCTGTAGCCATATATCCGGCCATTACAAAACTTGGCAGTTCCCAAGGCCTATGGTTCTTGATCATGTATTCCAAATTTCAGGCAAATCCGTCAAACGGTTGCAAAGTTATTAAGGTGCAAAATTTTGGGGTTTAACATAGAAATGGCTCCTCAACCCTAACTATGGTAGCACTACCGTGCTACCATAATATATATATAAATGCAAAATTATCCAATTTTGGAGACAGCTTTTGGGATTTTGGATGTGGTCCTGCGTGGCCATTGTGTGGTGTGCCAGGCTGTGAGATAGCTTGTTTGAAAGCACTTTGGTGGCCGAGCATGTTGCTCTTTGTTTGGTGAAAAAAAATTAAGGCATTCAAAAGTTATGCCATTTTTAAGTTCCCATTATAAGTCAATGGGAAAATTTATATGTATGTTTTGAGAACAAAGAACATTGTTTTGGCCATCTGGTCCTGCCTGGTGATCAAAGAATTTGCAGCCTCACGGTTCAAGAATCTTTGTCCCAAAGGATTTTCAAAATTCTTTGCTCACAAGGTCTGCCATCTTGTTTTTTAATTTCCAATCATAAAAACACAAATATCTCGGCTCAGGGGTCACTTCTGAAGTAAAACTTGGATGGGTTTTACTCAGGGGTGTCCGATCTATCGAGCCATGACTTTGGTTTCATCCAAATCAGTCAAAAATAGAGTTATGAGCTTTTAAAATCTTAATTTGCGGCTCACTAATGATCTTTGATCACAAGCCTGCAAATTTTTTGGTTGTGAGAATCTTTGATCGCGATCTTGCATCATGACCTAAACACACCAATACCTCAGCTCAGGGGTGGGCTAGGGACACAAATAAGGGTTGGTTTTGCTCAGGAGGGTCCAGTCTATTGAGGCATGGCATTGGTTCACTTCAAATCATTGAAAAATTTGTGTTTCACCATTTTTTATTCTTTGATTGTGAGCGTGCAATTTCTTTGATTGCAAGCCTGAAAATTCTTTGATCATGAGATTCTTTGATGGCAATCGTGCATTGTGAGCTAGGGATGAGATGGCCAGAATAAAAAATACATTTTCTCAGCCCAGGGGTGCCCTAGGAAGTCAAATGAGGGTGGATTTTACTCAGGGAGGTTGGTCCTGTTGAACCATGGTGGTGGTTTATGGCAATTCCTTCAATTTTTTTTATTTATAAGATTTTGAAATTCTTTGTTCATGAGCCTGCAAATTCTTTGATCGCAAGCTTGCAAATTCTTTGATCATGAGATTCTTTGTTCACGATTGTGCATCACGAGTGAGGGACGAGATGGCACAATTTAAAAATCTATTTTTGCAGCCCAGGGGTGTCCTAGGAAGTCAAATGAGGGTGGGTTTTACTCAGGGGGCTTTACTCTGTCGAACCATGGTGGTGGTTTACCTCAATTCCTTCAATTTTTTGATTTATAAGGTTTTTCATTCTTTGTTCGTGAACCTGCAAATTCTTTGATCATGAGATTTTTTGACTGCGAGATTCTTTGATCGCAAAATAGGGACAAGATGGCCAGATATTTAATAATGGAATAGAGAGGGAAATGTTACTAATTTTTGACATTGAATATTTTGGAAATGGTTTGGTCTTTTTATTTGAAATTTGGAGGGGAAAAAGACAACATCCCAGAGATGTGCTTTTTGGTGGGTTGGTCAAAAAATAATATCGGATGGCAAAGTTACGGCACTACAAAGCTGATGCTTTTTCCCATAGGATAGCATTACGGCGTCCCCTGCATTACAGGAATTGTTTGCCGCCCTGCTGCAAAATAACAGTTTGGTCTTTTGGGCTGAAATTTAGACGGAAGAAAACCAACATCTCACAGATGTGCCTTTTCATGGTTTGGTGAAAAAATATTACAGGGCAGCAAAGTGACGGCACTCTGAAGTTGTTGCTTTTTCCCAAAGGATGACATTATGGCGTCCGTCGTGCCTTTCAGGGCCCATATCTTGGGAACAGTGCAAGATACTGACTTTTCCTCACAAAAATGTTTAGCCCCCCACATGGGGACTAAGAACAAAACTAGCCAGCAAAGTCATAATTCATATGAAATTTAATTTTTTTTTCTACGTCGTACATTTCCTGAGGTATAAGCAGTTTAGTATTTCAAGTCCTAATTTTCTGCTCCGAGGTCCATTATTATGCACCCACTCTTTGGTTTTACTGTGTTTTTAATGCAGTTTTTGGGGAAAAGAAGGGTGTGCCCTTTCATTACTGTGCCAGTTAGCATTTCCAGTTGTGCTTCTGTTACCGTTCGCATCACCGTTCCCATCTACCCCACCATGTGCGTTACGGTTTGCGTTTTTGTTTGCACTTGTGTTTCCATTTCTGTTTTGTTTGGTGTTATTGTTGCTGCTACCATTACCATTTACATTTGCAATTCGCGGCACGTCAGCACAGACACGGTTTATGCTTCTGCACGCTGGGCCATGCTTGTTTTTGGCGCTTGTTTCCTTTGGCTTTATTGTCGCTGTTACCATTACCATTTGCATTTACAATTGCAGTAGCATGACCATGTGTGTAACAGTTTGTGTTTCTGTATGAGCCTTCGTTTGCATTTTCATTTCTGTTTACTTTGGCGTTATTGTTGCTGTTACTGTTACCATTTGTGTTTACAATTGCAGTACCATGACCGTGCGCATTATGGTTTGTGTTTCCGTATGTGCTTGCGTTTGTGTTTCTGTTTCCTTTGGCATTATTCTTGCTGTTACTGTTACCATTTGCATTTACATTTACAATTGCAGTACCATGTCTATGCGCATTACGGTTTGCATTTCTGTACGCGCTTGCGTTTACATTTCCATTTCTGTCTCCTTTGGCGTTATTGCTGCTGTTACTACGTGTGCATTACCAGTTGTGTTCCATATGCACTTCCGTTTGTGTGTCCGTTTCCGTCACTGTTCACTTTGGTGTCACTTTGCACTTGCATTTCTATTACTGTTTGTGTCACCATGTGTGTAACAGTTTGCACTTGTGTTTGTGTTGCACTTACTGTTACTATGTCACACAAAATCACGTGGTCGGGCCCCATGCTCCCACCAACTTGCGCAACTTTCTGCTTTTCTATTCTTTCTTAAAAAGTAAGGAAATTCTATGCAAAAAACTTCATTAATGCATCAGTTCAAGGTTCTTACAGTGACAAGTGAGGCTCGACATAGCTTTCGCCACTCTTTGTACTTCACCTCACCCTGTCCCCTACCAACTGGCATCGGGTGTGGGTTGGGGTCGCCGGTCCTAACTCTCACCCCATTCTTTCTACATTACACCACCTCACCTTGTTTACACATGGGATGGGGTGAGAGTTAGGACTGATGACCTCATCGCACACCCAGATGCTTGTTGGTGGTGGCAGGATGGGGGTGCAAGGGGGAACCCTAATGTCAAATTTCTCACTTTGTCGCTGTAGAAGAACCCTAACTGATGCATTAACAAAGTTTTTGTATAGAATATATACATATATATATATATATATACACACATATATATATATATATGTGTGTGTGTGTATATATATATATATATATATATATATATATATATATATATATATTATGGTAGCATGGCAGTGCTACTATAGTTAGGGTCGAGTACCCCATTTAAGGTTAAGTGGTGAAATGTTGCACCTTAATAACTTTGCCACCATTCAACAGATTTGCCTGAAATTTAGCAAGCAAGGAGCGTAACCATATGTCTTGGGATCTGCCAACTTTTGTACCGGTTGGATTTGCAGCTGTGGAGTTAAGTGACATTCCAGAGCACATTTATGCTTTTTTGTGCATTCTTTGCTCATGCCTACAGGTTGCACGGTTTATGTGACTGGTCCAAAAACTTCAGGGAACATGTAACCAGGGTCCCCAATGTGTCTTTTGAAGATTTCATGACAAAATATTGAACGGTTCAAAAGTTATTCAAAAAACAAGTTTCCCATTATAGTCAATGGAAAAAGTTAACAAAAAGTTTGACAGTGTCACAAATGCAGTTTTTAGTGTCTCAAATGACCCCTGTAGTGTTGGGAGTCAACTATTTGTTTTTCAGTTACTGATCACAGAAATGCTTGGCATTTAAAATTGGGACCATCAAGGGACACAATTCTTTTTGTGTTTACCTAGTTGAGCCCTGAAGATGCTAGGCATGTCTTTATTTTGGGGTTAAACACCCTAGAAATATGTTTTTGAAATTTTTGGGAAAAGTAGTGTTGCAAAGTAGTGTCACACCTGTGACACTTTCGTGATTTTTTTTGCAAAAGTGTCGCAAATCACGACACTACTTTGCAACACAATGGCCAAAATGACAGGAATTGTTTGCCACCCTGCTGCAAAAGAACAGTTTGGTCCTTTGGGCTGAAATTTGGAAGGAAGAAAGCCAACATCTCACAGATGTGTCTTTTGGTGGTATGGTGACAAAATATTGCAGAGATGCAAAGTTACAGTACTCCAAAATTTATGCTTTTTTCCATAGACTAACATTGCAGCGTCCGCCATGCCTTTCGGGGCCCGTGTCTCAGAAATGATGCGAGATACGGACTTTTCATTGGAAAAATGCTTAGCACCTTAGGGGGCCAAGCATTCTGTGCAAACATAGCCAGGAAAGTCATGACTCATATGAAATTTTAATTTTTTCTCTACGTCATACGGTTCCTGAGATATAAGCAATTTAGTATTCCAAGAGCTCATTTTCTGGTCCCAGGCCCATTATTATGCATACATTCTTTGTAGCTACTGTGTTTCTCTATGAGCTGTTGGGGAAAACCAGGGTTTCTGCTCCAGTTATTGTTACATGTAGCGTTTCCACTTGCGTTTCCGTACCCGTTTGGTTAGCTTTCCCGTGTACAGCACTGTGTGCGTTATGCTTTGCTTTTCTGTTTGTGCTTACATTTGCGTTACTCTTACCATTTGTGTCTACAGTACTGTTTCTGTTTGCGTTTCACTTTGCATCACTGTGTGCATTTCCATTTGTGTTTGCGGCCGCCCTTCCGTTTGAGTTTGCATTTCCATTTGTCTTTCATTTTGCGTCATCATTGTTACCGTTACCATTTGTGTTTCCAGTTGCATTCCCGTGCCCATGCGTGTTCTGATTTGCATTTCCATATGCGCTTGCATTTGCATTTCTGTTTTCTTTGGCATTATTGGTGCTGTTACTATTACCATTTGCATTTACAATTGCAGTACTGTGACCGTGCATGTTACGCTTTGCATTTCCATATGCACTCATGTTTGCATTTCTGTTTCTGTTTCCTTTGGCATTATTGTTGCTGTTACAGTTACCATTTGTGTTTACAATAGCGGTACCATGATCGTGTGCATTACCAGTTGCATTTCCATATGTGCTTCCATCTCCATTTGCATCACTGTTTGCTTTGGCATCAATTTGCACTTGCGTTATTATTAATGTTTGTTTTACCATTTACGTTTGCATCACCATGTGCGTAACTGTTAACACTTGCACTTGCGTTGCAGTTACCCTTACTATGTCAGAAAAAAATCACATGGTGGGAGTGTGGGACCCAAAGATCCCACGCTTCCACCACCACAGTGGGCCCCGTGCTCCCACCACCACATTCCATTCACTATTTATAGTCCTCATTCTCAAAAAGAAGGGAAATTCATGACTAAAATCTCCATTTGATACATCAGTTAGGGTTGTTGCATGGTGACAAAAGTGAAGAAATTCAATGTCAGGGTTGAAAGCCCCCCTTTCACCCCAAGCCTGCCCCAACAACTGGCATCGGGGTGTGCGCTGGGGTTGTTGGTCCTAACTCTCACCCCATTCTACTATACCTCAGCTTGTTTACACATGTGATGAGGTGAGAGTTAGGGCAAAAAACCCTAATGCACACCCCGATACCAGTTGGGGGGCGGGCTTTGGGGGGTGCAAGGGGGCTTTCAACCCTAACACCAAATTTCCTCACTTTTGTCTCTGTGGAACAACCCTAACTGATGCATTAAACAGAGTTTTTTGCCATGAATATATATATATATATATATATATACACACACACATCTAAGGAAGGATATGAGTGAAGGACCAAGAGGGCCCTGCACTTCCACAGAAAAATGAGGATACAATTATATTATTTCAAAAAGTAAGAAAATGATTTGCAAAAACTTCAATAATGCTCTAGATAGGGGTGAAGGGACAAAAGTAGAGAACTGTGGCACTAGGGTTTCCAACACTAGTACCCTACCCCCACCCTGCAGGCAACAAGAGGCATGGGGTGTGCCTTGGGGTTGTCAGCCCTAGTGTTCACCCCATTCTCATATTCTGTACCTATCTCAGCTTACTTACTCATGGACTGGGGTAAGCATTAGGGTTGACAACTCCAAGGCACACCCCATTTCTGTTTCTGCCTGCAGGGTGGGGGTGGGGTGTTAGAGTTGGAAACCCTAACGCCACATTTCAGTACTTTTGTCACTTCGACCCTAACTAGTTGCATTAACAAATTTTTTGCAAAGAAAATATATATGTATTGATAGAGAGATAGACAGATAGACAGATAGATAGATAGATAGATAGATAGATAGATAGATAGTATAGTGGTGGGTAACACCAATATAGTTAGGGTTGAGTAGGCACTTTAATGTTAAATACTAATTTTTGCACTTTAATAACTTCATAACCATTCAATGGGTTTGCATGAAATTTTGCAGGTGTGGTCTTGTGGGGTAGATCTCATGACGTGCAAAGTTTTGTTCATGTCAGATATGCAGATTTCGAGATGTAGATAGCATTATTATGTAAGCGTGTGCAGTTGTTTGCTGTTTTTTTTGTCATTGTCTTGATCCCAGACAATTTGGAATTTTCATCTGATACTCATAGGCTAGAAAGATCTTGCCCCACAGATTTGCCTTTCACTGGCTTGGTGAAAAAATATTAATCTGCTTCAAAGTTATTGAATTTTGCAATCTTTGTTTCTGTGCATGCCCAGTACAGTCTTTTGGATAGATGTTTAGAATGAAAAAAGATCCTTTTTTTGTTTTGAGCCAGTCCTTTTTTGTGAGAAAAAAATCCTTTTTTTGCTTTCCGCCATCTTGTTTTCTTTTATCAAAAAAAAAATATATATATATATATATATATATATATATATATTGAAAACCCACAAAAATTGGCTCCTCTACAGACACCAACACATATGTCCTGCTGATTGGGACTCCCTCAGATGGATTCTATTCATTTTTATTTATTTATTTCATTGTGCGAAAAACACCTTTGAGTAAAAGCTCTTTTGCAAAGGTTCCACATCAAGTACATGGCACATACAGTACAACAGAAGAGTAATTGCCCTCTCTGCGGTTTACACTTCATGGGAAGAAGTGCACACAATAAGAACAACACAGGGAACTTTTAATCAGACAGTGCAATGGTAATAAAAACAGAGAGACATAATGAAGAATATAAGTACTGAATAACAAGTAACCAGCTACTGAAGCTACTGCCAAAAACCTTAAACAGAGTAAGACTATGAGCTTATGGGGGAACACAGAGACAAGGACCTCAGCAGACCATAGTATAGGCTTTGTCCTGGTAACAGGGATGAGGACTAAAAATAGCAGACTTGGGGGGTTATTTATAAGGTGGTGTAGTCAGCTAGTACCAGACATGTCCTCCAGTAGGACAGTAAGTGCTAAAACAGAGCAGAGTGCAAGCCTGTAGAGGAGAGAACCAAGTCAGGCCTACCTAATTGCAGTTAGTGTGGAGGCCAGGTGATGAAACTATACCCACTGTTAAGGCCAGCTATGACAGTTATGATGTGGGGCAGGTGGGGGGGCAGGGTATCAACACTCACACATAATAGGAGATGGGTAGAGAGAGACTGGTATTACACCATCTATGTGCAACAACAGGCCCCAGATGCATTAAGGTACCTTTTCAACTCCAACTTAATTGTTGGGAGGCTGTCAGTAAATAATAGGTGAGCAGGGATCTCGTTTAGCCACAAGGGAGCCTATAGGCAAAAGACCACTGTCCTTGAGATGTTTTACTAAATGGGACAGCCAACGAGCCTCGGGTCTGGCTCCTGATCTGGTATCCTGAAGAACAGATATGGAGCAATTTGCTGAGACATGGAGGAGCTTTACTTAGTAGTGACTGCTTACCTAAGAGGAATGTCTGGAATGTAATCCTATTGGTGAGAGTGAGCCAGTTAATTTGCTTGTAAAGAGAGCAGGAGTGGGTGAGTTAGTCAGCTCCAAGTGTCAGCCTACAGGCCTTATTGAGGGCTGTGATCACATGTTTAAGCACTGTGTTCGAGGCTGCTCCATACACTACAAGGCCATAGTCTATAACTAACAGGATGGAGGAGGAAACAGAGAGTCATAAGGCAGCAGGTGTGAGATAATGCCTATGTCTATAAAGGACTCCCAGCTTAGTGTGAACCACCTTTATGACCAGGTCAGTATGCTGCTCGAAAGAAAGAGTGTCATCAATGATGACCCAACTTAAATGATTGAACCTACTCCAGAGTGTCACCCATTTTATTGGTTAGAGTCAAGGCTGATGACTTGATAATAGCATCGTCTTCATCTTTCTGTAATTAAGAACAGTTTCTGGGAGCTGAAACAGTCCTCCAGGCAATGGAAGGAGCAAAGTAGCTCATCCTGCAGAAGATGCAACCAGGGGCTACTACCAAGGATAACTGCATCATCAGCGTAAAGGATGACTTTGCTATTGGTTAATAAACAGACTGAAAAGGAGAGGCCCCAATATGGACCCTTGTCAGACCCCAAGCTTAATTTCCTTAAAGGAGGAAGTTGATGTCCCAGTTTTTATGCTCTGGACTCTGCTGGATAGACAGTCCTTAAACCAGAGGACAGCTTTTGGGGCAAGACCTATATCAAGAAGCTGATCCAGCAAGATGGGGTGGTTAACTGTGTCAAAGGCTTTAGTGAGATCTATGAAAATAGATCCCATTTAATTACCACCATTCAAGGCCTTGTGGACGAAGTCCATGAATTTGATTATGGCTGTCGCAGTGCTGTAGCACTTATGGAAAATGTGCTTCTGTGGGCACTGGAGACCATACTTCAAGAGGTACTCAGATAGCCAATCAGCCACAATTCTCTCAAGTGCCTTAGAGAGGGGGGGGGGAGAGGATTGAGATCGGCCTGTAGTTGGATGTGATGGATCGGTCCTCACTTTTTAGCACAGGAGTGACAAGTGCCAACTTCCAAACAGCTGGTAACTTTCCAAGAGCCAGCGATTTATTAAAGAGTTTAGTGATAGGAGCCATAAGCTCATCCAGTGCAGCTGCCACCAACTTCATATCAGTGGTGTCACTACAAAGCCTAGTTTTTCCGAGCACCTTATTTATATCGTTTCTGGCTTCCTTGGTCATGACATGCTTAAAAAAGAAGTTTGGGGTGGAAGGGTTGACACGAGGTCTTGGTTGGGGAGGTTCCTGAGAGTTGAAATAGTCAGGAGGAGTATGGAGCTGAGATCAGAAAATGCCAGGTAAAAGGATTCAGCAATTGAGAGAGGCTCAAGTTTAGGGGAGCCATTGATGCTAGGCATAGTTTGGTGCCTTTGGTCCTCTTTTGACAAGCAGGTCCTTAATATTATCCCTGAAGCATTTCCCATTGCCCCAGCTATTCTCAAGTTAGTCTGCAGTTATCTAGTGGAAAAATGACCCTATAATGTCTTTTTTAATCTTTTAAAGGACCTGTAAATAATGCTTTAAAATGGCCCAACACTTACTGTGGCCTTGCCTTGTGTTGTGCTGTGTTGAATTGCAACGTCTTTCTATGGATTCAGTGGCTAGCTTTGAAAAAAATAATGTTTTTAAACCCGCATCACATGAACGCGCTCTGTATTCATTTTTGGCATTGGGCTGACTGATCACGTGGGCGGCTAACAGGCGATGATGTAATCTGAATGAGACAGCCTTTCAGAAGCTCCCTAGTTTCACATGTATTCACTGTGTGTTTCACCCCAGTTTTTGAAGAAAGAAAAGCTTGTTTTACAATTTTATCGCCTTCCTGTGTAATTTTGTTGCTAAACTAGCCCACTATCATGTCTTCTTGTCCCTTCTTCTGTGTTTACTGAGCAAAAAGTAATATGTGTTAGATGAGGGAAAACCTTGTCCTGGAACCCTTTCTGCCTCTCTCAGAACAATGTTAATCCTGATCTGTACCCCTTTGCTAAGTCAATGTACTGGCGATGTTCATGCCTGTATCATTATAGTGACTGGTTGTAATTAAAAATAAAAAAGTAGCATGAAGTATGTGTAAATCACATCTGTCGCGCGCCCCCCTCCTTCCGGGATGGACCTCCTGCACTTGTCGTGTTCTTCCTTCTGTCCTGAAGTTATTAGCTAGTGTGCTTGTTTTATTTTTAGATTTTGTGGATTGAGTGTGTGAGCAGCATTTCATAAGCATAGGCTAAGCAAACTGTGATACTCTGTAAAATATTGTGTTGTACAGTGGTAGTAGGGATCACACTGACATTTGATGTAGTCTGCTTCTGTGTGTTCAGAGGCATGTATTGAGCTTGTGTATGAACATAATTCACACTTGTTTTTTGATGTAATTTCAAGTGCAATAATATTATGAATGGTTCTATTATTATGGAAAGGTTATGCAAAGTATTTATTTGCTGGCCATGAATGAAAGACAATATGGATGCTGAAAACTGCATTCCCTATGATGCTCCTCATGATGGTTCTGTGTGAACATATGTAAAAATAAATTGTGTCCTTTTTATTTTTATAATAAAAGTAATTGTTTTACTCTGTGTCTGTGTCTTTTTTTTTGCAGCAATATTTTCAGTTGCCATGAACTGTGGTCTGTGTGTACTGCTTCAACCTTTGACCTCCTGTTCTGATTTGGAAGGAATAGTGTACTGTTTTGACAGCTACCTCCTGTCAGTTGAAGCCCACTGATTTTCATATGTACTGTATTGAATCCTACTGTTTAGTAATTGTTTTCTTATAATTTATGACAGATTACCTGAGCATATAGTACTGAAATTCCTTTTTTTTTGGTGTATTTTTGTATTTTTTGTCAATTTCTTTTCTTTATACATACTTTGTCTGTGACAATGCCTTACTGTGTAGTTTTTGGTTATAAAAATGAAAGTCGAAAAGGATGTGGTCTGCATTTTTTTAGTTTTCCAACAGACAAAGTTATCAGGAAAGCATGGATTCATTTTTGTCGTAGGAAGGATTTTAAACCCTCAAAATATAGTCGCATATGTTCTGCACATTTTGAGCATGCTGCTTACGAACGCGATCCTGAGAAGTTGGCATCACTCGGATGGCTGAATGCTTTGCCAAAGTTAAAAAAAGAAGCCGTTCCATCGATATTCATGCCACCATGTTCTGCTACCGCTAGCACACCTGCAAAGAAGTCAAGGAGTGCAGTGATGAAGCGACAATGAATACAGGTAGACATATAAGGTTTACTAACTTGATTTGTGACAAGTAAGAAATGTATGATAGACGGAAGCAGATTGGTCAGTGGGCATGGGTTTCAAGCACTTGCAATAATAAATGAAAGACTTCTGATTGTCTTGCCATTATACATAGTACCTCTGTGTAAAACAAAAATGTGCAGGCTAGCCATCCCACTGGTGCAGTGCTTGGATTTATGTCTGCAATGCCAGAGACCAGTGTTTGGGAAAGACAGCTGAGTCACTATATAGTGTAACATAAGTTGCAGGGATGATAATTACCTTCTACGCAGTTGTACCCAGGTGTGACAGATGGGAGAATAGTCAGGAGCACGTTGCTGAGCTGGTAACTGTCCTGGGGCATAGCATGGGAAGAGAAGCTGCTGAGGTGGATGGGTCAGTGAGTAGGAAGACCTGTTACAATGTGAGAGCCCTTGTGTTTTTTTTTCAACTTTCTTCCACTCTGGTCACGTCTCGTGAGGACCTATCTCAGGTAGGTGGTCCTTGTCCTGCCTGCCTGAGGCCCCCTTCAAACTGTACCTTCCCTCTCTTCCCCACCTGCAGCTGCAACCCTCAGTTTAACCTGCCCATGGAGGGTAGTCCTACGCTGCCCGAGGAGGGTAGCCCTACGCCTCATGGGCTCCTTCTGATTCAGACTCCAGCTTCAGATAGCCACCAAGGGGAGGATATTGGAAGGTCAGCCAAGGCGTAACCTGGTAAAGGACATGGAGGACCAGTGCTGTTGGCTGCCCCCACCAGCCAGCATTTTCCTGTGTTCTGATCCCCCCCTCCCCAGCGTGTGCACATTCCTGATTCTTGCTGCATGGCAACCCTGCCAGCGTCAGGTATACTATGGTTACATGCAGCTCACACAACTGCAGTGCCCCCAGTCTCCACCACTGTGAGCAGTGTGGTTGGGAGGGTGTATGTGGCAGATGTAACATAGACTTGGGATATTTGCAGACATGATCATGATCAAAGCCTACAAGGGTACAGCACGTGTAGAAGGGATAGGGTGTAGGATACAGTGACAGTGGGGTAGCTTTTATCATTCTTGGCGGCATAGGGATAGGCATGGTTGAGGAAGCAGGGGATTCAGTGGATGCATTATGTGTCACCTTGCAGGCTCCATGGAGGAAGAAGGTGAACCCGTGTGCCATATTAAAACCACCCAGGCAAGGGGAGGAGCAGAAAGATGTCCTGGTGGCTTCCCTTAGGGTTCAGTGTGGTAGTGGTGAGGGCATATGTCGAGAATATTCTTGATGTGGTCATGACATCTGAAAACCCCTCGAGCTGTGCCATTCAGGTTTGCAATGATGCCATTGCAACCTCATGAAAAGTTAACAGAGCGGTTATTAATCAAAGACTATACATTATCCTTTATATAATGTATGGTAAGTGCCTATTAACCACCATACTCAGCAGTTACACATCTTTGTTATGCACTGTTTAGAGTTTTAAATCGTGTTAACCACAGTTTGGAACTTCCAAACAGTGGCATAACAAAAAAAGAATGCACCAGAATTCCATGATTCTCACACATAGAATGCAAACAGTGTTTTTTTGACCATACACTATAAAAGATGATGGCTGGTGATCGGGTGACAACCACGATGAATTCACCTCTCGTGTTTTCTAGGGCTACAGTAAACCTCTCGAGCTGCGCTGTCGAGGTTTACCATGTTGCCCTACCAACCACTCGAGGTGGTTACAGCGTGGTTATCACCTGATCCCCAGCCATTATCTCTATATTAGCTGTTATTTCTTATTTTGTTGTTTGTATATATAATCATGTATTGTTGTATTGTGTATAGTACAGTGGTGTTCTGTATAGAATGCCATCACTTTCAAAATGCTGTTGTGCCAGACTTGCAAATGTCATGGAATGTCATTATACCATACTGTGGTAGAACAGCATTGTACAACCTCAAGAAACAGCATGATTAAGTTTTCCTTTGAAATCAGATTAACTCATGCACACATATGTCACACATTACTATACACAATGCAAAATGTAGGATGAACTACTCTGTGCAGAATTGTGGTGTTCTGCCACCTCTGTGTTCTCAGTTTCA
Organism: Neoceratodus forsteri; assembly: GCA_016271365.2. NCBI lineage: Eukaryota > Metazoa > Chordata > Ceratodontiformes > Ceratodontidae > Neoceratodus > Neoceratodus forsteri. The sequence goes on from CM057449.1 coordinate 1,645,207,734, forward strand.
TAGATCTCTCAAGGTCTGCTGTTGCAGTCATATGGGATCAGAACACTCTGTAGCAGAACCTTGTCAATGTGCATAGTTGGCCATCCAGTATCCTCTATGTATGTATTGAAGTGCTAGAAGAATAATTTCAATCTGTACATCATAACTGTTATTTGAAAACTTTGTTTTCAACAGTTTCTCCGATCACTGTTTCCTGCTGACAAAGATCATTCATTTGCACAAAATGAAAGTAATGTGAAGTCTTGAAATGACAATATTGAATCTACCTGTAATATGGAGGAATCAGCAGCTGTGACTAATAACACCGAATCATTTTGTTCATCTATTGATACTGACGACAGCTGTCTTCAGACGTATGTTTCATGTGAGCAATTTAATAGTAGTGTCTATATGCCTGAGAATATGACATCACACACAATTATTGGTTACGATGCACCGTCTTTTTCTAATTCTTACTATGTAAAGGAAAACAGAAGCGTGTGGTGTCAGGCAAACCTAAAACCAGCACAGCGCACACGCCGAATCCAGGTATCAATCCCAGATGTCCAGGTGAAGCAGCCAGTACAGAAGTGTTCTATCGCCATCCAATGCTCCATTGAAGAGGATGAGCATGTCATGGCATGTCAAGCTAATGAGTTGCAGTCTGATGCAGACTCAAGTGACATGGAACAGGAAAATAAAAGTTGTGCGTATGACCGTGATCCAGATTATAATCCATCGGATGACGAAGATGATGGCAATGATTCCTCAGACAGTGATTTTGATTATGTAGAATTGTTGACAGTTAGACATGAATTTGGCAATGTGGATATTAACATTGCAGATGAAAGATACTTCTTGGTATCAGAAAGAAGTCTTGCTAAGCTTTTTGCAAGATGTCATGAGTGCGGAACAAAAACAGAGTTCTTTATCAGTCGCATAATTGGAACAATGATTGTTGTGCAGGCTACATGTTGCCACGGTCACATTCATACATGGGACAGTCAGTGTACCTCAGGATCGATGCGCTAGGTAACAACATTATGTTGTACAACTTTACGCTCTGTAGTGGTGTAACAGCAAAAGCACAACGCTTGTTACAAGGTCTAAACACACCTGTCTTTTCACTTGTCACCTACCATAATATTCAACGATCTTATATTGCACCTGCTGTGAAAGAGGCATGGAGGGTGCAGCAACAGTCTTTGCTACAATCTTGCCATGATAGACCTCTTTGCATAGGTGGAGATGCTCGCTGCGACTGTCCAGGACACTCAGCAAAATATGGGTTATATACCATCATGGACCTAAAGTCAAAGAAAGTGCTTGATCTACAGCTAATTCAGGTATGGCTTCAAATTATCTGTCTAGTGTTAGCTCTTGAACATTTTTTTGTGTGTGAACTGATATGTACAGTCTTCATGTAACCCCTAGGTGGTGCTATCCCAAGGGCTACTACTCCTGCCTGCCTGGCTTGTAGCAGGTTGAGGGGCCTAGGTTCTGTAACGGGTGCCTCCACCCAGAAGTCAGAGTTGGTAGTGGTCAACCTAACCTGGGTACAGCACTCTGGGACACTGTAACCACTCTTCTTCCCCTCTAGTGGCCTGAATACTGTACAATGATTACTTCCATAATACCCCTGATAAACCTTGCAAGTACCCCCACCCATTGCACTTACCATCAGGGCTGGCTTCTCTGGTTCTACCCTGGTTACCCCCTGTAAAACAATATTAGACAGAGCAAATAGCAACAGTACAGTACTTGGAGCCCAAACTGAAAGCACAGTCAGGTTGAATTCAGAAAAACGGTAGATTCGGTTCAAATTATTCAGGGGATTGCAACAAGGGAGGAGCATAATCAGGGTAATTACCTTAAATACTCTATCAATCACACAGCTGTGCATGCACTCAGAGTCCCTAACACAGTTACACTATCTGGGTACCCAAAACTGGACACAGGATGGACAAAAATCAAGACAGCGGTGGTTACTCTGGAGTGCCAGGAGAAGCAGGGCCCACAAAATTTGCTAAGGCATCATTCCTGTTCAAGCATGGAGCATGGGGTTGATCCAGGGGCATGCCTGTCATCGACGGCTCTTCTCTGTGCAGTATGGTAGTTTGTCAGGGCCCTTGTGACTTTTTTATTTGTTTGTGTTCTTTATCTCTTTATTCCCCTATGTACTCCAGAGTCCCCAACGTGTTTGGGCAGCCATGGTCTCGCTCAAGACCTCTGTTCTCACACCTGAAGCTGACCCATGATAAACCCTCATATCCATTCGATGGGCGCGTTCCTCTATTTTGATGGTAAAGGGATCTGTGCAGGTGGTCAGTGGCACAGTAAGTATTCTGACTGGGTAGCTGATGAGGAGGACTTAACTCCATGGAGGAGTTCTGTTTTCATCAGGCTTCTGCAGTGCCCCCAGTCTCCACTTGGTCCCACTTGCGAAAGAGGCAACCCCACAACACACTCGAGGAGATGAGAGCAGTCAGTTAGACACTCACTTGTGTCCTCTTCCCTGCCAACACACGGCGCCTGAGTAAGTTTCTGAACCTGGGTCAATGTGAGGCTTCCAGACATGCTTGGAACCTAAACATACTTGAGTATGCTACATTCAAAAGGGATAGGGTGGACGAAAGTGGATGGGGGTTGCTTTTATTGTTAGTGATAGCACAGGGACTAAGGCACAGACAGAGGAGGGTTACAAGCAACAATACATTGTCTTCCTCTTATCTGGCTAGCTATTGTATCATTGCTGCTTGTTGTATCATGCATTCCTTACTATTTCTAAGTATGATAGTTATAAATCATTGTCTTTACAGAGCACTGAAGTGAAAAACTCTACAGCGATGGAGCTGGAGGGATTAATTTGAGCATTACATTTCCTGCAGGAGAATGGGTGCACTGCTGAGCAACTTGTAACTGACAGACATGTGCAGGTCAAGGCCTACATGAAATGCCAGCATCCTAATATTACCCACTATTTTGATGTGTGGCATATCTCCAAAGGTACTCATCACTGAATGCAAACATATGTAAAACAAAGCAATGGGCAAGATAGCTTGTCAAGTGATCTTGTGTATTTGTTTCACAGTGATAGGGAAAAAACTAGATGCTGCTTCCAAGAAAAAGGGATGCTGCATTATCCAACTGTGGATAAAATCCATAACCAATCACTTGTTCTGGGTGGCCAGCAGCAGTGGGACTGATACTGATCTGATGCAACAGAAATGGCTCAGTGTTTTGAACCATATTGGCAATATACACAGTGGACATGGTGAAAAGTTTCCAGATTGCATGCACGGGGAAATTCAGAAGCCCAAAAAGTGGATTCAGAAAGGTTTTTTTTTCTTTAATTCAATACATTTTGGTACTGTACTGAAATATGGTGCTGTACTATAGCCCAATTAATGTATTTATTTTCTTTCTTCATAGGAACAAGAGTACGTAAAGTTATGTCAGACACAATAGCAAATTCATACCTTTTGAGGGACCTTAAATGGATCTCTCCTTTATACCAAACCTATGGCCTTGAAGTATTTCATAGCTTGGTGTGCCATTTTGCACCAAAATTCTTTCATTTTTTCTACGATACCATGCATGCAAGGTATTAAAGACACATTTTTATTTGTGATGTGTAGTGCACTGCTAAACAAAAGCAGTACTAATTTTGATGATTCATATACCTTGATAAAACACTAAAATATGTTACTACTTCACCTTTCCCAAAGACATCTCCTCTCTGCTTTGCATTACAATGAAAATGCTGATCGTACCATTGCCACTACTCAGCAAGGGGAACTACAGTACCACTTGGCATATCCCAAGGCTAGCAGGAGAAAAGGAGGCAGTTGTGAAGCCAGTCAGAAATCCACCGACATTTGGTAATTAGAAATAAAGCACAACAAGGTGTGGGGTATTATAGGCATAATGACATATGGAGATGGTGTTGTGCTGTGATATCATCTTGCGTCATGTCGTTTGTGCTTGTTGCTGAATGCATAGGCTTCACAACAGTCAGGAATGGATGTTTTGTAAGCAGCAAGACATGGCATTGTGACAGTAGTACTGAGATACATGCACAGCCAGTGGCGTAGTTCTGAAGGACACCGCAGGTGTCGTGTATTCAGCCTCTGGGCGCTTACATAACATCCATTCTTCAGTGTTGTGAAGCCTCCGCATTCAGCTGACATGAAATAGATCCCAGTTATCCATTGAATGCTGTTCATATTTCAGCTTTCCACTGTCTCTGTGATTTGCATAATTAAGTAACCCTGTGGGACTGTAAAATTTCTTCTGCGGGTGCTGGAACACCTGTTTCTGAATCCTTGCTTGGTTCCTCTCTACCTGATCCCTGTCACAAACCTATCTGCTGTATGTATTACCCTTGTGTCATGCATGAGGACTGGCCACTCTGCCCACCCATCTGTGCATGCAGCAGTACTTGAGGTCTTCCAGTCTGACTTCCCTGCGCTTTACGTCAGCCACCTCAACCCTGCCCTTTTCATGGAGTTTGTCAGGCCTTACTCCTGTTGTTCTGCCTGTGCATGGGGAATTAAAGAGCATATTCCTGAACCTATGCTCCTACCTGTAGCCAGGTACAAAGCAGGGAGTTATCTGGCACAGTGGTAGTGATAGGTGGCTGATGTTTAAAGACTACTTGAAGTTATCTATATCTAAGTAAAGGCTGTAGCCATGATTGTGATGGGAATTAGGAAATAGGTGGCTTGTGAATTCTGTGACTTGTATTGGTTGGAAGTGACTTGTTTTACCTAGTGGTGGCACTATCTTACTGCAATTTTCTGTATTTATGCTTGCTACAATATGTTCAGACAACACTCGGTACTTCATTTGTAACATATTTGTAATTGCCTTCACAGGATATGTATGTGACATACAGTCAAGGGTTCATACACTAAGAGAACAGTACCCATCATACCAACGTGTCAGGCAGCTGTATAGTGATCAACCTGTGCCAGAGCCACTGTCATCCAAGTTTGGAGATGTTGACAAACAGGCATTGATTGAAAAATACAGGTCTCGTTTTCCATGTTTGCAGTGACATTCACTTACATGTAATTAGGAACTGAGACTTACATGTGAGCGAGTAGCCACCAGCATTTGTCTGAGTGTGCCCACCCTTATTGATCCCTCACCAGTAGGGTCAGCTTTTCCATGGCATCTGTATGAGAAAGTGATACTGTATATAGCACCTGCATTTCTAATACTGTTACATATATATAGAGCTATACAATAGTTGATAAAAAAGAAAAAGAATATTTCAAGTTGTGGCGCCTCTGTAAATGTGGCTCATGTTATTTATTTTGCTGAATAACAAAGTACTGTGGCAAAATACAGTTGTGTATGGAAAGAGTTGATAGCGTAAAAAAATACTGAGCAATTTGTTATAGTACATTCGGTACTTACAAAAAGCAAGCCTTTACTGTTCTTGAAACTCATTTACTATTATTGAAATATTGAATTTAATGTTCATGTTTTACATGGCAAAACAAATAAGGAAACATAAAAATGCTTCAAATGTTTCAACAATGCAATGCATAGAATACCAATGACCTGTTGTGGGTAATACTTCAATTGTGTTAGGCGAGATCAGTGATCACATGACATTTTACGCCCATGGAAAGGGTTTATAATAGGTATAGCAATGAAGAAGCATTGCATTTTTAACTCTCTTCGGTGTGTATGCAAGAGAGGGTACTGCGCCGCAATGGGAGGTGGGTGGGTTGCAGTGCAGGCTATTGAGGGAACAATATACATTGGCCCAAATATTCAAAAGGGTTGCATATGGCACAACAGTGTTGCACCATGCACAACCCACTGATGCGCCCTGGTGCGATATTTAAAAGGGAAAAGTGCACCTGCATAAATCCCGATGCGCGGGTGCATCAGTAATGTCTGAGCACAGGTGGAAGTGTGCCCATGCATAAACTGCACAGCCCGATATTCAGTCAATGCAGAGTTATGCAGACGCAACCCCCTACCTGCGCCTGCACAACTTTATGCAAAAAAAAAAGGATCAAGTCAAGGGCCACCCACAGGTGAGCTGCCACATTGCAGGTTGCAACACATCAGCTGCCACCTGTGGATGGCCCTCCACTTGTTCCCGGTGCTCCCCCTGCAGCCCGATCGCGGGCATAATAGTAACCCCCCACATAGCCCGATCACGGGCAGCAGAGTAGTCTCCCCCACCCCTGCAGCAGCCCGATCATGGGCATAATATAATGCTTCCCCCCAACCCCTGACTAGCCCGATCGCGGGCATACAGTAAGTCCCCACCCCTGACTAGCCCGATCGTGGCATACAGTAAGTCCCCCACCTCCGACTAGCCCGATCATGGGCATCATCCTCAACCCCCATGTCCAGAATCCCTGGTGATTTAATGGCCCCCACGCCTCCCGCCCACAGAGCCCCACCACCCCGCTCCCCTTTAGCCAGTGGGTGGCAGCCTCCACCGCCTGCCACCCCACCGCCGCCCGACTGACAGATCGGTAGGCCTGCACGGCCATTGGTTCAGAGCATGAGCCAATGGGCATGCAGCCCATACCGTACAAAGGTCACTAGATCACCAGGGATTCTGGACATGGGGTTGAGGATGCCACCACGATCGGGCTAGTCGAGGGTGGGGACACTGTATGCCCGCGATCGGGCTAGTCGGGGGGGTGGGGGATGAATTACGTTTTGCCTGCGATCGGGCTACTGGGGGGGAGTTTACATTATGCCCGATCGGGCTGCAGGGGGCGTCAGTCCCCGACAGCTGCTGCCTGGAAGGGCGCCAGGCACAAGTTGTCGGGGATCGGCGCACCTTAATGCTAATGGCATGCAAATGGGGCCATAATTAGATGCAAATGGCCCCCCATGCACCTTGCATAAATTATGGCTTCATTTGCATGTCCCCTTTTGAATACTGCAGGTGCTGCGCATGGCGCAATGGAACTTATGCAACCGCATCTGAATGCTTCACTCTAACCACTTGCAGTGGCGCAGTTCCACTGCGTCATGCACAGTGGTTGTGGCCAGGGGGCAATATTCAAAGAAGTTGCTTAGTAGCACACCTCCATTAATTATCACCCTGGCCACACACCTGTGCAACTTTTTTGTGCAGTGCAAGGGCTTGCACCACAGAATGGCGCAGTTTGAATATCAGGCCCATAGGCAATAATATCATCCAGTGTAGTCAGTATTGGACTGTAAGGCAGCGCCCAGGATCAGCGTGAGTATCAACAACAAATGTTGTGGTACTCATTATGCCACTGGGTGGTCCGGTATAGCACAATAACGACAACCCTGGAGGGTATTATTTCACTCATACAATGGGCAGTGTGAGGCAAAAATCAGTTCCATAAAAAATGTTAATAAAACATCACTTTAAAGCAAGTTTTGTAATACTACACTTCCTCCACCTACTTTCCAAGTTTTATTTTTTGGTCTACAGACTTTTGTTCTGCTGGAGGATCTGTACTTCATTTTTAAAAACTTGCTCATTACTGATTCATTGCAGTAAGAAAGAATGATAAAAACACAGTGGAGGTATGGGGAGAGCAGGAGTAAAGGTGTTGGGGGTGAACTTTGCTGTCCACTGACTCACTAGCTAAGTGAGGGGTGAAAACAATGGCAACAGTTCAGTCCGAAAAATTTGAATCCCCAAGGATAAGGTATGATTTTTGTTGTCACCAAATTCCAACAAACTGGAACCGGACAAAGGGGTGTTTACAGCTTACAGATACTAAATCTGATAATTACTGTATATGAATGCACTTATGCTGGGATCAATTAACAACCAGACCCACTGTAATATACAATATCAACTGTGAATCAAGTGATTTACATTTCAGTACATCAAGTCTCAATGGACAACAGTAGCCGGCATAATACACTTTGATGTGACTTGTTCTCAACGCCTATAGGAAAACTTTAGTGCAAGTGAAGAACACATACATACTGTGTATACAAACTATCACATGACTACATGTGAACTCGGTAAACTTATACAAAATATAACATGTATATGTCAATTCTCTCAACTAATGGCAATAAACAGAACCAGATCAACATAGTTAGTCACAGGCATGAGCACAACTGGAATGTTTGCATTGCAATCGGTAGACAGAAGCAACAGAACAAAATGTCAGTGTTCATTCCAGTTCATTAACAGTTTCTTCACTCGACTACAGAAGGCAGTGGCTTGAAACTGGTATAATTGTCCGAAGGGAACGCTGTGCGGATTGCTGTGACTGCACATGCGGGAAGTACTTTACGATTCCATTTCCCCAGACGCTGCCAGATCCATGTCACAAATCGACGGTATGCAACATGTCTGTATGTCCTAGAAAAAAACAGAACAATAAAATATTATGACATACCAAGTCTGAAGTCATACCTTGGCAATATAACATACTATATATACTGTATGACATTGTCTGACTTGCGGTATCATATTTATTTTCACTTGAGGAAAATGACATTAGTTTATATCACAAGTAGAAAAGCCACAAATGACATATATTGATATAATTGCCATCAAGTGAAGATAAGGATGATATCTTCAGTCAGCCCATGTCATGTTATGTTTATACAAAATAAATTTTGGGCACCATGGAGCACAACACCCCACAAACAGTGCATCACATATTCCTCAACCAAAGATGACATTATACATAGTGCATTAGTGGTGAACTCATTGGCTACACAAAGCATGACACCCCCGAGTGGGTATCCGGTGATGGTTACCAACCAGTGAGCCCACGACTGAACCACCCATGGCATGCTGGCAGGGGATGACCAACTCCCACACCTAGACTGGATATGCACTTGGTAGTCCCCTCTGTAGCCGGTGTAGGCCAAACTCGGATGGTCATCAATACGCAGTGACTAAGATGATCAATTGTTTTCCTTTTTCTGCCTCCGAGGCAGGGTGTGCAATGCCAGCAGAGGGAATACTGTGCACACACATTCGCACAGTGGCACTGAGGATGTAGGAGCTCCAGCCCTCACACACATGCTGCCTTGGCATATCTCCCACCCCCCCTTTGGAGAAGTGTGGGATCACAGGGCTTCTCTCCAGATTCCATTACTTCTGTGTCAGACAGTGCAAGCAGATCCCTCACAATCTCTGGACGCCGACACCCGCACCCCCTGGGCCTGGTGTGGCACCCCACAGGGCCGGCCTTTCATTGCTCATGCACCCCTGTATGCAGGATCCTCTCAGGTTCTAGGGGATGCTGGTTGTGGCCATCAGCCACAGAGATCGCGCACCACCATAATCCACAAGATTTTAGTGTTCCCTGAGAGCAAGACATGCAATGGTATGAAGGCATTATGTGCCGATGACTGCCGTGCTCTCCCCCTTATTTCTGCTGCCTGCTGCTGTGCCACTGGCCTCCACCAGCTGTCGCTACAGTGGGCTGCAGTGCCCCAGCCCTTCCCAGAAGGAGGAGAGCAGTCATGGGATGCCCAATCCTTCCTCTCCCCTGCCAACCCCAATCGGCTCGAGTCAATTCCCGAACACAGGTCAATAGCGTGGTGCGAGGTGTGGCGTCCAGCGCCTTAATGCTTAGTGCCACTGGGCCAGCTGCTGCTTGGCCTTTTCCTTCTTCTGACGCTTCTTCACACCCCCAATAGATGTAAGTAAGCTAGGGCAGTCAAGAAGCGGAGCACATAACAACGTGCAAAATAGGCAGGAATCAGCTTTCAAATCTGTAATGTGACTGGCAGGCACTTGCCATGTGGGTGACACTATGAATTACACCAATCATCAAGGCACAAATGGGGTGATTTACAAGTCATTATGGCCCTAGTTGTGTTGTGCAGTACAGCCCTGCAAAATGCACCTGGCACCTAGCACACCATGTGGTGATGTCAGTGGAAGTGTTTTGGTTCGCCACTGAACATTACCAGACTCGCCTGCAATGTTCAAAACATGATGACCGTGGTAGTGTAGTGGTCCCCCCTCACTCCCTGTACCACAGATTGCCTTGATAGAACAAAGTTGAATCTCACTGGCAATCTACTTACACCTCCTCCATGCCCAGAGCCACACAGACCATAACATATTACAGTCCATGCCCAGTGGTAGTCACGCGGTACCCCCTCCCTGAGATCAAAACAAAGTACAGAAAGGCAACACCAGTCCCTCATACTCCAGTGGTGTTCCCTCCACAAGCAACAATCCATGGCATTATATCACACATTCATTCTCCCTGGTGCTGTACTGGTGCCCCTGGTGCCCCATCCCCCGGACCCAGAGCTCTCTTTGAATGCACCCCCACCCAGTCACTGGGAGTCCAGCGGTAACACCCACACCACCCATGTCCACATTCAGCTGTGCACCATATACCATAAGTCGGTGGTAGTCCAGTGACCACCCCCCCAACGGCCGCCTGCATACACAGCATCCCTCCCCCCTCATTGGCGGAAGACCGCAATCCACCTGCATATCGCCCAGCCTCCGGCCACATGACAGCGTACAATAAGAATTGTAAGCCAGTTGGTTCAATGGCCTTGCAGTGCATACTGTACATGTCACTCTCAAATACGCGAATGGTTGGACCACAACACTACCAGGGAAGATTTATCTAATGTAACCATAGTGATCAGAGGAATGGAGGGGGGGGACAGTACGCCAACAGTATTCATATATCTGCTCGTGGAGTGTGTTCTGGATTGTCAGGTGGGCATCCACATCTGGTGGCTCCTGAAGTGCACTGTTACCTCTACCAGTATACCACAATATCACATTTCCCTTTCTGTTGACCAATCCAACCCCGATTTGAAGCATATTTTTTATAGACAACAATCTCTGTCGATAGTCCAATTTACTGTACTACTACACTTTCAATAACAATATGCCTCTTTATCTCCTACCTAAATCTTCAATTTACCAGTCTCGAGAGTGCTCAGACAATCTATTATGCAGGTGGTCCCCTCTGTCAGTCAGTACTGCTATGGTCAAACCCAACTCCATAACAATGAAGCACAATACGCATGCAATGTGAGACGCCCCAACTGTAAAAGGCATGACCACACATTAAATAACCAACAAAATTAATAAAATATGTTTCATTACTCATTGAGTGGTGTCCCATCATCAAAAGGCCCCTCCAACTCAAGATACTCCACGAAGGACACCTCGATTACTCTGTGATCCAGGCAGTTCACTTGGAAAGTGTCAATGTCAGTAACACAGCTGGCATCTTCGTTGTCCATAATATCACTGACAACATCAACTTCAGAGCAGCAAACACATTCTAGATCCATTGCCATTGCTGCACAGTGACAGCAAGTGCACCTTTGGAAAAAAATGAAACAAAAATAAATAAATAAGCAACCTTTGATTCGCTGCATCCCACACAGATGTTATATACTTACAAAAGTACTACATGGCCAACTATTCATAATCAGTGTATTATGTCAAAAAGGGAGTTTGATTCCTTGTAAGCTACAAACTGATGCTCAACAGGTTCATAGTACTTGGGAAAATGATGTGACATGACACACGTTATTCATACCGTTGTTCATTATCAATTTTTTTTTCTGTCTTGTCATCTGTAATGTACAGGTTCGAGAATGCTGTCCTACTACAGAGGGATACAATCACATTTCATGACTTCTGCAAATGTGGTACAACACCATTTTGAAAGGGATGGAATTCTATGCAGAACAACAGTATGCTATGCAGTAAAGCACTATTCTATATAGAAATCCATCCATTTCAAAATACATTTGTACCACAGATCAAAGATCATTGAATGTGATTGTACCTTTCTGTGGTACAGCACCATTGTTGAACCTCTACTTACTTCACTTGTCAATTTCATTTTGAGACAGAAAAAGAAATGCATTCAGTAATTTACAGTATACAAAAACAGGTTAAGCAAACTTATGCATAACCAGCGCATTCTGCAAACTCTGGATTCTGATTCCCATGGACCTCTCCAGATTAACTGTTGAAGTCATAAGGAATCATAGTCCCTCTGTCGCAGAACACACTGGTTGTGCATAGTGGCCCATCAAGTACACTCTATGTTGGCCGCATTCAAATTTGTAAACAATCACAACACATGCATGCAAGGGTCAAACGTGATGTATGTAGTCCTTATGAAAACAAAAAACACATTTAGATCACATTGATATGTAACATAAAACAGAACAGGTGGCAGATATGCTTATAGGGATGGCAACATTAGGGAGCACTGAAAGACTAAAGCAGGGAAAACTGAGGCTCAATAAGGAGGAGGGTGGTTGTGCAGAGTAGAACAGTGAAAAAACAGGGATATTGATCCAATACTTTCACTCAGTATTCACAAAGGAAGAGGAGGGTAAGGTAAGTCATAAAGTCAGAATAGCCAATCTGGATAATGGGGGTTGATATCATCCCTTTCACAGAAGACAGGGTTGTGAAACGACTACCACAAGTGAAGGTGGATACAGCAATGGGGCATAATGGGATTCACACAAGAATTCAATAAGAAGTAAGGTGACAGCTAGTAACACCACTGACTATCCTTTCCAACAATTCATTGGGAAGATGGTGTGGTACATGAGGAGTACAGGAGGGTGCATGTGGTTACCCTTCATAAAAGTGGGATCAAGACTTAAGCAAGAAAGTATACATCTGTCAGTTTTACCTTAGTGTTAGAAAAACAGTGGTCAGCACTTGTGAAAGAAACTATTGTTGAGTACCTAGGCACCACTTTGCCTTTTGATGTTTCTCCTGCCTCCCCCAGGTTTGAAACTTATGCTCCAGTACTACTCTGCAATATCCACACACAAGCTCCATCGTCTATTAACCAATACATTCCATCCCTTCACGGTCTCCCCCCCCAACTCATCTGCCTGCACTTGATGCAACAGCAATGAGATATAATCTTCTTCGTCTTATCTTGGAGTCGACTGTCACATAGGGTACCACAACAAATGCTGTCTCTCAATGCCCTATCACGTAAATCAGTCCATGCTGTAGCAAATAAACTGTTTATGCAAACTGTTACTTTCGGCATAACCAGCGGCTGCCATTTCCACTGCATCTCACCAGTGATGCCATTACCCTACACCAGCAGCATTCAAAAGATCAAAAAAATTCAGACAGTCGCACTATTAGGAATTTACCATGCTTCTGCTGGCTGCATGTGTCGTCTGTTTCTCACAGCGAGGTGCCCAGTCAAAAGCGCTGGCTCATCATTATCGGATGAATCGGTCCCTGCATCTCTGACGTCCACATCGGCATCAGGCTCATACATGTAGGGCTGGATCCCTACATGTAACTCAAACTCCAGTGACAGATTTGATTCTACATCAGCCATCTTCTGTAGCTATCTGGGTGCACAACAACACTTCGGTCGCTCAGATGACATCATCACGTCATGTGACCGCTACAGCTAATTAAGAACAGTCCGGAGCACAGCGTGAGGGTGGGACTCAGTAAACGGCCTATAAAATAAGGTAAACACCTTTCAGTGAGCATTTCTAACACAGCGACATGTTACAATGTGAGTTGAAGTACTAAAAAATGTATTCAAGAGAACTGAAAATACCAGATCTATTTATGTTCCCTTTAAGTCCCTTTTCATGACTTGCTAATACATTTTTTCATGAGTCCTTTTTCGTACAGGTGACAAAGGATCCCTTGTCAAGAAAAATGATTTCAGACATAGTCTTTCTTTTTTTTTGCCAATTCTCTTTTCCTGACAAGGGATCCTTTTTGATTGGATATTTCTGCCTAAACAAAAAATAATCTATTGACACGGAAAAAGATTTTGGAGTTAGTTTTTCGCCAGTTCTTTTTTCATTTGAAGGAATCCTTTTTCATTTGATACAGAAAAGGATTCCTTCAAACAAAAAAGCTCTTTCCAAGCTGTCCCCATAATTTTAATGTGTTTCCCTGGTGTCTAGTGGCACCCCCACCCTCCCATATATTTATATTTATATGTTATATATGTTTTACTTATATTTATGTATCCGTTGTTCCCTGGTGTCCAGTGGCACCTCCCACCCTACAGTTGCCTGTTCTGTAATATTTTATTTTTCTCCCTGGTGTCCAGTGGGACCACCTCACCCTCCAATTGCCCTCCCCCTATTTTTGGGGGTTTTCTCTGGTGTCTAGGGGTACCCCTCACCCTCTAATCACCAATGTGTTTCTTATAAATCTGTAATAAAGAAAATATTCCCTCAATGATTTTTTCTTGTAAAATAGTCTCCTGCTGATCTGCCCCCCCCACACTGACCTCCCACTGAGCACCCACCACCCCACACCCCCAACATACCCTCACTCATCTGAACAGGTTCCAGGGTAAAGATTCACTGTCTGATGGAAGACACTTCATGCTGCTGCAACCATCAACTACTATATGACAAACTAAGCTAAGTGAGCTTCAATGTATTTCAAAGGGGTTTTCAACTTTGATGCATAACTTTGTAATTCTTGCATATTTTTCCACCAAATTTTCAACACGACCTTCTTGAGACCCCGCCTCATGAAAAATGTTGGTGAAATTAAGCAAAAATGGCCCATAAGGAAATTTCTTGGTCTCTTGGTGAAATCACCTTTCAGTTGGGATTTGAAGATTTTCGCCAACCTTATTCATGAAGTGGGGTCATAAGAAGGGTATATTGAACATTTTGGGTCAAAATATATAAATATAACAACGTTATGTGTATCCATTGAAATTTTCCTACTCTAGCTTGTAACTTTGGCAACTTTAAATATTTTCACCCCAGAATTTCAATATAGAAATTTTTTAAACCTCCTAGTTAATGTGACAACTGTCTTTTTTCAAATTCTGAATATTATATGGAAAAGTGTGAGGTCACTTTATATCTTCAAAGATACACTTCATCAGTTGAAAATTGTTTTCAAAATAGTTTATTTGCTTCACCCTGATATTTTGCTCCGTCTCATGGAGCTTTTTCCAAGAGCTTTATTTTCTGTAATCAATTAAACAAATGTTTTGTATAGATTTTCTTATGTATAGCATGGTTAAAAATCTTATAATATTGTAGTTCACTGATTAAGGTAAAAGGATTACCACATTGCTCCACTCAAACTATTAAATTTCATTCTTTAACAAATCACACTATTAAATTCCTCTGGGCTTCTATAAGTATAATATACATATTTAGTAAGGCTTCATTTTAACGTCATTTTAGCACTTGTTCCACTTCCACCAGTAAGTGTTAAAAAGTTGTTAAATCTTCTCTAAGAGCCATACTTATCCTGTAACTAAGAAGATATAGGAGTTCCCTGCAGCTTTTTAAGCTGTTTCCTTAGTGCCTTTCAAAGTGTCATACAACCAATAGCTCGAAAAACATATAAATATTGCTTAGTTTACATCTTTGAAGTTGTCACTACATTAGTGTGCTCACAAAACCTCCATAATGCATTTTCCTGGACTTGTAGTTTCTTGCTGCTTGTGTTTAATGGCACATTTGAGGTTATTGCTGCTAGACCCCTGCCTTCTCTTCCCTCTTCAGCCCGCTCATCCTTAACCCAGAATGACAATATCCCCTGGAGTCTCATGTTGTCTCTGTTACAAAAACCACTTGCTAAAAAAAACTGAATGAAGGTGAAGCTGGTATCATATTACTAGGGCTAGGGGGCTCATAAAACAATAATAGTGGTATGACATGTTTTATGCAAATCATGAAACAAGGCAAATTGTGTACTTGAAATTGTTTATTTATTCCTAGGCAAATGTTTGAGGTGAAGGATTTTTTTAACCATATTCAACATTGAGTTATTGGCATACAGGAAGGGGGGGGGGGTTACTACCACATTAGTTAAAACCTAGACCCTTTATTCAAAATGTATGGGTTGTCTTTATTAACAGGTTCTCTGATACATTATTCTCAGCTGTTAGATCAGTACAATATCGCGGATGTGTCCCTCTTTAAATTCTTAGTTGAAAGTTATCTTAATAATTGTTCTGCTACAAACTGTGCAGTCCATAAGAGTATTGTCATTGTCCACAGCTGAGTGTATCAGAGAAACCATAGTATCTGCTCATGTTGCTTTGTACATGTCATAGTCTCTTTATGAATGCACCACTATGTCCAAAATTGATAGTGTATTGTTAAATACCACACAGAAAGTCCTCCATCCTGCATTGTGTTCACCAGCATGCCTGCCAGTTGGTTTCTGTGTTCACGCCTATATTTTTGTCCAGAGTTTTTAGATGGAAGATCCTTCTCCTCTCAGCTCTATCTAGTTTCTTCTGATAGTCGCCCCTCTGGCCAGCCCAGTGGTGCTGAGGGTTGAGGCACTAGATGCCATAACTCACGCCATGCTGGTGACCCGTGTTCGGGAATGAGTATGGGTCACCAGAGGTTGGTAGGTTGGAGAAGGATCGAGCATCCAGAGGACTGTTCTCCTTCTTCAGGGAGGGGAGGAGATCAGCAGTTGGCACATGGCTGCCCCCTGGTGGAAGCTGGGGGGCAACACCACTGACGCTGCAGAAACAAGGCGCTGGAAGAGGCAGACATCGGGAGGAGCGCATATGAAAGCGTGCGTGCTCCATCCCTTGGTGTCATTGCATGCCTCCTCCAGCAGGGGAACTACACTACAGAAAAATTTCCAGCAGCATGAAGACTGCTTGCTGGCACTACCGTGGTCCTGCACCAGGCAGATCCCCCCTGGGTCCACCCCTACTGGTCTCCATGGTGGCTGGCGAGACCAAGAGGGGCAACGGTTGGGAGGTCAAGAGCTCTGCCCGAGACTGGGGCGGTGGCAACCTAGCTGGCTAGATGGGGGGGAGGAACCAAAGGCACAACCTTCCCCCAGCCATAGAATAAAAATAAATAATCCAAAAAAAAAATGATAGTCACCCCCTCTATCAGGAGGGGGAACTGCCTTATATTTTGTGGTTGCTTAGCAAAATCACCATTCAGTCAGGATTTTAACATTTTCACCAACCTTGTTCATGAGGTGGGGTCATAAGAAGGGTATATTGAAAATTTGGGGTCAACATATGTAAACATGGCAAAGTTATGTGTATCCATTGAAATGTTCATACTTTCACTTGTAACTTTGGCAATTTTAAATATTTTCACCCAGAATTTCAATATAGCCATTTTTTAAACCTTCTCATAAATGTGACAGCTATCATTTTTCAAATCCTGCCAAAATGATGTTGCAGTGGTGCGGAATCATGTTTTGATGGGGATTTGGAAATGTTATGTACCGCGTACATAAGGTGGGGTAATAAAAATGCTATACTGATAATTTTGCTTGCTGTTCTACTACAGATTGAAACTCAGGGCCCATAGGGTTGGGAAAGGGGAAGTTTTTGTTTTGATGGTGGGTGACACAGGAAAAAAAAACACGCCATGCGAGGTTTTTAAAAGGCAAATTCCAGACTACAGAAATATGAAGGATGGGGGATACAAGTGGCAGAGACACTGCCACTGGGAGGGGCTGCGCAGAGATGCCATTATGGGGAAGGGATATTTTTGCACAGGGCCTGAATGACATTTTGGATGGGTTGCAGGACAACACGTGGGGCCACAAACATCGAGAGGAGGACAACAGCCAACATAACACAACAAGGGCATCATTTCATGGGAGAAAAAAGGATGTGGGCAGGGGCATAGAGGGGTCTAAGCTCAGCAGTGGGCGATAAGAGGAGACAACCTCAACAGTAACAATATCTAAATTTTGAAGGCTGGGGTGAAGGTGAAAGACAATATCCATGTTAGGTGGCCGGTCGAAGTGTGCATACGCCTAGCACCAATGGTTGATCAAGGGCTTGAGATACAAAGGATTTTGGGCCCCATGTACAGGGCAGGGGGAGACAGCACCGTACGGGGGGAGGGTGGTAGTGGAGATGGCATAAAAAAAATAAAAAAGGGAACAACTATAATAATTATAATAATAATAATGATAATGATAAGAAGGTATTAGGGAAGACAATGTTAACAGTTTTTATTTCTTTCAGTTTTTCATGATTTTCTTTAGGGACGTGTGCTGGGGACATGGCACAGAGTGCCATGAATTGGTGGAGGGTATGGAGCCCTTGATCAACCATTGGTGCTAGGCGTATGCACACTTCAACCGGCCACCTAACATGGATATTGTCTTTCACCTTCACCCCAGCAGGGAAGATGCCTACATTACTATATTGGAGTTAGTGGACAGGGCAAACAAAGTATGGGAATTGGTGGAGGGTATGGAGCCCAGGAGACCAGTTGAAAAGCGCAAGATGGAGAGAGGCAGGGCGAAAAGGAAAATGACCTCTGACTAGGCCAAGCAGCCCTGAGAGGCCGCCACCAACTCCAGAGGGACTGACCTAACTGGAAAACCCCCTGGTGGTGGCACTTTATTCGCACTGAGGTATGCATCCACATCTGCAAAATTGAGGAAAAGAGGTGTTTTTTAAAGTGCAGACGCAGAGTCTTGCTTCCGCATAAATTTTTATAGGGGTATTTTTTGGACTTGTCCAAGGAAAGTTTCTTTGTGATTGTGGAGATTAGGGATATGTCCCGGGGTGTGTCCAGGGTCTGGAGGGTGGGCAATGTGATTGTAACCCCAGGTTGTAGCCCCTTTCTTATGGCTTTTTTACTGGGCTTTTTTAGCACCCTGCTTGGGCTTCCCAGTGGCTGTGGTGGATCCTGGGGGGTGAATCATGTGCCCGAGCTTGTGTCCCAGCTTATGTGAATGCACACCTGGGGGGGGATGTAATTTGACCCAGGCACTTGACCCTCACCAGGACCCTCATTACCTCACATCTGGCCTCATGTCCTGCTCACATCATCCCCAACATCATCAAAGAGTGGGAGGAAAGACATCTGCCTTGCTCATGCTTGCTCATGGCCTTGCTGCTGCTCCCAGTCTTGTGCTGCTCCCACAGGTGCTCCCTCTGCCTGGTCATCTCTCCATTCATCTCCTTGCTCCACCGCTTGCCTTCCACCTTGCCCAATGTCATGCCCAGTCTCCGGAATGGCCTCCTTGTCTCCCCCAGTCTCCTGAGCAGAGGCATCCTGAAGAACCGGAAGAAACTGCCGGGAGAAACTGGAGGAAGAACCCAGGAGGAAGAAACAGGACTCCATTCTGGGACTCCATTATAGCAGGTAGGCATGGAGCTATTTAGGGAGCTATTGCTGTAGCAGTACCTGGGATGGGACCTGGGAGCAGAACAAGCTGGACCCACAGTCACCGTATGATTAAGATTAGTGCTAAACTCAGGGCTAAACTGTGTTAACAGCATTGCTTTTGGGGGTGTAGAGAGAAGGGTGTGTCTAGACACTGGGGAGTATGTGAAATGGTCTGTTATGGTTGCCATTTAAAACCAGGAAGACCAGGCAGGAAAAGCTTGCTGTGGAAAGAGGTGTACTAGACTGCAGGGAATTAATGGCATGGTAGGGTGGTTTGCCACATGAAACCAGGGAGTGCTTGCCATTGGGGCTGGATGCCACTGAACACCAGAGAATACATAACATAAGGCAGGATCAGGGGTTGCCACTGCATACCAAGGAATACTTAGCATAGGACATATTGATGGCCAAGGGTACCATTGGGCACTGGTTCTTGGCATGGAACATAATATAGTAATTGAGGGGGCTACCACTATTCCCATTGCTGGTACAGATTCCAACTGGCAAGAAGGAATTAGAGTTGGCCATCTGGCAGTACCACTGGGCGCAAGAGAGTGAATGCTGACTACTGTGAGAAAGTTTAGGACTGGGTACCACTGCACCAGGGAATGTTTGAAATTGGTGGTGGTTTCAGCGGACATTTCACTAGATAACAGGCAGTGATTGGCATAGGGAGGGGAGGGAGTGTCATCGAACATCATGCAGTGCAGGGCATGGCATGAGGAGGGAGGGGCATGCGACTAGAGACTAAGTAGTGCATATCATGGGGGTAGGAGTGCCACTGGATATCACAGGGAATCAATTCTGGGTCTCTGTTTTAGCAACTCAGGGCTCTGCCTCACCTCCACATATGTTAATTGATAACAGTTGTGCAAGTCAGATCTGGGTCTCCAGGTTCATAGCTCAGTATTCTACCTCACTTCCCCAGATGGTTACTAGTGGTAGTGATAGGATTAAATCCCAGGGCTTCTGGTTCACAACTTTTTGCAGTACTCTCCCCAAGCATAAAGCAAGTAAGTAGTGTGGGTGTGGTGGGAGAATCCAGTCTGGGTCTTCAAGTCCCCACTATGACTGGGTGGGCAAAGGAAGGCAAACTGAACTTCATATTGCTGTGTCCTTGTAGTTTAGGCACATCCCCCCGGAAGTGGGAGTACAAGATGCCATAAACAATAAATAAAATAATTTCCAAAAACTGACTTCACTACATTATGCGGGAGATTATATATGAGTTATCCTTGCACCTGGTCCTTGTATCTCTCTAGATGGTTTTATTTGCTAAGTCTAGAGAAAGACATGTCAAAGAGATCAGCTGCAATTTTGGGTGCAATTTATATTCATTGCTGAAAAGAAGAACAAGCATTTGGCTTTTTGTGTAGCACAGTGCTTCAAAACAAATAGTGATAATTTTTCTTAATTTAATTTCTTAATTGCTAATTGACACAGATTAGCATAATTTTCTAGTCATGTACACACATTTAAGTTTCTTGAGAATTTTATTTCGGCGCTGAGACTAATGATTCAGATGGGGGATGGGCCTGGACCGGGGCCCGGACAGGATGCCGCCCGAGTTAGGGGCAAAAACATTGTGGGGGTGGGGCTCAAAAATGTCTGGGACAGGCACAAGGGCATCATAGGGGTAAGCCCTTGAATTGCACCCTGCACTTTATGGACTGCAGCTGTCCCTTGCCTCTGGTGATCAATGTTGTGATTACATTACTCTGTATGCCTGGGTCCCTATGACCCTGGGATGGTCCTGGTTATACTAGCATTGCTGCAGTATTCAATGTGCTTGGCTTGGGGCCCAGCTTGGGGCTTGGCTTCTTAGGGCAGCTGTTATTTTATCACATTCTAAGGGGGAAAGGAAAGGGGGAAGAAACAGAGCCATAGATCAAGTTCAGTCTGCAGCAAAAAAAAAAATAAATGGCAGAATAGATGGGTCAAGTGGCTCTTATCTGCCATCAGATTCTATATTTCTGTATTTCTATGTTTCAAGAGTGCTAGTCACCCAGGATAATCATCAACTAACAAGAAGGGGGATTATTGTGTTAGGGCAGAAGTTTGATGTCTATGTTGGCAGATGATTATACTAAGGAGGGTGGAGACTGATGTTCAGGGAGCCACAGAGGTAGGAGAACAAAAAGGGAACCTAGCTAGGATTCCTCCAGTAATGGGGACTAGAAGCAGTGGAGAAGGAGGCACCATGACAGGTGTCCATAATAAACTAAGAGAATGAGTAAGGGAGCGGGGCACGCAGAACAATCAAGTGGCAGGAAATTAAAGAGGGAAGGTGAAGACAAGGTGGGGGAACTGACAAGAATGGGAAGGGTATTGGCACATGCTGGAATACAGTCTGCCTAAATGTCAGGAGTTTAGGGAATACATTTAGTCATCGTGGCAGATGTGGAATTAGACCTTGTAGTCATCATAGATACAGAGATACAGAGGCCACTGGAAAAAATGACTAGGACTCAGCAATACAAGTATACACCATGTATAGGCAAGATAGGCATAAGACAAAAGGAAGTGGAAGACAGAATGACAGTGTATGCTTCTAAAGAATCACTGTGGTGCTGCTTACAACCACATCGGGTAAGAAACTGTGCATAGGTGTGGTCTACAGACCACTGGACAGGGGGACAAAGGAGATATGGAACTGGGGCAGAAATTGAAAAGGGGCAGAAAAGGGTGAGGTAGCAGAGGTTGGGGATCTTAATCTATCAGACGTAGACTGGCATATTCCAATAGCTAAGAGATCCAGGAGTCAAACCATGCTTAATGCATTGCAGGTCTTCCTGCTGATCCAGCTGGCCCAGTCCAGCTGGTCAGAGTACCCACAAGGCAAGCTTCCATCCCGGCTGCCATTCTGGATATGGTGCTCACCAACTCAGAAATGGTAAGCAGAATTAGAATTGGGGAGCAACTGGGATCCAGTGAACATAACACCATATGGTTTGAACTGACCCTGGGTAATAGCACACCGGGCAGCACACCCTCATTAAAGGCCATTGTTTAGAATTGCAGAAGAGCAGACTTTTATAAGATAAGAGAACTAGTAAAGGATAAGCTGAGAGGAGTGAAGGAAATTAGGGAAATGGAGGAGAGGTGGCATGTTGTTAAAGGGGCCATTCTAGATGTAACTAGGGCATCCCTGCCCAGCACACATTCTAAACATGTAAACAAGCATTTACATACAGTTATTGCTGTTTAACAACATTATGTTGGGGGCGTCCGTAAAGTTATACCAGCTAAATGCTGGTGTAACTTACGTTGCCAGTTCTCCTCTGTGGGTTCTTGTAGAATCCCGATGTGGGGACATTGTGGCTGCTTTTATAGAATGGGGAGCAACTGCTGCCATAAATCCCCTAGTGCCATGTGGCAGGGGGTTTATGCGGCATAACTGCTGTTCAGCACAAGCGGCCTGCGACATGTCGCAGGCCACTTTGTAGAATTGTGCATGTCGCAACTGCTGGCATAAGTTGCTACATGTGCCATTCTACTTGGCGCAACTGCTGTTACACCAGAAGTAACCCTTCTAGAGTCTGGCCCTTGGGCTTGGTAAGGGGAAAAGAGGACATTTTAAAGAAAAAGATTAAAAAAACAGAAGGACGTGGAAAGGATAGTGGGACCATTCTCAGACCCTCCCTTACTCGGGATGCTGGTGTCCCCATTAGGTTTGGTCCCCAAGAAGCAGCGAGGGGAGTTCAGGGTCATTCACCAACTGTCTTTTCCAGAAGGGGATTCAGTCAATCATTATGTTGATGAGAAGGACAGCAGGGTGTCTTATGTCACACTGGAAGAAGTGATACAGATTATCGGAGCCACCCCAGAGGCATGGCTGGCCAAGACACACATAGACTCTGCATTTAGATTATTGCTGGTACATCCAGAAGACTGGGATCTGTTAAGCTTTAAAATGTATAGGCAGTATTACTTTGACAAAGCCATGCCTATAGGGTGCTCCACGGTCTGTGCCACTTTGTTGTTTTTCTTTGGGGGGGTATCTCTTTCTGCTTGAACTACCTGGTCTGCTCCCATTACTGACAACTCCTTGGGACTCTGGCCACCATCTGACAACCCCCGAGCTCCATTAGGGTTCTTGCCTGTTTCCCCTTTGGCTTACCCCCCCTGCAGAGGGGTGATGGGAAGACCCCCATCTCACCCACCAGGTCTGGATCCAGATTCGGCAACTTCCCCCAGAGACATGTTCCATTGGATGGCAATAAAGCTGCCTGACCAGGAGGTCTACCTTTTTCTTGCTTTTCTCCCTGGAGCTGAGGATGTGCCATGACACCCGTGGAGGGGAGCGCACATGCATCTGCACGTGCTCCCTCTTGGTGTCTGCCCCAACTCCTCCCCTGAAGAATAGCACAGTGCGTAGACCTCCAGCCCCTGCCAGGGGGCAATCAGGTACTGACTGTTGTGGACCCCCCTCTCCAGAGAAGGAGAGTAGTCCAACAATTGCTCAATTCTTCTCCTCTCCTGCTAACCTCTGGTGACCCAAGCTCACTCCCAGACACAGGTGAACGCATGACGTGAGGTAAGGCAACCAGTGCCTCTGCCCTCAGCATCACAGGGCTGGTGCAGCCTGTGCACATTTAAATTATTTAGCACATGTCTTCAGTGGATTTTGCCAGCAAAAGACAGGGTACAGGGCTGTCATACACTACTTGGATGATTTTCTCCTCATAGGAAATGGAAAACAAAAGGCTGAGCACATGCTTTCCTGTTTCCAAGAATTGTGTCAGGAGTTAGGGGTGCCACTCACTCCAGACAAAACTGAGGGACCCTACAGAATGATAGTGTTCCTGGGGATAGAGATTGACACATAAACAAAAATGTTCCATTTACAAGACAAAAAAGTATGGTGATTGAATGAGCTCATAGGGGTGCATTTGGATAGAAGGAGGGTGAAGCTAAGACAGGTGCAGCAGTTGCTGGGGCACCTCAATTTTGCCTGTAGGGTCATTGGCCCGGGGTGAGCATTTACCAGATGTTTGGCCTGGGAAACTAGAGGTGTGACCAGATTGCACCACAGGATCAACATTACAAGGGGCCTCAAAGACGACTTACAGGTATGGGAAACATTTATACAGACTACAATGGGAGGTCCTTTTGGCAAAACAACTGGGTGTACAACACAGAGCTAGAATAATACATGGATGGAAAGGGAAGCTTAGGCATGGGGGCTATTTTTGGGGTAAATGGTTCTCAGAGCCATGGCCCAACGAGTGGACAGAGGGGGGCCTGACAAGGGATATCACACTGTTGGAGATCATGCCAATCCGGATTTGCATATTTTTGTGGGATGAAGAGCTCCATAATCAAAAAGTGACCTTTTGGTGTGACAATAAACTGGTGGTGGATGTACTCAAAAATGGGGGGCAAAATCGGAAACAGTACTGAGGGAATTACGTCAATTAGTGCTGAGGGGTTTACAGCTGAACATGTCTTTTAGAGCTAGGCACATTAACAGGGTATGGAACACTTTACCTGACAGCCTTTCCCGTTTGCAGCTGGATCGATTCCAGGCCATTGCCCCGAAGGCAGAGGGACAAAAATCACCTATTGCATCAAACATTTGGACATTAGCAAGAAGAAGCTGAATTGCTGTTTCACAACTCCTGGGCACTCAGGACCTTGAGGGCATATGAGGGGTCTGGGCGGGCATTCCAAACATTCAGGGAATTTCACCTCATGGAGGTAAGTGGGCCAGTCACAGAAGAGCAAGTAGGAAAATTTATAGTTTAAAAGTGGGAGCAGGGCCTAGCACATGCCAAGATGGGGGGGTACACCTGGCTGTGATCAGCATAGAATGCAGCCTGAAAGGCTGACCTGACCCAAAGAAAAACATATCTTCAGTTTACTGTGTTCATAGTAAAATTGTTGTGCACTCCTTCAATAACGAATAGGCTTTTAATGTTACTTTCAAGTCGTATGACCAAATTTATTACTAGGATCTATCCACTAAGCACATTAACATGAAACAGCTTGACTAACTGAGATAGAAAAGGAATGCAGTACTTATCTGAGTACCTAGCCCTCCAAATAGAGTTCATTTGCCAAAAGTCAGCTCATGGAATAAAGTCACTGCAAAGGTACACTTAACCTTCTTGGCTCAATTGCCTAATCCACATCATGTTCTCCTCATGAAATAAGCTGCTATGCTGAAGAAAAAAAGGATTCAAACAAACTTCACATCATCAGATGGCCATTAGTGTGCACTATTAGTCTCCAGCTTCTTTCAGTGCCATCTATCACTGACTGACCGGACAAAGTAAATTTTGTCATATTACTCCAATATTGTGCGAATTGCACTGGCTGCCTGTCAGATGGAGAGTACTTTTCAAGGTGGGTTTTCTCACCTATAAGGCCCTACACGGGCAGGGCCCTGGTTACCTGTCTGATCTTCTGGTACCTTCCACCTCTGTCTGAAATCTCTGCTCCTCTAGTGGTGGCCTCCTTACAGTTCCAAGAGCGAGATTAAAATCTGCGGTGGACTGAGCTTTCGGGGTCGCTGCTCCCGCTTTTTGGAACTCTTTGCCATCTGTAGTGAGAGAGGGCCCCCACTATAATGGCCTTTAAGGGTCACCTAAAGACCGTCCTATTTGTGCAAGCTTTTGGGGAGTAAAAAATTTTTTATGTGTATTATATTTTAATGTATAATTTATACGGTATGAAATACTGTACAGTTTCTGTGTGGCGCCCAGAGCCTGTGGGATTGGGCGTCTTTTTAAATAAATTTGACTTTGACTTTTGACTTTGACTGCAGCATCAAAATCTAACAATGGAGTTTGCCTGCTTCTGAGGCAGACCAGGTTGTCCTGGTGGCACCACCCAATGGCTTACTCTGTGGGGTAAGCAGAGAGAGAAAAGGGGAGGGAGTGAAGGAAGGGGAGGGGCTGACAGGGGTCAGTGAGTCACAAGGTGACATCACAAACTGGGAGGGGGCAAGACAAGGGAGACAGAAAAGTGATAGGGCAAATAAAAATGGGAGGGGTCAGTTTTGGGGATATTTAATAAGCTGCACAGAGGCATTCCACCTATTTTGCTGCCACTCTTTAACTTTGACCTCCCACTCACTCTGCAAAGGGTAAGAATTTGGTAAGAGAAAAGTTTATTTTTCAGTTTTAGTCAAAACAAGGACTGCTGAAGGTGGATGGCAGTGAGGGAAAAAAGGGAGAGAAGAAGAAGAATAAGTAAAAAAAAACACCATGATGTGTTGGGGGACAGCTGGGATGGTTGGCTGGAAATAAACACAAAAAAAATGGAGACAAAAGAGAAAATACAGAAAAGAGGCATATTTATTGAAAAGAAGTAGGAATGAAAATGGAGGTAACAAAGGGTCAAGGGTGGGGGTGGGGAGAGGGAAGGGCAAATAAATAGGACATGAAAGACAACAGCATCAATTAGAGAAAAGCAGTAATGAACTACACCATTATCTACAGAAAGAAGAGAAGAAGTCACCCAGCTTTACACCTGGGAGGTGAGAAGGAGGGAGAAGAAAAGGAAGATATAAAATTGAGATTAAAATTTTAAAGAAATTAATACAATCTGGAAGGATGTAAAAATGAATAATCACAATGTGGAATGGTTTTTGATATGATGAAATGATGTGAAATTATATGATTGATGTGTAAATAAATTAAATGCCAATCTGAGCACCACAAAAGTTGGGTGTCTGTCATCATTTGGATGGGTAGACTCCAGGACAATTTCTCTAATGCAACAGAAATTGTAGTGAAACAAAAACAAATGTGCCCCACTGATGACAAAACCCAAGCCCTGAATATATCATCCTGGTGCTCTGCAGCTGTGGTTTAATTCCAGGTGGTCAAACATAGGGGTTCTTGACAGAGATGCATGCTATTGAAGTGTATTTCCTGCACTGAATACTGATCTTCCCATACACAGATGCAGTGGAGTTTAAAAATGAACTCTGCCAACTGGAAGGAATGCTTTCCACTAAGGTTTATTAAGACCTACACAAGCCTCAACACCTCAGCCAGAAGTAAATAAATTGGCTGCAATGTAGAAGTAAACAGCTACATGTTCTGAAACATTACTTCAAGCCCTGCTCTACCCTATGATTTACATCAGCAATGACATCTAACAATTTCTTTCATACAACATAAATTTTAATGAGAAAAAAAAAATGTTCCCTACTGGGGATCAACCCCAGGCCCAATACATACTGTGCTTGTTCTCTGACACTGTGCAATCATTTCAAATGGTCACACATAAGGTTTCTATACAGAGATGTATGCTATAGGACTCCATAGTTGAGACAGTTTATAAAAAAATTGGTTTTACTGAAATGGACAATTAGCCTATCTCTACACCCCCTTGAAAAAATTCTAGAACAATTAGTCTATGAACAGGTTATGGGTTACTCGGGAGCATATGATTTGCTTTGTGTTGAGCAACACAGATTCAGACCATGTCATGGCACCTCAATGGTAAGGTTCCTGAATGATGTGCACCAGGCAATGAATAATGATAATTTGACTGGTGTTGTCTTCATGGATCTGACCAAGGCCTTTGATTTGGTCAATTACAACTTAATATTGAATAGACTGTCCTGAGTGGGAATTTCCCAGGTTGCCCTAAAATGGTTTGTACATTGTTTTGATAGTTAGGCACAAATTGCCAAATTGCACAATATAAAATGTGGTTTTCTTCTATTGTCCTCTGGTGTGCCACAGGTCTGTACCCTTAGACCAGTTTTATTTTCTATGTGTGTGAATGTCATGCTTCAGTTACCCTTGGATGGGTTACCCACAGTAGAGCGAAAACAAATCTGCCAAAAGACAACATATAAGCAGCAATATATCGGAGGCATACACACTACAGAGTAATCCTGCCACAAGTTCTGCATCCCACAGACAGTTCAGAAAACCACCACAATGTGCTGCTAAGCACCTGAATAAGAAGGCAGAACACAAACTAGAAGAATTGTGGAGGACCCCACTCCATTTCCTCTGCTCCTTTGTAGGAATACCCCGCTGGATAGTAATCTTCCACTTTATGCAGATATTATCATTATTTACTGTACAAACATTCAACAAATTTTAGTGAATTGATCTAGGTGTTGAATGTAGACTTCTCTACTCATCCATATCTAATTGGCTGCTGGAAAGTAAACTTGTAATGAACATCAGTAAAACTAAGGCTATGTTAGGAACAAAACAGAAATTTACTGACTCGTGGTGAACTTTAAATTTCAAATAGGAATTGGTAATCTATTGAAAATGTACTGTTATTTAAGTATCTTGGGATCTTAGATCATTCATTAACATTTTCTTCTCAGACTGACAGTATATGCCATACAGTAGATGGCATGTTGGGCATATCATACAAAATTCAAAAACAGTTAAATAAGGAAGCAAGATTGTCCATTGCTAGAAGTATGTTGATGTCTAGACTGAAAAATTGCTCTGTAGTGTATTAGAGTACTTGTGATGCTGACATACATAAATGGAATATTGCCTATAACATTGTTTGTAGGTTTTCATCATAGTCAATTCGAAAGACACACATAGATGCAATTTTTATCTAGTAGACTTAACTGAGTAACACCACAGAAAAAAAGAACATTTATTTCAGGGGTTCTTAAGTTTAATATGCTCAGGTAAGTATTTGGTAAGTGTTCAATGCCTCTGACTCTGTTCGGGCTATGTCTTTTAGATCTGTTCAAATCTGAATACATGGCACTGCCATTTGTTAAGCTCCATCAAGGATAAAGATCTTTTGCCTATTCAGAAAATAAAAACTGTAATACTTTTCCCACTGATGTTCTCAGGTCAAACACTAAAGCCCAATTTAAAACTATGTTAAAAACAAAGTTACACATACAGGCCCACATTTTCAAATGAGATATGCGGCGCACCTTGAGATGTGCTGGCACATTCCAACAGGTGCGCTAAAGTGCCATATTCAAAAGACAGAGATGCGTTGCATATCTCTGGATGTGCCGAAGCGCATCTATAATGTATGCTGCCCATGTGGAGTGGTGTTTCCGTGAATGTGTCATGCACCCCTATATTTAGCCAAAATGAGTGGTGCAACTGAAGATGTGCTGCTCAAAGTTAGGCATAAAAGAAGCATGCCTCAGCTGACCCACTGGCACAAGGGCAGGGTGCCAACCTTCGACGCTGGTGACCCGGGTTTGGGAACGGATCTAGGACATTGAAGGGCTGGCCTGGGGGAAAAGGATTGAGCATCCAGTGACCATTCTCCTTCTCCGGGGGGGAGGGTGGCTGAGTGTTTAGAGCTATGCAGACACCTAGAGGAGGCTGAGTGTATCACACACACACCAACATGTTTTGGGGCCGGGGCAGACACTGGCCATCATTGCACATCCCTGCCCCCATACACCTTGATGACGCCTGCTTCACCCCACCCTGAGGGGCAAGCCAGGGGGTATCGGGGAGTCAAGACTTATGTGGGAGTGGGAGGGGCGAGGTCCATGACCAGGCCGAGGTACTGGCACTGGCTGCGCAGCAACAAATACAGTAAATATAATTTAAAAAGAAGAAGCATGCCTAAGTGAAATCCACCCACAGGCATCAAGCTGTACTGCAACAGCACAAGCTATCAATGGGTCTGCCTTTTTGATGGCTGTTGTCATGAAGGGTGTGAGGAGATGGAAAGAACAACAACATGGCTTAGGGAGGGCCCATAGGTGGTATGCCCAACAGAGACAGTACCGTGCCCATGTCACATTTGAACAGCTCAGTGACACAGAGATTGTGGGACAGTACTGTCTCAAGAAGGCAATACTATGACAGCTCCAAGAGCTGGTCCATGACAAACTGCAGGCACCAACACACAGGAGTCACGCCATGTCGGTGGAGATAAAGGTGACAGCAGCAACGTGCCTGCTCACCATGGACACCTTCCAGATATCAGTGGGTGACACCACTGGTATCACACGGTCTTCCACATCCTGTCTCCTCACACAGTTCCTCACTGCCCTGCTGCCACATGCTACAGAGATTATCCCATTCCCTAGCACACAGGCAGAGAGGACAGAAATCATGCAGAATTTCCACATGGTGGCATGCATGCCAGGTGTGCTAGGGGCCATTGACTGCACCCATGTGGCAATCTGGGCAGCAGCTGATCCTGATGATGACACCTACATCAACAGGAAGAGATACCACTCTGTAAACAGCTAGGTGGTGTGCAATGCCACAGGGTGCATCACCAATGTCAGTGCCACACACCCTGGAAGTGAACATGATGCCTATATCTGGCATCAGTCAGATGGTTCAAGAGGGAGAGATATCTAGCAGCCGCCTAGTGGGTGAGTGGGGCAAGAAAACATGGCCACACAACACACTCAGTGGCACACAACACAGCTGGTGGCAGTACTAGTGGGAAGACAATGACAGGGAATGTGCACCTGCCAACTGCTATGATGAACAGTGGATTTTAGTAAAGAAACCAGCACTCCAGGCAAATATTTCAGTAGAAAGATTTTTTACTTATAAAAAAATATGTTTGTACACAATTCGTACTTACAAGAATGAAAAAACATAAAGTACACAGTTTAAAACACAATGTTATTTGGTGCAAAAAGTGCTTTTAGGCTCCCACGGTCGTGCTCTCAACCTCGGAGCTTCGGGCTCTCCTACCCCTATGTCAGGAGGTGTGGCTACACGTTACTCTCTCTCCTTATATTTTCAGTGATTCAGGTGCAAATAATAAAAACAAATTAACCCATCAAATTAAACCAGCTTTTGTGTCTAAATGTGAGAGGTCTGCATCCATCCCTAGTCTCATTAGTGAGGCTGGTTTCCATTTTCAGTTAACCACCAGATATTTCAGGGTAATTCCCTACTAATAAACCTTTCCTACTGCAGGAATAGATGCAAACCTTAATCACATTAGTAACAAAATTAATTTCATTATTTAATTTAACCATTCACAACATTATACCTGGTCAAACCCATAAAATTACATTTATTTGTGACATTATGGCACCATAATGTTTGATGAACCCACATAAATTCAGTTCATCATCATATTTTATTATTTATTACACATACAGATGTATACCCTTGAGGAAAGGAGGGAGAGGGGAGACATGATAGAAACTTTCAAATCCCTCAAGGGAATCAACAAAGTCCAAGAGGGTAGCATCTTTCAGAAAAAGAGATGTGCAAAAACAAGGGGGCACAATTTGAAGCTGGGGGGGATGGCTCAGAGGTAATGTGAGGAAGTATTTCTTCACAGAGAGGGTTGTGGATACATGGAACAGCCTTCCTGAGGAGGTCATAGAGTCAAAAACAGTGGGGGAATTCAAGAATGCATAGGACAGACATAAGGCAATTCAAGTAGGGGGTAGGAGGAAGTAGGCTATTGGTTAACTAGGATCTGCAGCTTATCCATTAGGTAGGGAAATGGGCAGACTAGGTGGGCCAAGTGGTTCTTATCTGCCGTCAAATTCTATGTTTTTATGTTTCTATACAAAAACTTCAGATAAGGCAGACTATATCACATCAGTTTAATCAAAACCCTTATATTCCTTCAGTGTATAAATGGTTTCCAGTCGATACATTCATTAAAACCACGTGGTCTTAAGGACCTAAATTTAAAGATCCTGGCTGATTCCTTTTTTATTCAGTTATTGTGGAAAATTTTGCCCGGTGAAATATTTTGTGGAATTTACACATTTTGCCAGGTGAAATATTTCGCGAAATGTGTAAATTCCATGAAATTTTCCAATTTGCACAACACTAGAACTGGATAGAAAGGGATCAGCCTGAAATTTCACCCTCCAACTAGTGAAATTTGGTGCTAGTGGTCACAATTCTGCCACTCGCGTGTGAAATTTCTTAATTTCACCATTGGACTCCCAGCCCTGATCTTTAAAAAAAAGAAAACAATCCCCTTTCCTGTCCCTGGTGTCTAGTGCCCCCCACCCGGCTGATCACCGGCCAAATTCAAATCAAGAACCCCACCCCACCCACAGTCACCTAAGCCCCGGGCCCCAATCTTTGGGAAAATAAAATAAAACATCATGTCCAGCATGTCTCTTGTGCCATGCATAACCCTGAAGGGCTAAGGGATGTCACCTTGCAGCTTATTGTGTTATACAACAATAAACAAATGTAGAGCACATTTGTCCAAAAAGAAAAAATGATGGAGTCCGAATGGTAAAAATGTCCCAAAAAGTTCTGTCCTGGATCAGAGACATATACGCATTAATAAAAAAACTCTATAAAATAAGAATATAACATCAACTCTATTGCTACATACAGCTAAACATGTCAGAACCAGCAAGTATCTATATGAAATGAATGAAAATTACTCTCCCATTACTCACAAGAGCCAGCTGGGTTCGACACAAGTGTCCATCATGGGCATTGCATAATAATCTAGAATGACTTAAATAATAAACCACAATCAGGGCAAATAGAAATGCAGCTGTTCTAAACAAATAAGGCAGAGGTATACAAAACAAAACAGCAGGTACTCTGATTGCTCACAGGGAAAAAAGTTGAATCCTCGGATGGTCCAGTTAGGCACCTCTTCATATGATGGGTCTTCTTGACTGAAGAAGGGAGTCACCTCTGCCAACAGCCCACATTAAAAGAGACATCCACCAGGGTTACTGTTGGGGGGGGGGGTAAGGTTCTTGATGTGAATTCTGCTTCTGATCGGCAGGGGGGTGGGTGGTCCAATAGACACCAGGGACAGGGGAGGGAGGTTTGTTTTTTCCCAAAGATTAGAGGCCAGAGCTCAGGGTGACTTGGGGGTTCTTGCTTTAAATTCAGCTGGTGATCAGCTGGGGGAGACCACTAGACACCAGGGTGGAGTATAAAGTAAAGTAGATGCAAGAAAAATTGCAGACGAAATTTTGTAATTTCGTGAAATATTTCATGCAGAGAAATTGCTGATTTTGCGGCAATTTTGCCAGTGAAATAAAATTTCACAACATCTCTATCCAGTTCACGGTCCCCATCCCTCCACCCCAATCTTGAAGGGACATGATCTATTCCCATGTATTTGATTCTATGCTCTCTCACATTTTAAGCCCTCTGTGGATGTCTTACTATTGGATGATTTTCATCATGTCTACGAATTGCCCTGAAGTGTTCTTGTACTCTTTCCTTCAAAAATCTGGTTCTCTGACCAATATTGACTTTACCACAAGAACACCACAGGGCATATATTACGTACTTAGTAGTACATGTGATACAATTCCGAATCACAATTTCTCAGAGACCCAGAGGTCCAGGATTTACAAACTTATTTTGACTATATTGCATCCTTTTATGTAACGCATCTATGGCAAGGAAAGAAACCTTCTGGCTTCCATCCAAGCCATAGACCCTCATTGGTTTCTTTTTTAAACTCACTTTTGATCAGGAAGCCACATAGTCTTTTGCCTCTCCTAAAAGTCACTAGGGGGCCTACTCTGTCCTATCTTTTTAGGTCCTTACCCAAGCTCAACATATGCCAGTGCCCAGACACAATTGACCTCAGGTCCATTGAAATTGGTCCATATGTGGACACAGATACCACCTTTTCTTGCTCTATTTTTGGCAATTTATATCTAAGCAGATCTTATCTTTCAATGTTATCCACCTTATCTAATGCTTGTTGCAAAATCTCTTCTTCATATCCCCTCTCCCTTAATCTTGAAAAGAGGTCTTCTCTTGATTTTTGGTAGTCTCTTTGAGTGGAGCTATTCCTTTTTAAATGTACCAAGTGCCCAAAAGGGAGATTCACAATAGTGTTTTTTGGGTGGGAATTGTGGGCATGCAAGACACTATTTCCTGCCATCTGGCATTGGTTTGCCCTGTGCTGCCGGTTTGAGGGGGAGATACCTAGTGGCCACCTAGTGGGTGAGTGGGGCAGGAAAACATGACCACACAACACTCTCAGTGGCACACAACACAGCTGGCAGCTGTACTGGTGGGGGAGACAGTGGCAGGGAATGTGCATCGGCCAACAGGCATGGTGAACCGTGGAACATGGGAGATCGCTGCAGTTGGCCCCACAGTCAGGTGGGGGGGCCAATGCAAGGGGTGGGACAGGGCAGGGGACATACCAAGCACGCACAGGTGTCAGGGCATGAGGAAGCACATGGCCTAAGTCACACACAATTGCCTGGGCAAGGCAGGGTAGAGTGCCAGAACTGTACAGGGCAGTGGCAGGGTGGCCACACAGGCAGGGCTGGTGTACTGTAGGACAGGATAGAGGGTAAACATGCCATGCCCAGACTAGAAGTGTGCATGCAACAGACATGTGGGGCACCAACTGACATAACAGTGAGTGCACAGGTGAGAAGGGGAGAATGGCAACCAGGTGGACATACAGATGCAGCAAAGAAAGGCAAGGGTGGAAGCATGCAATATGCCCTGGGGATGCCTGCTGGAGACTAACATACTGTATCCCTCCCACCCAGGTGACAGTGCATACACCCTCCTGCCATGGCTGCTC
Organism: Neoceratodus forsteri; assembly: GCA_016271365.2. NCBI lineage: Eukaryota > Metazoa > Chordata > Ceratodontiformes > Ceratodontidae > Neoceratodus > Neoceratodus forsteri. The sequence continues at coordinate 1,645,242,264 of CM057449.1, forward strand.
ACCCCCATACACCGGCCCTCATCCTAGGCTGAAAAATGCTACAATGAGGCACACACCGTGACAGACAACATCATCGAGCATGTGTTTGGCATGCTAAAAATGAGATTCAGATGCACAGACAGGTCAGCTGGTGCCTTAAAATACAGCCCTGAGAAAGTCTGTGGCATATTCTTGGCCTGTTGCATGCTACACAACACGGCCATTGACCATGGAATACTTCTCCAACCACAGAAGGGCGACAGTTTAGTGGATGAGGAACCAATAGCAGAGGATGGGCAGGCAACCCTTGACTGGAACGACCCATGGCTGGCTGCTAGGGCATGGCAGCACAGGGACACAAACATGGAGGGGCACTTCAGAGACTGCAGGTGAGTAACAGTACAGTACCAAACTGGGCAGACACACACAAACAGGGAGTAGGGTAGGGGATACACACATGTGCAGATCAGCAGACACAGCACGGTTATTATGGACTGCAATGGAAAGTGCATACAACAATGCATGGGTGGCCACTGCAGTGCCAGCATGGACAGGGGCAAATTGTAGCACAGTGGGGAATGGCATAGATCAGAGGTACTCCACTGGCACAGATGCACAATGGACACACAAGACCACACTCATCACACCCATGCCACATAGCACAACACCAGTGCCCCGACTCATGACAAGTACACCACACAGACAGTACAGACAGGCATGTCACTGGAGCATGCATATGCTATAGCACACAGCTCTGGGCAATGACTGCTGGGTTTGTGAGCAGCAATGTCTGCAGAGTGCAATGACCATGTTGACTGCACACAGGTGGCATCACTGTGTGCCACTATGGCTGCCACGGACATGTGGGTGGCTACACCTTGGCTGGGTGACACCCTCTGGGGTGTCACCCACCACAGCGGGTGACTCTTCAACCCTAGTTATGGTGGACCCATGGGACCATGACCGGGTACTCATGAGTGTTGAGTCCCCGAAGTCCAGATAGGATCCAGGGGTGTTGGGGATATAGTTGGTAGGGGACAGCATCAGCAACAATGTGGTCATGCGACGCTGTGGTGTGGGAGTGCTTGTGTTACAGCAAGGGATGCAGCAGGCACTCCTGCAGCCATGGGGCACCAGGGCTGCACAGCCCACTTCAGTGGCCTGTGCAATCCTCACAAGACTTGCGGTCATGTCCTCCCATAGCTGGCATTGCTCACCAGTCATCTGGGTGTGCCTGTCAGCCGCGTGCTCATCCATAAGGCCCACCTGCACCTGCAGTCCCTGAAAAGCCTCCCTGAGTGCTGTCTGCTGCTCCATGAATGCCCGCAGGAGCCAGGTGTGCTCATCAAGCCTGTCAGCAGAGGACATGACTGCTGGAGGGGCTGACGGGCAGGAGGGTATCAGCCTGATGTGCCACAGCCATCATCTGTGCATGCCACATGGCAGGTCACTGTTCAGCCGGAGACTGTGTGAGGGCAGGCCAGTGGGTCCTGGGACAGTCATGGCATGGGCCCCTGCAGGATGATGCTGCTGCACAGCAACCTGATGTACTGTGGTAACAGCTGATGGCCATCTGCAGCTGTCACAGCAGTAGATAGTGCATGTGCAGTGTCAGGAGGGTCATGTATCAGAACGGGATGCTTCATGTAGTCTTCTGCTGTCTGTGGCAACAGGGACAGTGGCCATGACACTGATGTGTGTGTGTTCTCCCAGTTAGGTGGCATCATCAACATCATCATCATCTTCACCTGTTGGCAATGTGAACACGGTCAGCTTCTCCGACAACACAATGTTGGGCAGGGCATCCAGATCAGCAAGCCCTAGGAGGTCCTGCAAAAGAGGTGCTCCATCGGCATCAGCCGTGGCTCTGTTGGATGTAAATGGTCCAGGTTCATACTCCACCAGTCCCACTGGATGTGCCCTGGATCCTGCAGCACCCCTGAGATGTGATGGAGCTGAATGGCAGAATAGAGAGCATGGCCAAGGATGCATGGGCATGACACTGAATGACAGGTGGACATGGGGAGGTGTGCATGTGCACCACAGGTGTGCCGGTTCAGCCACACAGGCCAAGGGCCACCACTGTGGCCTGTACTGCATTCACCAAATGGTGCTGTGTGCACTGCATCCCTGCTGGGCCATGCGTACAGAGCAGGATGGGGTGTATGGCCTCAGGGACCAGGCTGAGTCCTTGTAATCCCCCCCATGGCATCTCCACAGGCACATCATCCAGCATGTTGAACAACTGTCCACAGTGGCTGCCCATTGCAGTTGCCTGCTGTTGCCAGTGAGGTGTATACACACACACACACGGCACGCAAGCCCCAGTGGTCATGTTTGATCACTGGTGTCCTGTGTAGCTGACAGGCCTACATCCCTTATTGCAAGGCAAGTCACTGTGCTAGCCAGAGATCATCCCAGGGACTGTGTCAGTCCATGAGTGGACAGTGCACTGTTGTCAGCCCTGCCCAGCATCCTAGGGACATAGTGAATGGCCATGCATGGCAGTCTATGCACACCCATTACTGACACATGCAGCCCCATGGAATGTGACATATGCATACTCAAAGTGCTGCAAAGGGCATCCTGCTGTCTGAAACCCACCCCCAGGGACAGCCTGCACAGCAGCATGGGCTATTTTGGCAGTAAGCATTTCCTCCCATGCCTTCAGTGGTGGCACTGTGCATGGCCCACCGCCAGTGGCCTGCATGGATGCCCTCATGGTGGCCAGCTTCTCCCTGGTTCTGGTACACTCACTATTCATTCTCTTTATGCACTACTGTGGAGTGTGGTTGTAAACCTCATGGGCATTTAAGGCCTCATAACCACATTCCAGCCCTTGACATGCTCCTGCTTGGTGCCTGTTTTGCCTGTCAACAGGTCCTCATGAAGGACATATGCTGTTACGAGGGCCTACAATTCATCCTTGGTAAAGTTTGGCAGCCTCATCTTCTCTCCCTCCTCGACTGCCATTCTGGTGCCTGTAGGGAGGAGAAATGACAAGCATCAGCACAGATCCACCACATCTGTCAAGTATTGCATATCAAACTGGATGCATTGTACCAAACACTGTAACAGGCAGAACGCAAAAAAAACACCTCCAGGGCTACAGTACCTGTCGGTCACCTGTGGTGTGGGGAGGCACAGGTCAGCTCATTTATGGCTCAGCAAATGCAAATGAGGTTGAGTACAGCCTGTAAGGAGATGCAAATGTGTGGACTTGGGCCATGATTGGGCAATGAGACAATCTGTATAACCTGGCTGAATATTGTAGATTTGCGACTGGCCCATCTCAATGAGCACAGTGCATCTATTTGAGCTGTGCATCTCCGCACGGCGCATTTCCGTGCATGCGCGATAGGCCAGGCTGTCATTGATATGTGCACTGGCACATCTGTGACATCATTGGCTATGCATAATACATCTCCACACCATGACTATAATGCGCTATTGACGTGCATGCCACATTTCTGCAATTTTGCACCATGCGGTTGGCTGCAGGTATGGCATTGGATAACCTCAACAAGAAGGACTCTCCACGCGGGCATGCATCACCATTGCATGGTGCCATGACCCCATTCTTCCGCCCAGCCTCGTGTTACTGTGCATGTGCAGTAATGCACCATTGTATGGCATTTGTGCATCCCTATGGTGCATGTGCAGGATGTGCAAGGCAATGCATGTGGGCCTATCGTGCATCGGGCACAGCCCAGCCACAAGTCATCCAGTCCTCCTACCAGCTCCTGTAACTCTGTCATCTGCCATGGCACAAACACAGGCTACTGGGCCCAGGCCCTGAACTGGATGGAGGTAGAACTACCCAACCTAGTGGCACTGGTTGCACTACCATAGCGCTAGCTGTTTGGGGCAGAGGCCCTACAGGAGTCCAGATCACAGATCTGGGCCAGTGTGACTGAGCGCCTTGAGAGCAGGACAGGAATACTGTGCACAATGGAGCACTACAGGCACCAGTATGGTGACCACTGCAGGAGGAACCCTAAAAGGCTGCATCCCCTGCAGAACCAGGCCCACAGGGGGCTGTGCCATGCCCAGGCAAGTAGTTGCTGTGTGCATGCTTTCCTTGCCTGCATCAGAGGGTTTGCAGGTGTGGGTTGGGGCATTTTCCAATACACAGATAGTTCCCATGGCCATGGTCACAGGGCTGGGCTATTTGCACCATGCTTGTAGACCATTTTGCCATGGGTGCAATGTGGGCCAAAAGTGCTGCTGCCGTGTCTGTTTCAGGCCACTTGTGTGGTGCCTGTCTTTTGGCGGGCACACATCATACTGCACCGTGCTGCATCATGTCACTGTTGTGCCACAGTGGGGGGGTTGGGACTGGAGATTGGTGTGCCTACATGCTGTGCCTACATGCTGCTCATGGTGCTCTTCCTTTGTGTCCCCAATGTAGACCGGGAGGAGTGTCAGCAGGTGCAGGAGCACGCCACTAGGTGATGGGGTGATGGGGGTGTCAGAATGGCTGCTGGAATTATGCCACCACATGTGTCCCGCCATGTTGCAGGTAAGTGTGCTGTTGTGCTGCATATGCATGTTCAGGGGGTTTGTGGGGGCTTGTATTGTCCACTGTGGGCCACTGCCTGCATGCTATGTATGCCCAAGTTGTGCAGGCCATGCACACATAGGTTGTGTCTTGGCATCATGTGGTGGACCCGCTGTATGCCTAGTACCTGTGTGATTACTCCATATAGTGTGTCCCATCAGGACTGTGGGTGCCCATCGGTGCTCACATGGGGCTGCCACTGGGCCTGCACACATGGTGCATGTGTATGTCAGGTTCACACAGTGTGGGGAGCAGGTCCAAATGTTCCTCAGCAACATCCACTGCATGCACGTGCTGACAATGCCTGTACCCTATGCCACATCCCATTCACTGTGTGGCACTTTTGCAGAGCATGTTGCCAGTCTGTTGAGTGTGTGGTGTGTTAACAGGCCTGTGGAGGGGCTTTGCAAGATCAAGCATGCGCGTCCACTCCATCCCAGGGAGGGCACTGTGCCTGGGTGGCAGTAGCACTGAGTCCATGTTCTGTTTACCTCACATAGGTCCTCAGGACGCTAGTGTGGTCCACCAGAGGCCAAGGGGGTGCTGCTGTTGCAAGGTCGATTCATGTCATCACAGGAGGTCCTCATCACCATATTTTGTAAGCAGCGGAACATGCTACACAGGCAGGGGGCCATCCTGCGAACGGTTAGTGACATCTTGCAGGAGATGCACCATGCCAGGCATCCAAGAAGACATCGGGTGCAGGACCAATGGGGCAATAGGCCTTTGTGGCACCCTGTACATTTTGTAGTATTGCTAGCCCCAATTCATACCACCCCAGGTCTTCTCATCCCACTGTACATAGTTGCCCCCCTGCATTTCCTGTTCCTCATTCCACCCTGCCCCACATCCATTTTATAATGTTTTTGATTGTTCCTTTGTTGTTCAACCTTTTCTGGTGTTTTGTCTGTTTGATTCTGTTTGCTTTACTTGTTTTTCTGCCTTTTGCTGTGGTTTTGATATTTAATATTGTCGATTTTAACATTTCCTGTGTTTGTAGTCCTTCCTCGCTTGTTGTTGTCATCACCTGTTGTGCTGCATGGTTGTCCCACTGCCATTTGGTTATCACAGCTCACTTCTGTGTGTGTGCTCTTCTGCACCTGTACACCCTGTCTGCCTTGATATTCCTCCACAGTGTTTCTCCTGGTGTCTCCTGAGCTGCCCCTCACTGATGCCCATGTTGTTACTTGCACTATGCCCCTTGTCCTATGCATTCCTCCGCTGTTGTCCTGGTCCCCATGCTACTGTGCAGCACTGTTTGCAGGCCTGTATAACTCTGGGCATGTGCCCCTGGTGTGGCCTTCAGACAATAGCCTGTATGCCATTATGACTTTGTCCCACTGTTACTGTGGTCCGACTACCACGTCTGCCCTGCTTGTCTCCTTGGCACTGTTGTCACGGTGCCTGGCCAGGCTGTGCTGTCCACTGGTGTGGCACTTCATCCATGCCATCCTGTGTGACATGCCCACTGTGCCTGTTACACACCATGGCTGGTGGTCTGTGTGTGGTGCTTTGTACTGTACCCATGGGGGGCTGTGCTATGCTCATCTTGCACTTTTGCAGTGCTACTCTCTTCTTCATTGCCTTGGGCTGCAGCTTCCCCCTGTTTGTGCTGTTGCACAATGCTCAGTTCCCATTTTCAGTCCTGCCCTGTTGCTCCACCATCCCAGGCTGGGTTTGTCCATTTCCTAAATTAATTCCTGTTCTTATGCATGGCGCCTGTGCAGTTGCACTATCATGCATTTCTGGTATATTCAGCCAGGGATGCGCTGGTGCATCTTATGGCACATCTGCTGAATATTGTACTTATTTGTGGTGACATATGTCAGATGCACCATGCAGGCACTTGCATGATTTTATTGGAGACTTTTGAATATGGAGGCCATAATCTTGTTTTACCTGTTCTGATTATTTTTTTCATGCAATACTAATTGGAAACTGTATCAAGGCTGTGGGGGAGAAGGCAGTGGGTGCTAGAGGGTGATGGGGTGTGGGTAAAGCAGTTTAAAAAGTCTTGGTGGGAGGGGATGAGAACCATTTGTAAAGTGGGTGGGGTGGATTTTAAAGTTTAAACAAGTGTTTTTTTTTTTAAGAATGTCACATGGAGAAGTCAGCTAAGTTTAGCATAAAGTTCTCACCTTTACACCAACTCTGTTGGCACAGTAAAGGTTGGCTACATCTCTTAAGTAATCCATAACTCTTCCAGGTAAATGGGGCAGTCACCCTGGGGACCACATTGCACATAGACTGGGGTGCTTCAGATTCAGGGATGGTGCAAGCTGCAAAATATCGATTGTAAGGACCACACAAGAACAGTGCACAGCAAAGTCAAGAACAGAAATGGAAGTCAAATGCTGGAACTGCTTGACTGTGAGGCAGCAGATTTATTTAACTATTACCATACAAAAGACAGTATAGAGCTGAGATTTTCACCACTGCTGAAGCAACAGTCCCAGCTGGTCCATTTTAAACTAAATTTTAGCTGATGTCAAATTGTCACATCAAAAAAGGGGAGGTACGCATTAGAGGTCTGAAAACACCCAGTATTACCTCAACAGAGATATGCATCCCAATACTACATCTATACCTAGTTCAAAAGCTAAAGTTCTTGATAAGGGACATATAAACCAAGGCGGGGGGGGGGGGGCAGTAAAAGACCATTGCTAAAGGCAGACCTAATTATTCAATTTAAATTACAGGACCAGGGGTAAACAGTCTCCAGTCTGTCATACCTGACATATGATAAAGAAATTGGTGTGTTCTAGAAAATTAATAAAATAGTTATACCAAAAACATAATAATCAAAAAATGCTAATAAACTAGAAAATCTCCATAAAAAAGGGGAATATAGGGAGCAAAAAAATATTTCATAAGGTGGACTAAAACAAGATCCTGCAGTAAGGTAGCAGAGCAAATACTATTCTCGTTATAATAACAATTATGAAGTGACTTGTAATGTCTGAGAGAATGAGACACTAACCAGTACTAAAGAGTTCTGACATGCTGGCAACATTAAACCCTGCAAAAAAGCTAAAAAATAAAAGTAGAAAAAATCATTAGTCATACTGATCAAATACAAAACTATGGAACAAGTCAATGCTGTCATAAAAGCCAGCAGGTCACATGGCCTTCAATGCAAAAATCCAGTTTGACTGCCTATGTAATAGCACACTCACTGTCACCATCTCTTGTGTTTGGAGCAACATCATTCCCAGCAAAGGACATACACCAGGTGTCACTGTTGTGATGCAGCTGGAAGTGTAAAACAAAAGGGGTGTCAGGAATGGCCCTTACAATGGGATGAATGTGTTCCTGCATGTGATCTTGTATGGGGCAGATAGTCTGCCCCACATACAATTTAGGGCAAGAGCAGTGAATCACATAAACCACAAAAGATGTGGAACATATTTTAAGGTAATGGCAAAATACATCTGCTACCTGGCAGTCAAGCAGTTTTCACACTTGACTTCCCTTTCTGTTCACGGCTCTGCTGTGTGCTGTTCTTGTGTGGTCCTGACACCACCACCTGCTGTAGCTCCTCTTCTGGTCTACCCCCTCTAGGGCAATACACTTCATCCCTATTCCAGACTCCAGGTATCCTATGGGGAAGCAGAGCTGTAGGCATCCCAACATGCCCCTGAGCTGCTTATAAGGAGACATATCTCAGCCCTTACAATAGCTAGCCCTGAGACCAGAGCTCAACATCTCCTGCACACTGGACAGCAGCTATTCATGCAGAGCACCCTCTTGAAAATAGTCACTCTAAACTCCCTACAACAAAGAAGCTTCATCAGCCCTATCCTTGCACATGTATACTGTTGTGCAGTGTGTATGTTTTTACATTACCTCTGTTGTTCTTTTCCTGCTGTCTTTTACTCTTGCCAAAAAAAAACCCACTTACCCTGCTTCAGAAAACAACTTCCCTTAACTCAGAAGAGCACTGCAGATGGTTATTTGTCACCCCTGCTAGACCCAACCATTCCAGTTAGTAATCCCCTTCTCACTGCCTCAGTCTTTGAACAGCATTCCCATTTCCTATTTTTTTTCTGGCAAATTTCCTTATGTCCCTACAGCACTTAACTGAGAGGCACCTTCTGAGTGGCACGTGCCTCTAATGCATGACTCACTACCCCTCTGTGGTAGATCTCCTTTAACATTTCTTGATGCCTCACTGCTTGGAAGTATTGTCCATCTTGAAGAGCTGCATTTGGTCTGATGGTGTTATCCCTTTTATAATACAATCATGTCTCCCCTAAGTCTTCATTTCATGGAAAATAGTCCCAGTTCTACAAATTGGCCCTTATAGCCAATGTTTTGCAAGTCATCAGCCCCAACTTGGTCACTCTCCTCTGTACTCTGTCTATCATATCAGTATCCTTCCTCAGAGTGTGTGACCAGAATTGAACACTGTTCTCATGATGGAGATCAACCAAGGATCTTTATAAGGACATTATAACATGCTTAGATCTTTTGATAAAGTTTACGATTTTGTTTGCCTTCCTAGCTGCTGCTTCACACTGCTGCCACAACTTAAAGTTCCTGCTGATCCATGTACTCTTGAATTTTTCTCTGCTTGATTTCAGTAATCACCATGCTATTCGGGTAGTATTTTGGGAATCCTGGATCAGGACTGTTGAGCCTTCTTGAAAGTCCTGTTTTTCTCTGGTCTGCTCTACCGTAGTTAATCCGGTCTGGATTTTATTCCTTTCCTGAGGTTGTGTTTTCTCCCTTGCTTGCCTTCCCCTGTTGTGGCTGACCATCTTCCACCTTATGCTATTTTGGGCCATCTTATAGTTCATTCTGTTTATGTTTCCTAGTAAACTGTGCTTGAAGCAGCTTTATGTAGCCCATTTATGCTATTAGTGGGCTCTTCTGATATGTTGCTTTGCTCCGTGCCGTTAATTCCCCATTAGCCTGCTCTTTCCATTGTTTAGCTCTTCCTCCAGTGTTCTATGATTGTATACAGTTTAGCTCTATAATCAAAAAGTAAAACAATAGCTCATGCCTTGTGTTCAATCAGAGCTATGCAGTCCTCAGCCACCACTACAGTACTTCTCTCATTGCCCCTTTGACTACAAGGGACCAATGCTCATAGTCATCAATGCTCCTTTGCCATGAATAACTCACTGTTCATTCCTTGGGTGTGTACCCCTCATGAGATTGACACTTCAGGCCCTCTACTTGTGAGATGAGAGGCTGGACAGCTATGCTAATAGCAGTTGTTTCAATTTATGTCTTCTCTTCCTCTTTGGGGTCTTCCATTTCTCAGTGTTCCTCAGCTGGGCCTTGTTCTGGCTCCTCCAATGGTGGGGTTCTCAGTGTATTGTGGTTTCTTTAGTTGCACAGCTCTACTCTGTAGAACCTTTGCAAAGCACAGAGTCTCAGCCATGAGGCAGAAAGAGAATGTGATACTTATTCCCAAACAAGAAGCAGCTTGTCATATTTTCGTTTATAATCTCCATTGCCCTTGGTTTATTTTATGGGAGATTTTAACAACATTCATAAATTATGCTTGGAGGGATTGACATCTAAAATCTTGGATCCTTAGAGGTTCCTCCACAGGGGCTTCTCCTCTGCTCTGTGCCAAAGGTCATGACATTTTACCATAAATGTTGCTCTCTGTGTGTCTCTGTCTAGCATGCCTATGTTGCTACCTTAATGTAATTCTCCATTTCCTCTCTTCTTACATGAAAGCATACGGTATATCACATATATCAGTTCTGCACTACACCTTCAGTTTTGCACTGTTTTTAAATTAATACTGTACTTACCTAAGGTACCTTCAATTTAAGGGGACATTCTTCCTGCAGCATTTACAAGGTTAAATCATCTTCAGAATGGTTCCAGTGCCATATGACTGAGCACAGTGGTACCTCAAAAGGGTTTTAATAATCTCGTAGGGCAGAGATGGGAATGTCCAACATTTACATTGCATAACTCTTTCGTCTGTTTTGTATAACCATTCCTATACATAGTATATTTAAGTTGGTCACTGGAAAAAAGGCTGTTTGTTGTTCAATGAGGTAGAAGCTGCTCGTTCTAGTCATTCCAGTAACAAATTAAAGATCATGCTCCATCATTCCTCATGCACACAGTTTCCTTGCTTCTTCATCCTTCCCTCTCCTCCTTTAGTTTCGTCTCTCATTATATAGGAAATGTGTTAGTTTACATCCCTAAGGTTTCTGTGTAATACTTGAAGCTTATCCAAGATCTAGCAACTTCAATTTTACAGCTCAATGCAGTGAGGCATATGGGAAAGCCTTCAGGATACTAGGTTGCATAGATAGTGCTTTTAGTAACAGAAAGAAGGCAGTAATCAGAGCCAGGAGATAGATAAAATAAATATACAGGAGCAGCAGAATTTTTTATGTATTTATTTATTTAGATCTCGGATTACAAATACCTTTGAGCTTAGAGCTCTTTTACAAAGGTTCCATGTCATCAGCATAATACAACAGGTTAACAGAACAAATAGTATGGCAAAACAGTATACATAGAGAAAGGAGATTAACGAGTTTACAGACTAAACAAGGTATGGTAAAATAATTGTAGATAAGAAAAGAAAGCAATAGTTGACATTTACAGTGAATTAAAGAACAGAAACGAGTGACGTTAAGCAGTTTCATGCATAGGAATGCATACAGTAAATTGAAAATCAGCCAAAACAAGCTTTGTCAGTTACTGGTAAAATCATAAGGTAAGTTGAAATCAGCCAACAGACCTTGTCAGAACAGATGGGGGGGGGGCAGCATTAGGTAAAGGGAGGAAAGGTGAAGGTGTAGAGTAGCGGGGGAGGGGAAGGGATGTCAGAGATGGTGCTAAGGAGATTTAACAGTAATCAAGTGCTAGGTTTTAGATTGCCAAAGAGGGTTTAGTGTGAATGATGACCAGGGGCAACTAGAGACAGGGAGTAGATAAAATAAATATACAGAGGCAGTAGATCAGTGAATGGGGGGAATCACTAGAGCCAGAGAATGGGTAACATACATTGTAGAGGATGCCAGCAAGGACTAACAGCTCCTGTTGCCAGTACACTGCCCGGAACATGGTTGTCTGGGCATGTGTGCACAGTAATAGGAGCAGGGGTTTAAAAAGCATACAACAGTGCCATTATGGAGGCTGTTGAGCATTTTAAAACCTTTGAATATACAACTGCACTCAGTATTCAAGGGAGATCCCACATTAGCATGGGGGCAGTTGCATATTCTGTGCATCCACTGTATAGGGCTAGCACCACACACCTGGGGACCCAGACTCCTTTGGGAACAGGCAGGATTCCTTGAAGTACAAGAGTGTCGGTCAGTGTTGCATTCTTGACTAATAAAGTAATATTTTGATACTATGCCTACTTTGAGATTGTTCTTTTTTCCTTTCTTGAGTCACTGTTTCACTGATTTATGGTGGCATGCAGTAGAGCCCTTGCAGTTTTGAATATACAGTATATATTGTGTGGTCAGGAGACACTGAATGTGACTTTCACCCCATCTGACCATGGTATTCCAGTTTAGCACTGTGCAAACTTTTTGAATATGGGGCCTTTGTCTAAGGGGACCTTGTCCCTGTGGTACCTCTGTGGAGGAACCCTCCTCGGTATGGTTACTTCCTCACATGTCCAAGCTCAATCATATCTCAGATGTATCATATTCTCTTCCTGGGACAAAAAGTGGAAAGGCTAAAGTCTACAATTCATAAGTATTCAATCTATATTACATAGTAGCCATTCCTCCATACACAGTACTTAGGTTACCCAGTAAACCTGTGAAAAACACATTCTAGCATTTAACAAAAGTATTAGAAAAACACAAAAATGATTTTTTTTCAAGTTGTTACATATCTTACTGGCAATAGTTTGATTGCAATATTTCCCTTCATCTAACTAGACTGTGGGAAACACAATGTGAAATAATAATCAAAGCATGGAACACCAAAGTTGGAACTGCTCAGTACAGCTAGATTTTTAGTACTGCAGCACACCATTAAAACAGCAAATCAACAAAAAGGATAGCCTTTTTTATGCACTCAAATCATTTATAGTTGACGTCACTATTATTTTATTACATCAAAAAGCTATAAATGTTTTCTTTTTATTAAAAAAGTATAATACTCAGCCAGCCCCGTGGTGTTGAGGGTTGAGGCACTGGACAGCACACCTCGTGCTATGCTGGCGACCTGGTTTTGAGAATGAGTCCTGGTTCTTGGGGGCTGGCAAGGGGGGGAGGGTGATGAACAGTATTCAGCTGCCATGAGGTGGCTCTCCTCTCACAGGGAGGGATGAGGGATTTCCCTGGCCCTTAGCTGCCACCCAGTGGAGGACAGATGGCAGTTTGGGTTATGGGGAGCCCGGCGAGCTGGAGCCCAGAGTGCATGTGCGCCTCCACGTGCACTAACTGCCATATCTGCTGGGGCCCTGGGACCTACCAGAAGGAAACAGGGGAAAAATAAATAAAATATATATAGAAAAGAAAAAAGTATAATACTGTACTCATGTCATTAAAAGAATATGCGCACCAATCTCTGATGCAGGATGTTCATTTCATCTTGAGCATATTATGTGCTGGATGCTCAAATACCTTTAAACTTTCTGATACCATTAAAAATACATCAAAACATACAGTAACTGGAAAGTCAAAGGGGTCCATTCACCTCAAAAATAACTAGATCATGCTCACAGTTTACTGCTTAACAGCATTAGAACATAAGGATACTTGTCTAGTACACTTACTAATGTGACCCCAGAAGCAAGCTTGAGTTTGTGGAACAACGTATGTGGACAGATTGATTTGCAGTTGCTGAGAAGTGGTGCTCTTCAGCTTCAGGGGTTTAGTGCAGCTGAAAGAATTATGTTGTGTGAGTATATTGAGCCTTGGATATTACAGACCTCTTAAACACTGCATATGTGTAATTTTTAGCCTTCCCCTCGTTCTAATATTCTGAGGTTATCCTGGAGAATGTCTACTGCCCTTGTCCCCACTGATAAGGATAAGCCATAGGTGGTTCAGTGAGGGAAGTGGGAGTAACACACCAGTTGGTGTATCGGGGTGAAGATGGACCCAGAGTACTCAGACTGGCAGCAGCCTGACCCTGTGAATGAAGGATCTGAACCTGGCTTCCTTGAAAACTGAAGTGACATACATAAGTAAACTAACTGACAACTAACTAACTAACTAACTGACTAACTAACTAACTAAATACCTTAAACCACAGGATGTGTAGATTTTAAAATAAATGTTCATTATTGAATAATGGTACAGAGAATAGAGCCCTATACTCTTCAAAATCACAAGGAATTTTTATTTTCAAAACACTTCAAGCATGATTATTTTTAGAGTTCCACCACAAGAAACAGGAACTGGATGTGTTTCAGCCACTCATTGCCATCCTCAGTAAAATAATCTTTAACTGCTTTAACAACCTTCTCAAGCTGTTTGTAAATCATTGGTAGATTGTATTTCAAGACTTGAAAAATTGATTTCATTCCGTGTCCTGAAGTCATCTTCTCGTGATTTATGAACATGCTTTTGATGGTTGATGAATTAACTTCATCCATACAGATTTGACTTCAGGTCCTAGCATTGTGTAGCAACTTTTTATATAAGTTTCTTCAATAATTTTGAGGTGGAAAATGGCTTTACAAGCTTGTAAATGATGCACAGATTACCAATGTGTGAAACAAGCTCATTGCTAGATTATTGTGAAACCAAGCACTGATTTTAAAGCCTTCAAGTTGTTTACCTCTTACTATATCTAAACAAATCTATTATCATTCATAAATCAGTTTCTGATCAGATATGTTTTTTCAACCTTGAAGCAATCTATCAGAAATTTAAGTTCAATCACTGCTTATTGGTAAACCATTTAAAGACACTGATTTAAAGAATAGAAACACATTCAGATGGGACTAATAGTATATTAATCTCTGTCTGACTATTTTGGTTTTTTAAAATCAGAGTATAGTCTTCCAATGTGGTTGATTTCTATGCTTGGTGACCAGATGTCCTATACTTTTTATGTTGATTGCATGCATGTGCAAGAAACATATTGCGGCAGCTTGCTGCAGAAGCAGGTTGTGGAGGCATGGCACTGTTGTGGCTAATGCCCCCACAGACTTTGGAGGCTTGGCGGCGCTTTCACCAATGGGGTGGCATGCTGCTGCTGACACTGAGTTCGCCAGCGCGCAAAGTTTCACCAGCTGCTATGAGGGCGCCTCGTCGTTGCAGCGTAAGCCATTCCACTGCAATGAGGGAGTGACCTATCATTGCTGGGCAGAACCTTGGTACTGTAATATTGTTTGTGAACATGGCGGCGGCTTGCCACCGTGTTCACAAACAACATGAGTGAGTCCCTCCGTGCCTAGGGGGTGCCCAGTCCCCCTCAGCAGCATGTGCCCCCCCAGTGTTTGTGTGCTGATGGGGGCCCCAATTCTCATCGGCTTCAGTGGCCGTAACAGTAATGTTCATGTTGCCGACTGGGGAGCCCACTCCCCGTTGGCGTAATTTCCCCCCGAAAACACACACGGCAGTTGTGTCGAGGGGGTGCCCAATCCCCCTCAGCTCTTGCACCCCCCTTTTGTGCCGACGGGGGTGCCCAATACCCCATTGGCTAGAGCTGCCCCCCTCAACAAAACACTGTGTTGGCATGCTGGGAGCCCACGTTGTTTTTTTTTGTTTGTAGTACCTGTGAAAAAAGCAAACAGTCCCTCGCCGTCTCCCTGCCCCCTCCCACAACCCGCACCCACCATCTGCACACCCTGCCTCCCCACACCCCCCTCACCCCATACTTACCTGTGGAGTCTGGCGCGATGATCTTCTGTGGACCAGGAACACGTCTGCACTCTTCAAATTTGACCGCCAACTGAGGAAATGCCAGTAAGCTGTATAATTGCATAAATAGGTTTTTTCAACTTTGATGCATATCTCAGGCATTGCTTGGAATTTTTGCACCAAATTTTCAACATAGGGTTTTTGGGACCCCTCCTCATGAATTCAGGCACTGTCATGGCATTATTCACCCCCAAAAGGTGATTTCGGGGTCACTGCATGGAATCAACTTTCAGGACCGATTAACAAAACGACACTGCTAGTGTTTATGAGGTGGGCTCTCAAAAAGGCTATGTTCCAAATTTGGTGTAAAAAAAACAAGAAATTACTGTTTTATGAGTGTGCGATGCACAGTTGCTACGCACATTCGTAACTTTGCAAATTTACAATATTTTCACTCCAGATTTTCACCATTGCCATTGTTCCACACCTCCATATGAAAAGTGCAGCTGTCATTTTCCATATCCTGGCCGAAAGTGTGTTTTCGGACTTCCGACGCAGAATAGCACAGTCGCTGTGGAAAATCAGTGTTTTGTGATGCATTACAAAAATCACAGTGGCACTGTTCAGGAGCAGAGGTGCTAAAATGCCTATGTTGAAAATTTTGTGATGAAACTCCATAAAATGACTTTGTTACGGGCATGCGTTGTACAGTTTCCACGCACCCTTGTAACTTCGCAAATTAGTAATATTTTCAAGCCACGATTTTCAACACTTGCATTTTTTCACACCTCCTTATGAACAGTACAGCTGTCATTTTTCACATCCTGCCCAAAATGTGTTTTCACATTTCTGACACAGAATACAGCAGTTGCCTTCGGAAATCAGTGTTTGGTACAGATTAGGATCAAGCGAGTGAGAGAGGTGGAGTGACCAAGCTCAACTGAGCTCTGTCGGGACTGCTGCGGATTTCTTTCTGGGCAGACACAGGCACCAACTCGGGCAGGAACCTAGTACAAAAGGGCAGCCTGCAGCACCGGGAGAAGCAGAATGAGCGGGTGAGGGAGGGAAACTGAACAAGCTCAATGGAGCAAAGCAATCAACATTTGGCATTGACAAATGCTTCTTTTTAAAGAAGTTTGGTCACTCACTGGTGGAAGAAGATAATTCCTGGTAGGTGTCCATCAAAGTAAATTAGACTGTTTCTCTGTGTTCACATGTGCATAGAACCCAGTTTCTAACATTAATTATTTGAAAATAGCTTTTATATAAAATATGATTGTCTTCAGTCCTCCCATAGTAGCAGATGGCAAATCTAATAATTAGTCATTAAAACATATTTCAGTCCTATTAAAGCAGCAGCATTTGTTAGTCAGCAGAACATTTAGTCATATAGTCTTTTTAGGCACCCCCCCCAAAGAAAAAGGTATTTCTGGCATCTTTAGACTCATTCTTGGTGTACTTTTAGTTTTCTTGGCTATTTTTAAAAACAGCTTTTGTGGCTTTATTTGTAATTAATGGCTCACATCATCAAATCTGTCCACCACTCACCATTTTAGAAAATCTCTTCTGCTGCGGTTACCTTTTGAACATACTGCTTTAAATGCTGCATAAAGAGCCCTTGTTGTAAAAAGTTCCCACTACTTTCAATGCCCCTTCACCCATTTGTGCCCCTATGATACTGATAATTTTTCCTTGGTGGATCAGTATATAGGCCTTAACTTTTTTTTTAATTTATTCATTTGTTAACCAGTTAAGGACACTGGGCCAATGGCCCTTTTTCAGGCCCGACCTGGATCCTGCTTGATTACTCTTGGCTCATGCCATGATGATCATCAGACAGAAAGCTCATAGGTTTGAAAATTGCCTCAGTAGCTGATATGATTGATATTTGTATGTATATTTATATTCATTTATTTATCAGATAAAATTCATTGAGCACATGTGCACATTCTAAAGAGTGACCTTGACTAAAGAGTCTTACAAAAATTACAATATAACCCAGTCATAGAAAATCTGGAGAGGATCTATTGGGTACATGTCCTGTGAACTGGGTTGCAAAATAGAGAAATCTTCTCAGCTCTGCATGTTCGGATGCATAAATATGCTCTTAGAAAATGGGCAAGTAAATCCTAGCATTCCGATTGGCTAGGACAGGAAGAGTAGCAGGCGGGTATTTCTCAATAGAACCCTGTAAGAAAGAAGTGCCAATTCGGGGTTCCACATTACTTAGCATACTGTTGGGCACCCCAAATGGCCAAAGTGACCAGCCACCATTTTCTTCTGTCACTTAGTGAGCAAGTTAGCAGACAGTCATGCCCCCCCGACTCTCTTAAGTTAAATAAACTTCACATATCTGGTCCAGTGTAGTACAGTACGGTCTGCAAGCCCATTGGTCCTCACTGTGGACCAATGGACATACAGATCATACTGTACACTGTCATTCAGTGGGTGGCTGGGCTGTATGCGGGCAGGGTGCTGCCGCCCACCAATGATGGAGGGGAGTGCTGGGTGGCCGGGGCTTGTATGGGTGGGTGGGGAGGGAGTACTGCTAGACCACCAGGCTTACGTTATTAATACAGCAGCCCACGATCAGGCATGGGAGGACCACTAGACCACCAGTATTATTTCATTATTACAACTGCCCGCAACCGGGCATGTGGGGTGAGGGGGGGCACTGGACTATGGGGGTACAGGGTGCTTGTGGACGGTGGTCCTGCTGGGTGGGTGGCCACCCATGGCTGGTGGCTGTTATGTTGCACCTAACAATACAGCTGCCTGCCTGTGGGTGGCCAGCATTTAAGCCTGTTATTTTCGGCTCAGCTGTGTGCACCAGTGTGTGGCACATGTAGGGGTTGCACCAGCATATGCGTGCACTTACTGAACTGAATATTGGGGATGTGCCGCATGTGCATGGGCATGCCCCCTGCATCTGTGCCGCATATATTAATGATGCACCCTGGTGCATCGGCTGTTGCACCACACAACATACCCCTTTGAATATCACGCCATGTCCCATCCCCAGTCTTTTCCATTCCTCAGGGCTGGAAACTTGAGCTACACTGAAAAGCAGGCAGCAACTCCTGGCCACAGTGCCTGTGCATGTCAAAAAGGATGTTGTGCTCACAAGGTATCTGGAATAAATGATTTAAAACAAAATACAGAAACAAAAGCAGCTTAACTTGACTCCTGTCGGGGGGGGGGGAGGAAACCATGAGAACCAGCATGAAACAAAACCATGGAGGTTCCACCAGAAAAAAAGTTCCTCGCTTAAAAAAACAAAACACAACACTGAAAATGCAGGCAGAGGAACTATGTTGTCACAAAATAAATCAAACAGCCAAGAGTTTAAACATTTATAGCATTTTTCCAGTAATATATATATATGTATATAAAATACAGCTGCCCATTTTCTAAGCGCAAAAATATCCTCCAGCATTGGGCCTCATTACGCCCCTGGGTGGTCTGGTATTGCCCAATACCACCCTCCCTTGAGGGTATTATTGCTTACATAGACCTTAGTAAACTTAATTTTGCCTCATGACATGTGTTACAGCTAAACAAGGTTGGAAAGACCAGTCAGTGTTATCAAAGGCAATGTGGTTGGGGAAACTTAAGAAATAGGAGCCTTGGAGAAAATGTAGAAACATAATCATAAAATAATGATGCTGGCAGAAGAAGACTTAAGGTGGAATAAGTCTGCTCAGATTTCTTACCTAGTGCCTCATTCGGCTACTACCAGAAAGGGTCAACTCTTTCATATACCCCTCTATTTCCCCACCTGCCCCACTCTACATACTGTATCCATTAATATTTCAACTTTCATTTTCATCCCACCTCTTTAGCAATCTATTACATCATTAATGACTCCTCCCCTTCCCTAGGAAGTTGACAGATTAACTATTGGTAGTTATTACCATGACATTATTGCCCTCAAACATCCTCACTTTGCAACTCTAAATTCTGATTGTGAAAAATATTTCCAGCCTTTGATTTGTCAATTTAATCATGGCGTCTATTCATCCATATTCCCCACCCTGCAGCCCACTGTCTATTAGAGATGGGCGAAGTGGCCCCAATTTGCTCTGCAAAGTGATTCACCGAGAGAAGGCGACCAAGAGTAAGCTCTGCAATGGGTTGAGTATTTCACGCTATATAATAGGTAACGCAAGGTCCATTGAAAACAATGACTTTGTGTTACTTCACCTTCCCAAACCACTACTCCACCAATTCTTAAGGTGAAGTACATTGAAAACAATGTACTCCGCCTCACTTCGCCTTGTTTTTAAGCTCCAAAGATGAATTTTGCAGTGATTCATGGGATTTCAGGTCACATGGGCTCTAGATTGTCCTGCATAGCCTCAGTTGGGGTAATGTGTGTAGGAAGCTGTAGAAACAATCTGCTCTGAGAGCTCTGTGATTCAAACCTTCTAAAAGCTGCTAAAAAAGCCTTTTTGAGTTTTTTCTTTGCTGAAACTTTAGTTCATCAATTATAGGAAACCCTCTTGTGCTCATATCATCGAGTGTTTATTGTTTGTGTATGGATTTTGAATGTTAATGTACAATATTCAGTCCGTGTACTGAGAGACAGTAGAAGTGTGGTTTGGGGGAAGGGGCGTATCTGTGGTGTAGGTAGATTAACTTGGAGAAAAAGACAGTGCTTTCTGTTTTGGTGATATTTTTCTTGTATAACTGTGTTAATGTACACATAGTAATATTTTCTATAATTCTTGCCATTTTTTTGCTGATTGTTGTGGCTCAGCAGTGCATAATTTTAGTTTGTATAAAATATGTGGTTATATTACTGACATTTTCAATTTGCTATACATTACTTAGTGTGTGTGTGTGAGTATGCGTGTGATGCGTGTCATCAAATCAGACACCTTTTATTGTGCCACATAATAATTCAGCAATGTAAACCTGCTATCCACTGCAGCTGTGTGATTTTTGTACTCCTTTGTGGTATCTTTGCAGGTACTAGTACTAGTGACTGTTACTGCAGCAGTGCATTACACTGTCCCCCCCCCCCCAGCGGCCAGACCCAACCGGCAAAGGTATTGTTTTCCAGATTTGAATTTATGATGGTGAGCACTGGTTAGGTGTTGTGCCTTTGTGTC
Source organism: Neoceratodus forsteri (assembly GCA_016271365.2). Taxonomy (NCBI): domain Eukaryota; kingdom Metazoa; phylum Chordata; order Ceratodontiformes; family Ceratodontidae; genus Neoceratodus; species Neoceratodus forsteri. Next base: position 1,645,262,678 of record CM057449.1, read on the forward strand.
TGCATCTCTTCAGTGCGCAGTGCAATCTTAATCTGTTTGTACATTTGCATCTCTTTAGGGCCCAATCTTCATCTGTAACTTAAGTCACAGTTGTTTCTTTGGCTTCCTTTCAGAGTACTAGACAGGTGTGGTGCATAATTCTGCATGAACATCGTACTCATTATTATGCGTTTTTATGTCAGGACCATCATCATCAGTCACTCGTGACACAAATCACATTCTTCATCATCATGGTCACAAATGCAGTCATAAATTACGATTCACGATCACGTCACGAATCACAACGTTCATTTTTTTTTTACTAGTTACTTGGATATATTGTAAGCCTATTTTGTAGTATCTCTCAAGGCTTCACCACCCCACCATTATACTCATTAACACGTGTTTTTAAGTCAAGGAGGTTTGTGCTGCAGCTCATCGGGGAAGTACACCCATAGGCATTCGCATTCCTTTCTGTACAGCATGTGAGTTACAGTACTATAAGTAGTGGTGGGCAAAGTGGCCCCAATTCGCTCCATGAAGTGATTCATGGAGTAACGTGGAACCCACGGAGTACTCCATAATATGAAGCGGAGTACTTCATTTCATAATGAGGAACGCGAAGTCCATTGAAACCAATAACTTTGTGTTATTCCGCCTTCCCCGAACAACTTCACCAATTTTAAGATGAAGTACATTGAAATCAATGTAATTTGCCTCACTTCACCTTGTAATTGAGCTCCAAATGAAATTCTGCAGTGATTCATGGGTTTGCAGGTCACATGGGCTCTAGATTGTTCTACACAGTCTCAGTTCTGGCCTGGGTAGTGTGTGTAGTGGTGGCTGGAGACAGTTTGCTCTCAGAGCTCTGCAATTCAGAACCTCTAAAAGCTGTTTAAAATGCCCTTTTGAGTAATGTTTTTTGCTCAAACTTTACGTCGATTGTAAGAAACCCTTATGTGCTCATATACTAACATACTAACGTACTATTTGCCAGCAGATTAGGCCTTATGGTCTATCGAGTCTGCTCGAACCTAGATCCTTAGTTGGGTGCTCGATATCATCGAGTGATTATTGTTTTGTGTGGATTTTGAATGTTAATTTAGAACAGTCATTCTGTGTGCTGTGAAGTGTGCTTTGGGGAAGGGGCGTATCTGTTGTGTAGGTACATTAACTGGGAGAAAAAGGCTTTTTTTCTGTTTTGGTTATATTTTTCTTGTATAACTGTGCTAATGTACACATGGTAATATTTTCAGTAATTCTTGACATTTTTTTGCTGATCGTTGTGGTGCAGCAGTGTATAATTTGTCTGTTTAAAACATTTGGTTATATTACTAAAGGTTTTCAGTTTGCTATGCATTACTTGCAGTGTATGTGTGAGTGTGTGTGCGAAGTGTGCCATTAAGTCAGAACCTTTTATTGTGCCACAGAGTAATTGCAGCAGTGTGAACCTGCTATCCACCGCACCTGCATGAAATTTTTATACTGCTTTGTGGTATCTTTACTGGTAGTGGATTGTTACTGCTGTGCACTAATTCCCCAACTGGCAAAATGTATTCCTTTCCAGATTTGGATTTGTGACCTGTGTGCACTAGTGTTGGTGTGCCTTTTTGTATGCATCCCTTGAGTGCACAGTGTAATCTTAATCTGTCTGTGCATTTGCAGTGCACCATTATTTTTGGGAGACTGCATTTCTTGTTATGCTCTCATTTCACTTCATCAACACTGGGAAATTTTCTGGACATAAGACTGTAGCATTTTGGGGATGGACATTGATTCTGGTGACTGTGTGTGTGACCACTGAGCGCATGACTGAGTTCTCCATTAATTCTGGGAGACTGCATTTCTTGTTATGCTCTCATTTCACTTCGTCAGCACTGGGGAGTTTTCTGGACACAAGACAGTAGCACTTTGGGGATGCACATTAATTCTGGTGACTTTATGGGTGGGATGCTGCCAATGTTGTTGTCACTCTGTCTTACTTCACGTTTAAAGTGGAATGACGATGCAAAGTAATAATAACAAGGTGAAGTGAGCCTTTCCTATGGGGCACTCCACATAGCGAAGTGCCAATGTGAAGTGGCCACTTTGCATCCACTTCGCAGGTGGATTTTCAATTCGATGCATCTCTACTGTCTATTCGTCCCTGTCTTTATTTGTTATCCATGGCTGCATGACCAGTGTAAATTAGATCATGCATCCTGTTACCCAGGCCTGATGTTAATCTGGTCAGGTCACTCCCTCTTGAGCCCACCTGTTATAAATCAGGTTGTGCCCCAATCCCTTAACCAAGGGCATTGCACAATTGTTACAACTCAAAATTTAATAAACAGTTTCATGACCAAGGTGTACCTGATGTAAATCAGGTCATGCCCATATACCCAATGTAAATCAGGCCAGATCTGTCTCTGTGGGATATGCTGAACTAGGGTCAGAGCACCATGCCATCCACAGTGAGCTACCCCTACTACTGGGTAACTGCATTTCTTCTAGGTCTCTGTCACCCTTGAACCCCACCATTGGCCCACTCTTCCTTTGGACATTCTCCCCCTTCTTCTCCTTATTAGGGTGGGTGGCTGTCTGTCTTGAAAATCAGCTAGAAAAAAGAGGGTTTCCCTCTGTTCCAGATGACCTAAATGCATCCCTGGGCAATCCTTTTAATCCTTGCTGCCTTGCTCTCTCCCACCTCCCACTCCAGGCCTTTTCTGTTGCTACCTGCCTATTGTCCTCTTCCCAAATAAGTATATTTGTCTGTTTTGCTGCCATTGATAGTGCGCATGTGCTTACTATCTGTGGATGTGCACTGCCAGGCGTTTGGGGTAGGGGTAATATCTACTTCTTGCTTTGGCTGTGTACCTTCCACCCACTGCGATTGTTCTGCAGACAATTTAGCCTATCAGTGAGAGATGGGCTCTGTTGTCAGTGGCTCCTCCTCTTCCCAAAAACTTGACAGGCAAACAGTTGTTGGTTGCTGCCCACAGCTTTATTGTACTCAAACATCCTCAATTTACAACTCAAAATTCTGATTGTCAAACATATTTGCAACCTTTGATGTGTCAACTTGTTAACTGCTGACATCAAGCTTGGTATCCTATATCACCATAGACAGGCTCTGTCCTTGGAGCAACTGAACCTAGTTACCAGGAGCTCTGTACTATCAATAACTGACTACTGGCTTGCAATCTATAGTGCTGGGTCAAACACTGCCCTGAAAAGAATCAAAACCATTCTTAACAAAGCTTGCAGTCTGGTCTTGGGGGCAGAGCATTTGACTCACACATGTACCCTTTACTCAAAAACAGGGTGGCTACCACTTCATCTAAGGGTAAAATATCAGGCCTGCCTAACTGGTAAAAAGGCCCTGCTAGGCCACGCCTCTGCATCCTTGGTTGACATTCTCCAGTGTGACCAATCTACTAAGTCTAATTGAAGTGCTGTTAAAGGCGTACTCCTCATCCCATTTAGATGAACCTCATTTGCCCAGTGAGCTCTGTCCTACCTCTACCCACTCTGAAAAACTCCCTAAAAGATTGAGAACTGTCATTGAATGAGCACATGCTTGTACAAGCATACACTTATTCATTAAGAGCTTAGTCAGGCTGCCAGCCATGGAGGTGAGTGGAAGGCTCTGTTGATAGCCTGGTTGGGGCAGGATCAGGATGGTGGGAGAGGGGTGGTGTGGTGGTGTACTCCCTGACAGGGTGGGGGGGGTCCACTAGATACCAGGGATTGAATTTACCAAATGTAATTTATGCTTTTTATCAGAGACAACTGGTCAGCGATTGGCTGGTGTGTGTGGGGTCTGGGGGTTCTTTATTTAAACTGTGGCCCATGATCAGTGGGGAACCACAAGGGACCTAATTAAAATATATATATTTTTCTTTTACATTGTGACCAATTGGCCAGTGATGGGGAAGGGGGTCAACTGGAGATTGGGGGGGATGACTAGACACCAGGGATTGGGGATACCTAACTTGTTCTTGCTTTGGGAGTTTTTAAGTGTAGTTTCCACTTAACAAACCCCAAAAGCAAGGTCAAGTAACAATTTGAGAATTTCTGGGAAAGTTGCAAATTTCGTGGAATGATCCATGGGTACTAAATTTGTGACTTCACTGGAAATTCACTGGCAAAGTTAAACTTTGTTGCATCTCTAGTTATTATATCCATGAGGTAGAGACTGCCATTCTAAAACTGTCAAAGAATAAGGCACCTGGTCCTCGCGCAATATCTCCTGAAATTTATAAAGAATACAAAAACATTTGAAATCTGATCCTAACTTGCTTTTTTAATGTCTGTCTCACCCAAAAATTCATTCCAGCTTCGTGGACAAAAAATATTATAGTCCCTTTACATAAAAATCTTCAAAATAGGAGCACAGACATGGAGCTTGGCTTGCAAAGTCAGGGAATAATCATTATCCAAGTAGATCCTGTGCCCTTTGTAAAGTTATGTTGCACCAGGCACAAAACAGCACCTTCTGCATCACCACAAAATTAAGAAAGGAGGCCACTATAGATCATGGGTGAGCTCCAGGAGCAGTTGGTTTAGCTGTAGGGGCCCTATGGGCACACTCAAACTACAGGGACAGCAAATCTTCAATATCCAGCAAAGAAGTTAAAAAAATCTTGAAGAAAGGTGGCTATGTCCTGACTCTCCTCCTCCTCGGGAACACCATAAATCCTAATGTTATTATGCTGAGACCAATTTTTGAGACCCTCATACTGGTCCATGAGAGCCTGATGATCTTGAACCAATTTAAGCAGAACATGCTCCAACTGATCTACCTGAATATTGATACTGGTAACCATCTGCTCAAGGTCCCCGACACAGGTTTTTATGGTATTTAAGGAGGTTTTTAGTTTTATTTGCAAATCCCAAAACTCAGACCAAAATTCCCACAATTCACCCAGAATGGCAACATTAGATGGCTGGCCCTAGTCTGCATGAACAGGAGCCACCATATTATCATGATCTGTCGAGTGGGGAGAACACAGTGAGTCAGAAATATGAATCTCCTTGGCAGAATCACTTACTTTCTCCTTCTTCTTCTTCTTGTAGCCCATTCACTAAAAATAGCCACACACTGATAGTTGCAGATAACCAAAATGAAAAAAATTGAAAAATGAGCAGCTGTAACTATAGGTAGGAATGGAGCTCTCCTTTCTCCCCTCCAAACCAGAGCACTGCATCACCAGAAGTCCTTCCAGGGATATTCTAATCCATGTCCTGTTGCCTTCAATGACCTCAGTTCATTGTTATACCACAACACACCAGAACAGGAGGTCAATTGGCGGACACAGATTGGTGAAGAGTTAATTTCAAACTACAGTGGGCTGCACCCCATATGTAGTTTTATTTGTAAATATTTGTTCTCTCTCTTTATAGGGGTAGTATCCTTATAAATTCCCACAAAGGTGAATTTTACACATCAACTTCAGTGTTGCCCTACCCTAAAAAGGCATTCTTCACAGGAATGGGTTTTATGGAGCAGCTAGTGTGTTGCCATACCCCAGATGGGGAGCCAGGACAGGAATGAATTTTATGCACTAACTTCAATGTTGCCCTACTCCAGATAGGGAGTCATGACTGTTTTGTTGACTCGTATCTCCTCATCTTCACTTTTAAAAGTCAACTATGATCATGAAAGTGCATCAGCAAGATGCAGTTATTTATCAGGTTTATATACCACCTTCAGTTGATAACTTTGTAGTTTGATAAGGAGGTTTGCCTGTCTAAAAGACAAACTCATTTGTCAACAGGCCCTGGCCAATATGGTGGCTCCAGGCATAGAATACTATGCAGAAAGGGGGACGGTGGGGGGGGATGGGGGATGGGAGACAGGATGGGGAAAGGATTGTGCTGGGAAAGCTGAACAGAAGGCATGACAGTCAAGGAGAAAGGGAGGAGGCAGGATGACCTCAGAAAAGGGGCAGAGCCTTGTGACACAATGATAAGGTGGATAAAATGACTGGGTAAGAAAAGAGAGAGAGATGAGTGAGCAAGTGGGGGTTTAAAAGGGGCAGGCAAGAGAGAGAAAGCCTCATAATTTTGCTTTTGTAAATTTTGGATGGCAAGGAAAGTGGTAGGCATGCAAGAGAGGGACAAACTGCTGAAGGTGGGCAGCAGATCTGCTGGGACTGCTGAAGGTGGATGGCAGAGAAGAGGAAGGGACACTGGAAAAGGGGAAGGGTAGGTGGGGGGATGTAAAAGTTGGACCCAGAGGGCCACAAAACAACACAGGACAGATGAGTTGTAAAGGTGTACACATGTACCCAACAAGAGTGAAGAAAAGGAAGAGAGCGTTCCTCCGATGCACATCTGAGGGGGGTGGAGAACAGAAAAACAATAATGAAAAAGTGTTGTTTCTGAATGTTGTATACAATAAAGATATAGATGAATATAATGTAAATATGATGATGAAGAAATATTGTGGAAGTTGATATTTGGAGGAGATTGTAATAAATTAATTGCCAACTGAGCACCCACACAACAGTAGTCTGCATTTTATTTGGCAGCGATCTGGGCACAAGAAGACATTGTGCTCTTGGTGCAGTTTTCTATAATCATTTTGTCATCATTACCTTTGGTGGCATATGAACTGCTTCTACTAGTGCTTTTTGCCATACATATGCTGATGAAAATATTCCACTCCAAAAATAATTACTAGGAACTATTTTTCAATTTGTGCATATCATTTTTGAGTTTCTGTTATAGCTTTTGATTCATTTTTCATTACATCTCCATTTTGAAAAAAAAAAGTGAAATAATTCAGCAACTAGCTTATCTTGACTAGCATCCACAGTCAATGTTACTGATGTGCTGACATTATAGATTTTAAATACAGATGGTATTGTCTTTAGAGTTTCATGACATTCTAGTGCCTGACCTTGTTTTTCATTCCAGGGCCACACCACATCTCTGTGTGCAGGTTCCCTCAGTGGTGCAATAAATTCTGACAGATTTGGTATAAAGTTTCCTACATATTGCACCATTTAAAGAAACTATTCTCACTCTTGTTTGGTCTGTGGTGTTGACATATGTAGTACAGCTTTAACTTTGTTATCGTCAATCTGAACACAATGTTCACTAAAAATGTGTCACAGATATTTAAACTCAGAGAGTCTAGTTTGTTCCACTGTTTGTGAAATTCCTTTTACACAGAGATTATACCAAAATGGGACTCTATTGAACCTGAATCTTCCAAAAGGAGTATTTAAAGTACAGTAGTTAGTATGGAAGAGTACTTCTTCAGCTGCATGTGCCAGTAGTCACTTTGAGGAAACAGGGTGGAGAACTTTCAGTTTCACTGCAATGTCTTTAACTCTAGGTAGTTGATAATGTTTCTTCTTCACGGGTTCATTTATGTCCAAGGGTCTAAAAACCATACTCTTAGATTCCCATTGACTTTTTCAAGTACCACAAAAGTGCACCCTGTCCAAAGGTTCATCAGTCCAATCTATGACACCTGAGTTTTTTTCTATGTGAGTGAATTTCTTTGTTTATGGCTGCAGGGCAGAGTTCTGCAAGATGTCTTGCTATTACAGAAAAGGGAGCTCAGTGGATTCTGAAAGAAGAACCCAACATTTTGGAGTTGAAGCACACTCGCCCCACTACTTGAAGAACTCCAATGTCTCCATTCAGTAAACCACAGTATATTTCCTTCATCCACAGTATTTTTTTCTCTCTCTGTCCCTCCCAAGAGGGAAAAAAAGAAGAAATAAAAAGCAACACTCCGACCGGCACAACCAGCCCTCCTCCATGGCTTCTCCTTCAGTGTGCCACTTCTCAGCTAGCTTACACTTTACAATATTGCTGTTAACAAGATGCTTGCTTTTCCTATAAAAAATAACATAGTCTCAATTCTCTGCACACTTTATAATGGCCATTTATAGTCTCAAAACAAAGATTAATGAATGTACTATAAAAACAGTTACAATTCACTCATTAGTGTCAGTTTAGTATATGAAGGTTACTGTACTCAAAGCAAGCTATGAGATTCCCTGTTTCTTCTTGCTACTTACATACAGTGATTAAACAAACAAGTAGCATAGACATTTTCTGTTAATACATTTTCAGCTGAGCAATGTGTTCAGTGGTATCAGCAAAACGATCTGTAAAGTAACACTCCAGATCTAACAGACTGCCACACTACAATGTGAGTTTCACAGAGCACAGGGTGTTAGTGCCCTCATAATACCATTTTTTGCATCTTGTCTTTTTGAGATCTACTATTCATGATGCATTTTTTTAATTTGATAAATAAATATGCTTTAGTTTTCTGAATTTGAAATACACTCGTTAACTGCAGTTACATGAGGGTGCTGAATATGAGTCAGAGAGAAAGATTCAGATCATATTGATTGACACAAAAACACATAGGGGCATTGCTTCTGTTCAATTTTGACAGTTTGTATGGCTCATAAAATTCTCTTTTGAACAGGAAAGCTGCAAAGTTCATAATCATGTTTAACATTTTTTAATCAAAATCTCTTTTTAACTGAACTGCAAAGCACAGAAAAAAACAGCACAGTGTGTAGTGACACTGCTTCTGTTCATGAACTATAGTAGCCATATTTAGTTTGTGCTCAGTAGATCATATTAATCCCTTTTATATTGACCACTTTTTAATATGTAAGTGTAAAAGTATTTTGTAATTATTTTTAAATCAAGAACAATCAAGTGCTAATTTTCGGCCCCCTGCTGCACTGCTGATGCTTGCCATTGCAAAGCGTTTAACCTGCTGTGCTCTGTCTTTTTTCCTCAGAAAGGACCCTAGCTAAGTGCCCATAGTCGAGTGCTGGGGCCAGTCTCACCAGCGAACGTCGGCAGCTACTGAAGCGACGCTGGAACGCCAGTTGGAGGGACTGAGGAAAGGTACAGCAAAACCTGAATTTCTCCACTTGCCCTTCTTTCGTTTTTAGCCTTTCTTATATAGACACCTTCCCGCCAAAACATAAATCAGCCCTGCGCTCGCTGCCCTGTAGCCTGCCTCTATATCCCCTGTTAGCTACCAAATCAGCAGACTCCCTTTCTGCTTGCTCATGCTGCCCACACTGTTGAGCTGAAGCTTGACCATTGTTTGCCCTTAAACATCACAGTGAGAAATACATATGCTAGGCACCCCCTATTGTGTTTTTCTATCTTTCTCCCTCTAATTCATATTCCCTTTTTTTAAACTCTACTCACTGGACAGTAGCTGAATAAGTCATTTATATTAGTAATCTACTGAGGGCACCACGAAAGACATTTGATATAGTACCTTCTGCATACCAGTTATACTTTTCATAATGGGGGGATTTCTCTGGATTCCGCTGGCTCTATTACTGTATTCTGAGTGCAGTGAAAAAGGATGTCTCTCAGAGGATGCCACACAGGGAGATGTATAACATTACTTGACTTACTGCATTACTGCAACAGTCACAAGGGACTGGGTATATATATATGACCTCCCAATACTACAACATAACCCATGGAGCAGTTGCCATGGAGGGACTCAGGCGGATTTACTATCTTATGGGACCTTGCTTCAACTCTGTACAGAAAATTATTCAATGTGCCTGTCTGCAAGACTACTAATCAGCACTCTAACAAGAGGCCAAAGCTCCATATCCAGATGGCAAACAAAGTGGTATCAGAATAAAAAAAAATGGGCAATGGCAAGAATCTTTAACCTATCTCTTGCGGCAACTATGAAACTATCGATACTATTATTAATATGCTCAGGAAATGTAGAACTTAACCCAGGACCCCCAGAGGTCATCACTGCACCAACAGACTTAGACAAGATCAAAGGGCTAAGCTTTCTCCATATTAATGTATGCAGTCTGTTAAAGAAGATCACGATGATCCAAGCCTGGGTTAACCATACCCTACCAGATATACTAGTAGTGTCTGAGACGTGGCTCAGGCCTGTCACAGTCGACAAAGACATAAACGTACCTAATTATCAAGTATTCAGAGCTGACCACCAAACTAGGGGTGGGGACGTAGTGATATATGTGAAGGACAGCCTATCTGTAACCAGCCTCAACTCATTATCCATGGTAAAGGAATTTGAATGCCTATCCCTCAAAGTGGCCCTCTTCCACACCACATCGCTGCAGCTAATCGGCTGCTATAGGCCCCCCTCAGCTGACCTCAAGCTATTATCCCACCTGGGTGACCTAATCAAAAAGGGAACAGAAGAAACCATAATCATAGGAGACCTAAACTGGCTGTCAAAGGCAGTTGCACCCTTTAATATCATTCATGGACACAGGTTTACAGCTCATAAATGAACCCACCAGAATCAATAAAAAGAATACAAGCAACAGCACACTATTAGATGTTATACTAGTGAATAAACCTGACCTTTTCTCGAATGTTGAGTACTATTCAATGACATCAGTGACCACTGCCTTATTATGGAATAAGATCAGCATGCAAGTCGTCATCCCCACCAAGTTCACAATGAGGAGATCAAAGCAAAAATTCAACATTGAGGCATATCTGGAAGAGATAAACCACTCCACACGATGGCAAGAGTTTTACTTAGAAAACACAGTGGAGATAGCATACGAGGTGCTAAATTACATTATTACAGGTGCCCTTAATATCCATGCTCCAATTTCTAAGGTACGCATCAAAAATAAAACCTACTGTTGGTTCACTCCTGACCTTAAAGCCACCCTCCTTGACAGAGACAAGTTATGGAAAAAGGCAAGAAAAACTAAGATATCAACTGATTGGAAGCTGTTCAAAAAAGCCAGAAATATCTGTACCAGGAAAGTACAAGATGCTAAGGCTGCTTATTATATGTCTGAACTAGACTCCTCCTGCCACAACCCTGCCAAGTTCTGGAACACCATAAAAGACATAACAGGATACGATCCAAGTAACACACTCCCAGCCAAAATACACAATGGCAAGGGAACCATCTCTGATAGACTGGAAGTCCTGGAATCATTCAACAATCACTTTACAACTGCTGGTCTAGCATTCGACACCTCTCCGGCTAACCAAATGCATTCCCAGTTAGGTATCAAGAACACTGAAGCACGGGTAACGGAGTCCACCTTCTCCTTCATACCAGCCACCCTGAAGCAGGTGGAAGAATTAATATCACAGCTGGACACCAAAAAAAGTGCAGGTGCAGACTCCCTTGATTCCTATTTTTTAAAAATTGCCATACAAGTATTAGCAGTGCCAATAACACACCTATTTAACCTCTCACTACAACTAGTATCTATTCCATTGATCTGGAAAACAGCCCAAATTATCCCGCTACTGAAAGCAAGGGACTCCATGGACCTCAAGAACTACAGGCCAATCTCTATCCTCCCTGTGCTATCCAAGCTGCTAGAAAAAATCGTATGCACCCAACTAAGAGGATATCTTGAAGAGGCTAATCTTTTAAATCCAGCGCAATCTGGGTTTAGAACCAACCACAGCACCATCACAGTTCTGGCAAAAGTAACCAATGATTGGCAACTCGAACTGGACAAAAAAAATTGTGTCTGTGCTGTATTTTTAGACCTGAGTAAGGCATTCAATACGGTTGACCACGAACTGCTCCTCTCCTCCCTGAAATCCATAGGACTCGACTCAACCTCCATTAGATGGTTTAATAACTATCTCATGGGAAGGACCCAGCAGGTGAAGGCTGAAGGAGACCTATCACCACTCAAATCTCTCCAAAGAGGAGTTCCCCAAGGATCCATCCTCAGCCCAATCCTATTTGCCATCTATATCAATAGCATCGACAATAACCTCACCAAAGCCACTGTACACCTGTTTGCAGATGATACAGTGTCGTATGTCAGTCACCCCTCTCCCGTAACAGTATGCATATAGCTACAAGCAGAATTCAACCTATTACAACACCAACTACTGGAAAAAAAAAAACTCCTGCTAAATGCAAAAAAAAAAAACAAAGGCAATGTTTTTCTCCCCCCAAACACAAGGCGGACACTCCTTCCCAAACAATCTCCCCCACATATCCACTGTCCTTGGTGAAAATCTTGAATATGTTACAAAATTCAAATATCTGGGGTCTGAGTAGACAGTAGACTGACTACTTAGATCATCTGGAAGATCTGCTAAAAACTCCGTCAGAGGCTTGGGCTCTATTACAGAATAAAGCACTTTCTCAAGTGATTCTAAAAGAAGCTGGTCCAGGCCACATTTCTATCAGTATTAGATTATGCAGATTTCTATATGGTCATTGCCCCAACTCATATCTGAGCAAACTGGACACACTTTACCATAGAGCCTTGAGGTTTATTACAGATCTTCCTTTCAGCACTCACCACTGCTCGCTTTATGCTGCAGTTGGATGGACCTCGCTCCAATTTAGAAGAGACAGGAATGCCACACTGTGGACTTATAGAGTGATATCAAAATGCTACCAAATTACATCTCAGACTGCTTCACACAAATCACATCAAGTAAATATGCCCTAAGAAGTCTAAACTTCATCATGCTTAAAGTGCCCAAATTCAATTCTCGATATGGTAGATCTGCTATCAGCTATGTCTTATCTGCCTTATGGAATACGGCGCAGAAGACCCTGAAAGTGAACAGATACATCTCATTTACATCCTTTAAATATCTGTATTCGAGGCTTATCAAAGAAAAATGTAATTGTTTCCACAAACAGTAGAGTATTCCTAATCTTATCCATCTCCCTCCCCAGATAGCCAACTCACGGACGGTATCCACCTTTACTAAGAGTCACCACCCCTCACACTCCATGCACCCCCTCCTTTTCATCCGCCTCCCCTTAATCCCTTGTCATATATCACAGCCTTATACCCCTGTTAAACAAACCCCCCAGTGCCACCCTCCTGCCCTCTTCATAAGGCCCACAGTTTATCCGTTCCACAGTATAGGCCCCCACCATCTTCCTCCTCCCCCACCAGCCAGGCACACCACTTTCCTCTCCCCTTCCCCTTACCCCTTATTACCACTACACCTGAATTTAATGTATAGTCTGATTAGAATGTATCCTTAGACTGTGTGTATACTAGATATTCTATGTAGTATCCTAGAGTGTGTGTATGTTGAATATTTTTTATGTATCTATGTAAATTGAACCTTGACCTTACCAGGTCCATCTTGCAAATGAGCTGTGCTCAACGATGTTCACCCGGATAAATAAAGATTTCATTGATTGATTGATTGATTTAATGTTCACATTAATAGTTTTTTAATGTATTTTATTGATATTTACATGAGCATTACAGATACATATGAAGTCACAGCATAATATCTTGATATGTCCATTTTTTCTACAGTCATTGTTGTAAGTCATAACTTTACCCTTGTACATCAGTATTCATTTTGTAGAGGCAAGATAGGTATTTCTTAATGCCTGTTTTTGAATTATATTAATTACTGACTTCAGTATTTCCCTGGTCTGTTATTTTATAAGTCAAGGCAATTTTAACAGAAGGATCCCATATTTTATGAAACAGTTCTGTTTTCTCATTAAAAAAAAAAAAGTGAATTCTTTCCAGACTGTATAAATCAATCATTAAATTAAACCATATTCATATGAAAGGTGGATTGCTGTCTTTCCAGGCCATTAAAATGCATTTTTAGCAACTGAAAATGCTTAGGATAGAAGTTTATGATGATATTGTTGGTGCCTCCTGTATTGAGTCAATTTATGACCAAGCATAATGGCTAACGGTCTTTATTGATTTTGATGCCCGTTACTCATTCTAATACTTCCATAATCATATCTTAGTATTTTGTGACCTTTTTTACATGTCAGAAACATACTGTATGAATCAATTATCCCAAACTGCTTTGACATCTTGGACAGTTTAGTTCTAGGTTTGGATTAAATTTGTATATTCTGGTGGGAGTTAAGTATGTCCTATGTGTAACATTAAATTTTATTTGTTGAAATTTTGATGCATAAAATACCCTGTTGGGATAGGAAATCATTTCTTCACGATCTGTTTGTGAGATATTCATACCTACTTGTAGTTCCCATTCAGCCTTTAATACTGATAATTCCATATGTGAATAATCCTGCAGTCGATTGTAAATGGCTGACAGAGTTTTAATTTTTGGATTTTGATTTATTAGGATGTCTTCTAATGGTGAATACATATTTGGAAATCTTGATTTTGCAATGTAGTCCCTAACTTGCAAGAATCAGAAGAAATGATTGGTTGGAAGCTTAAACTTGTGTTGGATTTGATTGAAGGACATTAAGATGTTGTCACCTAATATGTCTAATAAATTCCTGATACCCTGCTTTTCCCATATTTTGTACCCAGGATCTGAAAGTGATAGAGAAATCTATAGTTATGATTGTTGGGTGTAAAATATGAGGTTAAGTGTTTCCACTGGATAATAAGGGCATAATGCATCACAGGGTGTATGTGTTGTACTGGATAACATCACACCAGGGGTGATTGGGCACAAGGCCACAGGCCGAGTGCATTCAATACCCCAGAAGTGATGTTATCCCAGCATGACCCACACCATGGAGTGCATTATTACTATTATGCAATGGCTAATCTTTAAACAGAAGTATAAAAATGGAAACAAATATTTTTATGCAGTTTTTTTACTTGATTTTTGTGTGTGGAAGAATACATATTTAAAAAGGAGTTCCTTTTCTCTGTTTATTCTCTAGGTGGAGCTGTGTGGACATAGCTGTTTTTTTTTCCTTGTGTTCTGTATCTGCTTGCTTGTTTGACCTGTGGTTTTGTTTCTTGTCCCCCCACTGTGTTCTAGTTGGGATTCTTGTGGTACAGTTTTGTACAATGTTTAGAAATTGTGTGGAGACATTTTAAAAGAGGGGTAACATTTTGACACAACAACAGCAATTACTGTTTGAACCTCCTGCTCCATTACTGCTGATGCTGGCTGCCTGCTGCCGCTGCTGTGAGTATGTCCCTAAAGCCACAGGAAAAGAGGTAAGGAGGTGATAGGAAGAATGTTGTTTACTGTTTTGGTTTTAGGTGGTCGCCTTTGAGAACCCCCCCCAAAAAAACAGCAGTGACTTGAATAGCATGCATTACGTGAATAAGTGGGTGATGACTGTTTAAAGCCTCACTTTCTAAGAGAGTCTCTCAGTGCACTGCATCCATGAACCCAATGGATTTCAAGTAGGAGTTTTTTAAAATGAGAAAAAAATCTTTGGTGATTTCAAAGTATCTCATTGTTGTGGGCTGGGTTTTGCTTTGTTTCTGTGTTAGGGAGGGATTTACAGTGGCATGAAGCTACTGAAATGTGGCTTTCACTTCAGTTGGGAGTGGAGGAGTGGCGAGGGCAAGCTCACTGATGGCTTTACTTGTGGATTTGTTTTTTTTATGTGGAATATAACGATGCTGATTTGTTGGCTGGAGAAGTCAGAAAATGTAAGTCTGGGGAGAGAATATGTCACGCTTGCCAGCTTTCAGTTCAGCTCAGAGTGGGGAGCAGTGAAGACCATTATGGGCAACAGCCATGGAGTGATTTTTTTAACATTTCATGCAGTCATCAGCATACTGAGACTAGATCTGTGATGTTATGCTGGGATAATATCACAGGTCCAGTCCCAGATGAACCAGTCAGAGCCCAGCATTCTTTCTTGCCATTGTATAATTTTTGTATTTGATTCCAGCAATGCCATGTAGTGTGTGATGTCTGAAGCTCTGGTTTTACTAATTTACCCCAATGTAATACTGTGCATATAATATGCTTTTTGCCACTGAGTACTTATGGTACTGTTTTTCTATAAGTTTGTTACTTGTAGGGTCACATATTAACTGATCTGTTATTTGTGAGATGTGTGCTGTGAGGAAATATAATTCCTAAAGTCTGCAAGGGTGAGAACCCCTTTACTTTTAGGTAGCATAAGTTTACGGAAGCTAATCATGTATTTTTCTTCCATATAAATTTTAAGATTACCTTATCAAGATCCTTAAAAAACATTTCTGGAATTATTATAGGTAGTGTTTGAAAGAGGAACAAGAGACATGATAAAATGTTCATTTTGATTGTGTTGCACCATCCAATTAATGTTATTGGAAGTTCTGACCATCTATCCAGATCTTTATTAATGGTGTTTATCATAGGTTTATAATTATGCTTACAAATTTGATCAATTTGTTTGGGAAAAATTATGCCTAGATATTTGACCTTGTTTTTTATGATGTTTGGGTTTTGTGTTCAAATTTGTGAATTACTAGGTGGATTAAAATTTATTGCTTTTGTTTTATTCATATTTATTTCACATCCTGAAGCTTCCCTATATTCTGCTATAATGGACAGATATGCTGGTAAGTAGTTCTCTAGGTCAGAAAACAACAGCAGAGTGTCATCTGCATAGAGACTGATCTTGTTGTCTATTTTCCCAGGCCCAGATATTCAGACTGTGCCCAAAAAGTGCGCAACAGCAAGAGCAAGCACAAGTCCACTGCGCCCATGTGCAAGAAGCACAATATTCAAAAACTGTGCAGGCCAAGATGCTCCTACAGCAGATGACTGAATATCACACCACCTGCACCATAGCGCAACCAGGGATGTGAAGTTGCACATATCTGATGCACCATAGTGCAACAAGGGATGCTCAGCGGAGCAGTCCAGATGCACCATAGCCCAACCAGGGATGCCCCCAGAGCAGGGCAACAATGCATCCAGAGATGCAGGGGCCCACCACCCATGCCACAGATGGGCAGAGGAGCACACAGTAGAACAGACATCATCCCCCACACCCCATGCATGGCACAACCGGGGGAAAGCTGGAATAACCACTGGCCCATGGATACCAGAAACCAACCCACAGGCGGGCCATGGTGCCCCAGCACACCCCCTGGCAAGCTGTGGCTGGCACACAAGGAGGGCCGACCACCCCATGCCACACCATCCCACCAATGCAGAGCACACCCTGCACCACAATCACCATACACCCTTCCCAGGAGTAGCGTCCAACAGTGCAGGACACCCTATGCATGCCACCACCCCCAATGTGACAATGCAACCCTGTGTACCACAGAGCCATGCAAGGCAGCCCCACCATGTGCACCCTGCTGTGGGTGGCAGCAGACAGCAATGCAACAACAACATACACAGTGCCACCCTGCACATCCCCCCTGAGGTGCAGCTGAGAGACCGACCATGTGTCGCCACACAAGGTACCCCACATGCAACAGGGCATGCCCTGAACCCCACCACCAGTGGTACAGCACCCTGTACACCCTCCCAAGGACACATCCCATCCCAGCACTGGCCACAACGGCCAGCACAGACATGCACAGTGTTGCATGGAAGCACGCACCACACAGGATGCAACATAGTACATGGACAAACACCCATCCATACCCAAAGGCACACCAACACAGGGACACAGTACTGGGTCAACCAAGCCACTGGCGTGTGGCCACAGCTGATGTGTACACAATGGCCAGCACCCCTACATTGCACAGGTGTGCCAGCCACCCTGCGCAAGCACCATGAAGCTGTATGCCACCAGCATGCTGCAAAAGCACAGGTGACAGACACTGGAGCACATCCCCTGCAACAGACACTAGTGACAGCATGGAGAGGGGACAACAACAGTGGAGACCACAGTGCCACTGTAGGCAGATGTGCACCATACTGGTGATGGAAGGCAACCTGGCATTGTGACGGCTACAGTTGTTATCCAGCATGGACAGCCACCACTGACACGCCAGTAGACTGTGCATATCACAGACATGCAAGGGTGTCAGCTGCACAGGCCATGGATGGTCTGACAGGGGTGCCATGCACACAGTGCAGGCACCATGGACCACTGCACAGAGGCATCCAGTACACAGAGTACAAGACACAAACCACAGACATTGACTGATCCCCCTGCCCACACCGTAGGTGGTTCACCCCTACACACACACACACACATGCCCATGCATGCACCACCCCGATGCCATGCACACCACTGCAGCTGAGCACCTGTAGCCTGCTGCAAATCAGAGACCACCACAGTTGTCATAACAAAATGCATGTATTCAAAAGAAGTAACAAAAAACTATGTACAAGTATTTACAAGAGGAGGAAGGGCCACTTACCAGGTGGGGGTGGGTAAGAAGCAGGGGTAAACATATGGGAGAGGGAAGAAGCGGTGTGAGGGTGGGTCCAGGGGGGAAGGTGTTAGTAGGGGCATGGACTTCTCATCGTGTGCCCCGATCCTCCTCCACATGGCTCCTATGTCATCTCCTCCTCCTCACCCCGTGGTGGTCCATCCTCTGCAATAGCTCCAGGGTCACCCTCACCAACTGGAGCAGCTCCTGCACACCTCTCTCCAGCACCTGGAGTCACCATCCACCTAGGACGAGGGAGCAGAGTCAATAAGTGTGACTGTCCAGCCCCCTGCAGCCCACTCATTGTGCATGGCATACAGACATGTGCCACACCCCTGTGATGGTGTGTGACCACCCACAGTGACCATGTCCACAAGACTTGCCTACCCAGGCAGCCACAGCCATGTGGACCACTGCACACAACCACTGCCCATGTCCTGCACAGCACCACCGTGGCCGTACAGTGACTTGGCTATGCGGTGTGAAGGCAGTACCACAGCCATGTGCCCGGTGCACGCATGAACCACCATTGATGCATTCCCAGACAAGCAGTGCGATTGGACAGTGCTGACTGTAACAAGTTGTGTGCATGGCAGTGGTGTCAGTGGATGGTGGCCATGCCCTGCTGCCCGCCCAGTTATACAGCATGTAATAGTAATCATGGATGTAGGGCACTCACCATCATCAGGCTGGTCCATGCGCCACTGCAGACCTTCAGCCCTCCTGTCCTTCTGCTCCTCCAGATGGCACCTCCACTCTCTCGCCTGCCTGCATTCTTCTGGCCCTAAGGTGCAAACATGGAGAGAGGAACATCAGTACAATCTGGTAGCAAAGTCCCCCTGCCCTCATGTGTGTGCAATCCCACACAGCCATAGCCATCCACCCCACACCCCAATACCACCACCACGGCCAACACTGGACGGCCCCCAAATGTGCTGGACACATGTAACCATGATACCCATATGGATGATAACAGTGTATGGATAGTGCATCTACCTGGCCATGGCACCGTGCCCCTCCTGGCATGTGCCTGCAGATGGGCAAGCAGGTCCGGGTCCCTGCACCTGAGGTCCCCGTAACGGTGGTGACACTGCTCCACTGTGCGCCCCATACCAGTGGCCTCCTCAAAAGCATCGGCCACCCCCTGCCACACTGCACTCCTGGCCCTGACCAGGGGTGCATCACCATATAGAGTCCCAGCATGGGGCTCTGCATTTGCCACCAGGTTGGCAAGTTTCACCTGGCTCCACATGACTGCCCTTCTCCGCGCCATCTCAGCAATGTGGTGGAGTCAAAATGGCACTCGGCAGGGTGGTCCTGCCACATGCAGAAGCTGCGCGGTACAGCGCTGCCATTCCCTATCGCACTGTCACCGAACAGCGTGATAGTGGTGCACCCATGCCTGATGCATGGCGCCTAGGGGGAAAAGATCAGGCACAGGGTCAAGAGTCTCTTGTGCATGGACAGCCACAGCGTGATTGGAACCCAATGCGTGTAGCATGATTGGGTGCCTATGTGCCACCTCCTGTAGTGGCCTACAGCGCTGTTGCCCCAGTGCACCTACGACGCCCTAGTGCCACAGCACCATATATGTGAACAGCGCAGTAGTGCCACTGGCACAATGGTGGCCATGCCCTGCATTGCTTCCTGTGCATAGCACATCAACAGCGTGGCTGGTGCATGCGTCATCAACCCGGACATGCTCAGTTAGGTGTGTACTGCGCATGTCACAGAACTGCACCCTTGGTTCAGCATGTTCAACACAATTGCGCAAAGCGCAACAGTGGGATTTTCAGCTGGCATATGCAAATCAGCAAATCAGCCATTCAATGGCACAGTCACTGCATTTGCATCCACTTAAAAATGTGCCTTGCCTCATTTGCATGTGTTGCGCTATAAAAATGCGACATTGGGCTGCACTGGCCATAGTCGGTTACTGCAGTCTATTGCGGTGAGTTGCATGCTGTTTGGGAGTGTGGACTGTGGTGTTTGGGACATGCATGGGACTGCACAGTCACAGGTAACACCTGTCATTCTAACAGGAGGAATCATGACCGATCATGAGGTGGAGGAAGAGGAATAGAGATGTGGGAGGAAGAGGAGGCTGAACTTCACAAAGGCAGAGACAGATGACCTGTTTGAGGCCTACCTCGACCAGAAGCCACTGCTCAGTGGATGCCAGGGAACACTACAGGCCTGTGCTGCTGCATGGGAATAGGTAACACGTGCTGTCAACCTGCATGGCAGCCACCAGTGCTCCATGCAGGAGTGCAAAAAGAAGATGGGCACGGACAGGTGGAGAATTAAAGAGAAGGTGGCTGCCACCAGGGCAGCATGGTCTGTGACTGGTGGGGGACAGCCGGAGGTGCAACGCCTGACCCCACAAGAAGAGCAGGTTGCTGGCAGCATGCAGCGTTGTGCCATCGAGTGTGTTCCGGGTGGTGGAATCCAGATGAGTGGTAGCTTGTCACTGCATGGTAGGTCTTGGTCTGTAAATGGGGGAGGGCAGGGTAGGTCACATACATTAATGCTACTGTTTTTCCTTTACAGCTCCTGAGCATCTACATGGGTCAGCGGTGGTGGGCTTCTCCACTGAGGGTAGTAGCATGGAGATGGAGGAGGGCACGTCCACCTTCACAGGCATTCAGGGGTCAGGGTGACGGTGGGCCCACCTGGATGTCTGGACTGATGTTGGTGGAGCAGGTGCGGAGGAGGCCCTGCCCGTGTCCCAGCATGCCAGTGCCCATGGATGCCAGCATGATGAGACTCGTTCTGGCGCCAGATCCATCACCGATGATGATGGAGCTAACGTCATGGGCAGTGAGACGTGTTGACCACAGGATGGTCACACAGCAGGTGACATCGTGGGCATGGTTGTGGGTGGTGCCACCGTGGAGGCCTGCGTGACATCACAGTCCCAGCCTGTGTCTGTCTGCACCAGTGGGGCAGCACTGGTGTGTGTCCAGGACAGTGGGGCTGTTGTGGCCACTGTGGCAGCACCATTGAGCCCTGGAGAGTGGCAGCCAGAGGGGCAGTATCAGCAGTCGGCCAATGGCCATAGGGGTACAGTGTCAGGGGACGGCATCAGTGCACCACCTGTGAACATGCCCAGGCCTGGCCCTGGTGTGCAGTACCCACCCTCAAGGGGTGATGACCATCAGGGCCGCGAACAACATGAGTGACAGCATGCCGATCAGGCAGATGACCTCTTAGATGAGCACACCCGTATACTCCAAGCATCAGTCAATCAGCAAATGCGGCTTCTGACAGTGCTGGATGCACTCAGTGCAGCTCTGCGCCTGGCAGAGGAGCAGCGCAGCAGAGGCACCACTCTGCTTCTGGCAGGGATGGACCAGTTGCAGGAGGATGTGACCACTGCCATTGACAGGCAGACACAGGCATTCACAGCTGTCATGGCCACAATGGGCACACAGTTATTTGCCCATGCATTGTAGACACCGTGCAGTGCAATGTCCACCCCCCATTCCCGACGTTCTGTGACACCCTCCTTGTTGTCACTGGGTTCAGCTGTGGGCATCCCGGCAACGCTTTGGTGCTCGTGTGCTGCAGACTCCAGAGCGCAGCACAGTCGCGTTCATGCAGTGGAATCCCTGGGGGACTGTCGGTGCCACCCCATGAGGCCATTGGTCAGCCTGTCACTGCTGGCAGGTCTCAGCGGGGCCACCCATGCATCTGTGGGTGCCGTGGCTCTGTGGCATGTGACTGACCTGTCTCCCAGCACAGCTACTGTCTGATGCTGCCCTGTGTGCAATGTGTTGGTCAGCATGCAATGCACGGGTGGGGTACCCGGCCCTGCACGCACACACACGTTCCATCTGCACACCCTCCCAGCTGCTGTCCACTGTGGCATGTGCATGATGATGCCTGCTTTGCACTGTCTACCACTGTGCAATGGTGCCCAGCATCTGACACATACACAATGACAGGCAGTGGGCATGGTGGTCTGTGGATATGTGTGTGGCTAGGGGTGGCAGTCTGGGTCGTTGTGCCTCCTACTCTTTGTGCATGTCTTGTGGGGTGTGTGTGTGTGCGCGTGTGTATGATCGCGTGCCATGTTAGACCTTGCCCATCCCTGGTGGTGTGTGCGGTTCCATGCTCGGCCACTTCCCTTGACAGCATGCAACCCTGGAGTTTGTCCACGCATGCTTGTGTGTTGTGCCTTTGCCACTGGTGGTTGCACATGGCCCCATGACTTACCTGGGTTGGCTGAAGTGCTCCTCTGTGGTGGTGTCCTGGTGCAGCTGTGCCAGCCAGATCAGTCGGTGGTCCTGTTTCCCAAGGGGGGGGCTGTCCATCACCATCTTCACCGGTGTCCTCATCATCCCCATTGCTGTCCCCCTCTTCAACCTGTATGGCTATCCCACAGTCATTGGCCATGTTGTGCAGGATGCAACAGGCCAGGAATAGCCCACAGGCCTTTGAGGGGCTGTACTGTAGGGCAGCGCCAGACATATCCAGGTAACGGAAACGTGCCTTCAGCATCCTGAACACCCACTCGATGATATTGCGTGTGGTGGCATGTGCCTTATTGTAGCATTGCTGTGATGGGGTCACAGGCCGCCGGTATGGTGTGAGCAGCCAGGGACGGAGTGGGTATCCACTGTCACCTGTGTGTAGAGGGTGGAGGTTAGTTTGGTGATCAGTGTCACCCTGCCTTGGGCCATCTAGGCCAATACCCATGGCACCTCTGACTATGCCCCTCCCAAGCTCTAAGTTTTTCCGTGTGGTTTGCATACTCACCCACTAAGTGGCCAGTGGGGATGTCCCCACACTCAAATCTGTGGCACAGTGCTGACTGGTGCCAGATGAAGGCATCATGTGCTCTCCCAGG
Source organism: Neoceratodus forsteri (assembly GCA_016271365.2). Classification (NCBI taxonomy): domain Eukaryota; kingdom Metazoa; phylum Chordata; order Ceratodontiformes; family Ceratodontidae; genus Neoceratodus; species Neoceratodus forsteri. The sequence continues at coordinate 1,645,285,550 of CM057449.1, forward strand.
GTGCGTGGCACAGACATTGATTATGTGTCCCCTGGCATAGCACACCACCTGGCAGTTGATGCTTGCATAGCCCTTCTGACTTGATATATGCCGCCCCTTTGGGGCCAGGTGGTGTGCAGATGGCCACATGGGTGCAGTCTATTGCTCCTAGTATGCCAGGCATAGAAGCTACCCTGTGGAACTCCTATATGTTTGTTGTGCGCTCTGCCAGTGTGCTGTGGAAATGGATGTACTCTGCAGCATGTGGCATCAGTGTGCTGAGGGATTGGGTGAGGTGGCATGATGCGGCCGACAGGGTTATGCCTGTGGTGTCCCCGTTGGTCTCTGGATGGTACCCGTGGTGGGCAAGTACATGCAAGCTGTCACTTTTGTCTCCACTGACAGAGCATGGCTCTGTCGTGTGGGTGCCTGTATCACATCACTGCATAGTTCACAGAGCCGCCTCAGAATTGCCCAGTTCAGGTTGTATTGGCACACGATCTCAGTATCCGTGTACAGCTCGAAGCTGGTGTGGGCTTGGTACTGCCTGTTGGGGGCAGACCGCTGACGGGCCCTTCCACGGCCATGCCCCCCTGCTGCCTGCCTTCTCACCCCCCTCATAACTGCCTCCATCTGGATGGTGGCACTGGCCATGTCCCTGGCTTGTGTTCCCCCCACCTGATAGCTGTTTCTGTGTTCCCCCCGCTGTCCTGGGTGCTACTTCCCCTGCACTGGGAACACCTTCTTCTGGTGGCCTCAGTGTTGTGTGGCACTTCCCCCTTCTGCACTGTGGCTGTGGCTCCCCACACCTTCCCTGTGCCTGTGGGTTCTAGGTGCCCTTTCTCTGTCCTGCCCTGTGTGTCTGTGTTGCCTGTATGGCTGGCTATAGTTCAGCAACATGTGCCTTCCCTGTAGCGTTCTTGCGCCTCTCTCTTGTTCCTTTTTATTTTGGCTAATTTTCACTATCGCACAACTTCTACTTGCTCCCCTATTGCGCACGGAGCATGTTGTTGAATATCACACTGCGCCATTTATGCATGTTTCCTCCCCCTTCAGTTACACATGCATTCATTATCATTGCGCTCTTGCGCAGTGTGATTTGGGGGGCGCATCTGCCTCCTGCTGAATATCGCAGAATGGCACATTTTTGGACTTGCGCTGGAGCAATCCTATTGTGCATGGCGCAACCCTTTTGAACATCTGGGCCTCAGTGTTTATGCCCTTTATTAATTGGTTTCCTTGTATAGACACTGCCATGGTTTGTATGCTAGTGCAAACAGTAAAGGGGAGAGGTGGCATCCTTATCTTGTACCTCTACTTAGTGAGAAGGTGCCATTGGTGAAAGACACAATATTTTAATCCAATTGATAAATGTTTTACTGGAACTAAATTTGTTTACTGTTTCATACATATAGTCCTGTTCAACCTGATCAAATGCCATCTCTTATTTATTTATGTATTTTTTTTTATTTATTTAGTTATTCAGAAAAAAACTGCATCAAGTGTCATAATTAATGCTTCTTGGTTTTTACATATATAGATCAAGTTTATAAGGTGACATGAATTTGTTCCCAACTTTCTGTTTTTAATAAAGCCAGTCTGATCAGGTTGAATAAAAGAGTGTATTACCTTTTCCAGATGGGTTGAAAGTAGTTTAGCTAAAATTTTAAAGTCTGTATTTAGAAGAGAGATGGGTCTATATGATGAGACTACTTCCAGATTTTTATCCTTTTTTAGAAAAACTGCAATTTTGGCTTGATAAAAGGATTGTGATAGTTGACCTGCATGTAGAGAATTATTGTATGTTTCTAATAGTGGATTGGCAAGTAGGGCTGCTAATTGTGTATAAAAATCTGCAGTGAGTCCATCCAGGCCTGAGGCCTTACCCTTTTGTAGGTTTTTAATAGTATGTTGAATTTCTTCTAATTTGATAGGAGTATCTAGACAGTTCCTATTAGAGATGCAGTGAAGTTTAATTATGCCAGCTAAGTTAGGGTGAAGTCACCTACTCCACGTCATGAAACGCTACGTGAAGTCCCCATGGAAACACACACACTTTGCCCTATGGTGACTTTGCCCTATTTTGATGTCACGTCATGTTCACTTTGCGTTGTTTTCTGTGAAATGTGAAGTGAGTCATAACTGAAACAGCCTACTGATCACATGTGTTACTGTCTGTAGGTCACATGGCTCAGGTAGGAAGTTAATTAGGCAACAGAGTAAAAGACTTCCACTTTCTCCTTACCTAGTGTGGGAGAAAGATGTTTTGCGGTAGAGCAGAGAGAAAAATATATTGCTTGAATCTGCTAAACATTTGACATTTTTTGTTAATTAGCTGTGTCTTTTGTATTTTGATTGCCTGTTGTGTTGAGTTGTGCACATTTTTTCAGTACAGTAGTCAATTGTTACTTTGTGTGTCTGTGTGTGTGAGCTGTGTGTGTGTGTGTGTGTGTGTTTGTATATGTGTGTGTGTGTGAGGAGAAAGAGTAAAATATAGAGAGGTGCCTTTGGTGGATGGAGAGGAGAGCATGTGGGGTTATGGATGCATGGTGGAACCCCACATCTGAAAAGGAGCACATTATATCATGCAAGTGGTCCCCTCCATGACGCAAGAGGTAGTGGTGCCATGGAAGCACCCCCACTGGTGGCACCACCTACTGCTAGTGCCCCCCTACCACCACCGGCTATGGCCCCTGTGCTAATGGCTTTTCTCTGTCCAGTGCCTGGTGTTGATGACCCAAGTGTCATGAAGTATAATATCTGGTGTGGCTGTGCATCATAGTCCCAAGAGGAGTCATCTTGGGACAGGTGGGAAGTGCACCCACCTTGCAAACCACCATCGTGCAGATTAGGAGGCCAAGACTGCCGAACAGGGACAGAATGCGCCTGCTGTCCCTGCTGGGCAACAGGTTGCAGCACGGCCTCCACCTGCACGTAGGGTTTGGCATGATTGGGCCAGGGAGCAAGTGGCTGCTCCAGCACCTAGAGGGGATGCTGGCAACCTTGCAATAATGCCTGCCACATAGGCTGATTTGGGTCTGATGTGTAGTGAGGTGGGCCACCTGAGCAACATGGTATCAAACATTGAGCAGCAGTTGGAGTGCACTGAGTGAAACCAACTCCAAATTATGGTCATGCTCCAACTGCTACTCTCACACCATAATGTGGAGCATTAGTGTTTAATAGTCCATGCATCCACCACCCTCTTCATGATAAAATACTTCCTGATCTTGCCCTTGATCCATCTACCCTGTATCTTCAGATTTTGCCCTCTTGTTCTTGCACATCTCTTTTTCTGAAGGATGCTACCCTCTTGGACTTTGTTGATTCCCTTTATGTACTTTAAAGTTTCTATCATGCTCCCCCTTTTCTTAAGGGTATACATATTAATCTCCTTTAGTATGTCTTCTTCGTATGTGTTCCGGTGCAGCCCCCGTACCATTTTAGTTATCCTGCTTTGGACCGCCTCCATCCTGTGTAATTCTCAATTCTTTCCTGAGATGCACTGCTTTATGTGTGCACCCACTCTGCATAAGTGTGTCCCTAGAAATGGCCCCACTCCCCCACCCATATGCGCTCCCTCCAATAAATATTATAGTCAGTAGTTATATTGAAATGAATGCCCCCCTACACCAGATACTAGATATTGAGTGCAGAGCCACAGGCCAAGTAAAGCCATGTACATAAATGGAATAACTCCCTCATACCACCTGTACACAAGTTAGAACACTGAGGAGTTGCACAGCCTCAGCCTGGGAATGCCCCCCCGGACCAGATTCTGGATCCTGAGTGCACAGCCACAGCCCAACCAAGGCCATAAACATCAATGGTGTACCTCCATGATACCAACTGCACACTAGTTATGACACTCATGAGTTGCACAACCTCAGCCAGGCAATACACCCACCCCTCCAGATCAGGTACTAGTTCATGAGTGCAGAGCCACAGCCCACATAAAGACATGGACATAATCATTATACCTCCCTCACACCAGCTGCACACAAGTTAGAACACTGAGGAGTTGCACAGCCTCAGCCAGGAAATGCCCCCATACACTTAGATCAGCTACTGGATGATGAGTGCAGAGCCACAGCCCAAGTAATTGTTTGCATGGAGTCAGTGCCCTCCACCTGGCAACAGTAAGTAGAGAATCCTGAGTGGAGAGGCAGATTCTAAGCAAGGCTGTAAACATGAATAGTGTACCTTCTTGATATGAGGTGAACACAACTTATTGCATTTTTAAGAAGGAGGCAAATACGGCATTGTCAAAGAATAATGCTTTACTTATAAAATTATTTTTTTATAAAAATATATTCTTTTGAAATCATATTACAAAAAAATGTTAAATAAATAAATGTGTTTCTTTACACAGGTGATGAAAGGTTAATAAATAAAACAAATAAAATAACAGCAGTAAAATAAATAAAAGTGTTGCTTCACACAGGGTGTGGGGGGGATATAACTCATAATAAAAAATAAGATGAGTAGGGGTTAGTTAAAAAGAAAATGGCCAGGAGTGATAGGGAAGTGCTGGCCATTCAGGTGTTGTGTGTTGGGGAGATGAGGAGGAAGAGGAAGACTGTGTAGGAGCTGGTGAGGCTTGGTGCCCCTCATTGGCAGATGGTGGTGGTGGTGTTATGGGGGGTTCCTCTGAGGGGTTCTTGCTGCTGAGGACTTCTGGAGGGTGGATCATCCTGAAGATGTGGCAGGTCATGGTGGAGGAGGTGGTGGATGGCGTCTGTGGCCTCCATTCTGGTTCTCACCCAGCTGCACCATGAGGATGTGGGTGGTCTCAAAAGACACAACAGAGGCCTCCTTCAATTCCCACAGTGATCTTAAGATATGGGTGAGGCCCCTGTTGCTGTTCTTGAGACCACAGGTGTCAATTAAGGCTGCATGCCCTACATGCCCATGTGGCTGCAGCAAATCAATAATTTCAGCATTCTGTTCAATAACTTGGTCTAGCGTTGCTGCAGTGTCATGGGCGTGTTGGGCTGCAGTGCAGCTGCCACCATCCACGGCCTCAAGCAGCTTGCCAAGAGTGCTGCTGATAGTTTGAAGAACAGCCAGAGAATCTGTGGAGAGAAAAATAATAAGAAAAGCCATTTTAGTAAACTGAGCTGTTCTCTACTGTTACATTAATGCACTGTACTGAAGTATTTTTTTTAATTAATGTATAAAGCCACTGTATCTACATCTGTGGTAGATTAATAAAGCTGTCTTCTCACTTGCCAAGAGTTCTGATATTCAGGAAGCATATCAGTAACTATAGTTTAGCTATTTTACTTCACATATTGATTACCATGCATGATATCATACAAGCACATCTTAGTACATTTTACATGCATTGCTATGGAGAAGGTGGAATTTTGTAGGTAGGCGGCTATATCATGTGTGTTCTATAAAGATATGCAGGTGATGATAATGGTGGACTGTTCGCTAAAGCAAGTGTTCATAGTTAAAAATATGCAAGGTTCCTTACTGTAATCATGTTATGTTTTCAGATGGTTTGATGTTTGTGGATAAAGAACAAAATTAATATGTTACTAAAATGCATGAAGAATTCTTATAAGTTAATACATTCAGGTATGATGTGATATATTATATTGTTGACATCGTGGTACACATTGTAATTGGTTGTTTTTTGTAGCTTGAAGTGAGATGGCTGTTATCTCTTGTAGTTGCTAGGTGAATGGTAAACCTGTTGAGCTCTGCTCTTGAGGTTTACTGATGGACTAGCAATCACTCAAGGTGATTGTTGCATGGTTATCACCTGTGGATCTGGCATTATCCTCTATATGTGAGTGACTGTGTGCAGGAATGAGTGGTGATATAATCCCTATGGGCAGGATTCACAAAAAAAGTCAAAAATCCCACGGCTGCTGGAAAAAGGCCTGCAGCACTGCAGAAATGCAGTTGCGTGTTATTCATAAAGAAATTTTGAACAGGTGCAGAATTTCATAAAATTCCCGCAGCTGCGGAAATTCAGCAGCTGTGGAAATTGTGCATGTGCTGAAATTCCGCAACTGTGGATCCTTAGCTGCAGAAATAGCTTAGGAGGCACAGCAACAGTGAACTTAATTAGCTGGAGCAGTAGACTTTAACAGGGCTGCCATAGAATGAAGCTGAAAGCACCTATAAAAAGACCAGCGACCAGTCTCTCAACTGGGACCACTGCAGCACCACAGGTACCAGCAATACCATGGCACCACAGTGGCCAACTGTCACTGCTGGTCCTCCCTCCCTGGGGTGTTCCTGTTGCCTGCAGGGGTAGCACTTGCTGCAGGCAGGCCAGGCTCTATTGCCTGTGGGGCTCCGTCATGGGCTGCACTGTGTCTGGTGGTTGTTGTCTGTTGTCATATCATGGCAATGTGTGCTATTGTTGCAGTTACATCAGCCACTGCTGTACTATCTGGGATGCTGTTACCTGTGCCTCACCTCCACCTTATTGATTCCAATTGCTGGGGCACTACTGCAGTTTGCTGAGGGAGAGTTACACCTCATTCCACTCTGTGTAACATTTTTTCCGCTGCTGCGGAAAAAAAACTGGTTGTGAATAGCCTTTCAGGGGCTGTGCCTTACTTATCTCACACCTTTTTTTCCTCAGGGACTTCCGCAGCTGCACTTTTTTCCACAGTCCTTAGTGTTGTTTTCTGCAGCTGCGGAGGGGTTTGTGAATAGCACCCAGTGCAAATTCCCCTTTGTTTCCATAGCTATGGCAGTTTTGGGGACTTAGGGAAGGTTTTGCATCTTCAGAAAGCTTTGTGAATCCAGCCCTATGTATATAACTTCAAGTTATCTACATAGTGATAACATCACCACCCATTAATCTACATAGTGATTTCATCACTAAGCACCATACTCAGTAGAACTGCCTCCCTGTTTCGCTTGTACCTTCTCAAAGTGCTGTTTATTAAGAAAGCTATCACAGTCCTAGCGACTCTGAAATTACAGAGCTTAACCAACTCTCTCCCAACCCAGAAACACTTTTTAAATTGAAACACTGTCTCACCACAACAAACCTGAAAACCAAAGACAGGAACTAGAAACAGAGAAAAAATACATGTAGACGAACTTCAGAGAAAAATAATATATAACAAAAGTTAACTCGAAAAGTCCAGCTGCATAAATTACATATGCATGGTGTGCTTGTGGGATAACGAAGTTATTTGTCCACTAGCCTGTGATGTTTTGGGAACCTCACTTGTAGCTTCACTACTGATGAGGTTACTCAAGATGACAGGCTACTGTTCAAATAAATTGGTTGTCACACAGGGGCAGCATGTATATCCCTTGTATAAACAGAGAAAGACTGCTTTGACTTAGAACTTTTCTTTTTAGAAGATGAACAGTACTATTGTACAGTGGTGTTATCTGCCACAGTTATTAAAGGAATAATGCACAACGGAGTGTGTGTCATGCTGGAATAACGTCACACCTGGGATGATTAGGCACGATGCCGCAGGCCGAGGGCCACTAATCACTTCAGAAGTGACATCCCAGCATGACGCACACCCTGGAGTGCATTATTCCTATTATATAATAGCTTGTGTGTTTTAAAAAATAAAAAAGATGGAAAAAGTACATTTACAACTAGATTTTTTATAGTTTTTTTTTACTGCCTAGGTTTACTTAAAAATAATAGCACAGATGTATTGGTTTGGCCAGTGGGTGGAGCTGTAGCATTGTCACCCAGACAATGTTCCCCCTCCCCCCTTGGATCAGGTAGTGGATTGTCAGTGCAGAGCTATAGGCCAACTAAAGCCATGGATATCAATGGTATACCTTCCTGATAGCAGCTCCACACAAGTTAGCATGCTGTGGAGTTGCATGGCCTCAGCCAGGAAATGCTCCCAGTTCCCCAGACCAGGTACTGGGTGCTGAGAGCAAAGCCACAGACTAAGTAAAGCCATGGATATGGATGGTATACGTGCTTGATAGCAGCTGTACACATGTTATTACAGTGAGGAGTTGCACGGCCTCAGGCAGGCAATGCCCCCACCCCCACCCCCACAGAACAGGTACTTGATCCTGAATGCACACCCACAGGCTAATTAAAGATGTGGAGATGAATGGTATACCTCCCTGATAGCAGCTGCACACAAGCTAGGATACTGAGGAGTTTCAAGGACTCAGGCAGACATACCCCGGATCAGGTAGTGGATCCTTAGTGCAGAGCTACAGAACAACTAAAGATGTGGATATCAATGGCATACTCTCCTGATAGCAGCTGCACACAAGTTGGGACACTGAAAAGTTGCATGATCTCAGCAAGGGAATGCTCCCACCGCCCCACACCAGTTATTGGGTGCTGAGTGCAGAGCCACAGACTAAGTAAAGCTGTGGATATGGACGGTATACCTCCCTGATAGCAGCTGTACACATGTTAGGACAGTGAGGAATTGCATGCCCTCAGGTAGACAATGCCCCCTTCCCCAGAACAGGTACTGGATCCTGAGTGCACAGTCACAGGCTAACTAAAGATGTGGACATCAACAGTATACCTCTCTGATAACAGTTACACACAAAGTAGCACACTGAGCAGTTCTACATCATCAAGTAGACAATGTCTCCCCCACCCCCCTGAGATCAGGTAGTGGATCCTCAATGCAGAGTTACAGGCCAACTAAAGCCGTGGATATCAATGGCATACCTGCTCAGTTTCAGCTGCATACAAGTTAGGACACTGAGGAGTTGGTAAGTGTCATCGAGGGACTGTGTGCAGCTCTCTAGAGCAGATACTGAATCTTGAGTGCTGAACATCAACGGTATCCCTCCCTGATAGCAAGTGTACACATGACAGGACACTGAGGAGTTGCTGAGTCTGAGGTAGGGAATGTCCCTGTCCCCTGCAGATCAGCTACTGGATTTGACTGCAGAGCCACAACCCAACTAAAGCTGTGGACTTCAACGGTATACCTCACTGATACAAGGTGCACACATGTTAGAAGACTGAGGAGTTGTGTTGCCTGAGCAAGGCAATGCCTCTACCCCAGCCCCCCCCCAAGACCATGTACTGGATCATGAGTGCTCAGCCACAGCCGAACAAAAGCTGTGGATGAGCTCAGTGGACAGTGGCCCCCAGACCCCAAAGACCAGGTATAACATCTTGAGTACAGAGCCACATCTGAAATAAAGCTGTTAACATTATTATACTGTATGGGGAGCCCTTACTATTGGCTGAAATCAGCAAGTTAATATATTTGTTATGGTACTGCTGTGAGATCAGGAGCTTGTTAACCGGGCCTCAATGTGTCATACCAGTGCCATAACAACTTGGAACAGTGAAACACTGCAGAAGTCTGCTGTCAGAATGGCAATCACTACTGCCTGCGTGTACTTCTCAATTGCTCAATTTTAAATAAACAACTGGTGGCTTTCAGACGGCAGTGATTGCGATGGATCTAAACATTTACTGCATTCAATGAGCAGAACAAGCGATCGGATTTGTTTCATAGCTGATCAGGAAAACAAACAAACCGCAAACATTGTCTCTATTTCTTCACCAAACAGAAAATATGCAGTTTCCCCATACACTATAAAGGATAATGGATGGGAGAAAAACAATAACAGCGTGGAAATGACATCTTGGTGTTTCCATGATAACATGTTAAAGCCCTTGAGCTGCATGCTCAAGGTTTACAATGTTGTCAAGGAAACATCTCGATGTGATTACCATGCTGTTATTGTCTTTCTCCCATCCATTACTCTCAATGTTATGTTTCTCTGATACGAGGTGAGACATGCTAGAACATTGAGTAGCAGGGAAGAGCACATTTTGGACCTTCAGTGGAAAGACAGATCCCCAGTATATCATTGTGACTCACCAGCAGAGTTGAGCACTAGGAGCTGCTTGACTGGAGACCCTTGGTCCTCACCTTCCGGGAGTGGTGCAAGGTGGACACATTGGGAGGAAGCAGGCACGGTCTCTGTGGTGGCTGAGGGAGAAAGAAACAAATAATAAATGTGTTTTATATGTGTGTATAATGTGTGATTTAAGTTTACTAGTACTCAAAGGTCTGTTCCCATTATTATTTAAATATTCTGTCACACTATATTAGCATGTATTACATGTCGATGTAACACAGTAATAACTAACACACACGTCTACATATTGTACTAGATATCATAGACTGATTTTAGACTGTTCACTATAGTCTACAAACAGTATGTTTTATGTCACCTATGATGTTAGCTGAGTAGGACAGTTAGATGTAAAATAAATAGGAAAAGGCAGGTAAATTGGGTAAAGATTCGATATATCATGACTGAGATAACACAGCTCAGATGGTGAGTCATGGTGGAATAACAGTGTTTGTGAGGTACTGTGGTTTAACGTACAACATATGTAAGATATTTTGTTATTGCACCATGACGCATGTACTATTGGCTGCATAGAATCATACACTTAATAATACAATAAGTAAGACAAAAGCTGGCTCCTGATTCGTTACTGAACAGGATAAACAAAGTGTTAAACCTGCTAGTAACCAACAGGAAAATATCCCAGGTGCACTCCCTTGCCCTATACCCTATAAAAATGCTCCTGACATGCAACATCAAACTCTGTGGTACAGTCTTGCATACTGTTGGTACCAAATGCAGTAAATTTACGAAAGAAAAAACATGGAATGTTGTTTATAACTGATATATCAGACTGAGCTTGATGCAAATTTTTCATAACATTCTGAAAACCTTTCCAGTTAAAACTATGGCTCACAACTCTTGTTAGCACTTACCTCACACTACAATTTGAGCATTCGATCAGCCAGCCTGTGCAAGTGTTTCAGACCTGGCACCTATAGCTACAGTTCTATGATGCACTATTTCTTTTCCTTCAGAACAATTAATCAGTATATTAATCACTTTGTCCTAACAATTAATAACACATCTGATATGGCAGTCGAGGGTGTGGGTGATGACAGGATTTACCTATGCCTGGTGTGTTGCTGGTCCCTTGGCTGCACTTTGGGACTAAAGAACACATCTGCTGTGTGTAAATCCTGACATCAGCTAGACCCTTTTTTTGTATATTACTTGAATAGTAGTTTGGGCAGTTTATATTGGTGACTAAGGAATTAAACAGGATTAACAAGTTCTTTCATAATGTTTCAATATTTGAGAAAAACTTATATATGTATGTGTGGTACTTAGAGATTGGCAGAGTAAATAAGAGTGGCCTAATGGTGAAACATTGTAATATCACTATCTTGATAGGCAACACTCACACTTCTTTTTTTTTTATGGAATATTGTATTGCAGTACAATTAGACTATTGATGCTGTTATGTTTTATATATGACTTTAGTTAATAAGATTCTGAAACCAACTTACTGAGATACTGAGGTTGTCATTGGATTAATTGAACTGTTCTGACAGATTTGATGAAGATATACCATTTTAAACATTAAACAGCATGAAAAATATGTACTTACTACCATGATGGTGTTCGCCAAAGTCTGGCGTGCCTGCTTTCTCCCACATAGCAAATGCTTTGTCGTACCACTCTAAGATACACCTATGCATCTCACTCACCAAAGCCTTTGCTTTGTAGAAGATCTGGCTGGTGAGCTTCCACTTCCTCCAACAGTCATCTACCGACTTCTTGATCTCTTGTCTCTCCAAGGCACGAATAACCTGTATAAAAAGATAGAAAAGAAACAAGCAGTTAATGTTTTAGGAATGGTTTTGAATGTGCTGGAGTTATTGATTAGTACATTACAAGTTCAAGTTTATGTGTAGTACTTTGACATTTTATACATATTTTACAGTTAGCAAGTGAGGTGTTGGAGCTCTGTGGTACCACTTGTCTCATCTAGTACACCATCTTTGCAAATTTTTTATTTCTTTCATTGAAAAAGGTTTAAATATTCTATTTTAAGTATTAAGACATCAGGTAATGTACTAAGTGTTTCTCTGACAGATATAACTTTTCTTATACTTAACTTGCACTATTACATTGTATGTTAATGTATATAGTGAGATCACCTGGCTCATGTATTGACAAATTCACAGAAATAACAGTTTATTATACAGTGTAATACAATGGGTTCAAGAAGTGGACATATGAATATCTGAATATACAAAATTTATACATAGATACATAGACAGTGTCGGCAGATAAGGGCCTATGGCCCACCCAGTCTGCCCATTTGAGCTTGTAAGTTCAGTTTGTTTTCCTAGAAGTCTGTTGCCCCTTACCCCTGACCTCCAGAATTCCTTTATGTCTATCCCATGCATTCTTAAATCCCGTGATTGTTTCAGCCCCCACCACTTCCTTTGGCAGGGTGTTCCACTTGTCCACCACCGTTCTTGTGAAGAAATTCTTTCTCATGTTTCCTCTGAATCGTCCTCCCTCCAACTTCATCCCATGCCCTCTAGTCCTGGAACATCTTTTTGCTTAAAAATAGTGTTTTCCTGTACCCTGTTCCTCCCTGTAAGATACTTGTATGTCTCTATATCCCTCTCTCCTCCTCTCCTCCAGGGAGTACATGTTCAGTTCCTTCAACCCGTCTTCTTAGGACTTGTGATGCAATCCATGCACCACCTTTGTTGCCCTCCTCTGAACCTTCTCACCCTGTCTGTGTCCTTACATAGGTATGGTCTCAGAACTGTACACTGCACTCCAGGTGGGGCCTCACTAGTGTCTTGTATAGCAGAATTATGACCTCACTTTTCCTGCTGGTGATGCCCCTGCTCTACATCCCAGCATCCTATTTGCTTTACTTGCTGCCTTGTCACACTGTTTCCTACCTTGAGGTCATCAGAGATGACAACCCAAGATCCCTTTCCTGCTTGGTGCATGCTATCCTCACCCCCAACTGATATATTGTGCCAGGGTTTTGTGCTCCATATGCATTATCTTGCACTTCTTTGCATTGAATTTCAACTGCCAAACCCCTGACCATTCTTCAAGTTTTTGCAGGTCGCTTCTCATTCTGTCTACACCTTCTGGTGTGTCTACTCTGTTACAGAGCTTTGTGTCATCAGTGAACAGTGAAATTCTGCCTTCTAGGTCCTGCAATGTCACTGATGAAGATGTTGAATAGACCGGTCCCAGCACTGATCCCTGTGGTACCCACTGGTCACTCTTCCCTCTGTGGAGTGACAGCCATTTACCACCACCCTCTGTGTCCTGCCACCCAGCCAGTTACCTACCCACCACACTACTGTCCTGCCCACACCCATATTCCCCAGTTTGTGTAATAGTCTTCTATGTGGCACAGTGTCAAAGACCTTGCTGAAGTCCAGATAGGCCATGTCCACTGCCCTCCCCTGATCCACCTCCCTAGTCACCCAGTCAAAAAATTCAGCGAGGTTGGTCTGACATGACCTCCCCCTGGTGAAACCATGCTGCCTTGGGTCCTGTAGTCCATTGACAACCAGATGTTCTACCAATCTCCTTCAGTAATGCTTCCATGATCTTCCCCACTACCGACGTGAGGCTGACTGGTCTGTAGTTCCCTGCTTCCTCTTTGTTCCCACTTTTGTATAAGGGGACTACATCTGCTGTCCTCCAGTCTTTGGGTACCTCCTGTTTCCAGTGATCGGCTAAACAGGATAGCCAGAGGTTCAGCCACCACCTCTTAGTTCTTTAGGACCCTGGGGTGCACCCATCTGGCCCCATTGCTTTATCAACTCTTATTACTTCCAGTTCCTTCAGGACCCTTTCTCGTGTAAAGGGACTTGTGTCCATTTCTGCACCATTCTCACCCTTGTACTCCCTTCAGACCCATTACCCTCCTCTTCCTCAGTAAAGACTGAGCAGAAATACCTGTTCAATATGACAGCTTTACTGTTGTCATCCTCCACGTGGCCCCCATTCTCCCCCTTCAGTCTCACTATCCCTCCCTTTGTCTTTTTTTTTTCACTTATGTACCTGTAAAAGGTTTTGTCCACTCTACCCACTGATTTTGCTATGTGTTCTTCTGTCTGAGCTTTGGCTTCCCTTACTGACCTCCCTGCCTCCCTTTGCTTCTCCTGGTGCTTCTCCCTATCCCTCTGCCTGTGTCTTTTGTATTGCCTGAATGCAATCTTTTGGCTTTCACTTTCTTTGCTACCTCTTTGGAAAACCATAATGGTCTCCTCTTCCTTTTCCTCTTGCTAACCTGCTTAATGCATAATTCTGTTGTTCTTGTAATCCCATTTTAAATACTGCCCACTGTTCCTCAACCCCTGATTCCTGTCCCATTCCCTTAATGCCTCTTTCAAGTATCTCCCATTTTCCCAAAGTCTGCCCCCTAAAATCCAGGATACGTGTTTTGTGTGGTTTGGTTCTGCTTTTCTTTGATTTCAAACCACAATGACTGGTGGTCACTGTTTCCCAGGTGCTCCCCACTGTTACCACATCACACTGTCCCTGTTTGTGAGCACAAGGACCAGTATTTCCTTCTGCCGAGTTGGTTCCATGACCAGTTGCTTGAGGAAGGCACCCTGAAGGAGTCCAGGATAAATCTGCTCTAGTTGATGCTACTGCTGGGATGCTCCAGTCCACGTCTGGAATATTGAAGTCTCAACCAGTACTACCTCACCTTTGTCTGCCATCCTTTGGATGGCTAGCATCAACTCCCTATCTGTTTCTTCCTCCTGGGCTGGTGGTCTATAGACCACACCTGTGCGGATGGCTGTCCCCATTTTCCTTTCCAGCTTAACCCACAGTATCTCTCCCTTATTTTGTTCCTCCTGGATCTCTGTGGTCCTTATGTCATTTTTCACATACAGTGCCACTCCTCCTCTCTTCCTGCCTGCTCTGTCTCTTCTGAATATGTTGTAGCCAGGTATGGTCATCTCCCAGTCATGGTTATCATTAAACCAGGATTCAGTGATGGCCACCATGTCCAGGTCTGACTGTACCATGACAGCCTCCTGATCTTCCATCTTGTTGCTAAGGCTCCTGGCATTTGCACACATGGCTTTCCATGATTTGACCTCCCTAGACTGTTTCACTGTTCTACTCCAGCCCCTTCCTTGGTTGTCATTTATCCCTGGTTCTCCTTGCTGTCTGCCCTTCTGCTGAATTTTGCCCCTTTTCTGCTTATCCACCTCTTAGGCACTAATCTCCATCTTTTGCACCCTGCTTTGCAGAGATAGCCACTCCTCTGGTTCACTGGTTCCACTGCTAGCTGTGGGCGGTGAGCAAGTAGGTACCCTCCTTGCTGGCCTGTCACCCCCCTTTGCTAGTTTAAATGCTTGTCAATGTAGCATTTAAACTTATCATTCAGTGCTTGGATTCCCCTCCAGGATGGATGCAGGCCGTCAGGCTTGAACAAACCTCCATCCTCCAGGTGGGTCCCCAGTCACCAATGAATCCAAACCCTTCCTCACAGCAACAGTTCTTCAACCATGAGTTAAAGTTCCTGGTGCATGCACTCCTATGCTCTCCCTTGCCTCTCACAGGTAGTACTTCTGAGAAAGTGACAGAAGTAGCTACTTGCTTGAGACCCCTCCCCAGTTTCCTAAACTCTTCCTGAACTTCCTTGGCTCCCCATTTGCCAGGTCATTAGTACCTAGGTGGATAATGACATCCAGCTCACCCTCCTGCCTTGCCTTCCCAGTGATCCCCAGGATCTTCCTTCCATCCCTCCATGCTGTGGCACCTGGTAGGCACCTCACCCCTGTCCTCCCCTCCTGTGTTCCTAGCTGGATCCCTCTTTGATGGAGTCCCCACCAGGATTCACTTCCTCATCCTCTGGGTCCACTGCTTTCCCCGCTGAGGTCACCTCCTTGGCTAACCTCCACATCCTTTCCTTCCACTTCTCTGGGTACCTCTATTTGGTTGTCCTCATTTGCCAGTGTGGCATATGAGTTCTTGAGTGGAATAGGATCTGGGATGTGCCTCTGCCTGACTGCTTAACCCTCCCTGAGCCCACTGTCATCCAAGTGCTCCTCGTTCTCGGCATCCTTTGAGGTAGTTGCATTGGATTGGGTGGTCCCTGGATAGGGGTGATGGTACTCCTGACCCAGTTTACTTCTGCTCTGAGTCTGGCTACCTCATCCCACAATCCAGAGAGATGCACGCAGATAGGGAAGCACCTCAGTGTCCAGAAGGTCTGCCTGAATATGGCTGCCCCACAGCCACTGCATTGCACCACCCCACATTATACTGCAATTCCACTACTTGTCTGCTACTGAGCTCTCTAGTTCCTTTTTATTAATTTACTGTACTAAAAATCCTGCCACTGATCCTCAGATAATTTTTTTAAAGAAAAAGAAACCAATAAATAAACAAATGAGTCAAAACACTTGTCGTGCTGAGGGTGGGCTTCTTCCCCCTTATGCCCCTCCTACTTCACATCCCTTACTATACCCTGTGTTTAGCTCCTGTCAATCAGATTTAACAGGGCATATAATTAAGAGTTGGGGAAGGGGGAGGGGGGCGAAAATTTGCAGCAATTAAAGACAGCAGAGAATTACACCACCACTATGTTTTAAATTTTCAACAGCCCAAAAACAATTATAAGTAAAGACAACAAAGAAAGTATAGTTCACTAAAGCCCACAATCTAAGTTTAAAGAAAATAGCAATTACCAGTTACTCTAAAGCACTGAATTGAATATGTTTCCTTCCTTCCCCTTCTGGCTTCTTCTCTTAAATTTTCAACAGCCCAAAAACAATTATAAGTAAAGACAACAAAGAAAGTAGAGTGTCACTAAAAGCCCACAATCTAAGTTTAAAAGAAAAATAGCAATTACCAGTTACTCTAAAGCACTGAATTGAATATGTTTCCTTCCTTCCCCTTCTGGCTTCTTCGTCAGCATTTGCCAGCAGACAAAGCTCTAGAGGGATATCAAGTCTGCTCGAATGTGTAGCAAGCACCCTTATTGTGCAGCTGCCTCTCCCTTCCACCCTTTACCTCAATTGATCCTCCCTGTTGTCAAGTCCCATCCCGATTTTGAAGCACTGGACTGTCCTATTGCATACAACATCTGCTACTGATGCATTCCACTCAGCTAGCATCATCTTTATAAAAAAATATTTCTCCTCATCTCCATATTGAGCCTTTCTCACTCTACTGTCATATCAATGCCCCTGGTGTCCCTCCCCTTCCTCACTTTGAGCACCCCCTCTGTACATGTGTTGTTTAATCCTTTCAACAGAAAAGGGTGCCAGTCAGTTGCCTTTGTAAAATAAATTTAATACCAAACATTTGTGGCCACAGATTGCCATGTTCAATCGCTAATAAGTGGGCACAAATATGTGTCTTTGGAATTTCATGGTTGTTCCACTCTTAGTACTCTTACCGGTAGCAGTCTTCACTGTGTAAAGTGAAACATGCAGTTACGGCTGCTTAGAACCCTTGAGAACAGTTCTTTTTTTTTTTTTACTATTGCTCAAATTAAACATTGCCCTGGTGTATAACTGCTTGTGGTTGTAGTTCTTGAAATTATGGCATCTATAAGCAGGCTGCTGTTTGTCAGTACTGCGTAGTGACATGCAAATGCAATACAGATATCATTATGCCACTATAGTTAATATGTAACAAAGACATATTTTCATATTGTTAATTGAAATTGTGACTTATCTTACCCCAGGTGTGTGCTAGGCTCAAGTTTGTTGCTCGCATCACAAACCTGGGGTTTGCATATTGCCTAACAGCCTGAACTAGGACCAGCACCTCCCTATCATTCCAGGACTTTGGCATCTTGAGATTCAGTAAAAAAATATATATTTTTTTGTTTAGAAAGATGTAACATGAGATTTATTGTAGTTTTTCTGTTTGGGCAGGACTCACAAAAGACATGTACACAGTGGGTACAAGATGTGTTGGCATATTCATGATATATATTTAAAGCAATTTAGGTACAGTAGGTCTGTCATGTGGCAGCGGAAAATTGATGTGCCAGTGCACTGAAGATGTACCACTCAATTCCACTAATCATATATGCTGCATCTGGAGTGGCAGTGAAAAGGGTGTGCATATGGATATCTGGCGCAGTACAATTTACAGCCCAAGAGAAATGTGTATCACCAGTGCTAGTCTGGGATGTGTCTCAAAAAGATAAGCATAGTGTTACTAGGCTTATCTAGGTGGCCACCCATAGGCAGGCTGCCATACTGTAGAGAGCAGGACAACAGCTTGCACACTCTGCAAGTCCATGCACCATCCCCAGGCAGCCCACGGCACTATGCCATCTGTCACTCACTGTGGCTACAGGTGCTTTTGTGATTCTGTTTAGTCACATCTGACTTGACCAAAAGAGAGTATAAAAGAAAGTTGTGGTACAATAGTGATGCTGCTTGTGACAGGTTGCAGCTCTAGCTCCAAAAATATTTAACACATCACTATTTGAGTAGACTGGTTTCTCCCCACCCATTCCTGTCTCTGCCTATGGCAGCATTGCCTGAAAAAAATAGCATGCTAAATAAAGAATTATAATGCTCCTCACAAACTGAGCTGCAGACAATTACATCAAAAATGAAAATTTGATTACTTACTTTTTTGTTGTTTTGGAAAAAATATGAAACTTTCTGTTCCTTGCTGATCTGTTGAAAAAAAATTAAATTAACTATGAGAAAAAGTTCAGCTGTTGTACAATTCTGTTACAAACACAGATATTTCACAGATTTTGTATTTTATTTATATGTATGACAGTTTTACGATGACAACTATCACTAATACGGAACTATGAAGTCCATGGTAACCATGGTTGTTGTGGACATGTATTGCTAATCAGGAAAGGATTGGGTGATTATGTGGGAGGACATAGCTTTAAGATAGTAGCTGCACACAAGTTGGGACACTGACGAGCTGGACAGCCTCAGGTAGGTAATGCCCACATCTCACCCCAGATGAGATGCTGTATCCTGACTTGAGAGGCACAGCTCAACTAAAGCCATGGATCTCAATGGTATATCTCCCTGATACCAGCTGCACACATGTTAGGACAATGAGGAGTTGCTTGGCATCATCCAGGCAATGCCTCTGCCCCCAGACCAGGTACTAGATCCTGAGTGCAGAGCCACAGCCCAACTAAAGCTATAGACAGAAATGATATACCTGCCTTATATGAGCTCCACACAAGTTAGAACACTGAGCAGTTGCACAGCCTCATCCAGGCAATGCCTCCCCTCGACCGGGTACTGGATCTTGAGTGCAGAGCCACAGCCTAACTAAGGCCATGAACATCAATATTATACCTCCATGATACCAACTGCATGCTAGTTATGACAGTAATGAGTTGCACGACCTCAGCCAGGCAATACCTCCATGCTTCCAGACCAGGTGCTAAATCCTGAGTGCAGAGCCACAGCCCAACTGAAGCCATGGACATCAAAGGTATACCTCTCTGATACCAGCTGTGCACAAGTTAGGACACTAAGGAGTTACACAGCCTCAGCCAGGAAATGCCTCCAGCCTTCCAGACCAGGTACTGGATCCTGAGTGCAGAGCTACAGTCTAACTAAACCTATGGCCATTAATGGTGTACCTCTGTGATGCCAGCTGCACACAAGTTAGGACACTGAGTAGTTGCATGGGTCAGCCAAGCAATGCCCCCACTCCCACAGAGCAGGTACTGGATCCTGAGTGTAGAGCCACAGCCCAACTAAAGCCATGGACATCAACAGTATATCTCCTTCATACCAGGTGTACACATGCTAGGACACTGAGAAGTTGCCCTGCTTCACCCAGGCAATTCTCCCATGCCTCCAGACCAGGTACTAGATCCTGAGTGCAGAGCCACTGCCCAACTAAAGTCATAGACATAAACAGTATACCTACCTCATACAAGCTGTACACAAGTTAGAACACTGAATAGTTGCATGGCCTGAGTCAGGCAATGCCCCCCTCGACCAGGTACTGGATCCTGAGTGCAGAACCACAGCCTAACTAAGGCCATGAACATAAATGGTATACCTCCGTGATACCAACTGCACACTAGTTATGACACTCATGAGTTGCATGACCTCAGCCAGGCAATACCCCCACCTCTCCAGACCAGGTACTAGATCCTGAGTGCAGAGCCACAGCACAACTAAAGCCATGGTCATCAATGGTATACCTCTCCAATATGAGCTGCACACTAGTTATGACACTCATGAGTTGCACAACCTCAGCCGTAGGTACTGCATCCTGAGTACAGGGCCACAGCCTAACTAAAGCCATGGACATAAATGGTGTACCTCCCTCATACCAGCTGCACACTAGTTAGAACACTAAGGAGTTGCATGGCCTCAGCCAGGCAATGCCTCACCCCCTGACAAGGTACTTGATCCTGAGTGCACAACCACAGCTTAACTAAGGCCATGGACATCAACGGTATGCCTCTGTGATATGAGGTCCTCACGAGTTAGCACACTAAGGAGTTGCATGGCCTCAGTCAGGCAATGCCCCCACCCTATTAGAGCAGGTAATGGATCCTCAGTGGAGGTCAGAGCCCAACTAAAGCCATTGACAGCAACGCTATAACTCCCTGATACCAGCTGCACACAAGCTATCTGTATGTAGTGTGTATTTTGTTCTATTTGTTGACCAGTTTAATTGGCTCTTAAAAGAGACATTTTTTTCAGTAGATAGTATGTACATGAGAGATATATAGAGGTACACAATTACAGAAGTGCAAGGATGCCATTTTGAAGGTCCCCAACAAAAATGTTGTTACCTGTGCTTGAGAGGTGCACACCATCTTTTAGATACAGCCAATGTTTGTGATTTGAAATTTGAGGATGATGTATGGTGTACATTCCCATAGCATGGAAGAATCCAGATATTTGTATGTTCACCTTTCTACATGACCTTTCAAGTGCAGGACAGTAATCCTCACCTTTCCAGATCATTTGCTGTGAAATGTCTGAATACAGAATTTTACAAGCAGGTAACATACTGATAAGATGCTGCAAGTCAGACTGTGCAGCTTCTATTAAATCAGTTGCTCTTTTGTTCCCCAAATCATTACCTCCGAGATGGATAAGAAGTATGTCTGGTGCTGGGTGTGTCTCCTGCAAGTGGTACATGGTTGGCATGAGTTGCTCCCATCTCATATCACCCTTCCCAAACCAAGACACTGAGCAGCAAGGTAGGTGCAAGTCATTCCCAAAATGACTAACTCTACTGAAAACTGTTGCCCTTCTGACCAGGCTTGATCCCACTGACTCTGGATGTTTCTGCCATGCTGAGTATAAAGCTGTAATAACTCAGATGAAGAAATATCAGAAATGTGTGTGTCTGTCTCTCTCTGAGCACTACCAAGGCTAATCAGCAGAATGACTAGTGCTGAGTTGTATATCTAAAATAAATGCAGTGAGAAATAATCACAAGTAACATTCTGATTTCAGATTAGCTAATACAGGCAAAAAGTAATTGTCATGTCTGTAAAGGATCGTTCTATTGGTGTTTTGTTTATAAAACATTCTTTTTGTTTTGGTGCGAGAATACTGTCTGTCCTTTGGCCACACTGAGAAACTTGCCAAGAATAACCATTTCCATTGGATAGAATTAGTAGTCATATTGGTCAGTGAGGCTGTATTCCCTCTCTTTCTCAGCTAGCAGCTTGAGTGGTGAGGGCCAGTAGAGCTATGTATCCTAGTGATATAGTTTTGAATAGTTACAGATTTCAACTTTTTTTTGGTAACAGTAGAAGTGTTACAGTTGTAATTATTTAGTGGTCAGTATATGTGTATTCTGACAATCACACATTTATTATACTTGTAACACTGATAAATTTAAAATAATCTGCGATTGCAGTTACAGAGTTAATATTTCAGGATTGACTGTCAACTTCTTAGTTAACAAGCTTTACATAATAAGGAGAAAATCTAAGTGGTAGTTGAGACTGTATGTAGAATGAAGTAAATAGTTTAAATAAGACTAGATTCTGATAATTTCAGATTTAAACTCTCTTAATTGAACACTGGATAGCAGACAGATCATACAGTGGATCTGGTGTTTGTGCAGCAAGTCAAAAATCTGCCCAGATCTGTTGTATTCATGGAAAAATATTTGCAAAACAAACAAATAATTTGTGGGGTATTATGTGTCTGCTGTGATGCTTATTTCCTAAAAAAAATATTTCTGCTGAACAATGTGGATATATAAGGAGCATAAACTGCCACACAGATTCCCTAGAACAGTCAAAATATATCTTGTTGTTCTAAGACATAGGAACATATTGCCAATATACTGCCTAGATAATTTCAAAGTGCATAAAATTTGAATTTGAGACATGTTAATTGTTTTAAGCATGTTAATTTGCTAATTAGCAAATTTTAACATAATAGATTTATTTGTACTTACTGTTCTGTTCTGGATATAATGCTGCTTGTGTAATAGTCTTAAAATGGCTGCTGGATTGTTATTATATGATTCTATTGGTTCACAGAAGTCACATGCTGAAGTCTGCAATTTCTTCTTTCGTGAGGATGCAAAATCTTTGATCGAGACTTGCATTGATCATGAGGATCATTCAGCAGCTTGCAGATTCTTTGATCGTGATAATAACACAAGATTTGAATTGCGGAAGATGAGTAGTTTCAAAAAATATATGGTTTTCAACAGAGTATGTAGCCATATGTGTTTTTATTGCTTATGAGACATGGATGTTACGGTGATAATTATTTTTGAACATTTTCTTACATTCTATTGTATCTTGCGATCTTTGATCGAGAGCATGCAAATTTATTGATTGCGACTTGCTTTGATCGTGAGGATCGTTCACGAGCTTACAAATTCTTTGATTGCTAGAATAACATGAGATTTGCCATGTAGATGTTGTGTAGCTTTGGGAAAAATGTTTTTTTTTTAGTTTAATATGTGTTTTATGGATAAATGTGGTTCAATTGGGTATGAGATGTTGATTGGTCAAAAATATTGTCTCTTGGATATCTTATTTAGTTTATTCTAGCTTTTTTTGTTATCTTTAAACCCAAGCCTGCAATTTCTTTGATCGCGACTCGTATCGATCAAGAGGATCATTCACAAAGCTGTAAATTCTTTGATCACAAGAATAACTCTAGATCTTGAATGCAGAACTTTGTTAGCTTTTGAAAAAAAACTAACGTTTGAGAGATTTTCCATGGCTTTTGTGTAAAGATGTACTTTTATTTGCTATGGTAAGTGGATAGTGCACAAATATATGATTTTCTACATGATACTTTTGATGTTCTTGTTTTTTTTTGATGCTTGATCATGGACATAGAATTTTTTTTATTGTGACTAACATTCATTGTGAGACTCATTTGCAATGTGGAAATTAATTTTCATAGGGAGAATATGGCAAGACTTTCATTGTAGAAGTTGTTCAGTTTCTGTAAAATAACTTTATAACTGACAATCTTGTATATGGTGCATAATTAATATCTGATGGCCTCATTCATTGCAGTTGTCCTTATTTTTTGACTCAGTTGGTGGCCAACTGTGGTACTGAGAGGATGGCTGAGTTAGTTGCTGGCTATGATTGTGGATGTTTTTCAGATGAACAGGAGTGGGAAGGAGCACTGGACTACTATGGAAAATTATGTTTTCAAGATGGCACATCTGTGAAGAATTTGGTCAGGGTGGGGGTGGTAGTAGAGTAAGACAGAAAAAAATGTTTTCATAATGTGGAATGGTGGTTAAAATTTGTGATGCGTGGTGTGGCACTAGGTGACAGCAACAGGGCAAAATATGTTTAATTCTCTGAAATGCAGGTTTGGATTTCTGTTGGGGTGTGGGTACCACTACACTATCAAGGAAGATTAGGTTTTATGATGTTGAATTGGGGTTGGGATTTGTTGGGAGGGGGGTGTCCTGGAAATCATTTTTGTGTCTTTTGTGATATTTTCTATACAGTAGTGTTGCATGTTGCAGTACTATGTAGGGATGACAGTATAGTACTCTGAATTGTTGTTAGTGCTTGTACGGTGTCTGTGACATTATTGAATTACACAATTATGACATTGTGCTGTATTGTATGTTGTTAATGATTAGTATAGCTGTGTTATGGACTTATGCTACAGTAGTCTTATACATGTTTTTATCATTCATTAGCACTAATACTATTTTTTTCTCTTCTCTGTTTCTTAGGAGACTGCTACAGAGAAGAAATTGAACACGTGATTAAGTGTTTCCATCATGACCATTTCCCATAAAGTTAAGGGACACACAAGAAGCAGTAGGTGTACTGGTGGTTCTCTGTCATACCATGTAAAGACTAAAGGTCCAAAATGTACGCAGATGAAAAAGACAAGTTCTTCTGTTTCATATGCACATATCAAGAGACATGCACATGTGAAAAAAGACATGAACTCTTCTACTCATTTAAAAAGGAATAGACTTTGTAAAGGTGCTCTGGACAAGCAACGTCCAGCACTGTCAACAGTGAGTCATACATCTCTGAGACGGAAAAAGAATGTTGGATGTGTGATTTCTGCTACTGTACAGCACAGTAAAGCAGGCTTTTTTAGAAGACTTGTCCATCATGCTAAAATTGATCGTCTCATCTCAGGTATCATAAGATGCAAAGGCAACAAACTGTGCAATAAGGTTGCATTAATGAAGTTACGATTGAGAGTAAGACATTTTGTTAATGTGGCTGTTGCAATTCATTCTCAGTTATGGGCTGTGATGATGTCAGTCATTAATAAATTAAGTGCAAAGATTGAGAAGATGAGGAACAAACTCTTGTCTTTTGAACACTTGAACAGAGAAAATGTTTCTGTGGTGCTTCAAGGAGATTGGTTGCATTTTAAGCATTCAGAAGCATTCTTCTGGGAAGAGACATACCATATACAAAATGCAAATGTTACTTTGACAATAGATGTACATGGTAAAGTTCAGAATATTTTAGTTGTCTCAGATGAGAACCTTGAGTTTGATGATGAGACTGAAATTTCACAAATTGAAAGCAACCAAAAGTCATCTGCTAAGAAGTGGCCATGTGACAGTATGTGCAATGTCAGGGAAGAATCAATCATGTCAATTGAAACTTTCCTGTTGACATTTGCTAGTACAAAGAGGCATATGCAACATAGGTTGATTGGTAATATTGACAAGTGTGAGATTCAACCTCATACAGGCCTAATGGGCCATTCTCTTGCGTGCTTGGAGAGTAGCAACTGTGGCAGTGTGTTTCATCATTTTCGTTTGGTGGCAGTGCATCACTCTGGCATATGCAGATTTGTACAAAGATTACATCAGGTCAGATCTGTTGCGTGAGACTTTATGCAGTTTCAATCATTGCTGGATGGTGGAGATGTAGACACAGTTGTAGAGTTCATCAAATAGTTGCAAACAAGCCATACATTAGGGTCAAATGCTGCTATTGATGAACATGTATATATGGTGTACACATCAGTAGTGCAAGAAGCTCAGCTTCTGAGAAAATCTGGGAATGAGTTTGCTAAATTTGAAATTAGCAATATACAAAAATTTGATGTCATTTGTGCATCATGTGATCGCCTCTTCTATAAAGAACAGTGTGTCAATATAGACCTACAGAACATTATACGCTGGAATGTTATGTGGGGGCATCGTCATGCATATCTTCTTTTAAAGACAGATTTTGCTGAAGTTGAAACTATGTCACTGTGTACTTACTGCTGTAACAAGATTAAGAGTGACACTTTACCTCCTCAGTCTGTTCTGAATAAAATGGAATTTGAAGCAACACCTGCTAAGATTGCAGTCTTGAACTTGTTTGAATGAATTCTAATTCAGACCATGAAGCTATTTCAAACAATTATCAGGCTTAATACAAGGATGCGAGACCTACCAAAGAAAGAACTGGTACGGTCTCTGAAAGGCTCTGTTGTGTATTTGCCTTTGTAAGAAAATGTGAACACTATTTCTCAGGATAATAGTGTTGTGATTTTGGTGAATGGTGGCCCATCTAAGGCAAACACTATATGGCAAGAGATAGTTAATGTTGCGAAGGTGAAGCATGCTTTGCGTCATCTGAAGGAGCATAATGATTTTTATGCTGACATTGATATCGACACATTTGCTGGTCTTTCTACAGGAACTGCTGTGGAAGACTCTGGCAAAGCAATATTGGAGAAGGTTGACATTGCATCTGCACACAATGTTTATGAACAATTCACCATACACCCATTGCATGGGAAAGATCCAGTGGTGGATAACATTGAATTGTATCAAATGAAGCAAATGGAGGACAATCCTGTAAGCATATGGGAGGCTACACTTGAGGCACGTTGTTTTCCTGATCTGTTTCCACTTGGTACAGGTGGGCAATTAGACAAGCGAGAAGTTCATGTACTGGGAGCTGAGTATACGACCTTAAGAGTTCTACATAAGGATGGCAAATTTTGTTGAAACATTGCATACCTGTCCCATCTTTTTTGGGAAAGTGAACTTAGTGTCTTGTCTACTAGTATTACTCAAACATTGAGACTTGGCACAGAGTTCAGTAATATGATGGCTGCACAGTTACTGCACAAGTTGCAGAACAAAGATGAGACACTACAAGTCAGTCTTTCTTCCATTTTGTCCAGCATGCGTGGCACTAAAGAATACTGGTACAGATGACTCTCTGAGGTGATGTGCATGCTGAGGGAGTTTGGACCAGCAGCATGGTTTGTGACACTGAGTTGCACTGAATACTATTGGGATGATCTGCTTGATCTTCTCAGATGGACAAACTCTGATGTTGACAACATACAGAGAATGACTCTTAGTAAGATGTGTTCACTTGGTCCAGTGTCCGTCTCATGTTACTTCAACCACTGATTCCAAGATTCTGAAGTTCATACTGTCTAAAATGAATCCTCCTCTTGGGGATGTTGAACACTACTTCTGGAGGGTTGAGTACCAAGCTCGAGGAGCTCCACACATACACATGTTGCTGTGGATTAAAGATGTCCCACACATTGGTGACAGTGAGACAAATGAAATTCTGGACTTCATTTTGAAATATGTTACATGCCAGATTCCAGACAAGTATGACAGTGCAACACTTTGGGAGTTGGTTCAGAAATTCCAATGACACTTGTGTGGAAAGTACTGTGATAGAAAAGTGAAGAACAGGGGAAAGTGGTACACTCAGTGCCATTTTGGTTTTCCAAGACAAGCTTATATGGATGCTTGTTTGAATGATGTATTTTCTGCTATGCAACACTACCTGAAGGCAAAATCAACAAAGCAAGTGTATGAGCTGCATCGCAGGGAATCAGAAGTCTATATCAATGACTATAGCCCTTGTCTTCTGTTGATGTGGCAGGCAAACACGGATGTTCAGTATGTCACTGACAATTAAGTGGCTTTGTTGAGGTATGTGAAATCATACATCACTAAGCATGAGCAGACATGCCTGCAAGAAATGTGGGAAGAGTTGTCAAACTACAATAGGTCAATGTCTTCTAGACTGTGGTCACTCAGGCTTAGGACTCTCTCACACCATGAGTGTGGAGCTTATGAAACAAGTGACATTTTACAGGGATATGTCTGTATGGTAAGTCAGAGTCCATTCATTATTTGAATGTGAACTACAAGCAGAACAGGCACCATGTGCTTAAGAGCCATGATGAGACTGAGGATCTGGCTGCTACAAGACCAACATCCACTAATATTCTGAAGCACAACTTAACTGACAATGATTATCCACAGCACCACAGTGCTATGGAAGATCTGTGTCTCTTTGAAGTTGCTCAATGGTATGATTATAAGTGGGGTGTTTCTTCTGATCCAGAGAAGAACATACATAAAGTTACTGGCTTGGATAGTTCACTTGTGAAGAAGTGAAGTCCATGGCTAATTGACCACTGCAAACTCAGCTTGAATACACCAGAAATCAAAGAGCATTACTATTTTGCTCTACTATTTCAGTTCAAGCCTTGGAGATCAGAAACTGAATTGAAAAGATCATCTGAGACATATGAACAAGAGTTCATGGTAACTTAAGATTCCTTTAAGAGTCAGGTGTCTGACATTTACATTGGGAGACTTGAAATGGAAAGAAAACAGCTGGAGAAAGCAAGGCAGGTTTTGGATGATGATACCCCAATAACATCACAAGATATAGTTGATGTTGAGGGAGAAGGGACACTTGCTGTCCCTCTTCCTCCTAATGACCCAGTTTTGCTGATGTCAGAGGTAGAGGATGCAATGCAGCAAAACATGCAGTTGTCAGAGGCAACTATAAACATTGTTGATAAATTGAATTCACATCAGAAAGTTGAGTGTCACTTTGTGATACATGGTGTTCGACATGCTATTCAGCACAGTAGCAGAGACTGTGCTTGTGACAAACAGAACCCAGTCAGGATGTTTGTCAGTGGTGCTGCTGGACTGGGAAAAGTTTCTTAATTGAGGTTATTAGCAGAAGTGTGAGTGACCTTACTAATTCTGCAACTTCTGATTTTGTGGCTGCTCCTACAGGGTTGGCAGCTTATAACATAGGTGGTGTCACGCTTCATATGTTGTTTATGTTGCCAGTTGAACATGGCAAAAGTGGTGATTACAGAAAATTGTCTTTTGAAGTTGCCTCTGAATTGAGGTCAGTGTTTCACAAGATGCAATTGCTGATAATAAATGAGATTAGCATGGTTTCAAATGTTCTCCTTGCATATGTTCATCTACACCTACAGGAGATACTTGCTACTGATAATGACATACCATTTGGTGGCAAGAATATTCTTGTTTTGTGGGACCTTCTACAGCTGACTCCTGTGAATGGCAAACATGTTTTCTGTACTCTTTCTGTTGAAGAGGCTAAGAAAACTATTGGATGCATAGGTGGTGTTAATATGTGGGAGGTATTCTCATATGTCGAACTGTAACAGAACACGAGGCAGCAATGTGACATGTCTTGCAAAGCATTGCTTGATGAGGCTCGGATTGGTGTACTGTCACCCATTCAACTTGAAATGTTAAGACAGCGCATGATCTCTAGAAATAATACTCCTGTTCAGGATGCTTGTGATGTCTTTGCACATGTGTAGAAATCTGGGGGCATGCTGTATGTCTGTTTTCAAGACTTAGGCAATGTGCAGAGTTCAATGAGATCATGATGTAGAGAGACAGGAAATTGTTGTGACTCTTACATCCTTAGATACCATAGATGGTGTTAGTCTAACATGCACAATGGTATCAAAAATGGTTGTGCATCTCAGAGAGCTCACAAGTGATATGTCACGTACCACTGGTTTAGAAGCTGTGTTACCACTGTGAATGAATGCATCGGTCATGCTTCACAGAAACAATGACGTTGACCATGGTCTTGTGAATGGAGCCATGGGATACATTCATGAGTTCCAGTATAATGTGCAGAAGACAACTGTGGAGTTTGTGGTTGTTAAGTTTGACAACTGTGATACTGCTCTACCAATAGACAGAGTGACAGTCAAGGTTGAGCTTGTCAAAGACAAATATGTGACACAAAAACAGTTCATATTGTGTGCTGCTTATGCAGTGTCTATACACAAGTCACAAGGGCTTAGCCTTGATAGTGCCATTGTAGATATAGGCACTGGTATATTCAAGGATGGCATGTCTTATGTTGCTTTGTCTCATGTGAGACGATTGTCTGGACTGCACATAGTGAATCTTGCAGAAAGTAAGATACATGCTGATAATAAATGCATTGTTGAGTACAACAGATTACCTATGTTGTACCAACCAAATACTCCTTTGTTCTCAGTTCCCAGATATGCGTCAGCAACAGATGTGCCAATGGATACAGGGCACAAACTGAAGAGAAAGCACACTAAGACTCTATAATCATCACCACACAACTGTATTGGTAAGCAGTCTCTACATCAACAGATCAAATCTCCACCTGTAAAGAAATGCATTGGGGTTCAGACACTGCCAATATTTGGCAACAGCGCATGAGTAAACTGCTATGCTAATGATACAATGCAGGCACTTCTGCATATGCCTGAGTTTGTTGATGTTTTGAGCTCAGGTCAATTGACACCTCTGTCTGAAGCACTGAAGACAGTTACTAGAGGTAGTCAAGAGGAGTTGTCCAGTTTGAAAAATTTGACTCCTCTATGACTAACTCTTGCAAAGTATGCAGGACAAGCAATGTTTGCTGACAATGCACAACAAGATGCCACAGAGTTCATCATGGAAATCTTAAACAGTTTAGCAGATGATGGTACTGATCTGCACCAACACTTTCAAGTTGATTATGTGTGTAAGTACACATGTTTGTCATGTGGACACAAAGAATCACAAGCAACTCATGACGTGCTGTGGTTGTCTGTCTACATCCCTGAACAGAAATCTGTGAATTTTCATATGTTGTTTGCAAATGCAGAAACTGGTTGGCTGTGTTGAAGATGTGGTCGGTCTTGTGTTTGCTCTTTGAGAGTTACATCTTTCCGTTCATACATAATGATTCTATTACAACATTTTAACTCTCAAGGCATGAAAGTCACAACACCAATTTCTGACTTCATTGCTGGAAGAACTATGTTCTCAGTAAGTCAGTTTGACACAAATGCTATTATTTTCCATTATGGCCTATCTATTCACTCTGGACACTATGTCAAATGGTGAAGGTTCAGAAAGGGATGGGTGGAGTGTAAGGATACAGTATGCACTATGAGAGAAAGATTACCAAGGAATCTAAAAGATGCATATGTTATCATTCTCTGTTGCACAAATGTTGCACAAAATGTGGAGGAGTGATGGTATCCGAACACGGCAGCTTACTTAACCAGTGTATTTGCAAATATAGCGTCCCAACTGTATATTACAGGTACATGTCTGTTTCCCCTTTTTTAAGATATTAATTTTGATTTGATAGAAGAGGCGAGATTTTTTATGTGAAACAACCACTGTGCAATATCAGAGATGGTGACCTAACTGTTTTAAATCTTCTGGTATATTAATACAGCCCATGTGAATTACTCTAATTTTCCTGTCATTGCAGGAGAGAACCACAATACTGCACCTATGTAACAGACTGTTTTAGGCACTGACTTGTTGATCTCGGTGTTATGCTGACACGCTGTATGCAAAACAGAATTTTTTTTGTTTTATAACAATACAATTTCTAGAGCCATTTGTTTTGTTATATGAAGCATTTGCAATGTTGATTTACTTACTACAATTACTGCTGTGTTACTGCTCAAGTAGACGTGAGGGTACTGAGCAGTTATCATTTGACAGTCAGTGAGTAATATCTTTTTGCAGGTGTCTCAGTTAATCTTGTATGTTTTACACAAGTCACTGTGTATTCAGTTGTTTCACAGTGATGTTTTACATGGTAATGACAGAATCAATCATATTGTCATCTGATTATGAGACATTAAAGTACTCTTCTGTACATATTGTGTGAGAAATTGTGCTTCTTTCAACAATTTGCATCAGGTTAAGTTGTGACTTATTTTCCTGTTGTTGTCTACATTGTTGACCTTGACTATAATAGTTACTGAATTAACTTCCACAAAATCCAAGCAGACTTGAGGGCACTGGATATTACACACATGTCACTCAATAAGTTATGTCTTGGCAGATGTAGTTCTGTGACTCACATTTACAGCATGACTTTCTACATGATAATGTCATCTGTTTGCAGTTGGCTGCATTTGTTCAAGTGTAAGTGACTGCATTATCTGTCACTGTTCTGGGAGCATGGTGTTAAGACTTGATATGACAACTTCTAACAATACAATGCGACTCAGTTTTGTACATATGTATATAATGCTGAACTGCAGATTTATGCTATGTTGTTTATATTGCTTCTTAGGTGTTTTTGTTTGTTGAGAAAAAAATGAAAAAAATTTACATGCATCGTTACGTTAACTGTTTGAAAACTTTTCTATGAATGCATTTAATGTTATTACATTGCATTAAGTGCTACTGGTGAGGCTGGTGATCGCTGAACATAGAGATGTATACATGTGAGAATCTATCCTATTTTCGGTGTATGTATGCATTTCTGTATGTATATGCAGATGTCTGAAACTCATTGTTTGACAGGTAATGACAATGATGATTGTGTACTTCTGCACCACAATGCAAACTATTGGTATGCTCCTGCTTTTACAGTATAGGATTGCCCATATTTTGGTGGTTGGATGAGGATTTTTTTCCAGTTAAAGTAATGTTAAATAATAAATAAAATGCATCAATTTGGAGATGAACCAACCTTTCCAAGCATGGGCCATGGCATGGCTGTGATATGTAATATGTTTACCACAGCATGATATCATCAAGAACTTTTCAAATTATTTTCCTTACTTACTGAGCTAGTTAGAGTACAACAATGGATGTATATGTGCCTGCCATTGCATGTTGTTACTTTTACTTGCTCTTTCTATATATATATATATATATATATATATATATATATATATATATATATATATACACACATATATATATATACTGCTAACTTTATGGATCCCTCTTCACATTTGAAGACTAGAAGTACAGATTGATGTGTAGCATACAATCTTTCTTCCACACACATAGTGTGCTACATATTTCTCTTTGTTTTTCCTTTTGACTTCTTGCTATTGGTTGGTTCAGTTTCAAATAAATAACCGGTGATAAACTAGAAAGAGTCTGAAAAGATGTTAACAGATTTCTTAAAATGTATGATAATTGCCAAATAGGAGGGACCTGGGAGGACAGTAGTCTCTATGCCAAGGACAGACTACACTTGAGTGAGGAGGGAAAGAAAGTGTTGAACAGAGGATGGAGGAGTACATAGAGGAAGTTGGGAATTTAAACTAGGAGTGGGGGGTCACAATTGGGCAAGAGATATGCAGAGACCACAGGTTGGGAAACCATATGAGCTTACCCCCATAACAGTGACAAAGGACAAATGGCAAGTACTATTGGTGATGCTAGGAAAGGGGGGCAGGATGGGAAGGGGGAAGGGTGGAAGGTGGTTACTCTTAATGCTAGAAGCCTTGGGAGTTAAACTGCAGAGTTACTGGTGCTCATGGCAGAGGAAGAGGTGGACATTGCAGCCATCACAGAAACATGGGCCACTCAATACAATGACTGGGACCTGTCTGTACCAGGGTACCGGTTATTTCACAGGGATTGGGAAAGAGGGGGTGTGGCACTATATGTGAAGGAAGGACTGAAGTATGTAAGGGAGGAAGGGGAGGAGGGTAGTACAGAGTCACTTTGGATGCAAATCCAGGATTCCAAGAATAGGATTCTTAGAATGGGAGTGGTGTACAGG
Source organism: Neoceratodus forsteri (assembly GCA_016271365.2). NCBI lineage: Eukaryota > Metazoa > Chordata > Ceratodontiformes > Ceratodontidae > Neoceratodus > Neoceratodus forsteri. Next base: position 1,645,318,608 of record CM057449.1, read on the forward strand.
CCACCATCTCAGACGGAGGAGTTAGACAGAGAACTAGCAGAACAGATCAGGAGGACCTGTGAGAAGGGTAGTGTGGTGATTGTGGGGGACTTCAACATGCCAGGAGTGGACTGGAGTACCCCAACAACCAGGAACAGAAGGGAGCAGGTACTGCTGGATGCCTTCCAGGACAGCTTCCTGCTGCAAATGGTCAGTGAACCAACCAGGTTAGGAAATACCCTTGACCTTGTGCTGGCAAATGGGGACTTTGTGAGAGAACTTACAGTGGAGGAACTGCTGTCAGAGAGTGACCACAACTCAGTATGGCTCACATTGGATATGGGCAAGGAAGGAGTGGAGTCAGGCACAAGAGTGCTGGACTTCAGGAGGACCGACTTTGGGAGGATGGGGGAAGTGGTAAAAGGGTACCTGGCCAGAATTCAATCTAATATGAACACTAACCAGAGGTGGGAGCTCATAAAGCTGGGGATAGTGGAGGCAACCAAAACCTGCTGCAAGGCCCAGAGCAAGAAGGTAAGGGCTAAGAAACTGAGCTGGTTGAGCAAGGAGGTCATGGAAAAGGTAAGGAGAAAAAAAGCTGCCTTTAGGAAGTACAAGAAAACAGGAAGGGGGGAGGACAGGGAGGAGTTCTAGACAGAATTGAAGGAGGTGACAAGGGCAGTAAGGGAAGCCAAAGCATCTATAAGACTCAGGCTGGCACAAGGCATTAAGAAAGGGGAGAAGGACTTCTTTAGGTACATCAGGGAGAAAAGGAGCTGTAAGGACCACATAGTGAGGATTAGGAAGGAGGGGGGTTGGGTGGAAGCAGGGTGCGATAAGGCAGAAGCACTAAATGAGTACTTCTGCTCAGTATTTACTAAAGAGAAGAGGAGGTGACACCCAAGGGGGGAGAAATGGCAGAAAAAGGGGAAGGGGTGACAGATGGGGAAATCATGGAGGGCAGAGTTCGGGACGGTTTGAAGGCACTGAGGGTGGACAAGGTGCCAGGCCCAGATGGCATCCACCCCAGGGTACTGAAGGAGCTGGCAGAGGTCCTTACAGGACCTTTGGCAGATGTATTTAATGCCTCACTACATTGGGGGTGTGTACCTCAGGACTGGAAGTTGGCTCATGTGGTGCCACTCCACAAGAGTGGCCCCAAGGATGAACCGGAAAACTACAGACCAGTGAGCCTCACATCCATCATGGGTAAGCTAATGAAGACTATCCTGAAGGAGAGGCTGGTGGCTCTCCTAGAGACCAAAGGACTGCAGAACAGCAGACAGCATGGCTTCATAGAGGGCAGATCCTGCTAAACTGATCTAGTGGAGCTCTATGACTGATTAACTAGACAACTGGACAGGGGCCATGCAGTGGATGTCCTGTATCTGGACTTCAGTAAGGCATTCGACTCAGTGCCGCATGGAAGGCTGGGAAGTAAGTTAGTAGGCACAGGGGCGGGTGCAAAGCTGGCGAGATGGGTAGGAAACTGGCTTCAGGGAAGGCAACAGAGGGTGGTAGTGGGTGAGGAGCTCTCACATCCAAGGGTAGTGATGAGCGGTGTTCCACAGGGCTCAGTGCTGGGACAAGTGTTGTTTGGGATATTCATTGCAGACATATCATGGGACATCAAGAGCAAGATCAGTCTGTTTGCTGATGATACCAAGGTAGGAGCGGTGGTGGATGACCTAGGGAGATGGCAGGGGTTGCAGGATGATCTGACAAAGCTTGAAACCTGGTCAGACACCTGGCAACTGGGGTTTAATGCCAAAAAGTGCAAGGTGCTGCATTTTGGGATGAAGAACCCAAGGAGGCGTTACCAGCTGGGGGGGGAGTGCTGCTAGCCCAGACAGAGAAGGAGAAGGATCTGGGGGTGCTCATTACAGGGTCAATGAACAACTCGGCACAATGAAGGAAGGCAGCTGCAAAGGCCAACAAAATGCTGGGTTGTATTGCAAGGGGTATATCCTCGAGGAGGGAGGAGGTGATTCTGTCACTGTATAGGTCATTAGTTGGACCGCACCTGGAGTACTGTGTGCAGTACTGGCACCCGTATCTGAAGAGGGACATTAAGTTACTGAAGGGGTGCAGCGCAGGGTGACAAAGATGATCAAGGGGCTGTGGAACTTATCATACGAGAGGAGGTTGAGGGAGTTGAACATGTACTCACTGGAAGACCAGGAGGGACGGGGGGACATGATTGAAAACTTTAAATACATGAAAGGAATAAACAAGACAGGTACAGAGGGGCTGTTCAAAGTAAGAGAGGGGAAGGACACCAGGAGCCATGATATGAGACTGGAGGGAGGAAGGTTCAGGAGGGAGATGAGGAGATACTTTTTTACAGAGAGGGTGGTGGCTAGGTGGAATGCGTTACCTGCAGAAGTGGTATCCAATAGAACAGTGGACTGCTACAAAAGGGGATGGGACAGGACAAGGGGGAGGGTTAATGAAGGGGAAGGGTGGAAGGGAGGGGCAGCTGCAGAATAAGGGGTGCTAGCCGCACATTCGAGCAGACTTGATAGACCTCTAGGCCTTTATCTGCTGGCAAATTTCTTATGTCCGTGTGTTCATATGTAAATAGGATATTTAACAATTTCATCAACATTATTTATGCAGAATTAATAAATTAAGACATACGCTGCTTCTTAATCTTTCTGATTGGTGCGAATGTTAACATTTCTAATCATATGAACAATATTTATACTTCATTTAGCACTGTTAACATGAGCCACACATGTAGTATATCTTTAAAACAATATCTTAATGTGGTCTTGTGAACCGAAAAATGTTTGTTAGTGTCTCATGTATGTATACAGTGAAAAATTAAATGTTATTAAATAGTTCAGTGAAACAAATTCTATTTTTGTTCTAATGACTCAGTTTAAATAGATGCCAAATACTGATATTCACATAGTCAGTTACTGATTGTTAGTGTTGATTATCTAAACATCTAACGAGGTAGCCTATTGCATTCGTGTCATAGTTTGTTTGTTTGTTTGTTTAAAACTTTATTTTTATACAGGAACTTTTGATTAGCGCCAGAAACACTGTTTACAATCAGGTCCTATAAAATAGTCCCACAAATAAACTTCAACAAACTACATTACAAACAACATAAACATGATAAATAACATTATCCATAACATACACATTCACTCTGCAAGTATTCAAATAATTTACTTTTAAAACTAGACAGGCTAACAATATTTTGTAGATATGTAGGCAATTTGTTCCACGATGAAGCAAATCTATTTTGTAACTTCATTTCCCCAATATTACTACAATATTTAAGTATTGGAACTATATTTTCTGAATTTCTTGTACAAAGACTTTGACTGTCCAAAAACTGTAATATAACGTACTTAGCTAAAGGATGAATACTTTTCGCATGTATAATCCTATAACAATTAATTAACCATACATAATTTCTTTGCGTCTCAGGATGCAACCAATTTAGTTTATCATATAACTTACAATGATGCATTTTATATCCACCTTTAACAATAAATTTACCTAATCTATAAACTGTTTGATTAACTTTTTTAGCACTCTCTGAGAGGCATTCATATAGATCAATGCACCATATTCAAGTACCGGTATTAGCATTTGCTTAACAAGTTTCTCTGTAGCTAATTTAGGCAATACATCTGTTAATCTTCTAAGGGCACCCAGTCTTTGATTAACTTTTTTTATCTGCATATCAACATGATTTTCAAATGTCATACCAGAATGTATATTCATTCCCAAATACCTATAACCTTTTACTTCCTCAATTTGTGCACCAATAGTTAAGTGGATGTGTAACTGTGGCTCAATTTTCAACTTGTGCCCTAAACAAAACTTCATACACTGAGTTTTCTTTGCATTAAGTAAGAGACCAGAGTCACCCATCCAATTCTCCAATAAAATTAAATCCCTCTGCAACTGTTGTTCTACAATTCCCATATTATCTGCTGAAACCAGCAAAACCTTGTCATCCGCATATAATCTAATCTCCCCAAATTTTATTGTTTGCACAAGTTCATTTACATAGACATTGAACATCAATGGGCCAAGTATCGATCCCTGAGGAACACCACTATTTATTTCCTCAAGGCTCGATACAGAGTCTCCATTGATGACACACTGTTTACGATTTGCCAAATATGATGCCATCCATGTTAATGGTCCTTCCTCTATTCCTACCAACCAAAGTCTTTCCAACAGTTTTCTATGCTGAACCAAATCAAAAGCTTTGCTTAATGTTAATGGAGACATTATTAATACTACTTAGCAATAGATGTAAGTGAAATCTGCAATTGTACGATACATCTTTTGTTACATAAAGTCACATTGCTGATTACTTACTCGGTCTATATAAATTCTAAGTTAAATACTTAATAAACAAAATAATGTGACAGTGTAGATGTAGTATGTGAAATTGCAAAACTTAAAAAGAGAACAAATAATTATGAATATTTATAAAGAACTGTTTTTTTGCCCACCCCTGGGGCAACCAAACAATTTGGCCTAAAAATATTTTAATAGTTAACTAATAAAATTAATCTTAAACCTTATACTATGTGTCTTGAGTATTATTTATATTCAGAAGGTGTGAGAGAGGTATACCATTGGTGTCCATGGCTTTAGTTAGACTATGGCTGTGCACTGAGGATCCAGTGCCTGGTCAGGGTTGGGGGTGCGGGCATTGACTGCCTGAGGCCATGCAAGTCATCAGTGTCATAACAAGTGTGCAGTTGGTATCACAGAGGTATACCATTGATGTTCATGGCCTTACTTGGCTATGGCTCTGCACTCAGGATCCAGTGCCTGGTTTGGGGGGCATTGCTTGGCTGAGGCCGTGAAACTCCTCAGTGTTCTAACTTGTGTGCAGCTAGCATGATGGAGATATAATGTTTATGTCCATGGCTTTAGTTGGGTTGTGGCTCTGCACTCAGGATCTAGTACCTGGTCTGGGGGGGGCATTGCCTGGCTGATGCTGTGCAGCTCCTCAGTGTCCTAACATGTGTGCAGCTGGTATCAGGAAGGTATACCATTGATGTCCATTACTTTATTTGGCTGTGGATCTGCAATTAGCATCCACTACCTGGTCTGTGGGGGTTGGGGCATTGCCTGGCAGAGGCTGTGCAACTCCTCAGTGTTCTAACTTGTGTACCACTGGCATCAGAGAGGTATACTGTTGATGTCCATGGCTCTAATTGGGCTGTGGCTCTGCACGCAGGATCTAGTACCTGGTCTGGAGGGGTGGGGGTATTGCCTGTCTGAGGCCATGCAACTCATGAGTGTAATAAAAAGTATGCAGTTGGTATCATGGAGGTATACTATTGATGTTTATGGCCTTGGTTGGGCTGTGGCTCTGCACTCAGGATCCAGTACCTGGTCGGGGGGGCATTGCCAGACTGAGGCTGTGCAACTCCTCAGTGTTCTAACTTGTGTACAGGTGGTATGAGGGAGGTATTCCATTTATTTAAATGGCTTTACTTGGGCTGAGGCTCTGCACTCAGGAGCTAGTGCCTGGTATGCGGGGGCATTCCAGACTGATGGCGTGCAACTCCTCAGTGTCCTAACATGTGCAGCTGGTATCAGGGAGGTATACTGTTGATATCCACAGCTTTAATTTGCCTGTGCCTCTGCACTCAGCATCCAGTACATGGTCTGGGGGGTGGGGGCATTGCCTGGGTGAGGCATTGTTGCAAATCACTCTTTTATAAAGGTTTCATAATCTTGTTTACATGTACTGTGGTAAGAGAACCTCTCATTTTTATTTCTTTCTCAAAAAGTAAGGAAATTATTTGCAAAAAACTGTGTTAATGCAACAGTTAGGGTTTTTTACAGTGACAAAACCAAGGAAATTTGGTGTTAGGGTTTTCAACCCTAACTCTGACTTCCCCCCAATGCCACACATACACACACACACACACACACACACACAGAACACACAGCTATGGGGAGGACGGTACAAGGCAAGCCAACCAATCACAGACACATACCATAACACTACAGAAATAACATACAGCTTCTTAAACATACCACAACAGGCAACCATCATCATGTTTCACCAACTGTATCACTTCTGCTGCCATCCCAGTCTCTTGGATGTGTACACCCTTCTACATAACAGCATACTGTAGATAGTAAACCACATGTATTGGTGGGAGTGCGGAGCACTTTGGCTTCCCCGCAATCTCACCAACTTGTCCATTTCTGCATGAAAGCATAGCCCTATGCTACTACCAACTTCGGCATTTCTGCATGAGAGCATACCCCATGCCTCCACTAAGTTGCTCATTTGTGCATAAGAGCATAGCCCAATGGTAACACCAAGTTGGACATTTCTGCATAACAGCATAGCCACATGTCCCCATGAACTTGCCCATTTCTGCATAACACCATAATATGGCTAGTAAATTGCATGTATTGGTAAGAGCATGGGACCCAGCTCCCACTAACTTGCCAATTTCTGCATAACAGCATAGCCCCATGCTACCATGAACTTGCCCATCTCTGCATAACAGCATAGCACATGCCCCCACCAACTTGCCCGTTTCAGTGTAACAGCATAACATAACTACTAAAACACATATATTGGTGGGACCAAACCCCCAGCAACTTGCCCTTTTCTGCATAACAGCATACACCAATGTTCCCACTAAGTTCTTTGATTCTGCATAACACCATAATATAAGTAGAAAAACACATGTGTTGGCGATACCACAGGAGCCTTCAGGCCACTGCGCTTCCACCAACTTTCCCAAAATTACCCATTTCTGCATGACAGCATTAAATAAGAAGTAAATTACATGTATTGGTGAGAGTGTGGTGCCATTTGGTTCCTGTGCTGCAGCAACTTGCCCATTTCTGCATAACAGCATAGCCCCAAGTTCCCACCAACTTACCCGTTTCTGCATACCACCATAATATAAGTAGAAAAAACATGTATTCCCACCAACTTCATATTTCTCCATAACAACACAGCCCCATGTTCCCACAGACTTGCCCATTTCTATATAACAGCATCATATGAGTGATGAAACAGATGTATTGGTAGCACCATCTCAGAAGCTTCTACTGGAAGTCGGTGTACACATCCAAGAGACTGGGATGGCAACAGAAGTGATACAGTTGGTGAAACATGATGATGGATACCTGTTGTGGTATGTTTAAGATGTTGTATGTTATTTCTGTTGCGTTATGGTGTGCGTCTGTGATTGGTTGTCTTGCCTTGTACTGCCCCCCCATAGTTGTGTGTTGTGTGTGTGTGTGTGTGTGTGTGTATGTGTGGCAGTGTGGGGGGAAGTCAGAGTTAGTGATGAAAACCGCAATGTCGAATTTCCTCGCTTTTGTTGCTGTAAAAACTCTGTTGCATTAATGCAGTTTTTGCAAAATATATATATATATATATATATATATATATATATATATATATCACACACATATATATATATATATATGTATACACACACACACACACATATATATATATATATATATACATATATAAACACACATATATACATACACACACACACACACACACACACACACATACATACATGTAATCATTGCTGCTCTTTCTCTCACAGGTCACCCAGTCATATTTTGCATATTTTTTGGCTTGTTGAGAAATTTGCTGTAGGAAAACCGTCAAGCCAGGAAAGCTAAATATTTTTATGGGGGGTGGGGTATCATTTGGAAGTAAGTTTCGTGAATGGTTTTGTTTTGACTTCTTTACAGGTTTTTTGTATCCTCTGGATTCATACCAGTTGCATGTGTTCTTATCTGAAATTGAAGAAAGCACCAATGGCAGCACACAGCACTGAAATGTTACATGCAGACAGACAAAGAAGAAATAGTTATTAATTCATTGCACTAACACATTCTGTTCTGAGTATGGCAGTAACAGTCTGTTATATCAAGCTTAACAGATACCAAGCTGTTAGTAAGCCACATCAAGACCAATAACAAGTTTATTGCATGTGACATTCACTAGACCAGTGTCTTAACTTAAGTTCCATTCCAAGACATCATGTCATGACCCGGATAAAACTTCGTTCAACCCCTTGGCATGCTGAAGTAAGCCAGTGACTGATGTGCATGAAAAATATATCATCTGCCATACATGTCACCTACTTTGTATGATTTATACTGACTTGAAAAAATGAAATACCTAAAAGAAGTGATGCTCCGCTACATTGGGGAGGGGAGAAAAACTAAGGGCCATCTCAGCAGATTGAGATCAGAAGGAGGGTGGGTGGAAGAGGCGAGGGACCAGGCAGAGGTATTTAACGAGTACTTTGCCTCTGTGTTCACTAGGGAGGGGGATGGGATATCTACAAAGCAAGGCATGAAGGGGATAGAAGCAGCAGGGAGTGGGATCAGGGGAGCAACAGAAATGGAGCAAGAGGGAGGGAAAGGTACCCCAGGGGTGTCACAACTGGATAAGGATAAAAAGACCAGTAAGGGGGAAGGGATGGATGATGCTATCTCCACCAAAAGGGTGTGGTTAGCCCTCAAGGCCCTAAAGAAAAACAAATCTCCTGGGCCGGATGGCATTCATCCGAGAGTACTATGGGAATTGGCGGACATACTGGCTGCACCCCTGGCGGAGCTTTTCAGCAGGTCACTTGAGACAGGGAGGGTACCTAGGGATTGGCAAGAGGCACATGTGGTACCAATCCATAAGGGGGTCGAGGGAAGTACCAGGTAACTATAGACCCATCAGTTTGACCTCGTGGTGGGAAAATTAATGGAGAGTATACTAAAGGAACGATTGGGGTGTACTGGAGGAGGGAGGTCTGGGATAGTCGGCAACATGGGTTTGTGCCAGGTAGATCATGTCAAACCAACCTTGTGGAGTTCTATGAATGGTAACATCAGAACTGGACAGGGGTAAGCCTGTGGATGGCTTATTCTTGGACTTCAGTAATGCTTGACTCTGTCCTCTACAATGGTCTGGTGGAGAAACTGATGGGGTTAGGAGTAGGCCCTTTGATGGTCAGATGGATTGAAAACTGGCTAGCTGGATGCACTTAGAGAGTAGTGGTCTGTGGGGAGCTCGAACCCTAGAGAGGTTGGTAGAGGGTACCACAGGGCTGAGTCCTGGGTCCGATCCTGTTTAATGCACATATCGGACATCAGGGAGGGTATAGGGTGTGAAATGAGTCTCTTCGTGGATGACTCCAAGATGGGAGCAGTAGTTGAGGGAGAAGAGGGAGGGTGGCCCTGCAAGGGACCTGGACACCCTGGAAAGCTGGGCTCACACATGGAAATTAAATTTCAATATCACCAAGTGCAAGGTGTTGCATCTTGGTCGGGGAAACCCTAAACACAGGTACACCCTGGGAGGGGAGGCGCTGGAGGCCTCAATAGGGGAAAAAGACCTAGGGGTCATGGTGGATACATGTATGAATAACTCTGAGCAATGCAGGAGAGCAGCAAGCAAGGCAAACAGGATGTTGGGATGCATCGTAAGGGGGATCACCTCTAGGAGCAAGGAAGTGATTCTGCCGCTGTACAATGGACTGGTTAGACCACACCTTGAGTACTGTGTACAGTACTGGAGACCTCACTTGAAGAGGGACATACAGCTCCTGGAGAGGGTACAGAGGAGGGCAACAAAGATGATACAAGGGTTAGGGAATTTGACTTATGAGGACAGACTTGAGGAGCTCTGCCTGTTTTCATTGGAGGAGAGGAGAGACAGAGGGGACATGATTGAGGTCTTCAAGTACCTCAAGGGAATAAATAGGGTAAACATGGAGAGGATCTTTAGACTAAAGCAGGGAGGTATCACCAGAGGGCATGGTTTGAAGTTGGAAGGTGGAAGGGTGAGGGGGAAAGAGGAGGAGGTTTTTCACCGAGAGGGTGGTGGACCCTTGGAATGCACTGCCTGGTGAGCTGGTTCAGAGATCCACAGTGGAGGGCTTCAAGAGAGGGTGGGACAGACACAGAAAGTGGATGTATCAGATGATGGCCTGTCCCGGGGGGGTGGGGATGGATGATAGGGGTTTCTGGAGAACAAGGGATGGGAGGGTCTCAGCATCCAACTAAGGATCTAGGTTTGAGCAGACTCGATAGACCGTAAGGCCTAATCTGCTGGCAAATAGTATGTTAGTATGTATGTAAATAAGATTGATATACAGTACTTACCTGAAATTGGTATTCTATAGGTGGTTGTAAACAGTATTGCAGTCATTTTGTCCTCTGGTCCATTACACTGTTCGAAACTGAAAACTTGTAAAAAAAGGAAAAAGTTGACTCTATATGTTTCTCAAGTGCATCTCTAAAATGTTAAAGGAAGCATTCACACAGTTCAAGGAAATTCCATATGATGACAAATTAGTACATACTCACTGTAAACTATGGATCATAAGAAGCGTGGTGGCTGTGGCTGGATGTGGGCTCCTTCTGGGAGGTCCTGGTTACAGAAACACATTCTCTCTCACTGTCATAGTGACTGGTGGCTTTGGCTGTCTGGTGGTTGCTTGTGGTCATCGGCACAGAAACACATTCTCTTTCCTTCCCTAGTAGACAGATTGGTGGCTTTGGCTGGCTGCAGGTTACTTCTAGAGATGCATCAAAATTGCTATAAAATCGGCAATTTTGCTGGACGAAATGTTTCACGAAATTGTGTTGAAATTTTGCAATTTCACCTGTTGTCGCTGGCCACAATGTACATTTAACCCTGCTACACACACAAGTTGCCCTGCACCCCCCATTTGCTTTATTTAAAAAAACATTCACCCACCTTCTCCACTTCCTGGTATCTAGTGGTCCTCCCCAGCCGTCACTTGCCATAAACTTTAATAAGCACTCCCCCCCCAAAGTTACCCTACCACCTCTGTTTGTTTTAGAAAAAAAAAAATATATATATATATATACCCTTCACTGCCTGGTGTCTTGTGGGACCTCCCACCCCATCAGTATGTAGCAGCACCCACCCAGCTCCCCCCAGTACCCAAATCAGGCCACCGGCACAGCCCTCCACTCACCTCCATGGCCAGCAGCCCGACTGAGCACCACTGAGCACTTGAATGAATGAAGGAGCATGTACCATGCTCATTCATTCATTCAAGCACTCAGCGGCGCTCAGTTGGGCTGCCAGCCATGGAGGTGAGTGGAGAGCTGTGCTGGTGGCCTGATCAGGGTACTGGGGGGAAGCTGAGTGGGTGCTGCTACATACTGATGGGATGGGGGTCCCACTAGACACCAGGGAATGAAGGGCATGTATATTTTTTTTAAACCAAACTACAGAGGTGGCAGGGTAACTTTTGGAGGGAGTGCTTATTAATGTTTATGGCCAGTGACGGTCGGGGGAGGCTCCGAATGTGCACCCCATAAAAACTGAGCTGTGCCTGACATACCTCTGGGGATGTGCACCAGCCCCCTTTTGTGATGTCAGAAAATGAATACAGAGTGTGCATTCCGTTAACCTATATGTCTGCAATATTTCTTTGGGTTTTAGTACTATTTAGAGATGCCATGTATAAAAATAAAAGAAGCCGCTGTAGTAACAGTCACTGTTTACTGGAGTGGTCACTTTCATTTTTCCAACTGGCAACTTTAAATAGTACTAAAAGTCATTGAAAACATGGCACCAATACAGCTCTAAGGAGCACACACACAGCCTTCATTTTCTGAGATCACAAAAGTGGTCTGGGGGTACATCCCTGGTTGTGTGTCAGGCATGGCTTTGTTTTTATGGGGGTGCATATTCAGGGTGCTATAACTTTGAAACTGGATGGAAGCACATGGAATTTTTAATACCCCTCAATGGTGGAGCAGGTTAGCTATTATATATGTGTGTGTGGGGGGGGGTGGTTACCTGACAGTGGGTACCTGCTCTTTAAGTAGAATCAGAAGATATACCTAGGGGAAGGTAAAATGGAATGATTGTGATGGGGCATTATTTGTGCAAATCTGAATTATGGAATGAGACTGAGTCAAGAGCACTGGTTTTATTTTATGAAAACCAGAAAAGGTACCATTAATAAAATGTACAGCTGCATGCAATTCTGTTTAAAGTTGAGCTAGTCCAAATTCTCTCATGGGGATTTGCATATGTTTCCCATGATGCTTTGCATTATTGGGGTATGTGCAATTGTGTTTTTTTTTTATTTGGCTTTAAGGCCAATATCCTCTGGGATAACCCATGCCTCAGGGCATTTGCTCTGGAGTTCTTTTGTAGTTCTTTTCCTTCTCTATTTTGGGGTCTCCATGGCCCAAACAAATAACATTCCTCTTAAGGGGTGGCTGGCTCTCTCTCCCTTGGCTAAGACATAGATATGGCACACTGATCAGTCCAAAGGAGGATGAAACATGTGTATGTATCTGCTGTTTCTTAGCCTTTGCTGATTGCACTCTGAGGCCTTCTAGCACCATGAAATTCTGCTTAAAGTTAAGTCAGTCCAAATTCTCTCATGGTGATTTGCATATGTTTCCCATGATGCTTTGCATTATTCGGATATGTGCAATAGTGTTTTTTTTTAAATGTGGCTGTAAGGCCAATATCCTCCGGAATAACCCATGCCTCAGGGCATTTGCTCTGGGGTTCTTTTGTAATTTATAAAATGTGACAGCCTTTCAAACTGTTAACTTAAATACCAGCAACATCCACCTCATCCTCATCAAACAGGAAGCTTCTCTCATAGTCATCAAGGTCGAAATTGTGCCCACTAGGGAATTCTTTGTCCATGGCTGCATTGTCAGTCTCAATGGTTGGCCTTTTGATGCTGCCACCAGGATGATCTGCTTCTCTCACATCATCAGCATAGCCATCATCGTGACGTGTTATGAACACAGATGTGGTCGTTCGAGGTGGTATGTGACCTTCATTCATTTTTATGAATGTCAGCATGTTGATATTTGTTGGCGAGAGGTTGGTATGATGGTCATCAACTATTGCCCCCGCAGAACTGAATACCCTCTCCACACTTACATTGGAGGGTGGGCTGGTCATGGTCAGGTACTTCAGTGTCACTAAAGTCAGCTCTGGCCATTCACTCACCTTTTCACTCCAGTACAGCAGTGGAACATCAATTACTGCCAGATGCCTTTTTCAGCCAAATATGAGTCAACCATTCTCTGTGCTGCATGCAGTCCTGTTGTTGACTCAACCTCCTGTTCACTGGGTTCATCGAAGTCACAGATTCCCACTTGGGACAAGGCACCCCAAAGTGGGTTAATGGCAACCAGTTTTGCTGACATCCCACCTGGACCCGCAGCAGCCTTATTGGATGTGCCTAGTAGTCCACAGTGACCTTCAGCCTTGTTATGCTGTGGTTTGCTGAACTTGGCATGTGACTTCTGTGCCCCATGAATCAATCGCACCAGTTGTCCGCTGAGATTTTTAACCTGTTCAGGCCCTCCCTTCAGTAAGGATGCAATTCCAAATTTGTATTGTGGGTCCAGTATTGTAGCTATTCCGAATTCAGCACTTTGCAGAATACTTGTGATGTGGTGATTGAGGTCCAATGCCATCAGCATATGTTTAAGTAATGCACTGCTTGAACAATCTCTGAACACATCAAGGCTACGCTGCAAATTCAATAAAATCTGCCTCAGCACCCCACAGCAGTGGAATGACTTGGCTTATGGAGGTACTGTCACCACTCACTGCCTGTGTGGCATGTTCAAAGGGCCTCAAAATTGATATCACCGAGTCTATGAGGCACTACTGTTCTGTTGCCATAGACATCGAGGCCCCAGAAGTGTCATGGCTAGTGTGCATGACTAGGTATTCCGAGATGGCTTTTTACTGTTCATACAACCTCTCTGCAATGTAAAGAGTTACGTTTCAGTGCATGACAACTTCCAGCTTGAGGTGGTGCTGAGGGAGGCTGTTGTAAATCTGCAGCTGCCGAAGTTAGTCACGGGCGCCTTTCCAGAGCATCAAATGTGTGCACAGATATGGCATGCAACTGTCAACATTTCCTTGATGTCAGGATGCTGCAGAAAGTTCTGGATCACAAGATTTAAACAGTGGGCCATGCATGGAACCTGAACAAAGCCACCATTGATGATTCATTTCACCATGTTTGAGCCATTGTCACTGGCTATAAAGCCAGCTTTCAGGGACAGGCAGGTCAGCCACTCATCAATTTTGGTCAATAGCAAGTCAAGCATGTGTTCGCCAGTGTGGAAACTGGCCACACTGCACATTGCAAGCATTGCATGTTGTCAGATTCCAGGAAGGTTGCTACCACAACAGTCTGCCTTACTACACTGATTTTCAATACCGCCAGCACAGACAACCCCCAATAACTGCACCCAATGTGCAGTAATACACAAATATGAACTGCCTGTTTTTTTGCCACTTGTCCACATATCCATACTTAAGTGGATAAATGGTGAGGATGAATGCTGAAGGGCATGTCTTACAGACTCTGTCACAGCCTGGTATAACTCTGTGACAGTGCATTGTAAAAGTATGTCCTGGACGAGACTTTCCATTTGGAACAGGCGCGTGTTGCAAAATGCCGGAATCTGGAATTCTCCACAAAGGAGAAGGGCAACAGGTCAACTGACAGCATTTCCACTAAAGCAGCTTTCAGTTCACATGACACCACATGATTGGGTGAGTATTTCATGTTCCAGGCAAAAAGACTCTGCAAAGTGGGCTGAGTTGTTACCTGTTTTGCACGTGGTGGGCAAAATGGCTCTGCTCTGCCAATGACCATGGGTGGGGTGCTTCTGCCATGTGATGAATAGTGGTGCACAGGTGACACTAACAAGTCCACAAACAATGTTATTTTACCCATTTTAAGCACAGGGGTTGATGTTGGACTACAACTACTGCTGCACAGACCACCACCACTGCTGCTACTCTGACCACCACTTGACAACAATTCAAAATCATCATCCTCCTCATGCCACTAGTAATCCTCAGCTGTTATTTCACCACTACTACAGACATGGCTACTAGTTGGGCTGCTTACAGCCATGGAAGGGGATAACGTGCTTAATAAGGTGGATGAGGGTGAATGCCCCACTATAGCATTAGCTCCCCTCTGGTGCTGAGTCCACAGTGCCATGTGCTGGTTCTTCAAATGTGTATGCTGGTCTCCAGTGCCCAGATGACTACCTCTTTTTAAGACATCTGACATGCGCTTGTCAAAGCTGGCAGATTGCCACTGCTTCATCACTTGGATCATGTACAAAAAATTCCCAAATGAGGGATTTTGATCCCCTACTTCTAGTTTTCACAGGTCCCTGGTGCTGCAGATTGTACACCGGTTTTTTAGACAATGACATGGGGGGTGTACTACTACATGATTTCTGTTGCTGGCCACACATGGGCTCTACCAGCCCATCACTGTCTATGATGACTACTACTGGTTCATCATCATCATCATCATCAACAGCCACATCACAACTTTCAAGAGTGGGTGATTTAACACTGACAGACTGAGACCATTTACAGACAGCCATCTTTTTCTCTGGTTCCCAACTGGGGTCACTAAAATCATCATCATATTCCTCATCCGCATCCACAATGTCAGATTGGATACTGTCCTGTGGAGAACAAGTACTACCCACAGCATCATTATGATCATACAACATTTTTTCTACAACATTTGAATGGTTGGATGGCACAGGCATGACCTCATCAACAGCACTGGAAACATGAGATTGTGATGACTCTTCATCAGCATCAGAATCATGTTCAACCAATGCGGGGACAGGAATGGGGACATCGGGGAATGTGACATCTATTACACTCTGACTCACAGTCATGGCTTTAGACTCCTTAATATTTGGGAAAGCAGTTAACTTGTTGTCATGGGTTGAACTTAGGCAATACTGATGCCATCAGCAATTTCACTACCACCAGGGAGGACAACAGCATCTCCAACCATGATTGAAACCACTGATTGCACTGTGAAAAACAGTCAGAGAAATCCCTTTACTGGCATCAACGATGCACTTCTGCTGTGTACTACTACCACGCCAACGGCCACTCTTGCCACTGGCAGCAGTGCCATGGCCAGAAGCATCTTTGAATGCACATCTCTTTGCATACATTTTTGGGGATTACACAGAAAATTCACAACAAACTGAGATTTCTGAAATTCGGGGTGGATGGGAAGCCAACAAATAAGAACTGTGGCTTACAGATGCTGATTGGGCACTAAATAGATGCAAACACATAGATGCAGATTGCACACTTTAAAGAGATGCAGTCACACAGGCACAAAAGCACCTTAACCAGTGTTCACATAAACCAAAAACTGGAAAAATAAATTATATCTTTTGGCAGTTGAAGGGGGGGGGGTGCACTGCAGTAGCAGTTCGTTATCTAGCTAGAAGGAAGCAGTAAAAAATACTGCAGACGGATAACAGATTCTGAGTGCGGCGATTACTGTGTGGCACAATAAAATTTGTCTCACTTGATGGCATGCACACACACTCACACACTACAGGTAATGCACAGAAAATTTAACAGTGCAGTACACTATATAACCAAATCTTTTAAACAGAATGAAAATATGCACTGCACCACAACAAACAGAAAATAATTATCAAAAATTTCTTCAGGTATTACTTTGTGTACAAAAACACACAAAAACTGACACACACTGGTACAAAACAGTTAGAAAGATTGCCATTCTCATGTGAATCTCACTCCACCACAGATACACCCCTTCCCCAAAGCACACTTCAACAGTGTCTGTCAGTACACAGGTTGAATGTTCTAAATTAACATTCAAACTGCACACAAAAACAATCAACACTTGGTGATCTAAGCACAGGAGAGATTCCTACAGTCAATGTACTAAATTTGGACCAAAATAATTGGATCAAAAGTGATTTTTTAAAGCTTTTTCGAAGGTTTGATTCTCAGAGCTCTGAGAACAAACTGTCTCCAACTTTCCACTATACACACACTATGCAGAACTGAGGTTGTGCAAGACAAGACATAGCAAATGTGACCTGCCATCCCATGAAACAATGCAAAAGTTGCCTTACATAGCAATAAACAGGTGAAACAAAGTGAAGTCCATTCAAATATATGGCATTTTGCGTTAAAGTTAAGGGGACAGCAGTAAACAAAGGTGAAGTAGTGAGAAATCCATTGAACCAATGAACTTCGCGTTCCCAATTTTGAGGTGGAGAAATTTGTGTAGCATTGCATAGCACTACACTACATGGATTAAGGAACAATAAGAAAAGTGCACTGAGTAGCAAAGCGGGAGCACTTCACCCTCCTCTAGTCCCTATCTGCATGAGATAATATTGGTAATTTGATTTTGTAAAAAAAAATATTCCGTAGCCTAAGGAAATGTAGTCCTGTTAGATGTGTATAGGTTTTTATAGAAATGTAAAAATGTGTTATTGATTTGTTCTGGACTGGTTACTAGATGGTTATTTTCCTCTCGGATAGACAAAATCAAATTAGCCCATCTGTCTTTCTGTAGCTGGAGTGCCAGCACCTTATCTGATTTATCTCCCTGGACATAATATTTTGCCCTTGTCATCAGAATGTTTCAGCCTCATGGGAAGATGTTCCATTAAATGTATCTCTTTCTGATAGTAAAGCATGATAAATCCTTGGGTCTTGAGATAACCATGTATATCTTGCATACTGTGTGACCCTGATCAAGTCACTTAACTTCCTTGTGCTCCCAGGTCACACCTGTAAACAAGCTTTCAGCTTAGTGTGTCTCTCCTGGTAAACAAAATAAATAAATAAAAAAAATAAACCAAAAAGAACATCTTTTCTAATCTATTGAGTTAATTCCACATTAACCTTCTTTTCTTGTGTAAGGTTGTAAAACTATGTGTTTGTGTCTAGGGAGGCACTTTTTGGGTGGAGAAATGTACAAATTGGTGGCATTCTGAAACTGACTAGGAGTGAAATTGACATGGACTAAACTCACCAATTATATATCAAATCAGCTCTTCCCATGCCACCAGCCCACTCAGCTCCATATTAATGCAAACTTGGTCACCAAGGCACCGAACTGCATTGATCATATTATGTAATGTCAGACATAATAAATTGGAATGGAGAGCCCAACATGATTACTACAGCTTAAATACTATACATGTGGTTGCCACTGGGTACATACAGTACATTTGAATAATGAAGTCTTAGACTCTTATAGTGTATGTGTGTGGCATCATGAGTGAGGAAATCTACAGTGCACATTTAGCCAAGCTAAAATGCAGCCCTTTTTAAAATGAACAATCAAACTTGGGTAGGATATGCCTCTGAAATCTAACACAATACTTCATATTTTTTAACAAAGAGACTGATTGATTTCTACATCTCACACCCATCCATGGCACCTCCACGGGTTCTAATCCCACAGGCACTTCTCCCCTCGACCACAACAGGGTTGTGAGTAACGACAAGGAGGATACTTATAGACTATAACTTAACCCAAGAGTAAATCTGTGGTTCCTGGGTAAAGTGTAGCTTTTGGCTTTCACAATATCTGATTTACTATGGGAGTTTGATCATAAAGACGCGCTAGGAAGAATGTAGCCTATAGTACTGGTATGAATTGAGTTGACTGCCATATATCATATACAGCGCAACATCTGTAGCTTTACGTACTTCATCCCCGCTCCTGTTTTATGGAGCTATCTATTGCGGAGAAAGGGAGACCCAGACTCACAGGAGCAGCATCAGTGAGGTCAAATGTTTTGGGTATGTTCAAGTACTCTGGGGATTGTACAAGGAGACCGATACCATTGTATTTAACACCTGTATGCACATTCCAGCTTCAGAATATTTAAAACCTGCATCACTTTTACAATGTATTTACTCATGAGATGTTAATCTCTCATTTTCAGTGGGGTCCTAATTTGGTTGAACTGAATGAAGCACATAGCTCATCAGTCAAATAGTGAGCAGATAGCTCTGTTGGTGGGAAATCAACCTGGTTCTCATAGTTCCCATGCTCTAACCAAGCATAATTGAATTGTTTCATTCAAATTGGAATCATTTAATAGTCACTGTCCAATCAGCTAACCTAAATATTTTACAGTTTTGTCATTATTTTTTTTTTCTCATGAATTTAAAAATGTTGTGCTGCCAGTATGTGTAACTCACTTGCAGGTGAATGGTCCTGACCTTGTAGCAGAGGGCATACTGTTTACACTTCAGTATTCTTGACTATGAAAGACTCTACACTAAAACTGAAATATTGTATGTACTTTATCATAGATATGCAAGCCTGTGGAAGCTCTGAATGCTTTGGGGCTGGTATGTACTGGGGAAGGGAGTTGCAGTGAGAGATTTGATTCAGGGGATTGATTATTGCATTTAAAAAGTTGTTTATTTGATTAAAAAATGCCATTAGTTGGAAAGAAAATGTAGAAACATCTCATTTAGAGTGTTAGCTGATTGGGCAGTTGCAGACTGAGTGCACAAAGGAATCATACAGTCTTGTGTGACAATCAGAAGTCTACTACAGTGTAGTTCTGATTTGTGAGATCTTTTTTTTTTACTTTTATAATTGTTTTAATTCACTGCTGAAGTCTTCAGGTAATATGTAAATACGGGCTGGATACGGTAATAAAGCTACAACATTTTTCCAGGAAAGCACTGCTGTTAATTGACTCGACACGCAGCTGCCTTTGATGTCACTCCTTGAATGATGAGATCGCATAAAAAAATCAAATTGATGTTCACTGTAGACAGGTTGTATAACATATGTCATTGTATAAAAGTAAGGTAAAAATGACAAGACACATATTGCATGGTGTTAAACAGTTTCATTGAACAGTTACAAAAAAAGCTGAAATCTAATGAAATAAAATGTAGCTTTGCCATTGTTCATTAAGGTTGATATCAACGTAAAACCAGTTCTTGTCAAACTCCATACATGTCTGTGATGTCACAAACATATATTCTGGATCTCAAGCATGTACCGTAATATGGAGTTCAGCAGTCAGCACCAAGAACTGTTCTTCCAAACATAAAAAAGTCTCTTTTCTCAAACCAGTTATTATAAAAAAAGTTATGGACATCAATGTTCTGTAATTTTCATACCCTTGGACTATGATACTTTTATAAACCACTGAGAATTGCTTTCCTGGTTTGTGTAGTATCACACACCATTGGGTTGTAAAAAAGCTTTTAACACACTGACCTCCATTCAGTATTCTATATTGTATTCTGCATGTAAACACACAGGAACTGAAGATTTCGAATATGATTACATTCCTAATACTTTTGCTACCGTGTCAAGAGAATCAAGCTATTATCAGAGTCACAACAGCTGGTACTGCATTGTTATTGACATAATGTGTGTGCACATTCTCAAAGCTTAGTGTGCACTGATACACATGCATACTGTTGCATTTTTGAGGGCAGGGACTGGGACAGCAAACAGAAAAAGAGATGTTCAAGGAGATGTCCCTTGAAAAGACTACATTTATGCAATTTATCTGTCTACCTGTGACAGTACTTTCATTTTTGTTTCCTCATGGTTTTGAGGGCTGTTTGCCCTCAAGTACTTGGCACGCCACTGTGTTTGTAGTGTTACCTCCTTTCCCTCTTGATTCGGTTTGTGTTGCCATGGAGATGAAGTGCTCAGCCAGGATGCATAGCAACCACTGAGGTTTCACACCTTTGAGCATGTGCAAGCACATTACATCAATAACATTGCAGTAGCAGCCTTTGTGGCTCTAACCAGAGTTTGTTTAATCAGTCTTTCTGTGTTACTGTTTATCCTTAGGAGAATGAATTAATGGATTTTCATTTTCACACACTTCTATTCTATGTGTGTGGGTAAATAACATATACCCAATAGCATGTCTACGTAGGCTTCCAGCAGGGCTTCCAAGTTTGGTATTTTTCTTCTCCTTTATCTAGATTGTGAATCTTCTGTACAACCTTCAGTTTTTGCAGATGTGTGCCCAGTCCTTACTCTCATTCTGCTTTCACACCAGCTACAAGAAATTCAATTGCATTTTCCTCATCTTTGTAATGACAGCCTAGTACACATTTTCTGACTATAGCAGTCCCCTGCTAAAATGAACAGATCTGGGACCATGGGTTATTCATTATGGCAATCTATTTTTCACATCAAGGGATTGCAAAAATAATCCCCAGACTGGGCTATGTTGCTACAAATCATTTCCCTTACAAATGGTTGCTACTGTGCTGTACTGATATCTATTGAGAGAACATGTAAAAAAGTGTATAAGTATAAGTCTTAGTAATAAATATGAAAAATATGTCAAAAAATGACTATACACATACTGGAATAAAGAAGATTTGGAAAAAATCTATCAAACAAAATTTTCAAAATGGTTTGCAGAAAACACAAGCACATTCTATTGTAAATATTATCTAGATGTATTGCAAGATACAAATCTGAGTAGAATACACTAGAGAAAAACTGAAATTATTTTGAACAGCAATCTTTTTTGGTTCAGATACAGTAAGCATATATTAGAACCGAACTGTGATTGCCAACAGGCGAGAACAGAATATCTTCAGCATATGCCATGGCATTGCACATGGTATAACAAGATAAGAGAATTTTGGCTGGGCAATTTTTTATATTCCTATGGAGAATGTGAAAGGGACAAATTAACTATGATTCTGATGATCATAGAGGATGAACAGACAATAAAAAGGGTTGCGACATACTTGCTAATCATAACTAAAGTGTGAAAACAAAAGACAACTACTGTAAAAAAATGATATAAATGTATGTATATGTCTTTCCCTATCACTTTTAAATACTGTATGTATTTATGACAAATTAATCTTGAACTCAAGATATATGACTTTTTCAAATCAATGTGATTTGCACACTCCCTATGGGAAATTTTAGTCTTACTGTCTTTATACTATTCACTTGTCTCTTTTATGTGTCAGGGTTGAGCCTATGTAAAATTATTTAAATGTATGAGACCATCCTGAATAATGCTGCATATGTAAATTTTGTAATGTCAAAAAATTTGCTAGTGGGGCCGGCCCGGTGGCGCTGAGGGTTGAGGCACTGGACGCCACACCTCGCGCCATGCGGCGACCGGGTTGGGGAGGCGGTTCGAGTAGTCGGTCGACGAGGGGAGACAGGCTTGGCGCCTGGCGACAGCTCCGCCTGCCCGGGTGGATCCGCTGATGCCCAGCACTTTGCATGACCCCGAGTGGAGGCCCGGGAACTGCAAGCCCCACTAGGGAAGGCTGGCCGTTGAGCAGCACGGACATCACGCAAGCCATGACGCTAGGGAGGTCGCTTATTGGTCGGGAGGGAGAAATGAGGAAAAGAGCCTGCCTTGTCCGGGAAGATGGGAGGACCTTGGACGTGCCATGATGTGCCGTGCCCGCCTAACAGACCACGAGACCGACGAAACGTAAGTTACGGGGTTAGAACCCCCCACCTCGTCCCCACCTGGGGGTAAACCGCGGCTCCATGGGGATCTGTGGTCTGTGTGGGCAGTGTTCCGGGCAGTGGGATGTCTGGGGGTCTTCACTGAAGGGTCGGAGGAGGCAGGCTGTGAGGAGGATAAAGAGAAATTTCAAAAAAAAAAAAAAAAAAATTTGCTAGTGGCCTATGTCTTTAATTTTTTGATGGCTATAAAAGCCCGACAACAAAAATCTTACTTTCTAAATGATATTTACTTAATTAATTTTATTAATACTTAGCAGGTACTGGATTAGTTTATTTATTCCTCTCCTGAAAATGGTGCACAGGAAACTCCTCACTGATGCTGTTACAGTTGTCATGCCCCCCCCACCCCCAATCACTAGACCCTAAAATTTCAGCACAAGTCAGTGCAGTTTGGGAATACGGTATATGCTGCAGGGGGCTTAGAGAAAAATTGCTGTTGAAACTCAAGGTGCTGTAGAGTAGGTTAAAGCATAGTGGAGTTATGAAACTGACAGCAACTGCTTTCTTTCATGTTCTCTTTCTGCAGATTAGCATAGTGGTGCAAACCATAAACCTATCCTGGGAAGCACAGAGGTAGAAAAACAGAGACTAAAAGGAAAAATAAGTGTCAATAGACTGTGTTTTAAATTGTGCTAGGGTCTCATATTATCTGGTCTCCTCTGCTCTGTCTGGTCACAGCTTCATCCTCAACATGCAGCTGATGTAAAGATTTGTAGAGACAATGCAGCCCTAGGGGGAAGTATGGGGGGAGGTAAGGGGAAGAGGCATCTACTGTGCTAAAGTAATCTGACAAGAAGCACTGCCCCTTGGATTTCTGAATACTGAACTCTTTAATGATTTCTCCTATAAGCAGCTGAGTGGCTGATTTCATCATTTCTCACAGGAGCCACAAACACTGTTTACAATAGCGACGTTTTCATATAGTGGGGCACGTTATAGTGAGTGTATTGGTAACTTATCACAAGGACTGTGCAGAATGTTGAAATTCTGATGGACTGAAATTCTGTTGGTACTGGCATTCCAACATTCCACATGTAGAATATTTTTCACAGATAAATAATCTGGAGTTTGAATAAACTGTAGATTCTTTCTCCATATTCCAGAAATGGAACTGCCATTATAAAACCAATTCCAACAGTGGAATTCTGCATTCTGCATAGCCCTACCTGCTGCCTCCATATGTTGTTACTTTATCCTTTCTGGCCCCCATATTCTTGCTAGACAAACCTGATCAAATTCTTCGACTGGGTGACCTAGGTAGTGGCTCAGGAAGGAGCAGTAGACGTGGTCTCAAAGGTTCATGAAGGTGTGAATATGGTTAATGTGGATGCAAACCTTGGTTTCTGCCATGCTCTGGAAAGGCAATGTTCAGAGGCTCCCAGAGCACTGCCAAACCTGGCAGCACCAAGACACTGCCCATATCACTGCATCTATGCAAATAAGGGTGTCCTTCATGCACAACAGTGAAGCAGCATATTCAAAGGCTTGCAGTGGTGCTAAACACCCCCCCAAGTATTTACCACTGCCAAAAACAACCACTCATCTCAGTGTTATGCTCATGCCCCCCTTAAAGGCAAGGTGGATGCACTGCAGCTGCCCACCACATGTCAAGAGTTCCTTCCCACTCCCTGTTCACCCATCTGTGATATACTATGTATATCTGGTGGTATAGCAGTATTTCACCCCCTGATCATCCATCCATTATATGCTATGTGTATCTGTAACCCCCTCTACAAATGGGGGTTACCGAAAAGCCTTCCTTGGGTGTGCCTAAATGCCCTCTGTCTGGCTGGTGTTTGGCGCTAAAGCCGTTTTAAATGGGGTTGCAGTGAGTGCTTTTAAAGCCTGCATGTACTGTCTCTTTAAGGGCTGCCTGTCTGCACTCAGAGTTAGTTCAAATGGGGGGTCTGTGTGTTTCTATGCCTGAGTCCCACCTGGGCTGCTAAATAATCGCTCCGTTTCTGCCATCACTAATTGTGCAGTGGGAGATCTGCTGAAAGATGTAAATAATTACTGGTAATTCATTAGAGTAGTGATGAAAATGTAGTTTGTTCTAACCTGCCTTCTTGCAGCACAGACTGTTTCTGTTTTGCTCCACCATTTTGGTCCCGAACTGCTGAATTGGACCAATTAGTATGTGATGACTCTAACATGGAGCCTGTTAAAGTGGGACTGTGTGGTGCCAGACTCTGGGAATTGCAGTTTTGGACTATTGGTGCCCTTTTGCACCAACAGGGGGAACATGTTGTGACTGACAGCTGAATCAGCCAACAGGATCTTTTGGACTTAAGGGAAATTCCCCAGCTGCCTGCTCTGAGGGGCAGAACTGAGATGGAGCTGGAAGACTGAGCAGCTCGTGGAGCTGCTGCCCCATGGGGCAGCGTGGGGACTGGGCGGAAAGGCTGAGTCTGGCCTTTCTGCATTCAGCTCTCCTGCATGGAGAGAAAGGGAGAGAAATGGAGAGTTTTACTTCGGACCATGTCTCCGAATTATTTTGTTGTGCCCAGAGTTATGGGCACGATGAGCAGAGGAGAGAGAAGAAGCCAGATTCGAGTTGGAAGCTGAGACAGAAGGAGCTCATCTAGTTTGAGTGGTCGTGTTGCATAGCAGTTTGGGCGGGAGAACCATTGAAGGCCTGAATTCCAGCCTGCTTCCTGTTTCTACAGAGAGAGAGAGAGAGAGAGAGATAATTGATTTGGAATAAATCCGAGCTGTGTGCTGTAAGCGAGCTGCTGAAACTGAACCAAGCTCAACCTGTAGAAGACCAAAGATTTTGCTACATGCAATCAGCCTGTCAGGAACTCTAGCTACCTCTGCTCTCCCGGGTTTAGCAGTGATTTTGCAATTGGGATCAAAGAGCAGTCTGCCTGGTACAGTAATCTTTTTCTTTACATATGAATGTGCTATGTGCCGGATGGGGATTGTGATCTAATTCTCCTTTGCTGTGAACTGTGTGCTAGTTGCTGGAAGTTGTTCCCAGCTAAATTCAGACTAAATCTGTTGTTGCCTAATGCAGCTAGGCCCTGCCACGAGGATCTTGTCTTCCTACCCTGCTGCACAGAGAAGATTTATCGATGAGGGACCTGCCAGGGGATCAGCCCCCTGCTCCATGCCTGAACAGGAATGGAGCCGAAGCAACTCGAGTGGGCCCTACTTCCTCTGGCAATCCAGAACACCCATCCATCATCTCAACTGCCATCATCCTGTGTCCAGTCTTGGGTATCATGAGTAATTACCAGGGTAGCTCCCTGCAACCTTTCTTAAATCAAAAGTGTGCCACCTAATTATCTTGTGTTGTTTTCATGAACTGAGCCCTCCGGCCCCGGATTACGAATTGTGTGTGCGCATGTTATTCTTCTATCACAGGGCCACAACCAGCTGCGATGCCGGCCTACCTTAGGCAACAGTCCTGGCTAGCCCTTCCCTTCATCCTGAGTACCCAGAGAGTGTGACTGAATGGGACTCTGATTGCGTGCACAGTAGAGTGATTCTTAATGTGATTAAGCCCATTAACCTGATTGCCGCCCATCCTTGTTACAGTCCCCTGAATAAATCAGATCATCTTTTCTTTGAAATCTACCTTACTGTGGTGTCGGTATGTTAAAAGTATTGCATTGTAGCTGTCTGCCTTGCATAACCTTGTTTTACAGGGGGTTCCCAGAGCCACGCTGAAGGAACTAGTCCTGGGGGTAAGTGCCAGATATATGTGTATGTGTTTTGCATAACTGGGGTATTGGGAAGATTACTTTTGCGTATTGAGAGGGCCACTAGTGGGAGTCGAGGGGGTCACAGTGTCCCAGAGGGCTGTGACCTGGTTAGACTGACCACAATCAACCCTGACCTTTGGGTGGAGGCACCCATCACCGAACCTAGGCCCCTTAACCTGCTGCTAGCCATGCAGGCAGGGGTAGCAGCCCTTGGGGTAGCATCACCTAGGGGTTACATATCCCTGCTAGTTCAGTGGTCTCCCCACCACAATCACCCCTCTTGTATTTGAAAAGTAGATCCCTTGTAGTTGAGTGGCCCCCATCCCCCAAACTGATCACAACCCCCCACCCTCCCATTCACTGAAGACCCTGCCTTCACCTCCTCACCCCAATTGCCACTCACAGGAAGGACTGTTGCAGAGTAGCAGCCAACTCAGCCCTCTGTTCATCTCCTTGATGATCAGTCAGGGGGGTTGGGGGCTCCTAAACTACCATGTATCTATTTTTCAAATGCAGGATGGGTGATCAGGGGAGTGGGACTGCTAGACTACCAGAGATCTACTTTTCAAATGTAGAATGGGTGATCAGGGGTGGGACACCACTAAACCTACAGGGATATACATAGCATATCATGGATGGTTGATCAGGGAGAGGAGAAACCACTAAACCACCAGGGATATACACAGAATACAAAGAATTAGACCCAAGTGTATATCTATAAATTAAAACCTATATTACATGACACTCTTTATTGATGTGCCAATTTGGTGGTAACATAATATTCTGCTTTTTGAAACACTATGATTATATATTCTTGAGATATAATGCAGTAGGATTCCAAGGTACTAGTAGTTTGGGCATTTCATTTGAGTGGTGCTTTTCTATTGTTGTCTCACTCATAGCTCTGACAAATGCATATAGTGGCACGAAAAGATTTGCAGTAGATGCATACATAGGGTAGTTTTACTCAGCGGAGGCAAATTTGACATGTGTCTTTTAAGAGATCCTTACATGGATCTTTCACCAATATTGGTGTCCACTAGAATATCTGAAAATGTCCACCTTCCCTCCTCCCCTCCTTGTCTTCTGCCTTTACCACAAATAGAATAAAAATCTAAACATTTAAATATAATTATTTAAATAGTTGAAGTATGTAATATATTCACAAGATACATGCCACTTTGTATGAGTTTTTAATTTGCACTTAAATTTGTATTCACACTATTTGCTATTTCTAACAGTACTAGCATGTGTAGTTTATATAATGGATGATGCATTCTATTATACTGCTGAAGTGATTTATGATATTTGAGAAACATCAATTGTGTGTTTTTATAGACATGTATAACTGTTTGTAAGGTTTGATTAGCTGAGCAATGTCACTTTAGCAATTTGAAATACATCATGTATTACATGATGCTTCACTTGCTATTTAAGTCTGTTTGTCTGTCTTTGACCCCACCCCCATGATGAAGAGGGTTTGTACCCTTGAAGCACTGGGGACTATTTCTGTGGATGTGTGTTTTTGAATAATAATAATAATAGTATTTTTATTTATGTAGTGCAATTCCAATATCAAAGTGCTGCACATAAACAAATATCGCAAAAACAATTAAATAAAGGTCGTACAAAATTCCACTTCAATTTAAAATTTCTCACCATCCATAAATATCAGGTACTAAATGCCTGCTGGAAAAGATGCATTTTCAAGCTGATTTTGAAGCCCTCCACAGTTCTGCACTCTCTAATCTGATGAGGTAGAGAGTTCCACAGGGATGGTGCCACAAACAAAAGGCCCGAGTCCCAGATGTTTTTAGCCGCACCCTGGGAATCTCTAACAACCTCTCATCAGTCAAGCAGAGAGGACGTCTGGGGCTGTGGGGAATGAGGAGCTCTTGCAGATAACTTGGTCCCAGTTCATGCAGGGCTTTATAGGTCAGAAGACTGACCTTGAAGGTGATCTGCCACTGTATAGGCAGCCAGTGCAGAACATGCAGCATGGGAGTAACATGACTGGAGCATGAAGTCCCAGTCAACAATCACGCCGTTGTGTTCTGCACCAGCTGCAAGTGGTGGATATCAACCCCCAAAAGCCTGAGGTAAAGGGAGTTACAGTAGTCAAGGCGAGAGGTCACAAAGGCATGGATCAACGTGGGCAAATCATTGGATGGAACAAGGTGCTTAATTCTGGTGAGGTTCCTAAAATGGTAAAAGGAAGACTTGATGACTGCCGACACCTGCGCACGCAGTGTCAGCCCATTGTCAAGGACCACCCCCAGATTATGCACCCATTCAGAGGTAGGGAGTTGTACACCATCAAGCCAAAGCCCAGATGGTAAACCCACCACCTGCCTCTATCTGGTGCCCCGTATCCACTACCAACACCTCAGTCTTCCCGGAATTCAATTTCAACCAGCTAGCCTTCATCCAGTCATGGATCTCCACCAAACAGCTGTTAAGCATCGAGACTGCACTATCCTGGTCGAGTGAAAGACACAGATAGAGCTGGATTTGATCAGCATAGCAGTGAACCCACAGCCCATATCATCTTACAATGTCTCCTAGGGGCAGCAGAAACACTGCAAACAACATGGGGGACAGCACTGAGCCCTGAGGGACCCCACATACAGAGAGAATGGTTCAGAAGAAAAAATCCCAGATACCACCCTCTGAGACCTGCCTTCTAGGAAAGAATGAAACCATCTGAGAACTGGACCAGCCGGACCACAGATAACCCTCAGGTGCTCAAGCAGAACCCCATGGTACACAGTGTCAAACACTGAAGAAAGAACCAGGAGCACCAAGATGGAATGATATTTCTGGTCTCTTGCCATCAGGAGATCATTGAGCACCCAAACCAGAGTGGTCTTGGTACCGTGTCTCTTCTGGAAGCCTGACAGGAGAGGATTGAAGATATCATGGATGGTAAGGTGGTACTCCAGTTGCAGCACAACCATTTTCTCAATCACCTTCCCAACAAAGGGAAGATTAGAGATGGGTCTGTAGTTTGCACAGCTGTTCAGGTCCAAAGAAGCTTTCTTATGAAGTGGTGTGATCACCGCCTTCTTCAGGGGGCTAGAGAACTCTCCCAAATCTAAGGAGCACCAAACAATCTGTGCAAGGATTGGGCCGATGGACTCCATACACCCCAATAATAGGCGTGTAGGGCCAGGATCCAAACTACAGTATGTTGGCTGCAAATTCTGGAGACTAGACATGGAGGACCACGTTCCAGCAACCATTTCACCCCAGGACCCTTCCCCTTGCATCCCTTCTAAACCTCTCTTTCTCCCTATCCTCTGTTCCCAATGCCTGGAAACTTGCCACCATAATTCCCCTCCCCAGTGGTGGCAACCCATCCTCTCCAGGCAACTACAGCCCCATCTCCTTGATTCCCATCCTTGCCAAACTCCAAGAGCATTTTGTGCTGGATCAGCTCTCCCCCTTCCTTGACTCTTCCTTCTTTTTTCACCCATTTTCAGTCTGGTTTTCATAAGACTCACTCCACTTCAACAACCATCCTCTGGCTCACTGAATCGATTCTCTCTAGTATGGATCAGGGCCATATTACCTCTGCCATATTTGTTGATTTGGCCAAAGCCTTCGACACTGTAGCTCACCCCTTTTCTTCTTGACAAACTTGCAGCAGCAGGGCTCCCTGTCCCAGCCACTAACTGGTTCCATTCTTATCTCATGGGTAGGACTCAGTCAGTTAGGACTGATAACTCCAAATCCCCCCCCCCATCACTACCGGTGTCCCTCAAAGGTTGATCCTCAGCTCTTTACTTTTCTCAGTCTTCCTCAATGACCTCCCAGCTGCCTGATCCTCTGCATCTATTCATATGTACTGTATGCAGATTATACTGTTCTTTATGTCTCTGCTAACTCCCCCCTCTGATGTAGTGACCAGCCTCCAGCTGGACTTCAACAAAGTTCAGCTCTGGTTTCACTCAAATCAGCTGTCCCTCAATGTCAAGAAGATGGTCTTCATGACCTTTGGCACTTGGCAAAGGCTTGCTAGGCTTATTGCCCCACCGTCCATCCACACTCTTGACGGGACCAAGATCAAGGATGTCTCCTCCTTCAATGGGGTATGGCTTGACCATCACCTCAACTTTTCTGGACATATGGACACTATCCACAAAAAACTATGCCCCAAATTGGGTGTGCTGTACAGACACCGTGGTTGCATCCCCCTGGCAGCCCGTCATGACACTGTCCAGAAAATGAACCTCCCGACCTTTGACTATAGCAACATAGTCTACAGTGCAGCCCCCAAGACCACCCTAACCACAATGGACACCCTCTTTCACTCCTTCTGTCAGCTTGCTCTTGACTGTCCACCCCTTACTCACCTCTCTGACCTTTACACCTCTTCCTCTTCTTGAAGTCAGAAGACTTGCACACTCTTCTTTTGTCATGAAATACTGACTGGTTCTCTCCCCTCCTACCTAACCTTTATCTTCTCCCCCTCCCCCACCTTCCACCTACTACATTCACAACTCTGACTTCCTGTACCTTGCTCTCCCCTCTAGGTCAGCCTCTGCTGGGCTATCTGTGTTCTCCTATTGTTTCCCTAAACTGTGAAACTCCCTTCCCTTATCCATTTGCTCTGCTCCAACCCACTTATCTCTAACTTCTCTCACTCTCAATTGTATCTCCCCCTCCTGCAGCTTCTCCTGATTTTGCTTCTCTGCAACTCTGCTCTCCCTCTATTTTCCCTCCACCTTTTCTCACCCATAGCCATCCACACTAGACTACTGGGGTTCCCTCTGTCCACTAGCCTCTCTTTCTCCTCCCACCACCCCCTTCTTGCCTTCCCCTTCTCCTCACCCTTGCCCCCCACAACCTCCACCTCCACATATCATGATTTCTATCCTCCATTGCCCTTCCTAACCCCTGCTTTTCCCTCTACCACCTCTTTTTTACCCTGCAACTCAAGTCCAACTTTATTGAGATACTCCCTCTTTCACTGTATGTATTTGAGCTGCTACTCCATTATGCCATTTCCCTTTCTTAGTCTTCCTCCTTTTTTTCTCCCAGGTTAACCCACTATGCTCAGCCCTCCTTTTCAAAGTTAATCCATGACAGTTTTCTCTTTGCTATACATTTCTAATAAATGTCCTTGTACATTGTACTACCTGTATAGTTCCTAACACATTGTAATGTAATAGATGTACTTTGATATTAATTTGAAATTTGTTACATGTTCATACCTGTTTGTTATTGTAGTTTTATTATTGCCTTTTCCCTCTTACCCTCATCCCTCAGGATGCATGTGGAAATGATCTGATACTTGGCTCAGTATGCCTTTCCTGGTGAAATGTTTTGAAATAAATAAATAAATAAAGTTTTCATTCAAAGCCCTAGTTTTCTCCCCATGGTATGATATACAATGATAGGCAACTACAGCCATCCTGGGTGGGTAAAAAAAGTGGACAAGCATGGACAGGGCAGTGGCATTAGTAAGGTGTTGATCTGGGAGCATAATAATGTATTATGTTAATAACTTACTTTCTGCATGACCCTAGGACAGACCTGAAACTAGCTTCAACTAAATGTGCCTTTCTTGGTCCACCACGGGATAGACAGACAGGTTGGTTAGACCTAGTTCTGTTGACTAAATTCTACATTTTGTGTATTAATGACACAGGGCAATGCAGGTGGTTATAATTTGCTACCGCCTGATGTCTGTTGCTCTTATTCTTGAGCTCTCTTTCTTGGATTCTTGAGTTGTCTCTCTAGGTTCCCTTGTAATGTGTTGTTGTTATTTGGTTCTGTTTCAGTATGCTGCAGTGTTACTGTTTACTTTGATGATGTTGGGCTATGTACCACATCAGTTCTGATCTGGGCTGTAACAGCACAGCAACAGGATCTGTCATTGCCCATGTCATCTGTACCTGCAAGAATAAGAGACAGGAGAACAAACATTAAGAGGCTGACATGCAGGCTGTACAGTTAAAGTAAACCTTTCCCACCTGAAGCTCCATGCTACCCCCTCCAGGTACGTAGATACATAGATGCTGTCAGCAGATAAGGACCATTAGGCCTATCCAGTCTGCCCATTTAAGCTGCCCAATGAAACATCCAGTGACACTATCTGGTCATTGGCTTTTTTTTCCTATCTGTATTATTCCTTTATTTCTGTCCCATTCATGTTTGAAGCCCGCCACTGTACGGGCTGCCACCACATCCTGGGGCAGGCTATTCTATGCATCCACCACCCTTTCTGTTAAAAAGAACTTCCTGAAATTTCCCCTTATGTGGCCACCCCTCAGTCTTGTGTTATGCCTTCTTGTCCTGGCACTACTATTAATCTGGAATAGGTTGTCCCCTTCCACCTTGTTAATGCTCTTGAGGTACTAGAATGTTTCTATCATGTCACCTCTCTCCCTCCTTTATTACTGGAATGTTTCTATCATGTCACCTCTCTCCCTCCTTTATTCCAGCACGTACAAATTGAGGTCCCTCACTCGCAGCTCATAAGGTTTGTGATGTAATCCCTTCACCATTTTGGTCACACTCCTCTGCACCGTCTCTATTTTGTCAATGTCCTTTTGAAGGTGTGGTCTCCAGAACTGTACACCATATTCAATGTGAGGTCTCAGCAGGGTCTTTCTACAGTGGAACTATTGCCTCCGTCGGTTTGTGATTCCCCTTCCAATACACCCAACATCGCACTGGCATTTCCTACCACCTTTGCCATCTTCCTAGCAGCCTTCAAGTCATCTGTGATTATGACCCCCAAGTCCCTCTCCTCCTTAGTTACTGTCAGCAGCTCCCTCCCGACCTGCAACTCACCCCGGGGTTCCTGTTACCCACATGCATGAATTTTCACTTCTTTAGGTTAAACATTAGCTGCCATGCCCCTGAATATCTCTTTAGCAATTCCAGGTCTTTGCTCATCCTTTCCACCCCCTCCAGAGTATCCACCCTGTTGCAGATCTTGGTGTCCTCCACAAACAGGCAAACCTTTCCCTCCAGCCCACCTGCAATTTCACTGATGAAGACACTGAAGAGGACTGGCCCCAGAACTGACCCCTAAGGTACCCCACTGGTCACCTCCCTTTCATTTGATTAGGTTCCATTTTCCATTACCCTCTGTTTTCTGTCCCTTAACCAGTTTCCAATCCAGTTCACCACCTTGTGTGCCAACCCCAGGCTGCCTAACTTGTTGACCAGTCTCCTATCTGGGACCATATCAAAGTCTTTGCTGAAATCAAGGTAGGCAATATCTACCGCCCCCACTTGGTCTATTACCTTTGTATCCCAGTCAAAGAAATCTATCAGATTAGTTTGACAGAATCGTCCTGCAGATAACTCATGTTGTCTGGAATCCACCAGTCCATTGGCTTCCAGGTGTTCCATTATTCTTTCCTTACAGAGTGCCTTCATTATCTTTCTAACTACAGAGGTTAGACTAACTGACCTGCAGTTCTCCGCTTCTTCTGTACTACCGGTCTTTTGAAGAGGGACAATGTTTGCCCTTCTCCAGTCCTCCTGGACCACTCCCAGGACAAATCCCTTTGAATACTTACCTTTGCTATTAGGAAATAATGTGTGTTAAGCCTTTCCCACATACGGCAGCCCCCCCATCACATAAAAAAAACACAAATAATACTTACCTTTTGCTGGTAGGACACAACATGGTATTTGAAGATTAACACTGAATCCTGTCTGGGTATCTGTTGGATAGCAGCAGCAGCATAGTAGTGGTTGTCCAGAAACCATCATCTCATCATTGATCACATCAGTGGTGGTGGTCTGAACTCACAGGGTAAATCAAATGCAGTTGTAATCGTAATTAATAGCAATTTCTGTGTAGCAGCAGGACTCAAACTGCTCCACTTCTGAAAAATGCTGCTATGACTCATACCATGACCTTGGGGTCTGACTTCCACTTGAACTTTCAGAATTGTTGCTTTACTTCCCCTGTCCTGAACCCTGCTTTTGTTTTTTGATGCTATTTAACATTTGGATATATATTAATAATAATACTACTACTAATAATAATAATGCACAAACATGTGCACAGTGACAATGATGAGTGTGACAGACCAGGCTGTCATCTGTCAAAAAGGCATTTTACAGTACAATAATACAATAATATAATAATGCCTAGCTGCAGCCAAGTCATAGGGTCAGGCAGCATACAAAAAGGCTTCTTGAACATGAGTTAATGAGTATGAGACACAGTAAATGAAGCAAGACATAAGTGTAAAAAAGACAAGCAAGGTTTGCAAACCCTTCTTAGTTTGGCATAATGATAAAGAAAATCTCATTAGCCACAGTAGCATAGAAAGGCCATTCACTCAGCAGTTGCAATGTGCACAAAGCCAAGAAACATAGATCATTTCCAATATAAAGTTGTTACATTTTTTTCCATTAAAACCACACATATTAACCCTATTTTGCCAATAGGGCTTATGAAATAGGTGATGAAATCATAGCAATGTGATTGACTGAGAGCATCTCATGACTGCCTGGTTATCAGAGAACTCCAGGACAGTTCAGAACTTAATGACTCTTTATACTTCAGAAATCAATTTAGAGCCTTTTTTATAAGAGGAGTAATACTCTTCAAGGTGTCTGGGCATATTCATATATGAACTTCTCATGTGGTTGAGGGCACTCAGCATACACCTCATGCCACACAATGCACCAGAGGGTTCTGTATGTAAAAGGACCTGGACACCTTGGTGGGTGTTATTCCTTACTTGTTTAGGGGCATGTTTTTACTGTTGTCTTCATTTTGCAACCTCCTTTTTACATACAATTATTTATCACACAGACAAACACGCATTTGTCAAAGCCAAATGTTGTCTCGCTGGCATTGGCATTGGTAGTGCAGGAGTTAGAGATGTATAATAGGAATGGCAGTGAAGTATTGAACTAAAGCCAACCCCACCCCCACCCTACAGAGACTGACAGGTGTTGGGGTGTGCCTTTGGGTCATCAGCTATAACGCTCAGGCCATTCTACCTCATCCTACCCTGTAGACACTGACAAGTGTCGTGGTGTGCTTTGGGGTCTTTGGGCCTTATACGTACACCATTCCATAAGGAAATAGGCTGAGATAGGTGCAATATAGGAGAATGGGGTGAACTTTAGGGCCTAACACTCCAAGGCAGACCTCGATGCCTGTCACTGGCTGCAGGGTGGAGGTGGGTATGGGGGTGGAATGGTGTGAGCATTACAGCCAATGATCCCAAGTCACACCCCTGACACCTGTCAGTCTCTACAGAGTGGGGTGTTACAGTTGGAAACCCTAATGCTGTAGGTGTTTTTTGGTATTTTCACTCCAAATTTTTGACATTGGCTTTTCTGTGATCCCACCTCATGAACAGCGACACTATCAGTTTGTTAGCTGAAAGGTGGTTTTGCACAGTGGCTATGCCATTTGGCGACACAGGGAAGAAAACACATTTTGGGCAGGATGTGAAAAATGACAACTTTATTGTTCATGAGGAGGTGTAAATAAATGGCAACACTGAAAATGTGAAATGAAAATATGAAAAATTGGTGAAGTCAGAAGCATGCATAGAAACCGCGCAACACACCGCAGTAACCCAATTATTTTCAGGATTTTTTTAATCACATTTTCAACATAGGCATTTTGGGACCTCCCCTCATGAACAGTGGCACTGTGATTTTGTTAATTTGTCCCAAAAGTTGATTTCCCGCAGTGACCATGCCATTGTGCGCCACAGGTGTGAAAACACATTTTGGACAGGATGTGAAAAATAACAGCTGTACAGTTCATAAGGAGGTGTGAAAAAATGCCAGTGTTGAAAATGTGGCATGAAAATATTACACATTTGTGAAGTTGCAAGGCTGCGTGGAAACTGCGCAATGCACGCTTGTAACACAGTCATTTTATGGATGTTCATCACCACATTTTCAACATAGGCATTTTAGGACCTCTGTTCATGAACAGTGTCAACGTCATTTTCAAAAACTGTCCCAAAAACTGATTTTGCACAGCAACAGTGCTATTGTGCGCCGGACATGCAAAAACATACTGTATTTCAGCTAGGATATGTAAAATGACAGTTGTTCTGTTCATAAGGAGGTGTGGGAAAATGGCAATTGTGAAAATCTGGAGTGAAAATATTACAAATTCATGAAGTTATGAGCGTGCGTGGAAACTGTGCAATGCATGCTCATAAAACAGCCATTTTTGGGATTTTTTTACACCAAATTTGCAACATATGCTTTTGAGAGCCCCCCCAATGAACAGTGGCACTGTCATTCCATTAATCAGTCCTGAAAGGTGATTCTGTGCAGTGTCTGCAAAATCACCTTTCAGGACTAACACCATGCCAGTGACTGAATTCATGAGGAGGGGTCCCAATAACCCTATGTTGAAAATTTGGTGCCAAAATTCCTAAAAATGGGCACGATATGCACCAAAGTTGAAAAAAACCTATTTATGCCATTATACAGCTTACCAGCATTTCTTCAGTTTGCTGTCGGCATTGAAGAGAGCAGACATGTTCCCGGTCCACCGAAGATCGTCGAGCTGGGCCCCAGAGGTATATATGGGGTGAGGAGGGTGTGGGGAGGCAGAGCATGCAAAGGGTGGGCACGGGTTGGGGAAAGGGCAGGAGACCGCAAGAGACCATTTTCTTCTTTCACAGGTTTAAAAAAAAAATACAAATTGTGGGACAACTTTGTTTTTCAGGGGCATTTGGCAAGCTGGGGTGGGCTCCCAGTGTGCCACCTGAGTATTTTTTGGGAGGGTGTGCTGTAGCCAATGGGGGATTGGGCACCTCCATCAGAACATACCGAAGGGGGGGATGAGCCGAGGGGGATTGGGCACCCCACTTGGCACACAACAAAAGTGGGGGGGGACATTATGCCAATGTGGAGTGGGCTCACCAATCGGCAAAATAAATGGGGAAGGGGGGACTGAAGCCGGCGGGATTGTGGACCTTGTTGGCAAAGAAAGACTGTTAGGTGCATGATGCCGAGGGGATTGGGCACCCCTTGGCATACACTTTAAATGGGAGGGGGGCATTATGTCGATGGGGAGTGGGCTCCCCCGTTGGCAAATGAAGTGTGTTGGGGCACTGCAGCGGCAGTCAGTGCCGCCATGTTCAGTGAAGGGTTTCACTAGGACAGGCACGTGGGAGGGCATGTTATTGTGCCACTGTATGATTGCAGCTGATCTTTTCTTAGATCTCATCACCAGGTGACGTATGCCTGGTGTCAGTGCCTGCAGCTGCCTTATTGGGGAATGAGGGATGCACCTACTTATGTGTGCCCTGCATTCGCCCACAGTGACCACACCTCCAAATCTGCTACTAATGCAATATGTTGGCTGTCACGCATGCACCAACATAAAAAGGCTGCCACCTTTTATGGCTCTTTTACATCCTTTTATTTAATTTTCAAGAAGGCCCCAAGGGCAAGGCCTCAATGAACATTTTTTTTTTTTTTTATGAAATACCATGTTGGTCTCCTTGCAGAAATTTCCAACCCACTAAGAGAGACCGACATAGTGTTATCAAAATGTTCTGGTTGCTTGGCCACCCCAAAGGGCCAGGTTCAGGAGAGGAACTGTGTGGGTGTCATGTCCAGGAGCAGGCCTGACTGAAAATAAAAATTCCTTGCTGTCTCAGTGATGGCTTATACAGCCTGAACAGGATATTTCCCATTCCCTGTCTGCTTATAGGGTAGGCTATATCCCTGCCTAATTTATGGGTACATCCCTGCCTGATTACAGGACATATCCCTGGAGGGCCGCATGGAGGCCAAAATAACAGAGTAAAAAAACAAATGCTTTGGTTTCTTAAAATAAAAAAAAGGTCCCAGCCCCATACAGCTATAGTACCATCATTACTGCTACTCCAATAACCTGAGATTCTGATTGGACCTTGGTCACTTGCAGGCTAGCCACAAGAGGCAGGATTGGGCATCCCATGGATGGCTCTCCTCTTGGGAAGTGGAGGCACAGACAGTGCCCCCCTGTGGAGGGTGCCTAGCATAAGCTGGATGGCAGCAAAGTGGACATGTGCAAAAAGAAAATGAAATGAAAGGATTTAAAAACAGCAATAAAAGCAAGCAGCCTTTTTGTTAGTGAGATAAGTAATTGCAAGCAAGGAAGGGATAGCAAAATGATGGAAATGGCAAAAACACAGTCTCCTAAACAAGCTCTATTGATAAAATGTTGGATTATGTGGGTCCTTCCTTCAATTAAACAAGAAGATTTTGATAATGTTTTTGTAGACTTTATGTAAAAGCAGAGTGTTGAGTGCACTGGGTAGTGCACCTAGTTACACAGCCTCCATTTTGGGAAGTCATGACATGAGGAATAGCACCCAGTGAAGTGTGACTATAGCTTGGGGCTATTATAGCTGTGTTTTTGTTCAGCATCTTTGCTGTTTCTAACATACATGATAATGGCATGTATTCTAACAACAAGAAGAGAAGTTATATCTGGTTCAGAAAAAGTTTATGTATTTATATTATAATGAAGGGTGTGTGAGACACTGAGGGTAGGAAGCATAGGGGGAAATATGCAGCTTAACTTGATAGAGAAAACAGCAAAAGCAGACTATTTGTGTTTCATG
Organism: Neoceratodus forsteri; assembly: GCA_016271365.2. NCBI lineage: Eukaryota > Metazoa > Chordata > Ceratodontiformes > Ceratodontidae > Neoceratodus > Neoceratodus forsteri. The sequence goes on from CM057449.1 coordinate 1,645,357,230, forward strand.
AGCAAATATTTGTACTAATGTAATGGCAAATTAGTATTGATGAAAACAAGCTGTTGGATATGTTCAGGGTCTAGTATTATATGATGAGGCTCAACAACATACCAGCTGTGTTAAATATCCTCTAAGATGGCACACTCATAGGGGGCAACTGATGTATCTCACTTTGAGTTGCATCAAGTAAGGAGTTAAATGCATTTTCTGTGTCCAGTAGCCTAATGAATCAATCTGAAATGGCTAAATGACTCAAGAGACTCAGTAAAATATTAATTCAAGATATTTTCCATAGAAAAAGGTTTTGACTGTCTGTGTCCTCTTCTGTTGCTTTTGACATAAGGATGTCCTGAGCAGTACCCACACACTCATATCAGTGCTGCCGTCACTACCAAGTTTTTCTTCCCCATCTCAACCAGTGGAACCAGATGTGCCAGATGACATTGCCTCTCTATCATGACCCTCTTCATCAGCTGGTATTTGCGCCAGTTCCCCCATGCAAACAGTCAGCTCATCACACAGATTTTGTCAAAAGTGAGTCACTCTGGGGCTATTCATAATCGTGTGAAGGATCTCACATTTGAACCAGGAATCCAGTATGGTTGCAAAAATGTGGCTGTGACTATCCAGCACTTTTGCAAACCTTGCATCCTGTTCAGCTTGCAGGTGTTCAGTGAGCACAGCTGACCCATCTGCAGTCTCCCCTGGTTCTTCTACATATCTCTCCATGACTATTTTCAGGATATGCCCTGCTGGGATCACCTGGTTCAGAGTGACAGTGGATGCAGTGAAGTAACTGGTGCTCCTCTGAAATAGCCCAAGTACTCTCTCCATGGCGTCAGTCAGTGACCACTCATGGTGACCTAGGACTCCCTCAATGTTGCATTCAATTGACATGTCATGAAATGTGCTCTTCTGTTCTTGAAGTCTAGACAGCATCAGGTATGATAAATTCCATCTGGTATTCACATTCTGTATTAAACAATGTTGACACAGGCCGATGTGCTGATGCACTACTATTAGTTGGTTAGTCAACTTTGCAAAGCAATGAAAATTAGCACATATGGAGAGTGCTGTGTAGACAGTGTTGCTAGCCTCAGAACTGTGATGTAGTGCAGATGTGACCACTAGATTGAAGGTATGGCTAGAGCAATGAATGTTGATAATTCACTAACTGCTTTCACCATATTTGTCCCATTATCCGTGATGAAAGAAACCACATATAAATAGGTACCAACTTTCCATTACTGCAGCATGTCTTGAATGAATGCTAGGATGTTCAATTTATATGGTCTTTCTCCATCAGTCCTACATTTAAAGAGCATAGCTGGAGTGAATGCCAGATTGCAGAGGGATGAAAAGAGAGCCAGTGACACAGGGAGAGAAAGGAGAATTTGGAAACAAGAAACACGGGTCCCAATTTTCAGAGGATGATTCAGGGCTCGCATCAAGCAATTCATCTTCTGGTGGAAAGTTCTTGGACCTGGATGAGTGCTCCTCTTCATCATCTGTGCTATCATGTTCTACAGTACTTGACATAGTCTGAAAAACAGAAGGTATCGCAGTAGGGTGGACGCCATCTTGGAAATAGTTATGCAACTAACTGAGGCCACAGTAGTGGTAGAGTCCATTGTCACCGTAGCAGTACTGGTGGTCACCATTGTCACAGTGGCAGGTGTGGTGTCTCAGTCACAGTGGCAGGAGTAGTCTGAACTGGAATTCCTACAGCTTATGACATTGCTGGGCCTCACAAAGGTTGTTTACTCTGCAACCCACATTGGTGGTCACTCATTGGACCTGGTGTTCCTCCTGGGGATGGAGATATCTGATTTGGGAGTGGATCCGGGGGTGGTCTGACCATCACACCATAAGGTTCAGTTTCGTGGCTCCCCCAAATAGACCTGCTTCTACGGAGATGGTCTGATACCACTCTTTGAGGGAGGTGACCCCAGATGGTCTGGCACCAGTGCTGAACCTATCTGGCCAGTCAAGTGAATGCATGAGTCAAGGGGGCATAGTGCTTGCCTATAATAAGGCAGTGATGGACACCCTGGATTCTCTTGCTCCTGTTCGTGTTCTACCACTCACTCTTCACCCGTGGTACCCATGATTTGATGGAACCCTGAAGGAGCTGAGGAGTGTGGGTAGAAGGCTAGAGACAGCCTGGCAGAAGTCTGGTCTGGAGGGTAACAAGCTTAGATTGATGGACCATTATATGTTCTATCAATCGACAATCACCCATAAGAAGGCAGAATTCCTGTCCTGGGAGATTGCTGCTGCGCAGAATCGACTGGCCCAGCTCTTCTAGACTGTGGACAGATTGTGCAATCCAATCTGTCCAGCCTAGAGGAGCTTTCTCACAAGGAAAGTGTGATGAGTTTGCTCAATTCTTCGCAGATAAGGTTGACATCATCAGGTCCAGCATCAGCCAGGCTCACTCTAGGGGGGCTTGTGGAGGTCAGTGAGTGGTGGTGGACACCCATTTTGCCTAGTCTGATTTTAGCAGCCAGTATACGTGTATCATGAGGATCTTTCAGACTCTATGACCAACCAACTGTAGTCTGAACCCTGGCCCCACGCGGCTCCTTGTGGGTTACATGGAGACCATCGGCCTGGTCCTTGCTGAGCTTGTCTAGAGTTCACTGGAGAGGGGGAATTTTCCTGATCCCCTAAAGGAGGCGGTTGTTCGATCCCTCCTGAAAAAAACATCCCTTGACCCAGACTGCACAGCGAACTACAGGCCAGTCTCTAATCTGCCCTTTGTGGGCAGGTTATTGAGAAGGTGGTTGCGTTGCAGCTGGATAATCATCTTTCAATACACAATGTCTATGATTCTCTCCAGTCTGGATTTACGAGAAGACACAGTACTGAGACTGCACTTGTCTGGGAACTGAATGATCTCCTAATAGCGAGAGATTGGAGGTCCCATTCCATCTTGGTCCTCCTTGCTCTTTTGACACTGTGGACCATGGTGTACTTTTGGAGCATCTGTGGCTTATTTGTGGACTGTCAGGGACAGTCCTCAAGTGGTTTTAATCTTCCTCGAGGGTAGGTCTCAGAGAGTGGTCACTGAAACGTATTCCTCTGACGCTTTCTCCCTTCCCTGCCCTGTGGGGTGCCACAGGGCTCCATATTGTCGACCATGTTGTTCATGTTGTATACACTGCTGTTAGAAGATATCCTTAGGCAGTACAGCTTGAGTTTTCATTGCTATGCAAATTATATTCAGTTCTACATGTCCTTCATGCCCATACAGGATGATGCAGTCTCTGTCATTAACAGTTGTCCGTCTGAGATCCAGGACTGGATGAGTACCCGCTGGCTGAGGCTGAACCTGGATAAAACTGTGGTGTTTGCAGTGAGCCCTGGTCATAGGGATGTGGGTCTGCCAGCTGGTCAGCCCTCTGGACTTTGGTTCGGGGGCATCCAGCTTGCGACCTGAGACCGGGAGCAAAACCTGGGCATTATCTTTGATGATGGCTGATCCTGAAACCTTAGGTGTCGGCCATTGTCATGTCCTCATTTTACTATTTGAGGAATATTGCCCATGTGAAGCACCTGGTTTCTCCAGAAGACCTTTCAACATTGGTCCATGCCTTCATGACCTCCCACCTTGACTAGTGCAATGCCCTCTACCTAGGCATACTGGGTGTTGAAATACATCACTTGCAGCTGGTGCAAAATGCAATGGCCAGGCTTTTGACTGGCACGTCTTGGGCCAGTCATATTATGCCTGTGCTGCACAGACTGCACTGCCTGCCACTGCAGTAGCAGATCACCTATAAGGTTGGTTTGCTGACCTAAAGAGCCCTACATGAACAGGGACCTCATTATCTGTAAGATCTCCTTTCTCCCTACTGCCCCTCCTGTCCACTCTGATCCACTGATTAGGGATTGCTAGAGACTCCCAGATTGCTTTTGAAGGCACCTGTGGCCTGTTATTTTGCCTATGTGGCCCCTACCCTGTGGAATTCTCTACCTCGTCGCTGTCGTATAAGAGAGTGCCTGACTGTCACAAGTTTCAAGACAGCACTAAAGACATATTTTTTTTAGCTTAGCCTTTCCTGAGGAAGTCAACTGATAGGCCTGCCAGTTATAGTGAATCTGATTAATACTGACTCTTTAAATTTTTATGAATTGGATTTTAAATGCTGTTTTTATGTTTGTTATGATTGTTTTGTGTAGCGCCTTGATTTTGAAAGGCGGTATATAAATAAAGGTTTTATTGACTGATTGAACTACAGTATCATGAGTGGTCTAGGTCACAGTGGCAGGAGTGGTCTGATCTACAGTATCAGGAGTGGTCTGGGTCACAGTGATAGGAATGTTCTCAGTCTTAGTGGCAGGAGTGGCTGGCAGGACTGCTGTTGTATCAGAAGTTGGGATACTAGTAGTCACAGTGGATGGGCGGTGGATCAGAGCAGTGGTGGTTATTGTGGAGGAAGTGATGGTGGTACTGATGGCAATGGCAAGGGATGAAGAGGACACATTCACATTGGTAGTATTAGAGGCAGTTAATGATAGTATCCTCCTGGCAGTACTACTAGTAGTTTGAATGATACCTGTTTCCCTGGTGCCAGCTGAGAACATATTGTGCTGAACACTGCAGGCTTTGACAGAGTAAAATATAATTTTATGTGGCGAATGCAGTCCGAGTGTGGTTCTACAGTATGCTCACCTTCACCTGTTGCTTGCTGCTGCACACCTACTGTAGCTTTGCTGGGGCTGCTGGACCACAAATGTTTTCTGGTATGTCCTCTCTATTCCACAGTTGTATTCATCACAGGCAGATGTTTGATATTTAATTTAAATTATATTATTATGAAATATAGCAGTCCCTCACTGCAGCAATGCCAGTAAGCTGACAACTTAGTCTCACTCACTAATCAAGACTGACTGGTAAATATAAATTCACAGAAGTAAAAAAAATATATATATATATATATATATATATATACACTGTATTATATAAATATCTTTTTTGGCATGAAGGAACACAGAACTATGACTTTCTTGAGTGCAAACTGTCCACAAACAGAATTAAATGGCAGCTAGTTGCCCAGAAATGGTGGGAGTTTGCCGAATAGTCTCGCCATACCAGCTAACAGCTATATATGGCAGTGCACTCACAGTTGCACAAGTGGCTTTGGAGGGACCCAAGCCTGGGTTCCTCACAGAAAGATGTCTTATATTAAATTTAAATTATATCATTATGAAATATAGAGGTCACTCGCTGCAGCAATGCCAGTGAGTTAATAAATCTTATTAGTCAAGTCTGAATAGTAAATAAACTCTCTCAAAAAAAAAAACTCTTTTAAATTTCTTCATGGGCATAAAGCCACAAACGTAGAATCTTCAGAGCACAGTGTGCACACACACACACACACACATGCAAATGGCAGATAGCTTCCCAAAAGTGGTGGTAGTCAACTAACTAGTTCCACCCTACAAATTAAGAGCTATATTTAGTATGCACTTGCAGTTGTACAAGTGGCCAGGGAGGGACCCGAAGATGGCTGATATTAAATTTTAAATGATATTATTATGAAAAGACATTCACTGCAACATGCCAGGAAGCTGACAAGTCTCCCTCATTAATAGGCAAGCCTAACTAAAACCATTTCTTTTTAAAATTTCTTTTTTTGGCAAATAGCCACAAACAAGCGGAGTGCATAAGTGTGTACAGTACACACTACTGCATACAAGCACAGGACAAAACAACACCTGCCTTTCTATTCACAAAATAAACTCCTTCAAAATCTCCATTACTCTCTTACACTTCCAAAAGCTATATAAACACAATAGCTTGAAATCTGGTTTTATTTCAGTACACACACAGGCTCTCTCACAGAGCCCTGCCAGTCTGTCAGTAAATAGCCCTAGTCTAATTTCACTTTGTTCTCACTGTAACAGTTTCCCAGGAAAATATAGCCTAATTTTTACACTACAAGTATAAAAAAAGTGCTTCAGCTTGGGATTTAGAAAGGGAAGAACAACTGTCAAGATTTCTGCTTTTTGACTAATTTTAAAGGGAAAGTCCCCTCAACCTATTTCTGTATACATGTGTAGTTTGTAGGCATGAATAATGATTTCCTGTCTTGCATTCCCCTAATTTCATCCTAATTTACATATAAATGAGGTTGTTTCAGTTTGTTCTGCCCTGGAGTGAAAACCTGCTTGACTCAATTGTGAAGGTCATGACCCAACTCTGTAAGGCATCCGGGAATTTTATGATGTTTTATTGCTAAAGCTTGCAGTAGTTGTACTGTATTAGTCAGTGCTGTTGCTGTCCTCTGCAGTCCCTATGTTCTTGTCTTATGCTGAACATGAAACTTTTCAAGGTATAGTAAATACCCTGCAGTTTTCTATAGTTGAAAGTGTGCCTGAGTTAGAAAAAATGCTGTAGGAGAATGTAGGGACCTCACAAGACATGTAACAGAACTAAATGAGACAATTTCTCCTGACTTGTGCAGGTGCATATCAATGACTCCCATAATGCATTGCATGAGTGGGTCATGCTCTTTGCAATGGAGACAAACAGGTTTTCACACAGAGCAAAACAGAGTGAAGCATCCTCATTTGTATTTAACACAGGATGAAATTAGGGGATACAAGAGAGGGAATCATTGTTCATGCCTACAAACTATGCAGGCATTCAGAAAATGGGTTGAGGGGACTTTCCTTTAACAAATTGGTGGAAGCAGATTTCTCTTTTATAACAGCTTAGACATTAGTCTTTCCTTCCTGTAGTTTCTGTGAGTGCTGGTTCACATTACCTGCCTTCAGAGAGCTTCCAAAGTGGCCTTTGATTGAACAGGAAGTCTTGGGCTATCTTGAACTCCCACTGAATAGCAAAATGCAGAATAACATTGAATAGCATGGATTATTTGTTTTTCTTTCTGAGTAATGAAAAGCCTATTATTCTTGGTGTATGGGAGATACTAGTTGTTACTTGTACACCCCTACCACACTGTACTGCAGTGTCAGCACAGGATGTGAGCCTAGGTCCTTAGTGCATACTGAAACCACCAACATCTAGGCCAGAAGTGACACTGCTGCTGTGGCCAAATGAGCCACAGTGAAACATACAGTACATTACTGCATGCTTCTACTATATGTACTACATTATATTACACCAGGCTGTCAAACTGCTGTTGTTCACTTTGTGTGTTTTTTTTTCAAATGAAAATGAAACATAAGGAAGTAATTTTAAAAAATAATGACCAAGCACCATGTATTCAATTTGTATTCTTAGGTGTGTTTCACATTTTCAAACTAAAGTCTAGACATCATGCCAGAAAGAAAGTTACTATATCACTGTAATTTAAATTGTCAGAAAACACTGCCATTCTTTTGTCTGGGCCCTGATTCAGACTCTCTGGTTTTCTGTATGTCTCTGTTTGTCTGTCTGTCTGTCAGTCTGTCTCTCCATCTCTCTCTCTCTCTCTCTCTCTGTCTCTCTCTTTCTTTCTTTCAGGCTGACAGTTCCCTTATGTTTTCATCCCTTTTGGCTAAAACATAAATGGAGCTCAGGAAACCTGAATGACAAATGGTATTCAGTAGAAAGTTGTCATTTTTTCATACAATTTTGTTTTGCTTTTCAAATCAGATGGCTTCTGAGAAAACAAAATATGCCATATCTGAAAGATGAAATAATACATTTGATGCAGGTCCCCAAATACATCATTTATAAAGGATATACTTTAACTGAGTGACCCCGAGCAGTTGCATTACATTAAACTCTAGGGTCTAAAGGGACCATCTGTTTCATCAAGACTAGCAGCACTTGCTTCCTTTGGGGCCGTGTTTTGTGCTAGATATTAATATATACAGCTGAGCACACAGTCATATTGCACATGGATTTTCTAATATTGTTTAAAATCAGTTGAGATAGTCTATGCCTACATACCTCCCAATCCTGACACACAAACATTATAGAGCTACTGATGTTTCAGGACAATATTTAATCCCATCACAGTTCTGTTGATTTTTTTTAATACTGGCAATGATTTTCATTACTCCACTCTTCAGAAGCAATAACATTTCTCTTTAAAGGTAAAGAATGTTTGCCCCTTAAATATCACTTGCTCCTGCTGCTTACCTTTATGTAAAACAATAATCCTCTGCCGGCAACTTAGTACTGATTCATAAGGCAATATGTTGTGATATCATTAACAGAGGACAATGGCTTCATGTGCCGGCAAACAGCAGGACCAAATGAAGTCCGAATGTCAATGATCATGTTTTAATGCACATGCTGTCAAGCAATAAATAAAGACAAGAGGATACAGTGTGAACACTAATGAAAGGTGAACAGAACTGTTCCTAAATCAAACCTTTTCCCTACAGCTTGAGTAGCTGCTTAGTTACATAGATGAATAAGGACAGTGGTCCTGGTGCCTCCATCTGTACAGGGGTGGCATGCAGACATCGAGCACAGGAAGGGGAGTTGGATAAGGTACTAGGGGAAAACATCATCAGCATGGCAAACAAGAGGGAGCTGCTGCAAGTTGGTGACTTCAATCTGTCAGACGTGGAGTGAAGCCTTCGAACTGCAGCTTTGGCAGGAAGCAGGGCCATCCTTGACTCCCTACAAGAGGATTTTCTCAGGTAGTTAGACAAAGAACCCACTAGGGATGGGGCAGTGCCTAACCTGGTACTTACAAAGGTAGCGCCACAGAAGACTGAAGAGGAGAATCCTGACACGCAGTAACCCAAGTGTATAATACCAACAAAGTTAGATGCCCAATGTGACATGTCCTGATCATGTATAACTTAAAAACTGAGTTGACATGCTTCATCTCTTAAAGTTTATAAAATAAATCACTATTATTGTTCTCTATTATGAACATAACCACATGGTATATAAGACTTATGTGTGGAGCACTGATATAAGGCTCAGAGAGACAAGACAAGGAGAAAAAAAGACTAAGAAATTGGAAGTAGTAGAGGCATACATATAGAAAAAGGTGGGAAGGGACAAGGTAGAGGAGGGGAGGGGGGTAAAACCATGCCAGAGAAAAACTGAGATGCTTATTTCCCTTGTTCTTTATATAATTCCCACGGAGTCCATCTATTCATAATTTGTTCCTTCCTTTGATTTATGTTATATGTCAGTCTCTCCATAGTTTGGATTTTTTCAATAAGTTCAACCCATTCAGAAAGAATCGGTAAGTCACTGAGGAAAGGCCGGTAAGCTGTATTATGTAATAGATAGGGTTTTTTAAACTTTGTTGCATATCTCAAGCATTTTTTGGAATTTTTGCACCAAACTTTCAACATGGGAATTTTGGGACCCCTTCTCATGATTGCTGTCACTGTCATGGTGTTATTTGGGTCCAAAGGGTGATTTCACAGTCACTGCGTGAAATCACCTTTATGGACTGATTAATGAAATTACACTGCCAGTTTTCATAAGGTGGGCTGTCAAGAAGCCTATTTTGAAAATTTGGTGGAAAAATTCCTAAAAATGACTATTTCTAGCGTGCATTTGGCAGTTCATGCGCTTTCTGCGTAGTTCCCGAATTTTCAATATTTTCACTCCAGATTTTCAACATTTCCATTTTACCACACCTTCTTATGAGCAGTATAGCTGTCATTTTTCACATCTCACCCAAAACATGTTTCCGCCCATGTAGCGCACAATGGCATAGTCGGTGTGCGAAATCAATGTACGGGACAAATTAAGAAAATCACAGTGACACTATTCATGAGCAGAGATCTTAGAATGGCTATGTTGAAAATTTGGTGAAAAAATTCCCAAAAATGACTGTTTTAGGAGCGCACGTTGAGCAGTTCCTACGTACGCTGGCAAGTTTGCGAATTTGTAATATTTGCACACCAGATGTGCCATTTTACCGCACTTCCTTATGAACAGTACAGCTACCATTTTTCACATCTCACCCAAAATGTGTTTCCGCACATGTAGCGCACAATGGTACAGTCGGTGTGCCAAAACAATGTTTGGGACAGATTAAGAAAATCACAGTGACACTGGTCATGAGCAGAGGTCTTAAAATGGCTATGTTGAAAATTTGGTGACAAAACTCCATAAAATGACTGTGTTACGAGTGAGCATTACGCAGTTTCCATGCAGCCTCGTAAGTTCATGAATTTGTAATATTTTCAGTCCAGATTTTCCCCAGTGGCATTTTTCCACACCTCCTTATGAATAGTACAGCTGTCATTTTCCACAACATGGCCAACATGTGTTTTCACACTTTCAGCGCAGAAATGCGTGGTCACTGTAGGAAATCATTGTTCGGGACAGATAAAGAAAATCACACTGACACTGTTCATGATCGGAGGTCTCAAAATGCTTGTGTTAACAATCTGCTGTAAAAAAATAAATCCACAAACTAGTTACATTAAGGGTGTGCGTTGCACAGTTTCTACGCAAGCTTGTGACTTCACCAGTTTTTTTAAGATTTTCACAGCAGATTTTCAACATTGCCATTTTTTACACCTCCACATGAACAGTACCGCTGTCATTTTTCACATCCTGTTCGGAATGTGTTTTTGCACCTGTGGTGCCAAATGCCGTAATCGCTGTGCAAAAGCAGTTTTCGGCTAACAAACTGATATTGCCACTGTTCATGAGGTGGGGGTCACAAAAAAACCATGTTGAAAATTTGGAGTGAAAATACCAACGAATGCCTGAGGAGTTAGGGTTTCCGACCATAACACCCCACCCTGTAGAGAATGACAGGCATTGGGGATGTGACTTGGGATTCTTGCCTGCAATGCTCATACCATTCCACCCCCACCCATACCCTGCAGCCAGTGAGAGGCATCAAGGCGTGCCTCAGACTCTTCAGGCCCAAAAGTCACTCCATTCTCCTGTACCGCACCCATCTCACTGTATTTCCTGATGGAATGGGGTGTGCATAAGGGCCAAAGACCCCAAGGCACACCGTGACACTTGTCAGTGTCAACAGGGTAGGGTGTGGTGAAATGACATGGTCGTTATGCCTGACGACCCAAAGGCACACCCCAGTGCCTGTCACTCTCTGCAGGATGTTGGTGGGGTTGGCTTCAGTTCAATATTTCACTGCCATTCCTATTATGCAGCTCTGTAACTTCTACACTACCAATGTCAATGCCAGCAAACAAACATTTGGCATTGACAAATGCTTGTTTGTTTTGTGTCTGTGTGTAGTTTTGGGCTATGTTACAATTGGGTTTCAGTGTTTTGGTTTAGTTTAACATTAAGATGGGAACAGAGGCTAACCACACAAGGACAAGGGTCATGGAGATTTGGAGGGTAGATTTTAAAGAAATTGAGGCCTGCTTCATGGGAGGGGGGGTTGCCATGGAGGGGTAAAGGCATAAGGGGAAAATAAGGGAGGGTTTAATTATGCAACCCGCCTCTGTGTGAAGAAAGTGAGTAAAAGTAGAGGGAAATGAGTCCATTATGGTTGTCTAGGGAAGTGGCCAAGGTATTGAAGGAAAAAAAGATGGCATTCAAGTGGTACAAGGTAACACAGTGGGAGAAAGACAGGGAGGTGTACCAAGTAAAACAGATGGAAGCAAGAACGGTGAGAAGGGGACCCATGGCACAGACAAAGGAAAGGAAATCCAAAAGGGTAGCTAAAGGCGTTAAGACTTTCCTCATGTACATAAGTGAGGAAAAGGAAAGCAAGGGAAGGAATAGTGAGTATTAGGAGGGAGACAGGGGGAGACTGCACTGAAGAGGACTAAGAAAAAGCTGTAGTCCTGAGAAGGTGCTTCTGCTTAATCTTCACAGTGGAAGAAGGGAGTTAGACCACCAGGGGGTAGCAGGAACAATAGGAGGTGTGATTGAACTCAAGTCTATTTTCAGAGGAAAGAGTCCTGTATGGACTTGGAGCTCTGAAGGTGGGCAAGGCTATGGGACCATACTGGATACACCCAGTGATACCACAATAACCCAAGGAAGTGCTAGCTGTCCCACTGATGGCCTTATTCAAGAGTTCACTGGAAACAGGCATGGTTACAGAGGACTGGAGAAGAGCAGACATGATTCAGTCACATAAGCATGGCAGCAAGGAAAAGGCTTGCAACAATGGGCTTGTCAGTATCACTTCAGTGGTAGAAAATATAATGGAAACCATACTAAAAGAAATGTTGGTAGAGTACTTTGAATCCAGTGGGCTGCAAGACCACAGAAAGCATGGATTAAATTAACTCTGACCCTCAAGAATACTCCCTGTCCCTAGCCACCCTCCTGTTCCTAGTAACCCCTTTGAAACTGTCAGACTTTGTTTTGAACCTTGGTATAGTCCCATCATTGATCTCATTACTGGGTTGACTGTTTCACCTGTCTGCCATCCACTCTGTGTAAAAATACTTTTAGATATCTTTTTTAATCCCCCCCCCAAAAAAAAATGAGGTTGTGCCACCTGGTGGTTGTACTGTTACTCATCTTGAACAACTTTACAACTTTGTGGAGTCCAACCCAATATATTCCTGCACGCATCTGGTTGTTTCTGTTACGACCTCCTTTCCCTCCTGTCCTTGAAAGAGTGCATATTTTAGCTGACCAGTCTCTTTTTGTTGGTCCATTCCTGCTGCCACCAATTCATTTTAGTAGCCCTCTGTTGGATGATCTTTAACCTCTCCATCAAACCCATGACTTGAACAGAGGTAGTATACCCTCTCTTCTGTGACTTGTGAAACCCCTCCTTAGACACCCCAGCAATGCTGAAAGCCTCCAACTCTCAGGACTGGCAGATCAGATCTATAACATTATAGAAACAGATGAATGGAAATGCAGAAAATAAATGAATTATGAGATGAATTGTGTTTAAATATTATAATTGCCAATGTTTTCCCAGAGGCATCAGTAGCTGTTTAAGCACTATTACTCATATAGCAGTTGGCTGTCAATTTATCCCAGCACATTTACAGCACTTTAAAACAGAAAAATACCTACACAAAGCCCTACAAGGGATTAATGTGGCTTATGTGAATACTGGTTCTGTTGGTATTTTTTGTTCAACAGAATTAAGAAGGAAGCAACCATCATGCCCATGAACAGTACAGTGCATAATCCACTAAAAAACAAAGGAAGAGATTTGCTCTTAATGCTCCCTCCAGCTGTGAAGAATTCAGCATTGTAATAGTGTGTCTTTATGCAAAAGCTATGCAGTGTTAATGATTTTTATGTTTTATTAAATTAACTACTGTGGATTGGCATATTTGCTGACAATCTACAATCTTGTTGACAATCTCCAGTAATACTTCACATGGATCAAATGTATGGGGTTAAGGTAGCTTTGAAAGCAATTCACATGCCTAGAAGAAAATGATCTTTCATAATCAGTTTAGTAAGCATTGTTACAGCTTACTGCATATTCATTAAACACTGGAAAACTGGAAAAAAATAAGGGCATATGTCCAAATTTGCAAATGATGGTTGTGAGAAATGGTTTTTTTATTATTAAAATTTTTATTGATTGTTCACAAAAACAGTGAAGTGCGTGTATGCATTCCATAATTTTGGAATACCATTTCATATCAAATGCATGTTATTTTAGTAGACAGTAGGAGAAATTCCATTAGAATAAAGCCCTGACCTTTTTTATAATGCTAATAACATTTCTTAAATTGCAAAAAAAACCCACAAAAGAAACCCCTTACCTTGTCTAAATAACACCATTGATAGTCTGACCTTGTGTGAATGTTGAGGGTGTTTATTTGAAAGGCTGTTGCTATGTTCTTGCTTTATCCTTATTTGTTTTTGGTTTTTTCTCTTTCTATCTGAAAACACAATCAGGTAAGTAAAGAGCTCTGTTTTAACCTTCAGCAAACATCCCATTAGGGACGTCTACCATCAATATTTTTATTGTGTGTTCTACTAAGCAGTGGCTACATTTGAAATGTGTAGGAAGTGGAACACTGTTCTATGGATTTGTAGGAAGGGAAACAGCCACCTCTGAGAGATGGAATGCTCACAATGTATTCATTAAAGAAAGGGTACAGATAAGCAACAGCAGGAACTCAAACAATTTTGTAGGAGGAGAGGCATTTGACTAACAGTATGTTTTTTCACCAGTAACTCTCTGCCACTAAGGAATTGATGGCACTAACTACATGGTGACTTTTTTCTTATTTCTGCTCTAAACAGTTAATCAAATCAAGTTTATTTTAAAACATGTATATAAAAAAAATGTTGTAACATGTTAAAAACATACAATATTCAATATAAATTAAACAGAATATCATTTCTCTAAATGTGCCTTCCCTAACAGTTTTTTAGTGTACATAAATATCATATTAAAACTAGATGAAACTATGCAATTCATTATAACTTTGAATTGCACAGTTCTAAAAGAGAGGTTGATAACCTTTCCTGATAGTAATGGTCTACATGATGAGAGACAGCATGGGTTTGTCTCAGGAAGACTGTTCCAAACTAACATAATCTATTTCTTTGACTCGGTCACTAGGATGGTTGCAAAGGCCATGCTGTGGATTTCCTGTACCTGGACTTCAGCAAGGCTTTCAACTCATTGCCCTACGGGAGGTTAATGAGCAAGCTGAGGGACATGGGAGTGGGGGAGAAACTGGTGGGGTGGATTGAGAGCTGGTTGCAGGGCAGACAACAGAGGGTAGTTGTAAGAGAGGAGACATCCAAACCAAAGCCTGTAACAAGCGGGGTACCACAGGGTTCAGTGTAGGGCCCTGTTTTGTTCAATGTCTTCATTGGAGATATTGCAGGGGGGGGTCAAGAGTAAGAGAAGCCTGTTCACAGATGACAGTAAGATTTGTGCAAAAGTGGACAATGAGAAAGGGAAGCAAGCACTCAGGGAGGATCTAGATAAACTTGAACACTGGTCTAGGGAGTGGCAGCTGGGGTTTAATGCTAAGAAGTACAAGGTCATGCACCTCGGAGCAAGAAATCACAGGACCAACTACTGGCTGGGGGAGTGCAGGTAACAGCTTCAGAGGAAGAAAGGGACCTCAGGGTACTAGTCACAGGGGACATGAAGGTATCAGCACAGTGTAGGAAAGCAGCAGCATGGGCAAATAGGATGCTGGGGTGCATTGCCGGAGGGATTACCTCTAGAAATGAGGAGGTCATCCTGCCCTTGTATAGATCACTGGTGAGACCACACTTGGAGTACTGTTTGCAGTACTGGTGCCCATGCCTCAAAAAGGATGTGAGATTACTGTAAGGGGTGCAGCACAGGGCTACAGAAATGATCATGGGACTGGGGGAGTTGCTGTATGAGTAAAGGTTGAGGTAGCTCAACATGTATTCACTGGAAGAGAGAAGGAAAAGAGGGAACATCATAAAGACCTTTAAGTATTTGTAAGGCATAAACAAAGTCACAGAGAATGAGGATTGTTCCACTTAAAGGGGAAAGGGTCACTAGGGGGGCACAGTCTGAAGTTGGAAGGGGGAAGGATCAGGAGGGAGATGAGGAGGATCAGGAGGGAGATGAGGAGGAGGGGAGGATTAGTACAGACAAGAACACAAAGGGGGAAAAGATGAGGAAAGGGGAGGAAGGGAGGGGTTTGAGTGGGGCTGGGACAGCTGTAGTAATATGAAACTAAGAGCTCCACAATCGGGCAGGCTTGATAGACTTGTGGGCCTTTTTCTGTTGGCAATTTCATATGTTCGTATGTAACTTCCCTCTACATATTAGAATAATTTGCTACTCGGCATAAGCTCATCTCCTGAGTAAATTTATCTTTTATAAATAAATTTATACACTATAGAATGTGTAAATTTTGCTAATCTAAACACAACTGGTTCATGCTGTGTACTGATAATCCATATTGTTTTTTCCATCACATCATTCCCCCTCAATTGTCTCAAATAGGATCATTATCCATCTCTCTTTATCTTTAGTTAAAAGAGGACATTCAAATAACAGGTGAGGTACCTTGAGTCTGATGTCCATGTTACAGTGGCATGAGGAGGCAATTGTCCCCTCCCCACCATACGGCCTACCACAGGTTCAAGTTTTTCCATTTTCAGTCTACACAATGCTTTTCTTTGTGCAGCATTATCATAGAACAAAATGTATTTTTTCAGTAGAACAGTCCATTTTAATATTCTTACATAGCTTCATGTCCCAACACTCATGAATGGTTGCAAAGTCTTTGGAGGCTGCCAGATCTAGTGTTCTTTGTATAGCTAGACTCATGAAAATTTGTTAATCCTTTCCCCATCCAAGGATGTGTTCTCTTGCAACTCCCATTTTATTAAGGCGATTATTCAGCCCAGTAATCCAATAATGCTCCCCTTTACCAGGAATAGAACATTTCTCAGCAAAACATAGCACTATTAAATTTGGGTGGACTAGGGTGTTAATTCTATACCAAAAATTAATTGCTCTCTTTCGAATCCTACTATAAATTGAAACCATCCCAGTTTCTGCTCTAATGACTGCATTATCTGTATATCTTGATACACCTAAAAGAATTTTTAGGAAATTATTTTATACTATGTCAAGGTCATTCGTGTTACCTGAAATACCCCAGATTTTGGAGGCATATAGAATCTGAGCAGATATCTTATCCTCAAAGCACTTCACTTGAACTATATAAGAATGTTTTTGTGTACATTAGAAAATCTTTTGATGGCCAATAATGATTTGGTGGCCTTTTCTTTCATCTTTTTTTATCATAGAAAGTTTTATTGAAGCTTTTTGTTAAGATAGTACATATTTTGATATACACATTTAAACCAATACAGCATAATAGAACACAATAAGTGCCTGTTAATAGTAACAGCCTGTGTGAAAATACAGTCTAACAATGGCAGAGTAACAATACATCACTCCTAATATGCATGCAACCACTGTAAGCTAAACAAATCCCTATTCCTATAGCTAATGCCCACTGTCTCAAGGGGAGGGGGTATTTGGGGGAAGGGGGTTTTACATAAATGAGATTGTAGAAAGGCACCCTATTTTTTATGAAAAAATTCCAACTGGCCCTGACTAGTATAGGTCAGTCACTCCATTAGAGCCAGTCTCACCACCACAGCATGCCACTGATCCAAGCTAGGAGTTTTATCCTGCCTCCAATGCATCAGTATGCACCTTTTTGCTTCAAGAAATGTCAGCATGACCCATTCTTTGTGCATACGAGGCAATCAAGCCAGACTACTTGAGTCTCCCAAAAGCCATTTGGGATGCGGAGAGAAGGGAGTGATCCCCAAAATCTTAAAGCCGTCCTGTAAAATTGCTGCCCAGAAGACTGCAATACAAGGGCAGTTCCAAAGTATTTGTAGGATGTTTGCATCCGGTTGGTTACATCTCCAACAATTGGAATGGGAAAGGATTCCAGCTGCTTAAAGGAAGGCTGGTGTCCTATACCACTTGAGCAATATTTTAAGTTGTAAAAAGGCTACTCTTGGAGTCTTTATATACCTTCTGGGCATCCCTAAGATAGCTAGTCCATGCTATTGGGGTAATATTCATTCCAAGTTCTACCTCCCATTTAACCCTACAGGAATCCATGTGGTCCTCCTGGGTATCACAGATAATAGCATAAATCTTACTGATGCGACCTTTCGCTGAGGTGGATTTGTGTGAGGTAGACAACCAATGCCTCTTCTTGTCCGGTATAATTTTTGAGAGAGAGGATGTAATGGTGCTAGAAATTTGAAGAAATCTCCAGAAGTCCGAGCAAGGGAGCTGATATTTCTGTTGGATCTGCGGGAAGGATAGCAAAGTGTTGGAGTCTGGGATCTGGAGGTCTTGCGCCTTGCAAATCCCTCTGGCTTCCCATGACCGCCAGTTAATCTGCTGACCTTCTATGGTAAGTGAGGTATTGTGCCATAGAGACTCATATCTCAGGGGAGGACTCCATGAGGATTTAGGGGTACATGAGAGGAGCATACATCGGCACCATGTATTCCAGGATTTGCACATTGTAAGGGGAAAGATTAGAGACACTTGTGGGACCCTGCACCAATAGGGCATGTAATGAGACAGGTGAAGCAATACCGGATTCAAGATCCACCCAATGGGGGGAAGATGCAGTAGAAGGTGTAAACCACTTGAGGGTTTGTGCCATTATGCTTGCTAATTGATACCCATTGAACCAAGGGACCCCAAGCCCACTATTCGACCAGTGGGCTCAAAGCTTGTACCTCCCCCATCTGTGCCTTTTGCCTTCCCATATGAAGGATGACATAGTCTTCTCAAGCGAGGAAAAAAGTTTATGAGAGAGGGATATCGGGAGGTTGATAAATAGGTATGTGACCTTAGGGAGGAGGAGCATGCGAATAGCCACCACTTGTCCAGGCAACAATAGATGTAGTCTATGCCACTGTTCAAATTCAGTTTTCATCTGTTTTTGTAGTGGACCAAAGTTAGAAAGTTAGAAGACTCAAGATCCATCCAGTTAGTGGATATAAAAATCCCAAGGTAGGTACAACTCTGTGCAGCCCAGCTCAGGTCTGTGCCTGAGAGGCAGTCCCATGTGCAAAAAGAATTTAGAGGGGTCAGAGTAGTCTTCCTCTGGTTCACTTGCAACCCAGATAATGAGGCAAAGTCTTGTAGGATACCTAGTGCCTTTGGTAAGAACGAATGGGGGTGGGACAAGGTGAGTCGTCACATGCTGCCACGGTATACTCCTTACTGTCTACTGAGATGCCAGAAAGTCCATCTGTATGATGCAGGGCCCTAATCAATGGATCTAGGGCAAGCAGGAAGAGGAGAGGAGATAAAGGGCAACCCTGCCACATGCCCCTGTATAGTGGGAAGAGGGGGGATATATCCGAGTTGGTTAATATACAGGCTTTTGGGGAGTTGCACAGGGTTGATATCCAGTGTCAGAACTGGGACCCAAATCCATACAGGTGGAGGGCTTTGTGCAAATAGTTCCATTCCAGGAAGTCAACTGCTTTGGCTAAATCCACCACCTGTGCCGCCATCAGGATCTGAGCCCTGGCTGCTATCCATTTTAAATAGAGAAGCAATCTAGTGTTGTCAGAGCCCAGTTTGCCAGACATGAAGCCCACCTGAGATGGGTGTATTACTGCAGGGACAATGGCTTGTAGCCTAGTGGCTAATATCTTTGCCAGGATTTTAGTGTCCATGGGCATTAATGAAATAGGGTGAAAGCTGGCACAATTGAGGGGGTCGCTGGACTTCTTAGGAAGAAGGGTGATCAGAGGAATGAGCTGCCTGCATCACCTGTAAGAGAAGGGAGGCAATCTCTTTTTCCAAAGCTTGGTAAAGTTCCACCATTAGCCCATCCAGGACTGGAGCTTTACCTTTAAGTAGACTGGATATAGCTTGCTGCAGCTCTGGGCTGGTAATGGCTGAGTCCTGGAGGCTGGATTGTTCAACTGAGAGAGTAGGAGTAGTAAAGTTGCTGCAAAATTGCAACAGGTTGTGTGGCAACTGTGTTGCCAGCTGAGAGAACTGGGACTCATACAGTGATTGATAGAAGGCCTGCATAGTTGCATTGATACCAGTGGAGTCTGTAACCGTAGTATCAGAGGCTGAGCGTAGGGCATGAATTTTTGTAGCAGCTTGCTACTTACACAGTTGATATGCCAGCAGCTTCCCACCCTTATCCCCCCCTTCCCAGTAAGAGTGCTTGGTTCTCAAAAGTAACCATTTCACCCTATTAGAGAGGAGGGAGTTAATTTTGTACTCAAGCCCACTGATCTGACGTAGGAGCGAGGTGTCCTGGCTGTTCATGTGGGAGGCCTTAAAGCGTGACTCAAGGCTTCCTAATTCCATCTTTAGGCTATCCAACAATCTGTTTCTGGCTTTGTTTTTATGGGTGGCATAGGTAATAATATGGCCCCTAATATTTGCCTTAAAGGCATCCCACACAGTCGCCGTCAGCACTGCACAGTCCGTGTTCAGCTCAAAATATTTCTGGGCCTTTTTGCGCATTTCATTTTTGAAATCTGGGTCTCCTCTAACATACCTGGGGATCAAAATTGCCAGGAGTATTCCCTTGATGATTAACCTTAATCTGACCAGTCTTGTACGTCTGGTGCAGTCTGATCTGGAGAGATGGAGTGCCCTTCCACTATCGCTTTGGGGTCGAGTAAACATTCTCAAAATAAATGTTTTACCAAGACTGTTATATCCATTGGGCATGGTGGGCATCATCCTGCCCAAGTCTTGGTTCTTACAATTACAAAGAGTGTTTAACAAATTCTTATGGAGGGGTAAGGCAGTGAGAAGGGCATATTTTAAGCTAACTGCACCAAAATCTAAGGGAGGCCTCACCCTCCCTTCGCTTTTTTTGTATTATGGGTCCCAACACTTAAGTAAGCTAGCACACTGGATAAAGGATGAGGTGCCCCGAGAGGAGTACTCATATGTACCAGTCTGGCTTGATATTGAATGCAAATTTGCTCGAGGTGCGGCAAGTACATTGTATGCCCTGGTATTCTCTAAACCCTCCCATCTTCCCAGTCAGCTTAAAACATCCCCAATAGCTTGGTCTCTTAAAGCTCTTCAAAAAACACAACTGCATTTTTCAGAAAATTGGTATACTTCTTGGGCCCAACCACTTTTTAATAATTGGCACTTTCAGATTGGACGTTGTCCTATACTATCCTCCTTTTGTCCTCAACTCAAGCATTGTAAACTGGAGGATTTTCTCCAGGGTACAGAGTTAGTTTCTTTTCAGGCATTGCGGAATCGCTTTCAACTAAGACCACCAGGAATTTTTTAAATACTTGCAAATCAAAGTGGCTATACGTGCATTTAAAGGTAACCAAGAATGGACAACACAATCGTTGGATGGTCTCTTTAAGGCCCTCCAAGATGTAGAGCAGCCTCATGCAGTTTCTAATATTTATAAGCACCTTCAAGGTTTAGATACATCTCTCCCTAAGGGAGTATGTTATTATTGGGTGTATGAATTGTCACTGCCTGTAGACTCCGCTTACTGGGAGAAGGTATGGGGTGGGATCTTCAAGAATATTAAACAGGACAAACTCCGGTTAATTCAGTTTATCTTGCATAATATTTACTACACTCCGGATAAACTGTATAATATGGGTTATACTTCCTCCCCTTTGTGTCCTCGAGGCTGTCTGGTCTCTGGGTCACTGTATCATATGTTGTGGTTGTGTCCGCACATCCAGAAGTTTTGGAGAGCGATACGGCTGGTCCTGGACCCCATTCTGGGATTGGATCCTCTTTTTACCCCAGAGTGTTGTCTACTGGCGATTTTCCCTCCTGGGACTCCCCAGACAAGTAAAGCGCATATTACCTTAATATCAGCTGCAGCAAAACTAGTCATGCTACGGCATTGGAAGGATGAGCTCCTTCCTACTATTGTTGAATGGTACCGTGAAATTTTATTGGCAATCCAGGTAGAGAGACACATAGCAAATCCGTGGCACATGTATCATAAGTTTAAAAAGATTTGGGAGCCACTTTTGTCCCTATTGATGCTAGTGAAATTTTAATATCTCTTACTGATCTGGTTGAATATGGCTATTCTCTCAGTTTCATAATGCCGGATATATATTCCGGATCAATTAACTGCAATTATATATGAGCGCAGACTTGGGGGGGGGGATATCTGTTTTTGTGTGTTTTTTTGTTTAGTTTTCCTTTCTTTTCTTCTTTTATATATTAACTCCGATCAGTGACCTCAGCAGTGTACTCTTTGATATATTGTTGAAATATCAATAAAGTATATTGAATTAAAAAAAAATGAAATCTGGGTCTCTAAGCAGGAGGGGGCTGCATCTCCATCTTATGCCCTATGACTGGGATCCTGAGGGGGAATACATGGTTAACACTGGTGCATGATCTGAGATGATGATACTACCAATGGTACTATCCAACACGTCCCCAGAGGCAGCTTTATTAGCTAGCCAATAATCAGTCCAGCTGTGAACCTCATGTGAGGCCAAGAAGTAACAGTAATACTGACCACTGTGATGAGAAAGCCTCCTGATATCTGCCAGGCCCCATTCCTCCCGTAATGCTTTAAGGGCAGCGTGGGATTTGGGGTGCGCCTGGGGGGTGGGTGAGAATTTGTCAAGAAAAAAGTCTGGTACTAAATTAAAGTCTCCCCCCAGTAGTAATGGGGTGGAACCATTACTTTGTTCTAGCAGGGAGATAGCTTGGCTCACTTCCAGGATGATGTCAGCCTGATCAACGTTTGGTGCGTATATATTGTCCAGAATCAGCTTGCCCGTGGGGGATGCCAGTCTGGCCAAAATCCATTGACCCTGTTTGTCAGTCCTGGTTTCTTCTATCTTCCAGCTACTGGAGCATCTTATAAGGATGGCCACTCCTTTTGTTTTGGACTTGGCTGAACTACCAAACACTGCACCGACCCATAATTTTTTAAGCCATTGTATGGGTTTGCTAAGAAGATGTGTCTCTTGTAAAAGAGCTACATCAGTGTGCAGGGAGCAGAGACATTGTATTACTTTGGTGAGTTTAACAGGGTGGTTAAGCCCTTTAATGTTCCATGACACCAGCCGGGGGTTTGCAGTCTTAGTGTCATACATATTGGCTGACTTATAGGGAGGAGGGTATTGGGAGCAGGGAAAGAGGAGTGGGGAAACACTATAGCCTATGGGCTGTAAAGGTAAGAATCAGATGGGAACCTATGGAATAGGGTAATAACAAATTATGGGAGCATAAACAATTGAGTGCAGGGAAATGCGCTGGTACTTTAAACAGGAGCTCATCCAGCAATAATGTCTACACAGAACATACATGCAATAGTTAGTCATATATTCAAACAATAACAAGTAACATTTTAGAAACTGTACATCTACAGAGATAAAGAAAACCAGTTACATATCTAGTAACCACAACTTCAACACTATGAGCAGTGAACCCAATTGCGAAAGAAGATACTACTAGTCTTCATATCCTCGGCTACGCAAGCGTCCACCCTCAATGGGGAACAAGGAAAAGGAAGCAATCGACAAAAAATGCCTCTCCTCGTCTGGCATTCAATTTAAAGAAATCAAATAGACCCTGAGGGGGGTAAACATGACAGAGACAATAAGGGAGGGCTAACAAAAGGGAGGAGGTTGGGTAATACACCTTCCCCATATACTACAGAGCCCAGTGTCTGCGGCCCAACAGGAGTAGGGAAATGGGGGGCCACCCCATTGGATAGTCTCTGCCCTTCCATAGCCCAACAGGCTGTGATAAACCTTCCCATTAAAAGTTACCAATGAGGCTTGTGCTAGGAAGGAAGGTGGGGAAAGGAGGAAGGGGGAGCTGCTGGAAACAGCGTCAACAGCATTTGCTGTGGGGGAGCCTGTTAGCTTAACCCCTCCACCCCTGCCTTGGGCAAACCTTAGCAAAGTAAATCACTGGGGGGGGGGTTAACCACATTTCAACCACATGCAGCCCATTGCCTAGGGAGGCAGTTACAAGTCCAGTAAGGGTAGTACAGCATAAAGTTCAGCCAGGTGACTTCTTACTGTTCTCAGAGTCAGCTTCCTCTAGCTGAGGTATCGAGCTAGGCGAGGTGGAGATTGGAGCTGTTGAAGTCACTGCGGCATATGTTTTTTCCCCAGGATGGAATTTACTGGATGAGTTCACCGCTTCCACCAGGGCGGCATCAGGAATATCTGTCCAGTCCACGTGGGATTCCTGCCATGTGGCAGTGACAGAGGGATGTTTGTGCCGAGACAGATGAGGAGATGTATCCCTGGGTATTTTAGTTGGGGGGCAGTTTCTATCTGGCCGCCAGGGTTAACTAGTCATTTCTGGACCGCTGCCTAGATCGCACATAAGACCCCACAGTTCTGGGATGAAGGACCGATTGTTCTGGTGTAGAAACTGCAGTAGGCATGGCTGCCAAATCCGCATGGTTAGAGTTCTTGAATGTGGGAGAAGATTTGTTAGCTGGACCTGGTGCAGTGACAAAATGTTCCCTGGAGGGTGACTTGGCAAGGACAGGGTTCCTAGGAGCTGAAGTGTCCCCCAGTTTCCAAAGCCTTCTGGGATTTGTATTCAAGAGAGGTAGATTAGGCCAAAACCTTGCAATCCAGTGCTCATCATCGTCAGGCCCCTCTGCTAGCAGCTCTCTGCCTTCTTTGCAGACCAGCAGGTTGGTGAGTTGTTTGAAACCGTACTGAAAGTTGTGTGATGCCAGAAATTTTTTTATAGGACCATATGCTCTGCACCTGCTGGTGGTCTTCTATGCAAAGTCTCTATAGATCGAGATAGTTACTCCTTGCCACTTGATCTCCCCTATGTCTTGAGCCACCCTAAGTATATGAACCTTGGTGGAATACCTAAGGAGATAAGCTATGATAGGTCTGGGGGGAGCATTGGGCCTGTCTCTTTTCTCTGTGATCTGGTGGGCTCTCTCCACCTCCACCAGACCTCTCCATCTGGATCCAAGCATTACAGGAAGCTCCTCATTTAGAAAGTGCTCCATAGACGCCCCCTTGGCCCCTTCTGGGACACCAATGATTCGTAAGTTGTTGCGGTTCCCTCTGTTTTCTTGATCTTCCACCCTCGCAGTTAGGATCTCCAGTTTTTCTGCCTGGTATAGGACTGTATATTGGAGCTTGGCCTGCTGAGATTCTAATGCCTCAGCTCTTTGTTCTGCCACATTAAGATGGTCTTGGAGGGATGTAACATCTGCCATGTTGCCATTTAGGGTACAGCTGATATCATCGACTCAGAAAAGCACTGTTTCCAGCATGCGGGTTATGTAACTCAACGAATCTCCCACTGAGTCTGAGGATGTACCTGTTACCAGCTGATTGTAGACTGATGGGGTTGGAGTGTTGCTGTCCATCTTTCCCTAAGGTACAGAATTGCAGTTTGATGCTATTCAGCTATGTACCGAGGATGGAGGGGCTGCAGGTCCTAGCAGCAGGAGTGAGTTGCAAGTAGGGCCACAGCACCCACTGCCTAAGCTCACGGTCGGCTTGCATTCACTGGAGCGAGCAATGTGAAAAACAATAAATACCCACCGTAAATCCACAAATTAGCTGCACTGGGCGATGAGGGTCATCAACCGAGACTGGGGAACTTCGTTCGGGGTGGGGAATCCCCAAGGGTCAGGCCGGATAAACACCAAAACGTACCAGAGTTGGAGGAGCTGAGAGATTAAGCAGCCATTTCCTCGGTGGCCAAACCACACCCCCTTCTTTCATCTTTTTAATACTGTATGTAGAGCCCAAGACTGTCTCTTTCATCCACACTCTCAGATAGGTAAAATTACCTCTTGGAAAGTTTGATTTCTGATTTTTCATTCTTTTAATTTCCTATTCCCATTCTCAAAAAACAGAATTTTAGTTTTCTGTGTGTTCATTTCCAGGTCTAGGTTCATGAAGGATTTCATAATTGAGATCATAGCTCTTGTAAGACTGAACGGAGTTTGGGACATTATAATTGCATTACACATGTATAACAATATTTTCACTGATAAAACGCACACTAACTGTCCCCCGCTGCTTCGCCCTCTCTGGCCAGTCTGGGTACTCTCACCATTTCCTTAAAATATGGAACTCTCTACATCTCCAAGTCCTACATTCATCGTCCCTTTATTCCATCAACACCGGCATCTCCAACTATCTTGCACCTAACCGTTCCTGTTATGACCCACCTTACATAGAAACATAGAATCTGATGGCAGATAAGGACCGCTTGGCCCACCTAGTCTGCCCATTTTTCTTCCTAACAGATAAGCTGCAGATCCTAGTTAACCAACAACTTACTTCCTCCCTACCCACCACTAGGACTGCCTTATGTCTGTCCCATGCATTCTTGAATTTCTCCACTGTTCTTGACTCCACGACCTCCTCAGGGAGGCTGTTCCATGCATCCACAACCCTCTCTGTGAAAAAATACTTCCTCACATTATCTCTGAGCCACCCCCCCTCTATCTTCAAATTGTGCCCCCTTGCACATCTCTTTTCTGAAAGATGCTACCCTCTTGGACTTTGTTGATTCCCTTGAGGTACCTGAAAGTTTCTGTCATGTCCCCTTTCTCCCTTCTTTCCTCAAGAGTATACATATTAAGCTCCTTTAGTCTTTATTCGTATGTCTTCTGGTGCAGACCCTGCACCATTTTGGTTGCCGTCCTCTGGACAGCCTCAACTCTGTCTACAGTACGTCTTTGTGGAGATGGGTTCTCCAGAACTGCACACAGTACTCCAGATGGGGTCTCACCAACTGTCTGTACAGAGGGATAACAACTTCCTGTTTTCTACTATTCATGCCTCTTCCTATGCATCCCAGTATCCCCCCAGCCTTCCTTACTGCCTTCTCACATTGCTTGCCCACCTTTAGTTCATCTGATATAATTATCCCCAGGTCCCTTTCCATTTTTACTGTTGTCAGTATCTCACCCCCCATTGTGTACACTTCCCCTGGGTTTTTGTTTCCCATGTGCATTACCTTGCACTTCTTTGCATTGAATCTGAGCTGCCATACATTTGACCATTCCTTTAACCTTGCCAAGTCCCTTCTCATCCTTTCCACTCCATCTTGTGTATCAACCCTGTTGCAGATCTTTGTGTTGTCTGCAAAGAGACATACTTTTCCTTCAGTTCCTCTGCAATGTCACTTATAAAGACATTAAAAAGGACCGGTCCCAGTACTGAATCCTGCGTACCCCGCTAGTAACCCTCCTTTCTTCACTGTGTACTCCATTTACTACTACCCTTTGCGTCCTGTTGTCTAGCCAATTTTTTATCCAGGCTACCACCTTGGGACCCACTCCAAGGCTGGCTAACTTGTGTATTAATCTTTTGTGTGGGACTGTATCAAATGCCTTGCTAAAATCTAGGTAGGCCATGTACACAGCCCCTCCCTGGTCTACTACTTTGGTCACCCAGTCAAAGAAATCTATTAGATTCATCTGACATGACCTTCCCATCGTGAATACATGCTGCCTTGGGTCCTGTTCCCTACTGGCCTCTAGGTGCTCAACAATTCTTTCCTTCAGAAGTGATTCCATCATTTTCCCTACCACTGAGGTCAAACTAACTGGTCTGTAGTTTCCTGCCTCTGTCCTGCTCCCACTTTTGTGAAGAGGAATCACATCTGCCCTCCTCCAGTCCTCGGGTACCACCCCATCCTCCCATGATTTGTTAAAGAGAGTAGTCAGAGGTGTCACTAGTTCTACCCTTAGTTCTTTTAGAATTCTTGGGTGAATCCCATCAGGCCCCATTGCTTTGTCCACCTTCAATTTTATTAGTTCTTTCAGAACCCTTTCTTCTGTAAATGGACTGGTATCGACCCCCATCTTCAGAGTGTTTCTCTTGTTTGGTTTAGGTACCTCCCCCTCCTCTTCCTTTCTGAATACTGAGCAGAAATATTTGTTCAGTATCCCTGCTTTTTCACTGTCACCCTCTATCCACATTCCCTTCCCTTTATTAAACCTCAGTATCCCTCCTTTGGTCTTTCTTCACTCCCTAATGTACCTATAAAAGGTCTTATCCCCCTTCTTAACAGAATTGACTATCCTTTCCTCTGTTTGGGCCTTTGCTATTCTGACTGCTTCCCAGCCTCTTTCTGCTTTAACTGATAAAGTTCTCTGTCTGGCTCCTTCTGTGTTTCCTTAAATTTCCTAAATGCTATCCTTTTCTCCTTAACCTTCCCTGCCACCTCTTTTGAGAACCATAGCGTTTTTTTCCTTGGCTGTGTTTTATTGATTTGCTTTACACAAAGGCTTGTTGCCTCTGTGATGGCTGTTTTGATTACTCCCCATTGTTCTTCCACCCCTCCTTCTTGCCTGTTTGCTAGTGCTTTTCTGAGGCACTCTCTCATTTTCCCAAAGTCAGCCCTCCTAAAGTCCAATATTCTTGCTTTTGTGTGGCTTGATTGTATGGCTGTGTTTATCGTGAACCACACCGTTTGGTGGTCGCTTGTTCCAAGATGGCTACCCACTTCTAAATCTGAGATTCTTTCTACATGCCCATTTGAGAGTACCAGGTCTAAGATTGCTCCCTCCTGAGTGGGTTCCAATACTAGCTGTCGGAGGCATGCCCCCCTGTAGGGCATCAAGAATGACCCTGCTCTTGGATATGCCTGCAGCAAAGGTGCTCCAGTTAACATCTGGCATATTCAGGTCCCCCATCAACAATATCTCCCCTTTTTCTGCCATTCTAAGGAAGCCTTCTATCATTTCCTTGTCCACTCCCTCCCCCTGAGATGGAGGTCTGTATACAACCGCCATGCGGATTGTGGTGCCATT
The DNA here is from genome assembly GCA_016271365.2 of Neoceratodus forsteri. Classification (NCBI taxonomy): domain Eukaryota; kingdom Metazoa; phylum Chordata; order Ceratodontiformes; family Ceratodontidae; genus Neoceratodus; species Neoceratodus forsteri. The sequence goes on from CM057449.1 coordinate 1,645,385,340, forward strand.
TCCTGTCTCCAGGGTGACCAAGAATGCCTCATCTGCTCCCTGTTTACTCTTTAGTTCTGTTGCTTTAATCCCTTCCTTTACATAGAGAGCTACTCCTCCTCCTATTTTGCCCTCCCTGTCCCTCCTGTAGATTGTGTATCCTGGTATGTTGACATCCCAGTCATGGTTCTCTGTGTACCATGTTTCTGTGACTGCCACAATATCCAGGCAACCCTCTTCCATCAAGGCCACTAGTTCAGGGAGCTTGTTACACAGACTACGGGCATTGGTACTCATCACCCTCAACTTTTTGATAGCCTTACCCCTTTTAGCCCCATTCCTGTCCTTACTGACTTTGCCTTTTTTTACATTTAGCTCTGTTCTGCTTCCTAATAACTTCTCTACCTTGGTGTTTACCTCACTAATTACCATGTTTTGTGGGGGGAGACTGGGATTTCCCTACTCCTTTTCAGTGTCTCCTAGCTTGGCTAGTTTAAATGCTTGCCAATGAAGCATTTAAACCTCTCACCTAGGATCCTGGATCCCCCCCTGGACAGATGCAGACCATCGCACCAGTATAGGTCTGCATCCCTCCAGGTGGCTCCCCAGCCCCCAATGAAGCCAAAAAGCCTGAGCTCCACACCAGTTTTTCAACCACTTATTGAATTCCCTGGTGAGAAGTGCCCTAGCATCACCCTTGCCATAGACAGGCAGCAACTCCGAGAAGGTTACTGTATGCGCTACTTGTCTAAGGCCCCTCCTGAACTCTACAAACTCATCTTGCACTGCTCTGCTCCCATTCCTAGCCAGGTCATTTGTCCCTAGGTGGACAATGACATCCAGCTCCCTCCCTCATGCAGCTCCTCCCACGATCCTGAGGATTTGCTTCCTGTCCCTCCAAGCCGTGGCGCCATGAAGGCACCTTACCTCCCTCTCCCCTTCCTCCCCCATTTCCACCCCCTAATGATTAAGTCCCCCACCAGGAGTTGTTTCCTTCCCCTGTGGGGTCCCATGCCACCCTCCTGTGGGTCTCCTTTGTGAAGGTTCCCAGCATCCTCCTTGGTCTCCACTGCAGGTGCCTCCATAGAGGAACCACTATCCACCAGAAGAGCAAATGAATTGTGGAGAGGTACAGCTGAAGGGATGCAACTCTGTTCCACCACCCTCTCCCTCCCTGAGACCACCCTGGTCCAGCCTCTCCTCTTTCTTGGCAACCTCTGAGGTAGTGACATTGGCCCTGGTGGTCCCTGGCTGGGGGAGGAGGTTTCATGAATCCTAGCCAGGTCAGCCTGGAGACGGGCAACCTCATCTCTCAGACCAGAAAGGTGCCTGCAAATAGGGCAGCATCGCAGCCTCCAGAATGTCTCCCGGATACTGCCGGCCCACAGCCATTGCACTGCACCACTCCCATCATGTCTTATTTTGTGTCCCCTCTACTGTTTCTCTGTATTCTTAATCTCTCCTCTCCTTACAACTCTCACCCTTCCTGTTCTGGGACAGCAACTTCCTATCTTCTTCAGTAGCCTCCTTCTTCCTTGCTCAATGTCAGACCACCAGCAGCTGGGGGGGAGAGTGAGCTACTTTTTCCCTTTAGGGTTGACAAAACCAGTGTTTCTCTATTATCCTTCCCTTCCTACTGCCAAACAGGAAGTTCCTGTTGACAGTCAAATCCAGTGGCTATAAAAGTAGAACTGGCTTAGGGTGGGATGGAGGGCAAGTAGTAAGAAAAAAGGCTAGCAACAGGAAGTTGTAATTTGAGTCACCTGCTTTTATAGTGTCTAAGCCACACACCCCAATTAAGCTCTCTTTCCTCCTACTGGTTTAGCAAAGTCAGCTGATACAGTACCCTTCCCAGCACAGAACACACACTTTCTTTCTTTTTTTAACCCTAAATAAGACCCCTTCTACTTCTAATAAAGTATCTGTCTACTTAATCTCAACAGGCACTGACTCCTGCCGAAATATAAGTTTTAAATTAATAAGAAAATGTAGCTTCTTTTAGTTAGCTGCTTTCTGCTCTACAAGCAAGGCTAGCAACAGGAAGTTGTAATTTGAGTCACCTGCTTTTATAGTGTCTAAGCCACACCCCAAATTAAGCTCTCTTTCCTCCTACTGGTTTAGCAAAGTCAGCTGATACAATACCCTTCCCAGAACAGAACACACACTAACTTTCTTTCTTTTCTTTCTTTTTTTAACCCTAAATAAGACCCCTTCTACTTCTAATAAAGTATCTGTCTACTTAATCTCAACAGGCACTGACTCCCGCTGAGATATAAGTTTTAAATTAATAAGAAAATGTTGCTTCTTTTAGTTAGCTGCTTTCTGATCTACAAGCAAGGCTAGGAACAGGAAGTTGTAATTTGAGTCACCTGCTTTTATAGTGTCTAAGCCACACCCCCAATTAAGCTCTCTTTCCTCCTACTGGTTTAGCAAAGTCAGCTGATACAGTACCCTTCCCAGCACAGAACACACACTAACTTTCTTTCTTTTCTTTCTTTTTTTTAACCCTAAATAAGACCCCTTCTACTTCTAATAAAGTATCTGTCTACTTAATCTCAACAGACACTGACTCCTGCTGAGATATATTAATTTCCATTGTCTTGCTCCTTACAGTTTGCCCCCCTTCGGAACTTACCCAATGTTTCATTCAACTTTACTGCCTCTGCTGACCCTAGCCCCTTCTAGATGTTAGTTCTCATAATTTTCTTCCTTCCCCTACTGGCTCCCCTTTTTTTCCTAGTCTTCACAATCCCCTTGCTGGGTTCTGAGCATCCTGAAGGGATCCTATAGTGCCTAGGCTTGCCACCTTTTCTTCCCCCATCTACCTATGCTTCACCTTCCAGGTCCCCTTGCAGGGTCCCCTGCAGCCTGGTAAGTTCCTTGGATCAGGCCTCATCCCCTCCTAGGTATTATTTCTCATTCCCTTCCTCTAACTATCTCTCTGTAATTATAATGCCTAACCACAGAAGAGTTTACAATTGTCTGAATTTCCCTGCCCTCTTGCAGGGTTCATCACATCCAGAAGGGTTCTCTTTTTGGGTCAGGTCTTATTTCCCCTCCTAGGTGTTAATCACACTTACTCCATCTCTCTCTCCCTCTTTAATACATACTCCTGTCCCCTGTCCCCTTGCAGGGTCCCCCACATCCTGAAGGGGTCCCTCCAGGACACGACTCTGCACTATTTGTCATCTCATCCTCTCTCTCTCTCCTTCGCACTTTATTTCATGATAGCACTTGTTCACTTATTACCATTGCACTTATTAATTGTTTTCACAAATTACATATGTATGCAACACTGTTTGTAACAACTGCCGTAATTAATTTTATGCTATGTTGGTCTTTGTAACTCAAATGTAAAATGTCTCATCCTTATTGTACACCTTCCCCCAGGTCACACCAGAAGATGAGCAACCCGTTGCTTAGTGTGCCTTCCTGGTGAAACATAGAAACATAGAATTTGATGGCAGATAAGGACCACTTGGCCCACCTAGTCTGACCATTTCGCTACCTAATGGATAAGCTGCAGATTCTAGTTAATCAACAGCTTACTTCCTCCTACCTCCCACTACAATTGCCTTATGCCTGCCCCATGCATTCTTGAATTCTCCCACTGTTCCTGACTCCACAACCTCCTCAAGAAGGCTGTTCCGTGCATCCACAACCCTCTTTGTGAAAAAATATTTTCTAACATTACCTCTGAGCCATCCCCCTCTATCTTCAAATTGTGCCCTTGTTCTTGCACATCTCTTCTTCTGAAAGATACTATCCTCTTGTACTTTGTTAATTCCTTTGAGATACTTGAAAGTTTCTATCATGTCCCCCCTCTCCCTCCTTTCCTCAAAGGTATACTTATTAAGCTGCTTTAGTCTCTCCTCATATGTCTTCTGGTGCAGACCCTGCACCATTTTGGTTGCCCTCCTCTGAACAGCCTCCACTCTGTCTATGTCTTTATGGAGATGGGGTCTCCAGAACTGCATGCAGTACTCCAGATGGGGTCTCACTAACTGCCTGTAAAGAGGGATAACAACTTCCTGTTTTCTACTGTTGATGCCTCTCCCTATGCATCTCAGTATCACCCCAGCCCTCCTTACTGCCTTCTCACATTGCTTGACCACCTTTAGGTCATCTGATATAATTATTCCTAGGTCTCTTTTGATTTTTGTTGTTGTTATTAAGTCACCCCCATTGTGTACTCTTCTCCTGGGTTTTTGTTTCCCAGATGCATTACCTTGTACTTCTTTGCATTGAATCTGAGCTACCACATATTTGACCATTCCTCCAACCTTGCCAAGTCCCTTTTCATTCTTTCCACCCCACCTTGTGTATCAATCCTGTTGCAGATATTTGTGTCATCTGCAAAGAGACATACCTTTCCTTCCAAGTGCTATCCAATGTCACTTATAAAGACATTAAAGAAACATTTCAATAAATAAATAAACCCCCACAAGTAGGGGCAAAAGTTTCTACTTGCTGAAATTCTTCTACTACCCTTCCATGTGTGTGATATATATATATATATATATATATATATATATATATATATATATATTATATATGAGGTTGGGGACAATATACACCCTTGTCTTACACTGAATCTAATGTCCAGATGTTCTGTTGTAGCCCCAGCTTTACTGTACCTGATGATCACCTTTGTTTCTGTATATAATAACTTAGATTAGTGATAATAATTTACTATTCACCTTCTTTCCTTCCACTATCTTCCAAAGAAGGTTTCTATTAATGCTGTCAAAAGCGGCCTTTATATCAATAAAGGCCACATACAACTTTCCTTTGTTTATTTTTACATATTTAGCAATAAAGTGGTTAAGGATAAAGACAGTGTCCAAGGTAGACCTTTGATGCCTGAACCAGATTGGAATATGGACAATACTTTAAATTTCTCCATCCATATCTCTAACCTGGTTAATAGAAGTCTAGCAAACAATTTTGAGCTAGTACACTGTAATGTGACCTCGAGATAATTGCCTGAGTCTGTGAGTGATGCCTTCTTATGTCTTGGGACCTCCACTCTGGTGGACCAGCTCCTGGGAATTATTTTGTATTGTATCATATAATTAAAGAAAGTTGTCAATATTTCTGCCCACCAAGCAGGGTCTACCCGATATATTTTAACTTCTACATTATCTGTGCCTGGGGCTTTAATGTTTTTCTGGGCTTTGATTGCCTGAACAACATCTTCCACTATAAGTTCAACCCATGTGCTACCCATACTTGGGTCACACTCAGATCCTCCCCTATTTGGACATTATACCAATGCAGTGGGCTCAGCATGGACTCTATATACTTTTTTAAAGTGTGATACCCACTGAGTTGGGGTAATATGTGTTTCTATATTGGATCCAATATTACACTACCATGTGCTATTAAGTTCCATAATGATTTATTGCCCTTGTCGAGTATTGAAGTTTGTAGTACTTCCCAGAATGTTGCTGAGTATTTCACCTTTTTAGCATTCAGCAGCACTCTATGCTCTGAACAATTAGGCATTAAAAAAGGGTCAGTGGGCTTTGTTTCATTGTACTTAGGAATGGAAAGAAAACTTGGCTTAGTGGTACCATAGGTAGCACGTTGAGCTGTTGGGTGGGCAACAAGAGAACATATTACATGTCTGGGTCAAAGACTGAGCAAAAGAGATAAGGGCACCTTGTGGAGACAGCATCCTTAGATTTTTCAGGAATGGAGACATCTGGTTGCTTGAGCATTTTCTTTTGTGAGATAAGGAGCATCATTGACGCTGTAGGTGAGGATGTCAGCTCCCTCCACTGAAAGGCAGGCACAGTGGATGTAGCCCTACATAGTGTTGTATATGAGAACAGGTAGTCAGTACAAAGCAGTGCCAGCAAGTAATGAAATACTTAAATAGTCAAAAGCAATGCAGAACAATTGTAACACAGAGAGCCCTCTAGCTGAGATCCATGTGATAGCAAGGATCAAAATCAAAAGTGCTCTTTTGTCTTTCACGTAATGATTAGAGCATCTGCCTCTGGGACTCAAGGCCCTAGCTTTTATTTCCAGCAAATGCTGAAGATGTGTGTCTGCTCAAGTACAGGCAGCAAACATAGCAGTGGCAACAAGGAAATAGAAGTAGTGCTTAATACGGTAACTGTAAGCAATAAGACCTAACATGGTGTGGGCTACTGGTGGACACCCACATGCCCAGGGACATGATGAGGCCTGACACCACAGGCAGAGGGCCTTACATCCCCTGGAAGTATGGGTAATTACTAATACCCCACATCCTGAAGAGTTGTGCTTAGAAAATAGGTTGGGCGGATTAAAACAAAATCTATAAAACACAAAAAATTACACCAAAAACACAATAAAATAGTGGTTAGAAAATCTAAATAGTCCTCAGCAGATGGCTTCAACCTGTCAGCCACTTTTCTTTCTAAATATGCAGTAGAAGTTTTGTTTGTTTACTATGCAACACAAGAATTCAATATTCTGCAGTTTTCCAAAACATGTACTGTTAAAATGGAATGCATAATTTCACAATTCTGCAAAATTTCAATGGCATACATTCACACAGGCACACAAAGGTCTCATATAAATCCAATGGCTCAATTTGATCTGCCTCAGGGTGAGCAGCAGAGATTATTCTGTCAAGCTGATTAGGCTATGAGAGAGATTTTTATGGTCATCAAGGAAACACAAGAAATAAAAAATCTGTGCAGTTCTGCTTTCTGGAATTTTTATTGTTAGAGCCTAGTTTTAAGTTTTTATATAAGAGAAAGGATGGTAGGCATGTTTGTGATGAAGATAAAGATTGAGGGGCGTGGCTTATTAAATGTATATGTAATGTTTCCAAATTCCAGAGCACATGTTAAACCTTTGTTTACAGGAGGATATTGGCACATAAACATATGCAAATGGTATGGCAATAGCTAATCAAAATATAGTATTTTACTTGACACTTTCTAACAGTAAATAGATACCACTAGTGGTGATTCATGGGATAGTAAGTGTGAAAGTTAAAACAATTCTCTAATCTCCCATCTAATGGGAATTTCTTTCAGCTGAATAGTTAGAGCATCTGCCTTTGGGACTTAGTGTCCCAGGTTTGATTCCCTACAACAGACTGAAGTACATTTGCCCAAGTGAAGGAGACTGACACAACATACATGGAGACAGATGATATCAAACAGGGACAATAAGTGGAAATTTTGGCATGTGAATGCCTGCCATTCCCACATATTCCATTGATCCTCCAGCTGTTCCTCGAGTCTACAATCCCACATTTGTAATCCAAACAGTGAAGAAACATAGGAACCACTGTGTGATGTTGTGTGTATTGGGAAGGAGAAGAATCCATAGGGTTAAGGGGGCTTCAGAATAAGGAAGATCCAAGCTAGCTTGGTAGTGTTGGAGTGGGTAGCCTGATCTTGAAGGGCAGAAGATAGCAGTGTAGCCCACATATAAAACATTATAATAAAAATAATGATTAGAAAATATTATTGGAGAGATTTCCATTTGCTATTAACTAAACTTCATTCTTTAACTTATCCTGTTACACTCAGATACGATATCTGCACTGTTGTGTCAAATATTTTTGGTGACATTTTTAAATGGGCAAGATGCTGAGTCATGCAGTGCTAGGCTTTCATCTTTACCATTAGAAATAAATAGGCAAAGCCACTTCTAAAGGACTAAATCATATTTTTAGTGGAGAGACAGGAAACAGAAGATTGAACAAACTGTTTTCACTGGAGGATGTACCTTGCTGAATAAGCTAATGAACTGCATAGCAGACTACCCAGCCTTGGGATGTGACTATAATTTGCAGTTTATCACTGTAGTTTGTGCACGTTGCTGAACTTGAGCTTTCCTAATTAGAGAAGTCATTAGTTGTCTTAAGGTTGCTAAAGAGACTGCTATAAATATTTTTCTCATATTAACCCCTGTTCTCTCCTTATTTACTGCCCATCATTTCATGGGTGATACTAAAGCCAATGGCGTGACCCTCCCTGTGATTCTTTCCTTAAAAAGTGTGAGTTTAGCAAATCTGCTTTAGCCAGTGCCACTGCTATTTTTTTAAAGATCTGACTTCTGGCAAAAGTGATATATTTAATTTTAATAATTTTTGCTGAATCCTTTTTCTAAGGATCCCGTATTAAAAATGAAACATCTCACAGTGCTCCAGTACTTAACAACTCAAATATTTACTCACTCTTCAATGTTTTGTGTCCCCAAGGCATATTTAGTGTAACTTTGCTCCTTAATAAGGATATAGAAGGCCAAAGGAGCTGGAAGGCAAAACTAAGGAATGTTTGAAAGCTTATTTTCTGTTGATTTCCCATAACATGTGGACTCACTAAAAGCTGCAACAACATAGCATCATAGCATTATGGTGAGAGATGGGACTTAGGATCCGTATTGTCTATCCTACCTGCATCACAGTAGTGATTATACCAGATTTGAATAATGACATACATCCAAACTGATCAATCAGAAAGCTGTGCCAACTCATAACATTTATTAATTTTAAATTTTTTTTGCACCTTTTACACAGAACTAATAACTGTAAATTTGACAATGTGTGCTTGGTATATGTTTTAATATTTATAACTTTTGGAGAAGCAGCTATTGTCATTTTGCCATGTGATATGCCTATAACTTGTATGCAGCACATAATGCTTGTGTGTGTGTGTGTGTGTGTGTGTGTGTGCTTTTCTGGAGGACTTAATGTTAAATCAATGTGCACCCCTAAATGCCATCACCCTAAGGATTCTGTCTAGTCCTTCTTTGAAAGCCTAAACTGTGTTAGTTTCCACAACCTTATGGGGCAGAATATTCAACATGTTAATCACCCATTGTGTGAAACAATGTTTTCTAATAGTTTCTTCATTCTACAACCCAACATTTTTACCACCAAGTCTATGAAGTAATGTTTTCTGTTTCCCTTTTCATGCCCCATGCCCCCCACTCACACCCCACACCCATTGTGAGGCATACTGGTCACATGCCTTCATCTCACCTTAACCACAAAAGGTCCTGTTTTTGTTAATAAATAACTCTGTATATGCTGAGAAAGACTGTTTGATGTAATTAACATTTTCTTAGTTCAACAGTGTACATAACACTTAGTTCTACCCCCCTTCCCCAGCAAGAGTAATGTCTATACACTTTCAATAGACATTCACTGCCCTTGGGGACATTTGGACTGTTGCTGACTTGCTTTTAATGGCAGTCTTACTTTCTGCTGTCCCTATTTCTCTTTTATAAAATTTTAATTTTAGATTTTAGTATTGTGCAGTCCATCAATTATTAAAAAAAGTATGTATATATATATATATATATATATACACACACATGCATACACACCAAATGAGCTTATTCTCTAAAATCACCATTATTGAGAAACTGTTTACCTCATAGATAAAAAAATAAGTATTTTTTAATATCTGAGCAAGTTCGCAGCAAATTTAAAAATGTTCACAAGAACTAGATTATCTATAAATTATGCATTTTCATTTATTTCATTCACCAGGAAAGGCTGTGTTGATCAAGCTCATTTACAAGGAGGTCCTGGGTAGGACAGCATACAGGATTAAAACAATGAGTTACAGAGCCTAAAGATTTAAAGTAATAGTTCAATTAATAAAATAATACAATTGTATTCAGTGCCTGTATATCAAGTCCATTTAATACAAGCTGTAGGAATTAACAAAAAAGATAACTTATTAATGTTCTTTTATAAATAAAAGTAACTTCAGGAGGGGGATGTAAAGCAAAAAGAGACAACAACAAAATACACTCAGGGTAACACTTTAACAAGAGAGTTCCTCCTTAATTATTTGAAGCACAGTGGTCTGTACTTTTTTCAAAGCTGGCATTTGCACCATGCAAAGCCCATTCTGCAAGCAAAACTTTGGTCAAGACCAAAGTTTGGCATTTTAAAAATACTTAGAGCAAATTTAAGTGCTCAAAGCATAGTTTAAAGAGCCACTGATTCCAAAAGTGCTGCACTGCAGAATCCAAATATGTATACTCCCAGTAAATCTCATACCAAAAACTAGATTTTTACATTACTTTGTTTTAAAGTTATTAGCCATTTTGTAACTTTGATTGCACTACCTGTGCAATAGAAGCAGGTGTCAGTAATGAGCTGCTGATGATGTCATGTAGGGACCTCAAAGTTTAGTAATCCCTGTCAACAAGCTTATAGGACCCATTTCTCCAAAGTTGTAATGATCATTTGCAATGGTTTTCACAAGTAAAACAGACAGCACCAGTCAGTAAACATTGCTGTAAAAACTATATATGTTCCAGGTTTTGTAACAAAGGTATTTGTAATCCGAGATTTAAATAAATAAAAAATAAAATAAAATTGTATTATTTAGTGCTGTTTTTGTGGGGTCCATTTCTCCGGGGTTGCTGGATACTAAGTCAGCGTGTCTCCAGATTGCTGAAGCCGAATTAGAGTGCTACTAATTTTACTGCTGTTTGTCATTGTCTGCTTTACAATATGTTTTAATAAGGGCCTTATATGTGTCAACTCCTACTGGGGTTCTAGTAAAATTATCATTGTAATTTATTTATTTATTTATTTATTTAGTCAGTCAATCACAGGAATTACAACCCTTTGAGTCATAGTCTCATTTACAAAGGCTCCGTGTCAGCATAGTCATACATTCAGAGATAGTACATTTAGTGGGACATCACATTTCAAGTAATTACATATAATAACTGTCTATGGTCAATAGCAACCCATTTTCAGGTATGTTCAAAAGTCATATCAACTCGCTGGTTGATACGAAAAAACTCATATCAACCTGCGAGTTGATACGACTTCTACATCCTCGCACCACGAATCATAACAAACCAGCACACACAGTCACAGGCAGTGCTATACAGTTCTCCAAAGACAAATACACACAGGCAGTTGGTTCATCAAAAAAAGAACACGAATAAACCAGTAAGACTCCTCATCTAAAGAGCTAGCACAATGGAGAACCATTTCGATACCACGTGTAAAAGCATAAAATCCATAGTTAACATCATAAAATGCATTCACAATCCAAGAAAATGTTTCTCCGAAACACATACTTCCACCACTAACCCTTTCTCTATATCCAGGTTGGATGACCTTTCACCTCGGATCTGAGGAAGCAACGCTCAAGGATTTCTACGAGTCACAAGTTTTTTTAGTTAAATAAAAAATGTAATTTACTAAAGAATAGCATACTAATTTGTTAAAAACAGTAAGTTGTCTCCTGCTGATCTTATTAGATAGAGTTAATGTTAAGTCTCATGAGCTTTGCCCTCGAATTGAAACTATCCCGAGACATCTAGATGATGCAACCACGATATATTTGAACTGTCTCTGTCTCTCAAAATGAACATAAAAAAAGGTACCATTAAATTGTTATTGCATTCTGTTCACTCCATTGTTAGTAAAATATGTACTGAAATCTGCTTTGCCTGCCTTCTATTATAAGAAATAATAAACGCTGCATATGGAGTGATGTGAGAGCTGTTTGTTTTATGGAGTGATGCGAGAGCCTTTTGTTTTCTTTAGCCAGTCATTATATAAAATAAAGCATATGTGGGTGGTTGATATTGAGTTTTTCATCCCTCGGTGTGTGATAATATGTAAACCTCTCGAGCTATGCTCTCGAGGTTTATATATTATCACACATCTTGGGTGTATAAAAAAACTCCATATCAACCACCTACATATGCATTATTCTCTGTATAAAAGCCAAGGTGGCTGAAAGTCTATACATGTAGTAGCTAGGGTATTGATATTATTAGGGTGGAACAATTATAATACAAGTGCAGCCTCTGGGGCATTGTTGTATAGTAGTAACAGAGATATATACAATAGTGAGACAACACAGTTTAAGGAAGTATTTACATATAGTAGCCTGGGTTGCTGTTGACCTATACATTTAGTAACTAGGGTATTGGTATTAGTACAGGAGGTATAGTTACAGTGTAGGTGCAGCCTCTAGGGCATTGTCATATAGCAGAGACAGAGATCAGCAACAGAGATGTCCTATACAGTTAGTCCTATACAATTGGTGGCAATGTCAATGGGGAGCAGCCATAGTGCAGCTCTGTGCAGGTCAGTTAGGAGGATTAGCAGCTGCACTGGCATTGGTGAAAGGAGAGAATGTGTTTTTTTTAGGATGGTCTTGAAGTGTCCTAGATTGGGAATGGAGGTTATGGCTGGGGAGAGCTCAATGTACCAGGCGGGAGCTCTATAGGGGAATGATCTCTGAGCTAGGGAGGTTCTGACCCTGGGCACGGTCCACAGATGCTTATTGGCAGAATGAGTGGTCACAATGTGGGAACATGAGAGTAGTGAGGCTGAGACCCTCAATGGAGTTAATCCTAGGTGGATTTTTTTGTGAGATGACAGGATTGATATTGTACTCATAGTTCAAATGTCCCCTAGGACAGTGAATGTCTATTGAAAGTGTATAGACATTACTCTTGCTGGAGGGGGGCAGAACTAAGTGTTATGTACACTGTTGAACTAAGAAAATGTTAACTACATCAAACAGTCTTTTTCAGCATATAAGGAGTTATTTATTAACAAAAAAAAGGACCTTTAATGGTAAAGGTGAAATGAAGGCATGTGGCCACTATGCCTCACAATAGGTGTGGGGAGTGAGGGGGGACATGGGGCATGAAAAGGGAAACAGAAAACATTACTTCATAGACATGGTGGTAAAAACATTGGGTGGCAGAATGAAGAAACTATTAGAAAACATTGTTTCACACAATGGGTGATTAACATGTTGAATATTCTGCCTCGTAAGGTTGTGGAAACTAGCACAGTTTAGGCTGTCAAAGAATGACTAGACAGAATCCTTAGGGTGATGGCATTTAGGGGTGTACAATGATTTTACATTTAGTCCTCCAGAAAAGCACAACACACACACACACACACACACACACACAAGCATTATGTGCATCATAGAAGTTATAGACATATCATGTGGCAAAATGACAAAAGCTGTCTCTCTAAAAGTTGTAAATATTAAGACATATACCAAACAGACATTGTCAAATATACAATTATTAATTCTGTATAAAAGGTGCTAAAAAAAAAATAAAATTAATAAACTTTGTGAGTTGGCGTAGCTTTCGGATTGATCAGTTTTGATGTATGTCATTATTCAAATCTGGTATAATCACTACTGTGAAGCAGGTAGCATAAACAATACAGACCCTAAGTCCCATCTCTCACCATAATGCTATGATGTTAATTTGTTGCAGCTTTTAGTGAGTCCACATGTTATGGGAAACCAACAGAAAATAAGCTTTCAAACATTGCTTAGTTTTGTGGCTCAAGGAGTGCTCGGTTTTAAATTAATGATAAAGCAAATGGCTCAGTATGCCACACTTTTCCAGAGCAATAGCTGGGTCTGATGCGGATGTAAAAAATCAATGTTCGGGATGGTGCTCCAAGGTAGAGGCGCATTCTCGGCACCAGTGTGCTTCCAGGGGATGGGGGATTTACTTGAGGACTGCTCCGACATACATTAAGCCAAAAATGCGTAAATATAGGTAAATTGGTTACTTTGATGTTAGACAGTGGCATTCTATTGTACTTGCTTTATTAGTATGAGCCTGTGGGGACACTGCTTCATTTTGAGACAGAAACAAGGAGAAAAGCTGACAGTGCCCCTTTAAACAATCACTTAGGCAGAAACATAAAGCAAGGCACTAACAGGAGTGCTCAGGCACAAAACACAACTTCCTACTAGTCACATAGAGGATAATGTATGAGCATCCATACACAGCAAGCTTGTGTCTGCAATAAGATATTGTTGGGAATAATCTCTAAGGCACGCAAAAGTTCCTTACAGCTAGAGTTATTTGTCCAGCTCATAGGCTGCAGGTGCACATGTGATGTCAAGGATGAAATCTGAGGGGTTGTGGCCTGACCAAGAAGAGGAATGGATGTCTAATCCAGGAGCTTGGGGCCCATTTGCTAATAATCAGTGCCATCTTGCAAAAATAAACCAGTAAATCTACACATTACAGAAAAATAATTAGTCCTCTTTATGGCAGCTTTTAAAAAACCAAGAAAGAAGCAATCTCAGCTGAATTTTTCATTGGTAGCAAAGCTAAAGGATCATGTCTGAACCACCCTACAGACCGCGATCTCCCCGCTATATCCACCACAAAGATGAATTGAGCAGATACAGGAGACAAAGAACGCCAACCTATACTACAAGCCCAAAACAATATAGAGGGCTTAATACAGTCTTTAAAATTTGATCTGACCCAGCGGATGTGGGCCGGCTTTGAAAATATTGGGTCCCAACTCACAAATTTGCAGCAGACTGTGAACAACCTAAGTGATACAGTGGAGAGTCATTCAACCAGGCTGGATGAGTTAGAGCAGTGGGACAGATGTCCATAATCATGTAGAAGGCTCTCTGCATTCCACATTGAGAGAAATCGAATCTTTGAAAGTCATTCCGGATGACCATGGAAATTAGGAAAGGCATTGTAATGTTCTCCTTCTGGGTTTGACAGAAGGGATAGAAGGACAGGACTGTGTGGAGTTCATATGGGCCTGGCTAAGGAAAGTCTTGGACCTACCTGCAGAAATAACCTTGGAGGTGCAAAGGACCCACCGTTCACTAGGGCACCGACCAGGTCCAGAGGAAAGACCATGCCAAATCATTGTCAAGTTCCTCCACTTTCAAGACAGACAGCACATATTGGAGGCGGCCAGGCAGAAGGGATCCATAACAGAGCAGGTCAAAAAAGTTAGCATTTTCCCAGATTTCTTCAGAAGATTACAAGTGGAGAGGCAAGCTTTTATAGCAGCAAAGAGGAAACTTCATGAGCTCAACTGTCAATTCAATATGGTGCACCCAGCTCAGCTGATTATTAGGCCAAAGAACTAGGAGCCTAAATCCTTTACTGACCCAGAGGCAGCAATGCAATACATCACCCAAGTCCTAGTACAGAAACAAAATGGTGAGGTTTCACACGAAGATGCAGTTTGAAAGCCGGACAAGGTACTGTTTAAATTGCAAAGTGTAGCAATGGGGCTGCTTGGGGGGAGGGGAGCTTGGAGCTTTAGCTCCAGCCTATTATGGCTGGGTCAGGAAGGCCTCCTTCTGCTCAGCGCTCTCAATGGCCTATACGCCCTGTTTGGAGGTTTGATTAATAGGGTTATGGTATCCAGTTTAAATGGTCGATATGGTTTATTCAGTTTTAATAGAGAAAGGACATGAACTGATTACTTAACATTATGAACATTTTTGAACATTGGATTTTCTTTGCCTTACACCTTATTATGACTGTCTCTATGCTGATTTGAAATACAGCAAGCTAAAACAGAAAATGCACCTCAGGATTCTGGGACTGATATTAGTTTTATGTTGGATTATTGTTCTAATATTAAGAGCATTCTAAACTGATTTACATGGGGATGAGGTAAACTACTTTCATTTTAGGGTCAGTCAAGTGAATAGCCAGAGTAATCGAGGTAAAATGATGAAATGCCTGATGGAGACACTGAATTTATTTTGTTAAGTGTTTTAAATAAGGGTGTGAGGGTGGCGATGAGTGCTTAGAAACCCTAGGATACACATGCTTGCTGTGTTACATGGCTTTTCCTTCAACTCTACTGGTTAACCTTATGGGTATATGGTGGGGAGATGAGGAAGGGGTGACATAAATGGGCATGGTGATGGTTACTGTGCTTTTGGGCAGAGGATCTACAATGTATGGGAAGGCAGAGCAATTTCAGGTTAAGTTGAGGAATGCATAGTTGGAGTGGGGTGGACACTCTGGAGACCCCCTTGGAGGTCCTAATGCCACTCCACGAGCCAGCCTGAAGTAAGTATGGTACATAAATTTTGGAAAAGCATCATAATCTCAGGCCCAGAGGGAGGAGGGTTTGGCTTCCCACTTTCTCATCTCCCAAATTTGATAGCACTATATAGATTGGCAGATTACAACATACTATATTGTAATGGATGGGACCCCTCGGTACATCCATGAAGAGTAGAGGGTAAGAGCAAACACAAGAGATAGAAAATGGGAGATTTGGGAGTGTACGGAGGGGGGTGTTGTTTCCTGTGGGGGTAAAGTTTTGAAAGTTTTACTGTTGGGTTGTTTGGGGATTTTTCTTGTTGAAGTCTTGGGCTTTTATTAGAGGTAGAGGGGATCCACAGAGATTTATGGTTACAGAGGGAAAAGTGTTTGGGTTCTGTTCAAGTCTGGGGTGAAAATGGAAAACTCAGCCTTCAGCAAATGGGTCTCAGAAGAGGGGTACATAATATGCCACCATGAGAGATTATATAAATCAAATGGTCTAAAATGAGTATGCTGAAATTTATCACGTGGAATGTACAGAGCTTAAAAACAGTGGTAAAGAGGAAAAGGGTGTGGACCTAATTAAGGAAACAAAAAGGAGACTTAAATTTCCTTCAGGAGATTCACCTGACCAGGTAGGAGGTAAATAGACTGGCAAACTTGTGGAAGGGCACTCTGTTGGCCTCCCCATTCACCTTTAACTCATTCAGGCCAAGATACACCTGTAGGTGGTGGCTGAAAGCATAGCCACTCAGGCCACTAACGCCTGTAGACGTACTCAGCTAACCTTCACTCAGGCCTGGAAATGTGTGAGGAAGTCAGCAGTTTTCACCTAAATATAAAACAAACTGAATTGCTTATACTCGATTGCGTAGCACTGTTAGAAAGGTAATTTTGTTCTGAACAATTTTGCTACTTATACTTTGTGTCTATCATGTATACTTTAGGAGTTATATGCATTTGTTTAAGGTATGGTGTGCATGGCTGACATTTGTCTCTCAAGCCTCACCTAAGCACCTTGAATAAATCTGGAAAAAAACACAGTTGTTTGGTATTTTAGCTAGCATAAAATAAAAACTAAATGGATTACAATTGATTGCATAGCACCGTTAGAAAGGTAATTTAGTGTTGAACAATTTTGCTGCTGATACTTTGTGTCTACCACATATACTTAAGGAGTTATTCACATTTGTTTAAGGTATGGTGTGCATGGCTGACATTTATCTCTCAAGCCTCAGCTAAGCACCTTAAAAAATCTGAAAAAAGCACAGTTGTTTGGTATTTCAGCTAGTATAAAATAAAAACCAAATTGATTACAATTGATTGCATAGCACCATTGGAAAGGTAATATTGTGCTGAACAACTTTGCCACTTTTACTTTGTATGTAGCACTTACAGTTCAAGAGGTATTCATATTTGTTTGTGGCATGCTGATTATGGCTTGATTTTGCGTAGAAAGGCCCAGGGTGCAGTGCTAAGAGTATACAGGGCACAAGTGGTGGAAGTCTCAAAGAGTTCTTGTGGTGTGAATGAGTTAAGACTCGAAGGGTAACAATATGGATATGACCCCATCTGAGAGTGGAGCTCTGACCCTTATGGTAGATACCTGGTGGTGGATACCATGATAGAAGGAACTAGATATACTCCAGTTTCACTCTACTGTCCTAATTTAGATGACCCGGGCTTCTTCCACCACCTAGCAGTGGTTCTGGCTCCCTACCCTGACAACATTATTATGGGGGGGATTTCAATACATATTGGGATCAAGAAATGGATCATTCGGGAAATAGGAACAGGCCTTTCCTGAGAAGTTTGGTTGCTCTGAGAGACTTTGCAAAAGAAAGGTCACTTCAGGAGGTTTGGAGGCACTTCTACCCTCATCAAAAGGAATTCTCCTTCTACTCCTATAAGCATAAGATATTAACCTGGGATAGATTATTTTCTGGCATCCCCAAATGTGATTCATGGAGTGATCAGTCCCCAGTATAGGCCCATTTGCATACCAGACCACACTCCTCTGGAGTTCACTTTCCCCACAGGTAGGGGGAGCTTGCCTAGTAGGCAATGGAGACTAGATCCAACCTTCCTTACCTCCCAGAGATATAAATCTTTCATGGCAGATGATCCAGGAATTCTTAAAATACAATAAAGTGCAGGACACTTTGGTATCCAACATATGGGAAGCCCTAAAAGAGGTTATTTGGGGGTGCCACTATTTCCTATGCTCTTCGATTATGTAGGGAGGAGATTAGAAAGAGGGGATACTAGACACTCAAATATTAGAACTAGAGAAGCAAATTATGGAGGGCCAGGAGAATAACAAAATGGGGACTTTAAAGCAACTGAAGGGGAAACTATCGCAACTAGCCTCCAATAAAATTACATAGAAACATAGAAACATAGAAGTTGACGGCAGATAAGGACCGCAAGGCCCATCCAGTCTGCCCATTTCTTATTCTACCTTATAAATGTGCCATCGGCCTTTGCTCTGTCAGTGGCCTATCTATTCATAGTCATTTGTATTGCTCCCTTATGCCTATCCCATGCCTGTTTGAAGCCCTGCACTGTATTCATAGCCACCACTTCTTGTGGTAAGCAATTCCATGCATCCACCAGCCTTTCTGTGAAAAAGAATTTCCTCACATTCCCCCTTAATCGGCCCCCCTGTAATCTCATGCTATGTCCTCTTGTCCTGCTATTTTTCTTATATTTCAACATGTTAGACTCTTTCACCTTGTTAATGCCCTTAAGGTGTCTGAATGCCTCGATCATATCACCTCTCTCCCTCCTTTGTACAAGGGTATACATATTGAGCTCCATTAATCTGTCCTCATATGTCTTCTGATGCAGTCCCTGCACCATTTTGGTTGCCTTCTCTGGACTGCCTCAATTTGGTTAATGTCCTTGTGAAGGTGTGGCCTCCAATACTACACGCAGTACTCCAGATGGGGCCTCAACTATGTCTTGTAAAGAGGATTATTACCTCCCTCTTACAACTTGTGATACCCTACTACACACCCTAACACCCCCTAGCCTTACCTAGTGCTTTAGAGGTCTGCTTGATGATTTCAGGTCATCAATGATGATGATGCCCAAGTCTTTCTTCCTTCGTGACTGCTAGCAACTCCCCTCCCAGCCTATAGGTGGGTTCAGGGTTTCTCTTCCCTATGTGCATGATTTTGCACTTCTTTGCATTAAATCCCAGTTGCCACTCTTCTGGCCATTTTGTTAGTTTATCCAGATCTCTTCTCATTCTGCCCACCCCATCTGGATCATTACTCTGTTGCAGATCTTGGTGTCATCTGCAAACAGACAAGCCTTACCCTCTAGTCCATCTGCAAGGTCACTAATGAAGATGTTGAAGAGGACTGGCCTCAGGACTGATCCCTGAGGTACCTCACTTGTGACTTGCATCTCTTCTGACTGTATACCTTAATACCACTCTCTGTTTTCTGCCCACAACCAGTTTTCCACCCAGTTGACCAACTTGACCCACCCTCCGAGCCTACCCAGCTTATTTATCAATCTTCTATGTGGAACAGTGTCAAAAGCTTTGCTGAAGTCAAGGTAGGCTACATCAACTGCTCCCCTTGGTCCACCACTCTGGTTACCCAGTCAAAGAAATCTATGAGATTAGTTTGACAGGACCTTCCTTTGTAAACCCATGCTGTCTTGGATCCTATGCCCTATGGATTCCAGGTGTTGCACTATCCTTTCCTTAGGGAGTGCCTCCATAATCTTGCCCACTACTGAGGTAAGACTGACTGGTCTGTAGTTTCGCCTCCTCCCTGCTACCACTCTTGTGGAGCGGGATCACATGAGCCCTTCTCCAGTCTTCTGGGACCTCTCCTGTGCTCAGAGACTCACTAAACAGTTCTGCTAATGGCTCTACTAGTTCCACCTTTAGCTCCTTAAGTATCCTGGGATGTATGCCATCAGGTCCCATTGCCTTATCCACCCTGAAGCTAAGAAGCTCTTGTAGGACCCTTTCTTTTGTGAAGGGAGTAGAGCTTACCTCACTCCCCCCTCTGTCCATGATGCTGAGCTGTAGGCCCTGCCCTACCTTCTCTTCAGTAAATACTGAGCAAAAGTATCTATTTAGGATAGATGCCTTTACAGGGTCCTCCTCCTCACATGCTCCCTTTTCTCCATTAGCTTAGCAATACCCCCTCTGGACTTTCTCCTTTCACTAATGTATCTATAGAAAGTCTTGTCACCTTCTTTTACTGTTCGTGCTAGTGTTTCATCGGTTTGGGACTTTGCCTGCCTTACTGCCTTCCTGCTTCCTTAGGGCAGTTTGGTATGCCTCCTATCTTCATCCTGCTGTGTTCCTTTATATTTCCTGAAGGCCAGCCTTTGGCTCTGACCTTTCTGCTACTGTATTTGAGAACCAAAGTGGTTTCCTTCTTCTTTTGCACTTTCTTTTCTGTCTAACACAATGGGATGTTGCTTCAAGTATTGCATCCTTAATGCTTGCCCACTTTGCCTATACCCCCTCACCTGTGTTTCTTTTTGCCAGGGCTAGCTTAACTCTGTTGGCCATCTTATCAAAGTCAGCTCCTCTGAAGTCCCATATTGTTGCCTTGGAATGGGATGATTTAGATGTAGTAGCCAAATTGAACCATACCATGTGATGGTCACTGGCCCCCAGGTGACCTTCTACCTGGAGATCTATGATCCCTTCCTTGTTAGTCAGTACTAGATCTAGGATAGCCCTGTCTCTTGTGGGTTGCTGTACCAGTTGTTTGAGGCCCTCCCCCTGCAGGGAATCCACTATGATTCTAATTCTGGCAGATGTTCCTGCTGGTATTGACCAATCTGTTTCCGGCATGTCGAAGTCTCCCATTATCAGAACCTCCCCTTTAGCTGTCATGTTTTGTATATCTTCTAACAGTAATGTGTCTATGTCCTTCCCCTGGTCTGGGGGCCTGTAGACAACCCCAGTTCTTATGGCTGTCCCATTTCCTGTTTCCAGGGTGACCCACAGTTCTTCTGGCTCCTTATGTGTATTCTGAATTTCTGTAGCTTTGATATTTTCATTGACATACAGGCCACCCTCCCCTTTTTGCACCTCGGTCTCTTTCTGAACAATACATAGCCAGGTACTGAAGTCTCCCAAGTGTGTTGCTGGTAAACCATGTCTCACTAATTGCTACTATGTCCAGTTTAGCCTCTGACATTATTGCCTGCAGGTCTGGGATCTTATTTCCCAGGCTGTGAGCATTTGTGTACATGATTTTCCATTGGCCAGATTTTGGTGTGTTAGTTGTTGGGTGAGGTTTGGCATTACCCCTGTGCGTCGTATGGGGAGACAAACCTTTTTTCTTACCTGGTGATGCAAATGAACTGCAAACATGCTGAATCCCTGTTTGACCACTAGCTGAGGGGAGGGTGTTCTTCTATTCGAATGATAAGTGCTGCACCCTCTCCCCATTTGCTAGTTTAAATATTCTGAAAAGATGCCAACTTCTGCCCCAATGCACTGACTCCCTCCTTAGTCAGATGCAGTCCATCAAATTTAAAGAACTTTCGCTCCCAGAACTGTTGCCAGTTGCCTACAAATCTGTGTCCTTTTTCCTGGCTCCAGCCCTTGAGCCACGTGTTTAGCTCCCCTATCTCCCCTTCTCTGACCTTCCGTCCATCTGCTCCCCTCTCCCAGACTGGCAGGATCTCAGAGAAGGAGATGCCGTATGAAATAGATGATAGTTTGTCACCCAGCCTGGTCAGGTGTTCCTTGGTCTCCACAACTGACCGGGCTGGTGAGATCATTAGTCCATATGTACTAGGAAATCAATGTTTCTCCTGCTTTGTGAACAATTTTAGCAATGCGGTCAGTGTCTCTCCATGCTGATGTACCTGGGAGACATCTGACCATTACCCCTGGTTGAAGATGGGTATCAACTCCCCGAATCATGGAGTCTCCTATGATCAGAAGTTTTTTGGATTTCCTTTTTGCTTTTTTTGTTTTGGTTCCTGATTTGGGTGAGTTTTGTTGTGCTAGCTCCTGTACTGCAGTGTCCTGCTCTGCAGTGTCTTCTGCCTCTTTGTTTGATTTCAGAGATAGAGGCAGGTACCTGTTTGTAGTGTTTATATGGTTTTTGGAGGTAATATGTTGGAGAGCAGAGAGTGATGGGGCACCCGATTTGCCCCTCCTAATCACCTGCCAACCGCCTGGACCAACTACCCTCTGCAGTCGAGGTTTTTCTGTTGGATGCTGGGGAAATGGCGGGTGGTTCTTATAATGTATTTCCTCTTGAATATGAAATTTGAGGCATGCACTCTCTGCCCATGCTGCCCGGAGCTGAGCCCTAAGATCTCCAAAGGTCCAGCATGTAGGACAGTGTCCTAAATCCTGTAAGACTGTCCTTCTGAAAATTGTTCCACAGTACCTGCAGTTAATGATATCCATTCCAGATAAGTTGCTGGGTTTATAACCTACCCAGAGTAATTAGAAGAAAAAAAAAAGGAAAAAAAATGCAAGTAATGGTTTGATTGTGTTTTGTTTAATTTGTTATAACAAGTTAAATTACTAGTGCCCCTGTAAATGAGCTCACCTCATGGAGGCCCCACTGATCTACCCCTTCCTGCTCTGCCACAGGAAATGTCACAACTGTGGTACCCTATAAAAGGAGTGTAGTGTGGGTGGTTGGGGATGGGGGTGGGTGGCTGGGCCCTTCCCCTGCTGAAAAAGAAGAACCACGGACGAAAGAACAAGGAAGTAAGAGCAGAAACAATCAGTCAACAACAAATGCAGTAACCCTGAAAGCTTATCCTAATGTTAGATAAAACTGCAAAACCTGTACAGCACCACCTGTAATAATTTCAGAGAAGATATACGCTGTAAGAAACACTTTGCTACAGAGAAAAATAAAACAATGAAATGTTAGCAACAAACAGTAGCAATCCCTGTGAGTAAAAAATAAAAATAACACCACACAGTAAATCTGCTTAGCCAAAATAAGTCTTAATCCTTTTCTCTTGCTCTGGTAAGTTTCTCTACTCTGCCTTTCAAGCAGTCTTAGAAGGAAAGAGCTCAGGTGAAGCTAGGTGCCTTGGCCAGCAAACCAAGTCTTCTACCTTTGTCTTATAAATTGAGAGGGACATCTTGAAAGCGAGGGCGGGAGCATATTTTGAGGTGATACAACAAGCAAATGGCTAGCGTGGAAAGTAAAGAAACAACACGCGGAGAGGGTAATATTGTCACTGGAGGGTGAGAGGGGGACAAGCACCTTGGATCCTAAGCAAATTAATGAAATTTTTAAACAGTTCTATGAAAATTTGTAGAAATCTGAGGCTCGGTGGGGGGAGGGGGGGCCCAGAGGGTTTTGTGGAAAGACTACATCTAAAATCCTTGAGTCAAGAGTTGAGAAAGCAACTTGACTGCCCTATCACCATTTCAGAAGTGAAGCGAGCTGTTTGGGAATCAAATGTGGGGAGAGCCCCTGGCCCAGATGGCATCCTCATGGAATCCTACAAGGCCTTTTGGAAAGATTACAGAATATTCTAACAATGATGGTACAAGATACCTTAAAAACAGGCAAGTTACCCTCATCCCTACAACTAGCAACAATCATAGTTCTCCCAAAGCCAGGTAAGGACCCCAATAAATATGGGTCATACTGTCCCATCTCCCTCTTAAACACCGACTATAAAATAATAGCAAAATTAATTTCCAGAAGGTAAGAAGCCATTCTTCTGATATTGATACACTAGACCAATGCGATTTTGTCAAGGGCAGACAAGCAAAACACAATATCCACAGAACCTTGAATATTATTCACAGGTGGTCGGGAAGGGGAGGAGATCAGAGAAGAAGCCTTCTGGCACTAGATACCGAGAAGGTTTTTGATCAGTTGGAATGGGCCTTTATGTTCGCCACATTAACAAAATTTAATTTAGGGCCCCGAATCAGATCCTGGATAAAAGTGATATATACAGCTCCCAAGGCACAAATATTCACTAATGATACTTTTTCCATGCTCTTAAACCTTTCCCGGGGTACATGGCAAGGTTGCCCCTTGTCACCTCTCCTGTATGTGTTGACGATGGAGGTATTGGCTACATCCATCATTCAAAATCCAAAAATACAAGGCTATTCCTTTGGAGGTAAGCACTAGGTCATCTCTTTGTTCGCAGATGACATGATGCTATTTTTGAGAGACCCCAGGACTTCCATCCCAACCTTAATTAAATTATCTGAGGAATATGGCCCCTTATCTGGCCACAAAATAAACTGGGCCAAGTGCATGTGGCTTTCCTTTGGGGATACAGGTGCCCCCTTCAGATTCAGAGGTATAAAATTTCCCCTGTGGTCTCCACAAAATACCTGGGAGTCCACATCCCTCGAAAATTGACTACCCTGTTCGAAATAAATTACAAACCCCTACTAAGAAAGATCCAGGAAGGATGTGAGAGATGGAAGAATGTTCCCTTCACACTGATAGGAAAGGTAAACCTGGCAAAAATGTTTGAATTACCTCAATGTCTGTACTTATTTCAGATATTGCCGATCTGGATCCCCCAGAGATACATTAAATCACTAAGAGGGGCCATTGTGACCCTATTGTGGAGTATTAAGAGACCTAGAATCAGGCAGGAGGTCTTGTGGAAAAAAGTAGGGGATGGGGGCCTAGGCCTCTGAAACTTATTCTTATATTACCTTGTGGCACAGATTTCTGCAATGCGTAAGCTGGTTCCATATAATGAAGAGAGGAGAGCATGGACTGAGATGGAGGGTGAATCTGAGAAGACCCCTTGGGAATGTCATTTTTTGCATCAGTGCTGACCTGGAGCTCAACAAAGCATATAGCAAACCCCTTTACTAGGGTCACAATGTGAGTATGGCTCATGGCCCATGCAATCATGGGTTATCCCCTACCTTATCCATGGGTGCCTCTATAGCTCGGGGCTATGGAATGAGGGAAGACACCAGGCCCTGTATGCCAGATAATGAGGGTATGGGCCAAAAAGGGCTTACATTTAATACATCAGTTGTGTGACCAGGGGTGTATCCAACCATATCAAATATTAGCAAAAAAATGTGGCCTACTGTACATCCCACACATTGTTTTGCATACCTGCAAGTCCGCATTCGCCTAAGGGACACTAAAAGGGGTGGAGAACAGTTTTTAATTCCACAAAGATCCCCCCTTGAGGAAGTACTGAGAAGAGATCAGAGGCAGGCAATATTAAGCCAATGATGAGCTGTTATAAATAGTATGTTGGGCAGTCTGCCACTTATAACAGAAAACCTTAAGAAGAAATGTGACAGGGATATGGGAGGAAATGCCTTCACAGAAGGGGACTAGAGGATGATATTATGCAAGGGCATGGAATGCTCAGTCAACAATAGATTAAGAGCAGCTCATTTCAACATACTCCATAGAACTTATTTCACTCCCTCCCTGGCTCACAGGATTGACCCTGAAAGGTCAGACCTTTGTCCAAAGTGTAAAGCCCAGTGAGGAACCTTTATTCATTGATATGGGAATGCCCAAAAATAAGAGGATATTGGACTACCATAACTTCTATCATGCAGAACATTTTACATGACACTCAGACTCTGGGATTAGGGGAAGTGTTATTGGGGACACCAGGCAGCTCTCGAGAAGGCTCAGGTTAGGACCACACATTATGGTCACTGACTATGGCTGTGGGAAAACAGATTGTGGCTTGCCATTGGGGTGGGGAGTCGGTGCCAACAACTGCTGAGTGGGCTCAGAAATGTCTCAAATGTATGAAACTGGAACATACCCAGTACAAAGCAGTGGGCAAGGAAGATACTGGGCATTGTGGGGGTCACTGGAGGTGGCTATGGGCCAATTATGGTTCCCAGCGTTCTAGAAAAGTAGCTAACTGCTCTGGACAGTGGAGGAAATGCCATGCCCTAAGCTCAGGATGAGACTTTTGTGAACATGAGCACAAATTCAGCTTTGGTTGCTTGACAGATTGTTCCTTGAGGAAAATGTGGTGTAAGTGGTGTGGTGATTCATTTGGGATATTCCACAAGCAGACACTGCGGGAAGTGAATGTTCTAAATAAAGTAGGCGAAAGGCAAGGACGGAGGGCATGGTTGTGTGTGCACCAGATATTGGTGTGGAATGGGATTGTGTCCCTCTTCCTTATGTGCATATCATTGTTGGGTTGCGGTGGTATGCCTTTAAGCACATTTAAACATTTTATTGAAAGGGGCATCCTGATAAGAAAGATGCACAGAAAGCGAATTTGGGCAGGGTGGTTTTGGTAGATTGTTGGTCTTGGATTATGTCAGAGGTTTAGTAGTGTCTGGGGCTCCAGTCAGCTCTGATTGTTGCAGTAGCAACAGACAGAAACAGAAACTGCATACAAGATGATTAGGTGTTATAGTGTAGTAGTAAGTTGTGTTGAAGCATTTGTTTTACTTTCATACCTTCAGAAATGTAAAAGTTTTAAAAATGCTGCAAAATTCCAACATTTTAGTGTTTGTTACTTCAAAGCAACAATAAATGTCAACAACACTTAGATCTTAAAGGACGGCCTGGATGGACCTACGGTCTTTTACTGCCATTAAATATGTATCTGTAATAGTGGTCAGAAAATCTGCTTAATAACCCGGTCATGGCTGTGCTGACGTTTTACCACAAAAGGCCTACTGGGTCCAGAATAGCTCATTTCTAGTGGCATCTAGGGAAAACTGTATAGGGAAATACAGCCATACAGCATGTGTGCAAATGGGGTTCAGATTAAGTCTGTGTAGCAGGTACACATGTTCTTGTATGAATCAGCAAGTACAGTTTACAGAACATGTAGGTAGATAGCCAGCACTGAAACAAAAAACAAACATTGGGGAGAATGTGGTGGGCAAGGAGCAAAAGAATGGGGAAAAGAAACAAAAATTAATAAAATGAAAAAAAGTACTTCCTCCACCCCTGAGTAATATTAAGCAGAGTTAGTTGAGCTGGAAGTGTCTTTTGATGTTTTGACTTGATTTCATCTATCTTGCCTCCAGCCTCCAAGTCTTATATCTTATTTGTTTTTGTTTTTTATCTTCATCAACGGTTTATCCAGCTGAAGCCACAATGGGGCTTGGCTTCTATCAGTCCTGACTCCACTGCCCCCACCATCTATCCTCTCCCTGGATTTACTTGTGTGGCTGGTACCCACTCAGATTCCACCCATGGTGGAATCAGGCAGAAGAGGACCATCATCCCCCTACACATTGTCCCAATCCAGTGCTCTCAACAGATTGTTCCAGTGACGCAGCAGGTGGAGGTGTGGTGTGTGGGTTGTGTTTTTCCTTGCCATGCCATCTGTCTTTCTCCCAATCCTACCCTCAGGTGTGGCATACTTGGGTGGTGTATGCACATGGAGGTGCGCATGTGTTCTGGGACCATGACTTCCTTCCCTGACTGATGTCTGCCATTCGGAGGTCCCAATGGCTACCACCAGGCATTCACTTGGTGGCAGCCAAGAGCTGAGACAGCCAATCATGCTATTCTGGGAGAGGAGGGCTGCCAGCCAGCCACTCAGTCCTTTCCCAGCCCTCACCCAGCTGACTCCCTGCAACCTGTGCTCATTTCTGAACATGGATAATCAGCATGGCAGAAGGTAAGGGCCTCGGTGACTTAGCCCTCCTGGGCTGGGCCAAACAGCTTCTATGACTTCTTTTATTAACTCTATTTATTCACTTACCTACCAGACTCTGTCTGGTGTGAACACTTGGTGCGGCTTCTGATGTCCACCTGAAGCCTCCAGCTCCCCAAATCTCTGGTTGGGCCCCCTCTCCTCTCCACCGCTCCTGGCTGCATGACCCCCCAGCTCTGAGCCCCCTTGGGCGGGACCACCAAACTCCTCCTGAAGGAGCTCTATCTACAATCTAGTAGAACTATCAGGGACTTGGAGGGAGAATTGGATGTGGGTGCTGGGAAGCCCGCATTGTATGTGGGGCCGACCACTGGTCCCGCCTTCACCTACCAGCAGGCAGGGTTTTTTTTTCTTGGCTATGCCCCTATGGCATAGTCATGCAATAGTGACAGTGCATGGAGGGCACGATCCTGCCCCCCCATAGTTAGTTACCTTACACTGCCATCCCCATTGGTTGCCCCAATATGCATGAAACACCCCCCAGCCACCACTAGGAGCCGCCACCATATGGGGAATCCCCTTGAACCCACCCCAGGAAAGAAGAACAGTCCTCCGGATACTCAATTCTCTCCTCCCCCTGCCAACCCCCAGTGGCTGAGTCTGCTCCCGAATCTGGGTTGCCGGTGTGGCGCGAGGTGTGGCATCCAGCGCCTCAACCCTCAGCACCACCAGGCCATGCTTCTATGATTTTTATGTTGCTTTGACTAATGCAGACAGTTTGTAATTTGTGTTGTGGTGTCTGAGGCATTTATTTCACTAGTATGAATGAGCGGTGAAAAAACGAATTAGTAAGCAAGGTGATCAGGAAGAAAATCATTAAGTCAGGAAGAAACAATTTCCAGTTTGTGTTATAGAGCCCTGCTATTGACATCAAAGAAGTCAGCATAAAGTGCTACCATACATGCATGATGACTTATTTCTTTGTTAGTCCACAAGTCCTGTAGTGATATATAGCATTGTATAGCATTACAAGACTTTTGCAGGGCAGATGTTTGCCTGCAAGGGAGGTGAGTGGAAGGGAAGTACTGGCTGTCACTACAGTGGGAGTTGACATGGATAAGGGCAAGAGGCTTCTGGAAGGAGACAGAGGTCACCAGACACCAAGAAATGCTTGATTTGCATAAAATGGGATTTGGCAAAAGTACTGGGTGAGGGTGGGGGGACCACTGGACACCAGGGAATCATTTAAAGCTACCAGTGGTGATCAATGGAAGGAGAGAGTAGGATTTAACAGGTTTGGTGGATGCAGGTCTGTCAGTTAGACTGCACCAGGCTGTGGTTCATGGTGCCAGAGGCATGCCACAGCTTGGATAATGGCTCCATAATGGGATGGAAAAGGTTTATTAACAATTGGCATCCATTATGGAGACATTAAAATTTTTCTCATTCAATATGGCTGTGTGGAGCACAAGCTCAGTCTTGTTTATGATGTGTTATTTGTTTTGAGGGGAAAGTGGAAATTGTTTAACCAAGATAGGCATACTAAGTTGAAGCTTGTTTCCAGGTGCAACCTGGGAGCACAAGAAAGTTAAGTGACTTGCTCAGGGTCACACAGCATGCAAGTGGGGGCTGATGGGATTCAAACCCAGGTCACCAGGTTTGCAGCTCTGAGCCCTTAACCAATATGCTATAGTGCCTCCATGGCTTTTACACTGCCATATTCAGCATAGTATGTGTATCTGTTGTGCACAGTGGCACCTGTCAATGCCTTGCACTTATACAGTTGTATTTGAACAGCATTTGTGCAGTTGGCAGGTGCACAGTTTCTGTTCCAGTATAGCATGATTTGGTTATTGTCCAGTTTAGCACATAGCACAAAATATGTACAGATGCCCAGCCCAATGTGCACTATATTCTAAAGGTTTGCAGCTTTTTTTTTTTCTTTTTACCACAGTTAAAGCAGTGCACGAGAGCGGTAAAAATTCTGACCTGCACTTTTTATTCTATTTTTGATTGCTCCTTATCTCCTGACTTGTATGATACCCGTCTTTCTCAGTTTTGAGTCTGCCTTAACACTTTCTTCACGTTTGAAATAATAAATGGAGCGTTCCTTTTTATATGGCTCAGACCAGATTTTCATCAGTGTTCACTGCTGCTTTTGTGCACCTGTTGTCCCGTAAAGGCAGGGAACAGCGTCTGCTGCATACTAGTTCATTAGTCACATGGAAAGTGATCTTAAACAATGGTTGTTCAAATACAACAGATAATATTGATGAAGATCTGGTCTGAACTGTATTAGGAGGACTCGTTTTGTTATTGTAAAGTGTAAAGCAAACTCAAAGTAGGGAATAAAGGGAATCATACTAAATAGGAGATAAGGATCAAACTAAAATGGAATAAAATAATATGGTCATTATTTTCACTGCTACAGCATGCATGTTGCTTTAACCACTGCTTTGTGTTAATGACTATTTGTAACAGAAATTTGAGACCTGTGTACCTTTATGCAGTTGTAACATTTACAGTTGACTGGTGTTTTCAAAATTGCTGTTTCCTAAAAAAGGCCAGTATCTACCGCATTGACTATAGATGTGAGTTAGACAGCTTACATTCTGCAAACAAAATAACCTTTAGCAGGCTGCTTGCCTTCCATGTACTCCAGCCCTCTGGAAAATTGGATAGAAGCAGGGCACTACAGCAAGCCTACTGCATCCCACTTTGATTATCTTGACTAAATCTTTAAAATGCAGAAAAGTTAAATCCTTAGTATTAGAGCAGATTCTGATGTTTAAGAGCAGATAGAAGGCTAACACAGAGTTTTATAGAGCACCAGTGAGTTTTTTAAGGAAAAAAAATCTGGGATTTTTGGATTTCATATTATTACTGAAGCAAACAAACCATCAAATGTCATCTTGTCAAGTGCTGGTGCCACCATCTTGGGAACGGCATGCTCCAGTGTGGCGAAAGCACAATGAGAGCTCTGACTATTCTTTTACTCACTCTTGCCTCACTGAGCAGCCATATCAGCTCTGACTAGAGTTTGTTATACTAAGCTTGTGACTAACATAGTCCCTATATCACAAACAGTAGTCTATACTTTTTTACTAATTTTCTAACTCCTGAAGTTCTATGGGGAGCCGGCCTCTGATTCTATAGGGCTGGCATCTAATTTTATGTCTGTTTTGCAGGCATTATACAGTTTTTATGCAATAGCACACCCACTATTAGGATCTACCACAAAAGGAATTCAATTTGAGTGTACTGCCCTACTTACCTCACCACACGCTCAAGCTTCACAAGCATGCTGGTAGAGGTTTATGATCGCGATCTCAGTGGTCATACAATTGCTGCACTGTTAAAATAGCTGAAAGTCCCTTGCTGCTGGGGCTTCATTAGCTGCTCAGTGCATGGGGTGTCTTGGAATCCTTGTAGCAGTTCCAAGAACAACCACTCCACAAATATTTGTATCTTGTACTGTATGCATAACATTAAGGAACCTAGAAGATTACCTCCTCCATCGTACTGCTTCAACTTTATTTTTCATGGACAGTCTTGAAGCACCCCTTTTGATCAAAGTATGTATCTCTCTCTTCATGGGGAATCTCAGTTCTCTCACACCTGGCACTGCCCTGTTGTTCAGTTATAGTGAACATGCCATGAACAGCCCTTAATGGGCTTTCCCCTTATAGTCCTGAATCTCCCTGTGTGAGAGAGTGAAGTGACTCCCCTTTTCTAGGAAGATAGTGGGTCCTGGATGTACTTCTGGTCTCTGTCCTTGTCATAACTGCGTTGTTATATGTTTGTTTGTTGGGCTGGCCACCCACTTTGTTTATATGTTTATTGTTGTCTTGTCTATTGTCCATCCTTCTTTTGTCCCTTTCCAGTACATCCCAAGACCGCTATTCTGCTTACAAAAGCCTGTTATAATAAATATTAAGTATGTCAGGACCACACCCCTGTTATTGTAAAATAATTCTGTCCTCTTTGAAAATATGACTGGAGCTTGCTATATGCTTCTTATTGTGAAACATGCATGTTTCCCCAGTTAAGAATGGTTTTGGCTCTGCAGGCTTCCTTCTGTTAAAATGCCTGCTTGTAGGCCTGTTTGTGAGGGTTTTAATAAAAGAAAAGCCCTCCATAGTGAAATATTGCAGGGCACTATCATTATATGCTTTAAAATGCCCTGTTTAAGCTTTGTCTTGCCCTGTTGTGCCTCTGTGGGCTTGTTTTCACCCTGCAAGATTTAAAGTAATGTTGAGAACCCCCTGTTTCTCTTCTCTATCCTCTGAAATGCTCTTTTGGCAAGAGCTCTTAATAAATGCGGCTTTCCTGACATAATTATGCCACTGAGCTCCTGTGCAACAGTGCGAATGCGAGAGCCGATATTTTTGTACCCGCTCGAATGTGCTCACGGTCACGAAGGCATTTTGCCTTCCAGTTCTGCCCAGCTTGGAGTTTTATGGACGAAATTAAGTGTTTGCAGGTCTACATTTTTGAGCTGTTCCTGAGCCTTTGGAAAAGTGAGAGTTTCCCTGCTGTTTCTGGCATCTCAGAGCTCTGGAAACCAACCACCTAGAAACATAGAAACATAGAATTTGATGGCAGATAAGGACCGCTTGGCCCACCTAGTCTGCCCATTTTCCTAACTAACAGATAAGCTGCAGATCCTAGTTAACCAAACAGCATACTTCCTCCTACCCCCCACTAGGACTGCCTTATGTCTGTCCCATGCATTCTTGAATTCCCCCACTGTTCTTGACTCCATGACCTCCTAAGGTAGGCTGTTCCATGCATCCACAACCCTCTCCATAAAAAATACTTCCTCACGTTACCTCTGAGCCTTCCACCCTCTATCTTCAAATTGTGCCCTCTTGTTCTTGCACATCTCTTTTTCTGAAAGATGCTACCTTCTTGGACTTTGTTGATTCCCTTGAGGTACTTGAAAGTTTCTATCATGTCCCCTCTCTCCCTCCTTTCCTTTAATCTTTCTTCTTATGTCTTCTGGTGCAGACCCTGCACCATTTTGGTTGCCCTCCTCTGGACAGCCTCCACTCTGTCTATGTCTTTGTGGAGATGGGGTCTCCAGAACTGCACACGGTACTCCAGATGGGGTCTCACCAACTGTCTGTACAGAGGGATAACAACTTCCTGTTTTCTACTATTGGCACCTCTTCCTATGCATCCCAGTATCCCCCTAGCCATACTTACTGCCTTCTCACATTGCTTGCCCACCTTTAGGTTATCTGATATAATTACCCCAGGTCCCTTCCAATTTTACTGTTGTCAGTATCTCACCCCCCATTGTGTACTCTTCCCCTGGGTTTTTGTTTCCCACATGCATTACCTTGCACTTCTTTGCATTGAATCTGAGCTGCCATACATTTGACCATTCCTCCAACCTTGCCAAGTCCCTTCTCATCCTTTCCACTCAATCTTGTATATCAACTCTGTTGCAGATCTTTGCGTCGTCTGCAAAGAGACATACTTTTCCATCCAGTTCCTCTGCAATGTCACTTATAAAGACATTAAAAAGGACCAGTCCCAGTACTGAACCCTGCGGTACCCCGCTAGTAACCCTCCTTTCTTCACTGTGTACTCCATTTACTGCTACCCTTTGTGTCCTGTTGTCTAGCCAATATTTTATCCAGGCTACCACCTTGGGGCCCACTCCAAGGCTGGCTAACTTGTGTATTAATCTTTTGTGTGGGACTGTATCGAATGCCTTGCTAAAATCTAGGTAGGCCATGTCCACAGCCTCTCCCTGGTCTACTACTTTGGTCACCCAGTCAAAGAAATCTATTAGATTTGTCTGATGCTACCTTCCCATTGTGAATCCATGCTGCCTTGGGTCCTGTGCCCCACTGGCCTCTAGGTACTCAACAATTCTTTCCTTCAGAAGTGATTCCATCATTTTCCCTACCACTGAGGTCAAACTAACTGGTCTGTAGTTTCCGCCTCTCTCCTGCTCCACCTTTTGTGAAGAGGAATCACATCTGCCCTCCTCCAGTCCTCAGGTACCACCCCATCCTCCCATGATTTGTTAAAGAGAGTAGTCAGCGGTGTCACTAGTTCTACCTTAGTTCTTTTAGAATTCTTGGGTGAATCCCATCAGGCCCCATTGCTTTGTCCACCTTCAATTTTATTAGTTCTTTCAGAACTCTTTCTTCTGTAAATGGACTGGTATCGACCCCCATCTTCAGAGTGTTTCTCTTGTTTGGTTTAGGTACCTCCCCCTCCTCTTCCTTTGTGAATACTGAGCAGAAATATTCATTCAGTATCCCTGCTTTTTCACTATCCCACTCTACCCACATTCCCTTCCCTTTATTAAGCCTCAATATCCCTCCTTTGGTCTTTCTTCGCCCCCTAATGTACCTATAAAAGGTCTTATCCCCCTTCTTAACAGAGTTGGCTATCCTTTCCTCCATTTGGGCCTTTGCTATTCTGACTGCCTTCCCAGCCTCTTTCTGCTTTAACTGATAAAGTTCTCTGTTCTGCTCCTTCTGTGTTTCCTTAAATTTCCTAAATGCTATCCTTTTCTCCTTAACCTTCCCTGCCACCTCTTTTGAGAACCATAGCGGTTTTTTCCTTTGTTGTGTTTTATTGATTTGCTTTACACAAAGGCTTGTTGCCTCTTTGATGGCTGTTTTGATTACTCCCCATTGTTCCTCCACCTCTCCTTCTTGCCTGTTTGCTAGTGCTTTTCTAAGGCATCCTCTCATTTTCCCAAAGTCAGCCCTCCTAAAGTCCAATACTCTTGCTTTTGCATGGCTTGATTGTATGGCTGTGTTTATCATGAACCACACTGTTTGGTGGTCGCTTGTTCCCAGATGGCTACCCACCTCTAAATCTGAGATTCTTTCTCCATCCCCATTTGAGAGTACCAGGTCTAAGATTGTTCCCTCCTGAGTGGGTTCCAATACTAGCTGTCTGAGGCATGCCCCCTGTAGGGCATCAAGAATGACCCTGCTCTTGGATGTGCCTGCAGCAAAGGTGCTCCAGTTAACATCTGGCATATTCAGGTCCCCCATCAACAATATCTCCCCTTTTTCTGCCATTCTAAGGAAGCCTTCTATCATTTTCTTGTCCATTCCCTCCCCCTGAGATGGGGGTCTGTACACAACCCCCGTGCGGATTGTGGTGCCATTTCCTGTCTCCAGGGTGACCCAAAGTGCCTCATCTGCTCCCTGTTTACTCTTTAGTTCTGTTGCTTTGATCCCTTCCTTTACATAGAGAGCTACTCCTCCTCTTCTTTTACCCTCCCTGTCCCTCCTGTAGATTGTGTATCCTTTTATGTTGACATCCTAGTCATGGTTCTTTGTGTACCATGTTTCTGTGACTGCCACAATATCCAGGAAACCCTCTTCCATCAAGGCCACTAGTTCAGAGAGCTTGTTACACAGACTCTGGGCATTGGTACTCATCACCCTCCACTTTTTGATAGCTTTACCCCTTTAAGCCCCATTCCTGTCCTTACTGTTTTTGCCTTTTTTTACATTTACCTCTGTCCTGCTCCCTAATAACTTCTCTACCTTGGTGTTTACCTCACTAATTACCATGTTTTTTGAGGGGAGGCTGGGATTTCCTTCTGCTGCAGCATTCCTCTAAGAGCCGGCCGGCCATATCCTGAATGTATTTATGCTGCTGCTGGAAGGGGTGGTGCTTCCTGATGCCAGAGTTGGGGTTTAAACCTTCTAAAAAGAGTGTAATCCACTTTTGTGAATATACTTATATATGCTTCAATGTTGATTTAAAGGTGCATTGCTTTGTAAATAAAGAAATGTTGTTAAAAGTAAGGTACAGGGGTGGGGCCAGATAGTCACATGACCTCTGCATAGTATATAACCTGTGAACCTAGAACAGGTAGTCAGATGAGTTCAGATGTTCAGCTGAGCTAGTCAGTTGGATACTTGGATGTGAAGTTGTAAACATCCATAGAGCTAGCAGATTTTGTTTTGATGCAGTTTTGCTTCTCTTTTATTTTTGCCGCTATCAGTTTGCGTTATAATTTCTATAAATAAATATCTTTATTTTGCTGCATTTATGCCTCAGTGGTCCATTTTCTCCTACAGCCTGTGACAGATGGTGTGAGTGTGGGATGTTACGGTGAATTTGCACACAAATTCTAAGTAGACCTTATATGCAACAAGAAGAGGCAGCTTGGACTGGTGTGGCTACAAGATCCATTGTCCAAAAGTTTCAGTTGCCCTTGCTAACAGGAGTGGACCCTGTGGTATGAAAGAAGACAGCAAGAAGAGGAGCAATGATGGACGAAAAGAAGCCAGTGGAAGGGGCCCAAGCAGTTGAGCCAGAGGTGGAAGATCCACCTGAGGACTTACATGATTTGCTCCACTGGCTGAGTGTCTGGCAGATGGAGAGAGAGAGAGACAGAGATCAGATGGATTACCAAGCCCTATGGGAAGAAAACCAGGCAAGATGGGCAGATACCCTGTGAGCAATCCAGACCATAGGTACCAGTAGACCTCCTCCTTCACCTGGAAACATACAGAAGGACATTAAACTGGTAAAACTCTGTATCTTAGATGACATTGAAGCATTTCTACTGACATTTGAGAGGGTGGCAACCACTTGTGCCTGGTGCAGGAAGCAATGGGTAATTTGGTTAGCTCCCCCTACTTTTTTTTCCAATTGTTTAACCAGGTGAGACACACTAAGCTGAAAGCTTGTTTACAGGTGCAACCTGGGAGCACAGGGAAGTTAAGTGACTTGCTCAGGGTCACACAGTATGCAAGTGATGGCTGTGGGATTCAAATCCAGGTCTCCAGATTTGCAGCTCAGATCCTTAAACCACTGTGCTATACTGCATCCCTTTACTAGAAAGGACCAGCTTGCATATACCCATTTAGATATTACCCACGCTAATGACTATGATCGAGTAAAGCAAGCAATTCTGAAGAGGTATGATATTAGTACTGAAACTTATAGGCAATGTTTCCAATCTTTTAAATTCCACAGTAGAGACAACCCCCAAGATGCTTATACCCAGTTAAAGGACCTTGTGCATTAAATGGCTACATCCAAACACCCGGACAGGCACACAGATCCTGGAAGCCATTATTCTGGAGCAAGTCATAAGAATTTTGCCTCAAGATGTCCAACTTTGGGTAAAGGAGCACTGCCCTGAAGCAGCAGAGGAGGCCATAAAACTGGCAGAGGACTTTATTACAGCAAGGCCTCACAGGCACCGACCTCTGGGAAGCTCCTTGACATATCATCCCACGGTAAGACAGTCTTCTCTTACACCTATTGCACAGAATAGTAATACCCCTGGGATTAAACAGAACTTTAAAGTTGGGAAGGGGTATAATCCAGAGATTGTGTGTCACAGTTGCAGTGGGAAAGGGCACATAGCAAGATTCTGCCCCAAAAAGAAAGTTGAAGATTCACACTTGGCCCTTGCTAATTGGGAACATTATATCGTACCAGTTTGAGTCGGGAAAAAGGTGGAATCAGGACTTATAGACTCAGGAAGCAAACAGACTTTGGTACATGCTTCCCTGCTAGATACCCACTAGACTTAAAGGGAGCAACAACTGGAGTCACGTGTATACATGGGGACATACATCAGTATCCATTAAAAGAGACAGTGGTAGAGGTGGATGGGCACACCCAGAAGATGAAGGTGGGTGTGGTGCCCCATCTCCCCATCCGACTTGTTATTGGCCATGATTTTTACAATTTTGAGATTTTGATAGCCACAAATCTCAATGCTGTTACCATCAGAACACAGGCCAAACAAGAAGATATTATGGGACTGACATTTCCTTTTGATGGAGAACTTTACGAGACTATTGGTAAAGACAGGAAACCAAAGAGCCAGAAAAGAAAAGAGAAAAAACTGTGGACTTGTAAATATGGGAGAAATGCTGTGCAGGACTTTAAAAATTACTTTATTCCTGATAAGATGCATACCTTTAACAATGCAGAGTTCAAAGAAGCTCAAAAAAGTGATGATTCATTAACCCCATTTTTTTGGCAGGTGGGAAAAACTGATGGGTCAAAAGGTCATGTTTTTAAAATCCTAAATGACGTGTTTCATAGGGTATGTACAAATTCTCAGACTGAGGAGATAGTAAAACAGCTACTGGTGCCCCAGTCTTATAGGAATCAGCTATTGGGCATAGCCCATGATATCCCAATGGCTGGACATTTGGGTAGGGACCGTACTTTGAGTTGCCTTTTATATTGATTTTACTGGCCTGGCATTCATGAGCAGGTTACAGAGCATTGCAAAAGCTGTGAGGAATGCCAGTAGGTGACTAAAATTGGCCATAAAGATAAGGTTCCCCTACTACCCTTGCCATTGGTAACCACCCCATTAGAAAGAATAGCAATGGACATTGTTGGTCCTTTGCCTAAGAGCTCAAAAGGGAATAGATTTATTCTAGTGGTGTTAGATTATGCTACAAAATATCCTGAGGCTATACCTTTGTGAACTGTCACAGCTCCTAAGACAGCTGATGAACTTGTGAACATTTTTAGTCGGGTGGGCATACCCAGGGAAATATTAATGGACAGAGGTCCTAATTTCTGCTCAGCACTGCTTAAACATCTGTACCAGGCTTTGGGTATTGAAGCGCTGTTCACTACTCCCTACCATCCCCAAACAGATGAGCTGGTAGAGCGTTTCAATCAGACGATGAAGCAGTTGCTGAAGGAATTTGTGGTGGATGAAGGAAGTAAATGGGACACTTATCTCCCTTATATAATGTTTGCATACAGGGAAGTCCCACAAGCTTCGACAGGCTTTTTGCTTTTTGAGTTATTATAAGGACACAATCCAAGGGGGCCACTTGATGTCATTAAAGAAGAGTGGGAAGACACTAAGCAAACCAAAGAGACACTCCCTTTAGAAGACTGGCAGAAAT
Organism: Neoceratodus forsteri; assembly: GCA_016271365.2. NCBI lineage: Eukaryota > Metazoa > Chordata > Ceratodontiformes > Ceratodontidae > Neoceratodus > Neoceratodus forsteri. The sequence goes on from CM057449.1 coordinate 1,645,423,580, forward strand.
TGCACCAGCGTTTAATGACTTATGTCCAGAAAGCCCATAGTACCAACCTCCAGCAACAGGTAAAACAGAAAGAGTACTATGATAAAGGCACTGGACATAAGGAATTTAATGAAGGGGACAAGGTATTGCTGTTGTTGCCATTTTCTGAGCACAAACTGTTAATGAAGTGTCAAGGCCCTTATACTGTCACCCAAAGAACTGGTCCTGTAACTTATGAGATCGAATTACCTGACAGATAGAACAAAAAACGCATATACCTTGCCAACTTGTTAAAAGCATGGGTAGAGAGACCATCCCATTTATCGAGTTACATCCTCCCTGAGTCCAGTAACAAGCTAGACATAGCGTACCAGCATCTAGAGGGAATAGGGAAGGTTACTGACTTACAGATTAACCCTGATTTAGCAGAAGGTCAGAAAAATGACTTGAAGAATTTACTGTTTAAGTTTAAAGATACTTTTACAGGTACACCAGGGAAGATAAAGAATGCCAGTCACCATATCAGGGTAATGGAGAAGCAACTCCTGAGACAGAAGCCATATAGACTTCCTGAAAGAGTAAGAAAGGAAGTAATCCAAGAAGTCAAAAAGATGCAAGACATGGGAATCACTGAACTGTCACATAGTGAATGGTGTTTCCCTATGGTGGTGGTTGGGAAAAAGGAAGGGGGTATCCATATATGTTTGGATTTCAGGAGGCTGAACACGGTGTTTCAATTTGACAGCTACCCGATGCCATGCATCGCCGACATCCTTGATCATCTAGGCAGTGCCAGGTACATCAGTACCCTAGACCTAACCAAAGGGTACTGGCAGATACCTTTGGATCCTGTAGACAAAGATAAAACTGCATTTAGTACTCCTGTTGGCCTATTCCATTTTACAGTTATGCCATTTGGTTTGCGTGGTGCCCCTGCAACTTTTCAGAGGGTGATGGATACCTTATTAACCCCTCACAAAGCTTATAGTGTAGCCTACCTCGGCAATGTTATTATCTTCAGTAACTCCTGGGAGGAGCACATAAAGCATCTGTCAGTGGTATTGGCTATGATGACTGAAGCTAACTTAACCATAAACCCTAAGAAGTGTGCCATTGATATGCAGGAGACAAAGTACCTTGGATTTCAGATTGGTAATGGGTGCATAAAACAAGAAATTAGCAAGATTGCTGCAGTAGAAAACAGTCCTAGGCCCAATACAAAGAAATATGTAAGATCTTTTCTAGGACTTGCTGGCTACTACTGGTGGTTTATACCCAATTTCTCCACTCTAGCTGGTCCATTAACTGACCTAACTAAGAAAAGGAATCCAGAGAAGGTTAAGTGGACAGATAAGTGTTAGGATGCCATTCAGTCCATTAAGGCCAGGTTATGTTCTTCTCCTATTCTAAGGACCCCTGATTTTTCACAGCCCTTTAATTATAGACAGAAGCATTAAACTATGGCATAGGGGCTGTGCTAACTCAAATCCTAGATGGAGAAGAGCATCCTGTCATTTATATAAGCAGGAAGCTGCATGACAGGGAGACTCATTATTCTGTGATAGAAAAAGAGTGTCTGGCCATTAGATGGGCCGGAGAAGCTCTTCGATTCTATTTATGGGGCGCAGAGTTTGAGTTGTGGACTGACCACAACCCATTGTGCTGACTGCATGTGATGAAAGACAGGAACCCCCACATTATGCGGTGGTATCTTTCAGTACAGCCCTATAGATTCACCATAAAACACAGAAAAGGTGCAGCACATTGTAATGCCGATTATATGTCCAGGTACAGAATAGAAGAAAGTAGTACTTTCATCAGACCTTGGAGTAATGTTGTATCAGACTATGGAGGAAATAGTCTTTTGTAGCTGTTTCATAATGTATTAAGAGGGACCCCGAGGTGGAGCCTTAGGTGAGTGTGGGTTATGGCTCCATCTCTCCTCGTGAGAAATCTGATGACAAGTACACTATAAAGACTTGTTTGTGTGAACCAAAACTGCTAGTTTGGTTTAAGGTGGGGAGGAATGTGAGAGAGTGAAGTTGCCCCCCCTTTTCTAGGAAGATAGTGGGTCCTGGATGTACTTCTGTTCTCTGTCCTTATCATAACTGTATATTATATGTTTGTTTGTTGGACTGGCCACCCACTTTGTTTATATGTTTATTGTTGTCTTGTCTATTGTCCGTCCTTTTTTTGTCCCTTTCCAGGACATCCCAGTATCATTATTCTGCCTACAAAATCCTGTAATAATAAATAATAACTGGTGACCCCCATTATCAACCCATTTTCAAGTGTTGTAAAAAGTCGTATCAACCCACAGGCTGATACGAAAAAACCTTTGCAGTCTCGTGCTGAGAAGCCGGCAGGAGTCCACACAAATTAAACAGACTGGCAACAACAGACGATTCTCCGATCACAGATTGTCACACAACATAACTTCCGTTTTAACAGCAACTTACAGAGCCAAGTAACAAAGTGTAATCATTTATTCAGAAATTTAGTACTTACCATGCAGGAAATCTCTCAACTAAAAGGGTACTTTCAGGACTACCTTTATTGTTTCCACAGACGGCATGAACTTTCACCTCAGTTCAACAGCAACTGTAATGACCCAACCCATCCAGATGACGAAACAAATCACTCTGAAGCTAAAGAACTTGGGCAAACAATATAAAAACTTAAAAAAAAATGTTTATAAGTTTTATTTTTTTTACTTCATTCCTAACATCATGATTTACTTTACCCGACAGACATCTTTTTGCACCAGTTTATTATAAAAAATTAAACATATGTAGGTGGTTGCCATTCAGTTTTTTTATACTGCCTCGGTGTGTGATCATTGTGAAACCTCTCAAGCTTCACTCTGGAGGTTTCTCTATAATCACACACCTTGGCTGTGTAAAAAAACTTCATATCAACCTCCTACATATGCATTATTCTATATATATTGAGGATGTCAGGACTGCTCCCATGCTGTTGTAAAAGCATCCTGTCCTCTTTGAAAATATGACTGGAGCTTATTATATGCTAATTATTGTAAAAAAAAAGCATGTTTCCCCACTTAAAAATGGTACCTGGAGCTGTTTTGGCTCTGCAGGCTTTCACCCTGTAAAAATGCTTGCTTGTAGGCCTGTTTGTGAGGGTTTTAATAAAAGGAAAGCCCTCCGTGGTTAACTATTGCAGGGCGCTATTTATAAATGCTTTAAAATGCCCTGTTTAAGCTTTGTTTTGCCCTGCTGTGCCTCAGTGGGCTTGTTTGCACCCTGCAGGGTTTAAAGTAATGCTGAGAACCCCCTGTTTCTCTTCTCTATCCCCCAAAATGCTCTTTTGGCAAAAGCTTTTAATAAATATGGCTTTCCTGACTTAATTATGCCGCTGAGATCCTGCGCGACAGTGCAAATGTGAGCACCAGTATTTTTGTACCCACTCAAATGTGTACACGGTCACAAAGGCATTTAGCCTTCTAATTCTGCCCAGCTTGGAGTTTTATGGCTGAAATTAAGTGTTTGCAGGTCTACATACCCTACGGAGATGAAGTGGAGCATTTTTGAGCTGTTCCTGAGTCTTTTGAAAAATGAGGGTTTCCCCTGCTGTTTCTGGCATCTCAGAGCCCTGGAAACCAACCACCTTCTGCTGCAGCACTCCTCTAAGAGCCGGCCGGCAACATCCTGAATGTATTCGTGCTGCTGCTGGAAGGGGTGGTGCTTCATAATGTCAGAGTTGGGGTTTAAACCTTCTAAAAATAGTGTAATGAATGAATATATATATATATATATATATATATATATATATATATATATATTTCTATGTTGATTTAAGATGAATTGCTTTGTAAATAAAGAAATGTTGTTAAAAATAAGGTACAGGGGTGGAGCTAGATAGTCACATGACCCTGCAGTATATATATAACCTGTGCACCTAGAACAGGTAGTCAGATGAGTTCAGATGTTCAGCTGAGCTAGTCAGTTGGATACTTGGATGTGAAGTTGTAAACATCCTTAGAGCTAACAATTCCTAGCTGTATTGATTTTGTTTTGATGCAGTTTTGCTTCTCTTTTATTTTTGCCACCATCAGTTTGCTTTATAATTTCTGTAAATAAATATCTTTATTTTGCTGCATTTATGCCTTGGTGGTCCATTTTCACCTGCAGCCTGTGACACCCTGCCTTTCTCATGTGCTGTGCATGCACCAAACGTCTGATGTCACTCATCAGATATCAGCTCAGAAGCACATGCACAATGTGATTGGTGCCAGCTTGGTCATGGCCCCAACCCAAGATCTCACATTAGCATGATTTCTATCCATAGCCACTCAACAACTGGGCCACCCTCAGTCAAATCTTCTCCTGCCCACGTCATAACCACTAGAATAACTTCTGATGTGTCCCTATATGTCTCTGCCCTCTGGCACTGGAAGTAATTTGTTGGTACACTTCTTTTGTTTGTCCCTGAACTCCCCCAATCCTTAGACCTGCTTCACTCTCCATCCCCCATGCCCAGGCTTACCCCCATGGGCAGGGCTGCCAGAAGGACTCCCCCCCAATTAACATTATAGGTGAGCCTCAGCTCACCTCTGGGTCATGGCAATGGGAGAGGACCCCCCCCGCGGACATTGAAGGCAGTGGAGACAGTGGCGGGGCAGGTCATCATGCTGGGGGCCAGCATTTTTGTTTTTTTCCAATGGTTTCCTCAGGGTGGGGAAGTGCAATGACATCCCACATCTGCTCCGCTCCATCAAGTGACAATGCTGGCATGGTGGTGCTCCCATCCTCCACCAGAGGTCCATGGTGTGTCAGACACTCTACCCCCCCCAGAGAAGGAGAACAGTCCCTAGGATGCTCAATCCCTCTTCCCCCCGGCCAGTCCACTGCCATCCCGAGTCCATTCCTGAACTTGGGTCATCAGCATTGCAGATAGATGCCCTGCCCCTGTGCTGGCAGGCCAACCTGTGTTGGTGCACTTCCAGTGGCCATTCTGAATGAGGAATCACTCTATGCGCTATGTAACAGGATGACAGTTATTATAGAGACCCCCTTTCTTTTTTTCTCCATGTCAAGTCTGTTGCAGCAGCACCCTGATTCTGTTCTTGCTTTCCTTTTCTTTCTACTTCCCCTTAGACAGGTAGGCCACCTGTCTATAGTTCTTTCTGTCCCTTTATGGTGGTCTCCCTCCTCATACTGTTAATCCCATACATGCTTCGAATCGCGCACGGTTCTCTACTTGAACGCGGCGCTTGTTCGCCTTCGATACGCACATCGCGAGTGTATATATAATGCAATGTGCAAGTTGTATTTAAGATTATGAGAAACAGGCATGAATTGTAGTTTAGGTAACCTTTCCTCATCTGTAGATCCTGGAATACAGGTATTTATCCCTCTTTTGTTTGTGTAAAGATCTTCCTATGAATGTGACCTGTGTAAAGCTTCTCGTTTGAATATTCAGGCTTTATTTTCTCCCCCCCTCTCTTCTCAATGTGTAAAAAGGGACTCAGGAGACCTGCTAGTGACTCATAATTTGGCCAAGCTCCTTTTCCCTGTATTTGTCACTACGGCTCGCTCTAACTCCCTCCCTTCATAGAAAGTGTCCTAAATGCTACAAGTAACAAGCGGTCAGCCTTTAGAGTAATATTTAATTGTGACAGCCCAGTTTTGGTAGCGCTTGTATAACGCTACATTTTTTTTGGTTTAACAACAAAGAAACTTAAATATATTCCAGGAGTTATACCTGTTGGCGGTTTGTACCCGAAGTATAAACGCTGTGGCTCCTGCTTGATCGTACTACCTCTCTATAGAGCTGGCCAGCGATCTACTTCCCAATTTTATAGGTTGGTTTGAGGGGAGGAGTTTAACTGCGAGAGACAAGTTGTTATTTTTGTATTAACAGAGCAATAATGAATATTAGATGTCCTGTGATACTTAATATATTGTTCAAAGCTGTCTAATGTTAAAGCAGGGAAAAATAACATTAGAAATAGTGATGTTATAGTAGGAATATGTCGAAGTAGGTGGAGACTGTAATATCACATGGCATGCTTGCTCTATAAAAAGGATGATGTATCTTAAGGCTAGTTAGTTCGTTTTGGGTCTAGCTAAGGGCTATACCCTCTGTTCTCCTATGTGATACTTTGCTCATTTATGGAACATATATATAGTTTGGAGCTGGGCTATCTTTGAATATATGAATCCAATCTATTTTTATTTTGTCGTACAGTATGCTGATAATATTAATGGATCCTGCTGAATAAAAGCTATTTCATTTTGGTACAGCAATTGGTGTTTGTTCGTGAATCCCACACCTCTGTTACACTGTTGTGAGAAGTGGGATAGCCTTGAGATGAAGTATTGGGGAAGGAATACCAGCCCTGGTATTCAAATTACACCATGTTGGAGCTATCAGCAGCCAGCCCACCAGTCACCAGCCAACCGAGTCCAGGAGGGGTCCAGACTTGCAGAATGACCGAACTGTCCCAAATACCGCTCTTGACTGGTTTACCAGATGTACGACGATGGGAGACAAAGAAAGAAGGAATAGAGATAGAAGAAGGTGCTACAGCTCCAGAGGTAAAGGAGTCCGGAGAACAATCTCCTGAAGAGGTACCTGATCTACTACAATGGCTGTGTGTACGACAGTTGGAACTGGAGAAACAGCGAGAGGTGGATCGGCAGCAGAATGAGGCCCGATGGGCTGATACTATTAAGGCCATCCAAATGTTGGGAACAGCAGCCAGGCCACCTCCATCTAGGGAACAGGAAGGGCCTGAGGACATTAAAATCTCGAAATTAACAGACACTGATGATATCGAAGCATATATTACCACCTTTGAAAGAGTGGCAGAAGCCTGTCGGTGGCCAAAAGAACAGTGAATGGTGAGACTTGCTCCCTTTTTATCAGGGAAGGCACAATTGGCCTATAGTCAAGTGGACAGTGCCCATATTAATGACTATGATTATGTACCCCAAGCCATTTTAAAGAGATATGATATAAGTGTAGAGACCTATCGTCAATGATTTAGAACCTTTAAATATCACTCAGCAATATCCCCTCAGGAGGCTTATACCCAATTGCGGGACCTCAGTAATAAATGGTTACAACCCCACTTAAGAACCATAGAGCAAATAATGGAAGTCATTACCTTGGAACAGTTTATTAAAATACTTCGACCAGACGTGCAAATTTTGGTGAGGGAACATCGCCCTGAGACTGCCCAGAAAGCTATCGACCTTGCAGAAGATTTCATAACTGCTAGACCACCATGGATGAGACATGTAGGGACTCATGGACCCTTGCCCACAGTAAGACCTGTCACTATTACTAATTCTACTCGTATTGGGGCATCACCAGTGATTAAGGGACACATTGAAGGGACTTTGGGGACTAAAATGGGAAAGGGACTTAATCCTGATATTATTTGCCATGAATGTCAAGGGAAGGGCCATATTGAAAGGCATTGCCCACGTAAAAAGAAGGAGCAGGCGCATCTTGCTTTGGCTAACTGGGGTCATTATCTTACAACTGTAAAATTAAACGTTAATGAAGTACCTGCTTTAATAGATTCTGGGAGTAAACAGACCCTGATCCAAGCTGCTTTACTACCTGGGAAACACAGTACACAGAACACCACCAAGGTCACCTATATTCATGGGGATATACATGCTTATCCTGTACAACAGATCATCCTGGGAATTCAGGGACAAGAACAACTAATGGATGTTAGCCTAGTACCCAACCTACCTGTGCCGGTGGTAATTGGGCAGGATTATTTTGCCTTTGATTCCCTACTGGACAGAGACTCCCAGCTGTCGGCTGTAACCACCAGAGCACAAAGTAAACATGCAGCAACTTTTCCCCAGATGTTCCCTTTTGAAGAGGACATTTATAATACTCCTGGTAAAGACAAAAAATCAAAATCAAGCCGAAGGAGAGCAAAAACATTGTGGAACTGTAACAAGGACTCACATATTAACAGGGACACTATTGATGTTAAAATGGACTTTAAAGAAGAACAGACTAATGATTGTACATTACAACCTTGTTTTTCACAGGTTGTAGATGCTAAGAGCCAGGTAGACTATCCTAGGTATGTTGTACATGACCACCTTTTGTATAGAGAATGTAAGAATCCTAAAACCGGGAATATCATAGAACAATTGTTAGTACCTTCTCAATATCGTCAACAATTAATTGTGTTAGCCCATGACACCCCAATGGCAGGACATATAGGGAGAGACAAAACCCTTAGCAGACTGCTATATCGGTACTTCTGGTTAGGGATCCATGAACAGGTAGCCACATACTGTCAAACCTGTCCAGAATGCCAGAAGGTAGCCACTGTATCTAAGGAAGAAAAAGTACCCTTACAACCCCTTCCTTTAGTTGATACCCCTTTTGATCACATAGCCATGGATATCGTGGGGCTCTTACCAAAAAGTAATAAGGGCAATCGCTTCATACTGGTAGTCTGTGACTATGCCACTCGCTACCTTGCAGCCATTCCCTTACGAACAGTCACAACTCCCAGGATTGCAGAAGAACTACTAAAAATATTTAGTCGAGTAGGGATACCCAGAGAAATCCTCACAGATAGAGGTAGTAATTTACGATCTGCTCTATTAGCCCGCCTTTATCAATCATTAGGTGTTGGGGCTGTATACACCTCTCCCTACCACCCCCAAACTTATGGGCTGGTTGAAAGATTTAATAAAACTCTGAAAAAGATGATTATGAAGTATGTGCAGGATGAAGGGAAAGCATGGGATCTTAATCTTCCCTATTTTATGTTTGCATATAGGAGGTGCCCAAGCATCTACGGGTTCTCCTCTCAGTTACTTTATGGGGAGAAACTAAGGGGCCATTGGATATCATAAAGGAAAAATGGGAAAGTAAAGACTCACAAGAGAAAACTCCAAGTATAGAATATATAACTCAACTACGACAGAGATTGGCTACATACATAACCCTGGCCCATCAGAATAATACCATAAAACAGAAGGAACAAAAACAATACTATGATAGAGGAGTGGGTGGAAAACAATTTCAGCCAGGGGATAAAGTTTTATTACTATTACCATCTTCAGAAAGTAAATTGACAATGAAGTGGCAGGGACCATATGTTATACAGAAACAAATCGGCCCTGTCAATTATGAAATAGATATTCCAGGGAGGCGTAAAAGATTACAAGTATATCATGCAAATTTGCTCAAACGGTGGCATGATAGAGATGCTGTAAAAACCACCCCTAGCCTGTATGTATGCCCTGAACAGCCTACAAGTGAAATAGACCAAGCCTATCAGAGACTAGAAGGAGTTATTGGAGATGTCGAACTGATCACTGTAAATGGTGACCTGGAAAAGGGCCAAAAGGTAGAATTAGATAGGTTATTACAAGTCTTTCACAAAACTTTCTCCTGTCAGCCAGGAAAAGCAAAGGGGGTGGAACATCGAATATGTTTAAATCAACAGGTAGTCATAAGACAGAAGCCTTATCGGATCCCCGGAAAGGTGAAACTAGAGGTTATAACAGGAATAGAAAAGATGCAGGCTTTGGGAGTTATAAAACCCTCTGCCAGTGAGTGGTGTTCCCCGATGGTGATCGTGGATAAGAAGGAAGGTGGCATTCGAATTTGCATAGATTTTCGCCACCTAAATTCCATCTCAAAATTCGACGCATATCCTATGCCTCGAATTGATGATATTATAGATCACCTTGGGAAAGCTAAATATATTAGTACTCTTGATTTGACTAAGGGGTACTGGCAAATTCCCTTAAATCCTGAAGATAAAGAAAAGACAGCCTTTAGAACTCCTATTAGGCATTTTCATTTCACCACCATGCCTTTTGGACTACATGGTGCCCCAGCAACTTTTCAAAGGTTTATGGACAATCTACTTAGAGCACATGTAAAATATAGTGCTGCCTATTTGAACGATGTTGTGGTGTTCAGTCAGACCTGGGAAGAACACCTACAACACTTAGAGAATATTTTGACAACTGCCGCCCAAGCTGGATTGACCATAAACCCTACTAAATGTGCTTTAGCTATGCAGGAAGTAAAATATTTGGGGTTTCGAATCAGTAAAGGGCAAATAAAACCTGATGTTGGGAAAGTAGATGCCCTAGCAAATAGTCCCCATCCACTTATGAAACACCATTTAAGATCTTTTCTAGGACTTGCTGGCTATTATAGAAGATTTGTGTCAAATTTTTCAACTATAGCAAGCCCCCTCACTGATTTAAAGAAAAAAAAACTCCCATCTGTAGTAAAGTGGACTCCAGAATGTGAAAAGGCTTTCTGTACCCTAAAGGGTTACTTATGTGCATCTCCTGTATTAACAAGTCCCGATTTTACTCTTCCATTCATCTTACAAATGGATGCCTCTAACACTGGTATTGGGGAGGCACTAACTCAAATAATTGGAGGAGAAGAGCACCTCATAATATATATCAGTAGAAAACTACATAGTAGAGAAATTAAATATTCTACGATTGAGAAAGAATGTCTAGCTCTAAAGTGGGCTATAGAGGCATTAAAATTTTATTTGTGGGGTGCAGAGTTTGAGATTTGGATGGATCACAACCATTTGTGCTGGCTCCACGCCATGAAAGAGAAAAATCCTCGTATCATGAGGTGGTACCTGGCTTTACAGCCGTATAAATTTACTGTTAAACATAGAGCCAGGTCTGCGAATAAGAATGCGGACTTTATGTCCCGATTTGGAGCAGGACTGTATGAAACAGACCTCAAGGTGATGAATAGTTTAGCGTCATAGGAAAGGACTGGATGTTTTAGCTATTTTTGTTTGTTATGTCTTTAGTATTGAATAGGGACCCCGAGGTGGAGCTTCCGAGAGTGGGTGGGCTGAAACTCCATCTCTCTAAGGAGAAATCTAAACAATTGAGTTTTTGATGTTAATAGAGCTATAAAGATAATAAAACCCATAGTTTGGGTTTTCTCTTAGGCGGGGAGGAGTATGTAACAGGATGACAGTTATTATAGAGACCCCCTTTCTTTTTTTCTCCATGTCAAGTCTGTTGCAGCAGCACCCCTGATTCTGTTCATGTTTTCTTTTTCTTTCTACTTCCCTTAGACAGGTAGGCCACCTGTCTATAGTTCTTCTGTCCTTTATGGTGGTCTCTACCCTCTCATACTGTTAATCCTGTACATACGCCTCGATCGCGGAGACGTACTCTACCTCGAACGTGTGCATGTTCGCCCTCTCGGATATGCACATTGCGATGGTATATATAATGTGCAATGTGCAAGTTGTATTTAAGATTATGAGAAACAGGCATGAATTGTAGTTTAGGTAACCTTTCCTCATCTGTAGATCCTGGAATACAGGTATTTATCCCTCTTTTGTTTGTATAAAGATCTTCCTATGAATGTGACCTGTGTAAAGCTTCTCGTTTGAATATTCAGGCTTTATTTTCTCCCCCCCTTCTTCTCAATGTGTAAAAAGGGACTCAGGCGACCTGCTAGCAACTCAAAATTTGGCCAAGCTCCTTTTCCCTGTATCTGTCACTACGGCTCGCTCTAACTCCCTCCCTTCATAGAAAGTGTCCTAAACGCTACAAGTAACAAGCGGTCAGCCTTTAGAGTTATATTTAACTGTGACAGCCCAGTTTTGGTAGCGCTTGTATAACGCTACATTTTTTTTTGCTTCAACAACAAAGAAACTTAAATATATTCCAGGAGTTATATCTGTTGGCAGTTTGTACCCGAAGTATAAACGCTGTGGCTCCTGCTTGATCGCACTACCTCTCTATAGAGCTGGCCGGCAATCTACTTCCCAATTTTATAGGTTGGTTTGAGGGGAGGAGTTTAACTGCGAGAGACAAGTTGTTATTTTTGTATTAACAGAGCAATAATGAATATTAGATGTCCTGTGATACTTACTATATTGCTCAAAGCTGTCTAATGTTAAAGCAGGGAAAAATAACATTAGAAATAGTGATGTTATAGTAGGAATATGTGGAAGTAAGTGGAGACTGTTATATCACATGGCATGCTTGCTCTATAAAAAGGATGATGTATCTTAAGACTAGTTAGTTCGTTTTGGGTCTAGCTAAGGGCTATACCCTCTGTTCTTCTATGTGATACTTTGCTCATTTATGGAACATATATATAGTTTGGAGCTGGGCTATCTTTGAATATATGAGTCCAATCTATTTTTATTTTGTTGTACAGCACGCTTATAATATTAATGGATCCTGCTGAATAAAAGCTATTTCATTTTGGTACAACAATTGGTGTTTGTTCATGAATCCCACACCTCTGTTACACGCTATAGGGTTTTTTCACAGGTAGTGATCTTGTATTCCAAGCAGCCATTTTAGATGGGAATACTAATACTTTATACTACTGTAATCATATTGTCTATAGGGCCATTTCACAGGGCAGCCATCTTCTATTCCTGATGGCCATTTTACATGGAAATACCAAATACCTATACTAACTGCAAACAAACCTGTCATGTAGGGCATCTCACTAATCACCATCTTTGTCCCCCCTTTTTGTCATCCAGAGAAAATGATGAGGATAGCAAGGAAATGCAGGACCTACTGTTTGGCATTGACAGATCAACTGAGCCATTTCTGCTGCAGATACTATAAAACAGTCAGACACAGGCAATAGATCCTACCAAGACCCTACTACTGCCTGAGTCATGGGCCCTCTCGTACCTCCCATCCCAGCCAACTACTCATATGGCAGACACATCATCTATTACATTACAGAACCAGCAGGTTATTCAAGCTCAGCAGGGATTCATGGCTGCCATGCTGAAGGAACTGGAAGAAATTGCTGGTCAATGCAACCCAACTTCCACAGACCCTGCACCAACCAACCTTACACTACCTGCTACCCCTAGATCTGGTGCAGGTGCATCTTGTCCTGCAAGTTCACCACCAGACATCAACCCTCTAGACAGTATGGAAGAGTTAGACAAAGAATACGAGGGCAAACCAGCCACAGAGCAGGACCCTCAGTTGCTCACTGCCAAAAATCTGCTTCCCACCACATTATACCCATGGTGGGGTCTGAGTTACTGACATCACTGCCACAGTCCAAGCTCATGCCTTGCCTACTCCCTGCAGCAAAACAAACCAATACCTTCCCAGTCTGTGGAGCTACTGATGAAGTCATGTCAAAGGAATGGGAAGCTACAGAACCAGCATGCATACTGGAATGCCAGTCATGGGACAAGATGTTCCCACTCCAAGTGGACAAACTGAAACTGTGGTGTACAGCACCTACAGTGGACCTTGAAGTCATTGCACTAAACAAGAAAACTGTGCTGCCCTTGGAGGGCACCTTGGGACTCAAGGAGCCCACAGATAGGAAAATAGAAGACCTACTTAAAAAGAGGTTCTGATTAACAGGCATGGGTGAGGGCCAGCAACCATGGCCATTGATGCCACAAGAGCCCGTCTGCCATGACTGTAAGATGCACTCACCGATATGACCCCCCAAGTTACTGGAGGCACAACTTATGCAGTAGTCTATACAAACAACCAAATACAGTACACAGGAGACATGGCGGTAGATTCATTAAAGATCAATTCTAGGGGTCCAGCCATTTCAACAGGACAAGAGTCCTATGGCTTAAACTATGGGATGCTGAAAATGAGTCCAAGGCAATGCTGCACAAATTACTGTTGAAGGGCTTTCTACTGTTTGGAGAAGGCCAGGCCAAATATGTCAAAGCCAAAAAATACCTGTACAAGGCAAAAATTCAAGGTCTATGTACTTTCCGGCTAGTCACAGATTTCTTACAACTGGAAACATTCAAGGCAGATGCCACACACAATATGGCAACAAGAACAGCAGACACTATAACAACTATCAATCTGCCAGCAGCAATATATTATGAGGCTGGGGGCTAACATGCAATGATGCAGTACATGGTCACAAAATTAAACTGCAATGCAGTCTGTATACCTACTTCAAAGGTTGATCCTGTCATAAAAAGCATTCTTCTTGGGGTCACAGGCAAATTCTTTCTTCCATTTACCTAGGTGCAAATTAGCACATGAGGCGCAAAATATGTGTCTATAGCCAAAAAAGGGACCAAATAATGTAAAAACAGATTTCTTGCTGGGGGGTATGAACAGGTTATGTTACTAAAACTCTGGAAGTGGCTTGACTGACGGAAGGATCTTCACTACTTTAGAAAACAACTGGAAATAGAGAAACTCCACCTCAGTTTAATTTTGTGACCAGGTACTGAATGCAGGCCAGAATGGTTAAAAAGTTTATTGTGAAAAATTGATTCCTTCTACCTATAACCCTATTTTGGCGAATGTTAGACAACATCAGCCAAGAACTATTTACAAGCGTACATCTAATTTAGGGGACAATTTAGTGCATAGTCTTCACAAAGACTTGATTGCCATCTCTCCCATTGGACAACCATATCTGTGAGAGATGCAAGTTCTTCCATGTAACGCTCAAAACAAAAACATTTTACAATTGCTTATGCTAAGAAAAGTTGTGAAATAACTCATCAATTGCAACACTCAAAATGTCATTTATTTTGCAGTTTATAATTGTGGAGGATCTTACATGGCCAAAATGACCCATTTAAATAAGGATAGGATGACATCTGTGAGCAATTGAGAAAAAGGACTGGTCCAATACCCTTGTGCAGCATGCTAATTCACAAACCAATACTGAAGATCACCAGTTTAAAGTCTGTGAGATCAAGGAAGCTTTACTAGGAAGGAGAGATGAGGATTGTGATGCCTTAATACTTAAAAGGGAGGCCTTGTGCAGCTTGGTGCACTTTATGCTGCTGGGTTTAGTGACTGCAGTGATGTTGTTGCCTTTTATTAGATGGTGTATGAATTTGATAATCTGGTGAGATACTATATATTTATTAATTTATCCGCTTTTGTCCTTTGCTAATTTTTGTTTTCAGATGCAGCACACTCTTTGTATTGTGTGGAAATTAACCTACCATGATGCAAAATCAAGAAGATATAATTAGCACCTGTTGTACCAAAGGACATTAGCATTATAGCATGGTCCTATGTATCGCTTGCACCTGTATATTGGAAAAGCTGCTAAAACATCATTTTAATATGTTTTGTACTTGGATCATATTTTGTATCACCTACTGGTTTCATTGTATTAAGAAGCTAATAAATGTTACACTTTAATCACACCATATAAGGGATGATGTCAGACAGCCACATACAGGCCCTTGACAAAGCCAAGAATGAAACTGGCTGAGAAGTTTCTGTGTTGGCAGCCTAGCTGCTATGGAAATGCTGTGAGTTACACTGTTTTGGACATTTTTCAATATGAGTTCTGCATTGAACTGATAAGAAATAAATCAATTGTTTAAACAAGAAGTTTGAGAGCTGGTGCTGCTTTTATGGGTTACATGCTGTTTGTTTGGAGAGCATGGCTTTCAACAGTCGAGGAGCTCTTTGTTGTTGCCTGCAGTTATATTAGAAGCACTTCTGTAAAAACAGTTATCAGTTTTGCAAAACCAAATAGTGCCTTCCTGGTCATTATACAGTACATGTCAAGCAAAAAGAAATAATTTTGACCATTAGGACAGAGTAAGAATGCACCAAGAGAAAGATCCGTTCACCGTTAGCACTCTCCATGTTGCTTTTTTTGTTTGCTGTACTGCTTTTTGTCGAATTGTGCTGGGCATCATCCTGGTAGTCTCTTCCACCAGGTTTTCTTCACCCAGGACACCAGCAATATGGACTATAATACACTGGAATGCACATAGCAGCTGTGTCTGTCACTGTGTGGAGTCAGAAAATGTCCTCAATCCCTACCTGTTTCAGACTCTCCTGCAACCTGCAGCCACCAAAGTGGCAGTATTACAAAGAGAGTTAGCAGTTTTCCCTCACTTAAGAAGAACGGTGGCCCCTGGGATGCTGCATTCTTCTCATCCCTGGCTGTCCCCTAACATCCTGGATTTGTTCCTGACCCAGGGTTACCAGCACCATGATTGGCAGTACTGCCACTCTGTGCTGACAGGCTAATTCTTGCCAATTTACTTCAAATCCAAAAATGTTTCTAATGCAAAGACAGACAAATTAAAATGCCATCATCCAAAATCAGGACTGATTATCTTCTATGGAGTTTTTCTCCTTCCATAGTCAGAAATGGGTTCTGGAGTAAAGTAGGTGTTTCTACTGCTGGACTGAAACATTTAGGAGGTAGATGCACCAAAATTAGCAGACAGACTAAATTATTAATTTTTAAAAGTAGCCATTTATTACTATTTTTGAAAGGCTATGCCTCTAGTTCAATGGGGTGAGCAACCAGCCATGCCCCCTTCCTGAGCTATATAAGCAGTTCCTCCCAGCTTCCTTCTGAAACACTCTTTCTTTGCTGGCCGGAGGATCTTTCAGTCTGTCTTCTCTCCTGGGCCTGCCCCCCCGCATTGCTGTGCTTTGGGCTCTGCTTGGTTTGTTCTGGACTTCTGTTTTTTGTGTTCTCCTGCTTTTGGTTTGTACTGCTTTACCTCTGGTTCCTAGGTGCTTCATTTTGAGCTTGTTTCCTTCCTCTTCCTGTACTTGTCTTTGCTTTGTTTGTTTCTTTTGGGCTTTCTACTTTTATAGCACCATGTGTATACATTGTTTATTTGTGCATCAGGGGTTATATATTGTTGTTTACTTACCTTAAGCTGCCCTGTGTCTGTGCTGTCAGGCTCCATTTACTTAGCAGATTTTGCAAACCCTCAGTAAACTGCATTACTATTGTATGTTTCAGCCTCAACTGTTGTTTTCCTGCCTGATGTCTCCTGTGCTTTCCACCTAAATTATTTGCACCTGATTCAGGCTTCACTCACTGCCTCTCACTGCCTGAACATCTGCCACTCCCTGTTGTGCCATGTGTGTTCAGCTGCTCTGCTCTTACTTCACACAGTGCTAGCTCAGTGCATTCAGTATTGGAGTTCATTGTGCTCTGCTCAACTTATTTAGTGTTTGCTCAGCCAGGCCCAACTGCTACATTGCTATACTGAAACTTTCAGCTACTACATTAGCTGCCTGGTCCTGACTTTCAGCTGCAGGCGTTTTAGCAGTTTTGTTTCTGAATTTAACTATTTTGAATCTTTCAGTCATTAATTTGCTTCCCCTGTTCGCATTACTCTGGCAGCTTGCCAACCTGTGACTTGTCCTTCACTAGGACCTTGCCAGTAAAGGATCCTCTTTTGGGGGTTCCTACCCTATCAACATTACAGTTACGATTTGGTCTTATGATGCTCAGCTTGTGGCTTACCTATTATTCCCGTGGTGGAGGACTGCAATGTCACGCTGGGGCATCGTGGCTCCAATTAGCAGTCGCACGCTTCATGTAAGCTATATTATTTTGCCCTGCTTTCTTGCCTACATGGCTTTCAGTTATCCTTGCATAAATCATTAACCTCACAGCCTACATGGCCTTCAGATGTTCATTGCATTCCATTACTGTGCTGCATGCTCTTTACTGGATTAACCTGTTTCCGCCTTAATGGCATTTATGGTATTCATGCCAATCTTATCAATTCACTATTCATGCTGAAATCATAGCAATAAAATGCTTTTATGTAAACTATGATTGCTCCTTTATGGAGCTTGTTACCAAGCATATACGTAATTCAGCTTACCTACTATTTTCTCAGAAGAAGCCAGAAGGGGAAGGAAGGAAACATATTCAATTCAGTGCTTTAGAGTAACTGGTAATTGCTATTTTTCTTTTAAACTTAGATTGAGGGCTTTTAGTGACACTATAATTTCTTTGTTGTCTTTACTTATAATTGTTTTTGGGCTGTTGAAAATTTAAAACATAGTGGTGGTGTAATTCTGTGCTGTCTTTAATTGCTGCAAATTTTATCTTGGCTTGTCTGACTGCCCTGTAGTTGGGTAAAGGGTGTTAATTGTCTGGCCTCTGACCTCAGCTACGTGATAACTGGAGGTGGGGCTTAGTCAGAGTTGAAGTAGCAAGTAGAGTTCATTTTCTCAGAAGAAGCCAGAAGGGGAAGGAAGGAAACATATTCAATTCAGTGCTTTAGAGTAACTGGTAATTGCTATTTTTCTTTTAAACTTAGATTGAGGGCTTTTAGTGACACTATAATTTCTTTGTTGTCTTTACTTATAATTGTTTTTGGGCTGTTGAAAATTTAAAACATAGTGGTGGTGTAATTCTGTTCTGTCTTTAATTGCTGCAAATTTCACCCCCTCCCTCCCCCAACTCTTAATTATATGCCCTGTTAAATCTGATTGACAGGAGCTAAACACAGGGTATAGTAAGGGTGTGAAGTAGGAGGGGCATAAGGGAAGAAGCCCACCCAGCAGCACAAGTGTTTTGATTCATTTATTTATTTATTGTTTTTTTTCTTTAAAAAAAATTATCTGAGGATCAGTGGCAGGATTTTTAGGACAGTAAATTAATAAAAGGGAACTAGGAGAGCTTCAGTAGCAGACAAGTAGTGGAACTGCAGTATAATGGGGAGGAGGCAATGCAGTGGCTGTGGGGCAGCCATATTCAGGCAGACCTTCTGGACACTGAGGTGCTGCCCTATCTGTGTGCATCTCTCTGGACTGCGGGAGGAGGTAGCCAGACTCAGAGCAGAAGTAAACTGGGTCAGGAGTACCATCACCCCTATCCAGGGACCACCCAGTCCAATGCAACTGCCTCAAAGGGTGCCAAGAACGAGGAGCACTTGGATGACAGTGGGCTCAGGGAGGGTTAGAGTGGTCAGGAAAAGGCACATCCCAGATCCTATTCCACTCAAGAACTCATATGCAACACTGGCAAATGAGGACAACCAAATAGAGGTACCCAGAGAAGTGGAAGGAAAGGATGTGGAGGTTAGCCAGGGAGGTGACCTCAGCGGGGAAAGCAATGGACCCCAGAGGAGGAGGAAGCAAATCCTGGTGGGGGACTCCATCATAAGAGGGATCCAGCTAGGGACACAGGAGGGGGAGGACAGGGAGGTGAGGTGCCTACCAGGTATCACGGCATGGAGGGATGGAAGGAAGATCCTGGGGATCACTGGGAAGGCAAGACGGGAGGGTGAGCTGGATGTCATTATCCACCTAGGTACTAATGACCTGGCAAATGGGGAGCCAAAGGAAGTTCAGGAAGAGTTTAGAAAACTGGGAGGGTCTCAAAAGGAGCTACTTCTGTCACTTTCTCAGAAGTACTACCTGTGAGAGGCAAGGAAAGCATAGGAGTGCATGCACCAGGAACTTTAACTTATGGTTGAAGAACTGGTGCTGTGGAGGAAGTGTTTGATTCATTGGTGACTGGGGACCCACCTGGAAGGATGGAGGTTTGTTCAAGCCTGACGGCCTGCATCCATCCTGGAGGAATCAAGACTCAATGATAAGTTTAAATGCTACATTGACAAGCATTTAAACAAGCAAAGGGGGGTGGCCAGCAAGGAGGGTACCTATTGCTCACCCCCACAGCTAGCAGTGGAACCAATGAACCAGAGGAGGGCTATCTCTGCAAAGCAGTGTGCAAAAGATGGAGATTAGTGCCCAAGAGGTGGATAAGCAGAAAAGGGGCAAAATTCAGCAGAAGGGCAGAGCAAGGAGAACCAGGGATAAATGACAACCAAGGAAGGGGCTGGAGTAGAACAGAAACAGTCTAGGGAGGTCAAATCATGGAAAGCCATGTGTGCAAATGCCAGGAGCCATAGCAACAAGATGGAAGATCTGGAGGCTGTCATGGCAGCAGTCAGACTGGACATTGTGGCCATCACTGAAACCTGGTGTAATGATAATCACGACTGGGAGATGGCCATACCTGTCTACAACATATTCAGAAGAGACAGAGCAGGCAGGAAGGGAGGAGGAGTGGCACTGTATGTGAAAAATGACATAAGGGCCACAGAGATCCAGGAGGAACAAAATGGGGGAGAGATACTGTGGGTTAAGCTGGAAAGGAAAATCTTGACAGCCATCCGCACAGGTGTGGTCTATAGACCACCAGCACAGGAGGAAGAAACAGATAGGGAGCTGATGCTAGCCATCCAAAGGATGGCAGACAAGGGTGAGGTAGTACTGGTTGGAGACTTCAATATTCCAGACGTGGACTGGAGCATCCCAGCAGCAGCATCAACTAGGAGCAGATTTATCCTGGACTCCCTTCAGGGTGCCTTCCTCAAGCAACTGGTTATGGAACCAACTCGGCAGAAGGCAATACTGGACCTTGTGCTCACAAACAGGGACAGTGTGATGGGGGTAACAGTGGGGAGCACCTGGGAAACAGTGACCACCAGTCATTGTGGTTTGAAATCACAGAAAGAGCAGAACCAAACCACACAAAAACACGTATCCTGGATTTTAGGGGGGCAGACTTTGGGAAAATGGGGAGATACCTGAAAGAGGCATTAAGGGGAATGGGACAGGAATCAGGGGTTGAGGAACAGTGGGCAGTATTTAAAATGGGGATTACAAGAACAACAGAATTATGCATTAAGCAGGTTAGCAAGAGGAAAAGGAAGAGGAGACCATTATGGTTTTCCAAAGAGGTAGCAAAGAAAGTGAAAGCCAAAAGATTGCATTCAGGCAATACAAAAGACACAGGCAGAAGGATAGGGAAAAGTACCAGGAGAAGCAAAGGGAGGCAGGAGGTCAGTAAGGAAGCCAAAGCTCAGACAGAAGAGCACATTGCAAAATCAGTGGGTAGGGGACAAAACCTTTACAGGTACATAAGTGAAAAAGAAAGACAAAGGGAGGGATAGTGAGACTGAAGGGGAGGATGGGGGCCACGTGGAGGATGACAACAGTAAAGCTGACATATTGAACAGGTATTTTGCTCAGTCTTTACTGAGGAAGAGGATGGTAATGGGTCTGAAGAGAGTACAAGGGGTGAGAATGGTGCAGAAATGGACACAAGTCCCTTTACACGAGAAAGGGTCCTGAAGGAACTGGAAGTAATAAGAGTTGATAAAGCAATGGGGCCAGATGGGTGCACCCCAGGGTCCTTAAAGAACTAAGAGAGGTGGTGGCTGAACCTCTGGCTATCCTGTTTAGCCGATCACTGGAAACAGGGGAGGTACCCAAAGACTGGAGGACAGCAGATGTAGTCCCCTTATACAAAAGTGGGAACAAAGAGGAAGCAGGGAACTACAGACCAGTCAGCCTCACCTCAGTAGTGGGGAAGATCATGGAAGCACGACTGAAGGAGAGATTGGTAGAACATCTGGTTGTCAATGGACTACAGGACCCAAGGCAGCATGGTTTCACCAGGGGGAGGTCATGTCAGACCAACCTCGTTGAATTTTTGACTGGGTGACTAGGGAGGTGGATCAGGGGAGGGCGGTGGACATGGCCTATCTGGACTTCAGCAAGGCCTTTGACACTGTGCCACATAGAAGACTATTACACAAACTGGGGAATATGGGTGAGGCAGGACAGTAGTGTGGTGGGTAGGTAACTGGCTGGGTGGCAGGACACAGAGGTGGTGGTAAATGGCTGTCACTCCACAGGGGAAGAGTGACCAGTGGGATACCACAGGGATCAGTGCTGGGACCGGGTCCTGTTCAACATCGTCATCAATGACATTATGCAGGACCTAGAAGGCAGAATTTCACTGTTCGCTGATGACACAAAGCTCTGTAACAGAGTAGACACACCAGAGGGTGTAGACAGAATGAGAAGGGACCTGCAGAAACTTGAAGAATGGTCAGGGTTTGCAGTTGAAATTCAATGCAAAGAAGTGCAAGATAATGCATATGGGCACAAAACCCTGGCACAATATATCAGTTGGGGGTGAGGATATAGCATGCACTAAGCAGGAAAGGATCTTGGGGTTATCATCTCTGATGACCTCAAGGTGAGGGGAAACAGTGTGACAAGGCAGCAGGTAAAGACAAATAGGATGCTGGGATGTATAGGCAGGGCATCACCAGCAGGAAAAGGGAGGTCATAATTCGCGCTATACAAGACACTAGTGAGGCCCCACCTGGAGTACAGTGTACAGTTCTGGAGACCATACTCACGTAAGGACATAGACAGGGTAGAGAAGGTTCAGAGGAGGGCAACAAAGATGGTGCATGGATTGCATCACAAGTCCTATGAAGACAGGTTGAAGGAACTGAACATGTACTCCTGGAGGAGAGGAGGGAGAGGGATATGATAGAGACATACAAGTATCTTACAGGGAGGAACAGGGTGCAGGAAAACACTATTATTAAGCCAAAAGATGTTCCAGGACTAGAGGGCATGGGATGAAGTTGGAAGGAGGACGATTCAGAGGAAACATGAGAAAGAATTTCTTCACAGAACGGGTGGTGGACAAGTGGAACACCTGCCAGAGGAAGTGGTGGGGGCTGAAACAATCACGGGATTTAAGAATGCATGGGATAGACATAAAGGAATTCTGGAGGTCAGGGGTAAGGGGCAACAGACTTCTAGGAAAACAAACTGAACTTACAAGCTCAAATGGGCAGACTGGGTGGGCCATAGGCCCTTATCTGCCGACACTGTCTATGTATCTATGTATCTATGTATCTATGCAATATATCATGCTTACCTATGCTGCTGCCCATTCTATTGCTGTTGCAAATCCTGCTACATATTTCCTATCTGCTAAACCTCATTGATTCACTTACATTAAACCTCATTGATTCAGTCACTGGCATCACAGCCTCTCACAAACACCTACCTTGTATGTCACCATCAATTCATTTTCCATAATGGAACTGGTTGGCTTGTTTTCTGCTGATTGCCCTGGATTATTTAGGGCATCTAGGCAAAGCCAGACGTGGTTGCTGCCCATTTCCAGGGGAACCACCAGACCGAGTGGTCAGGTAACCCGAGGGGCTACACCACCTTTTACACCTCTTCCGGCAGTGCTGTGCAATGCCAGGTCGATCAGAAACAAGACAGCAATTATTGCTGCCTTGATTTCATCGGGTCGACTGGCTTGCATAACGGAGACCTGGGTGGGAGATGATGCTGGCCCTGTTTTTGAGGCTGCAGTCCCCCAGGTTACTACTGCTGTGCACTGCCCCAGAGAAATCGCAGGGTGGCGGTGTAGCCATTGTTTCTAAATCTAGCCTGACCTTCACTGCACTCGGTGGGAACCCCGGTTCGCTTGAGTGTGTGGCCATCCGTGGAGGACTCGGCATTGGATGCAGGATCCTCCTCATCTATCACCCTCCTGGCCTGATGGGGAGTTTCCTGCAGGAATTTGCCGAGTTTGTTGTCGGCGAGACGTTGGATTCCCCTAGATGTGTTTTTCTAGGGGATTTCAATGTCTGGGCTGAGGATAAAGCTCAAAGGTGTACCAGCGAATTTTTGCAAAATATGTCCTTATTAGGGCTTTTGCTGTTTGTTGATGCACCTACCCATCAGGATGGCCTCACATTGGACCTGGTGTTCTCACTAGGGATTGAGATTTTGGATCTCATGATTGATCAGGTATTCTGGTCTGATCATTGCACCGTGAGGTTCATGCTTGGGGCTCCTGCCATAAGTTTCTCCCCTGCTGAGATGATTTGCTGCCGCCCTCTAGGCGATCTTACTCCTGAGGGTTTTATGGCGGCAGTCGATTTATCTAGTATAGGTGGTGTATGCGTCGGAGCTGTTGATGTCAGTGTGGATACCTATAATAAGGTGCTATCTGACACCATCAACTCCTCTCACCTATCTGTGTATGACCCAGATCTCTGTACCTGAGGTCTCCATGGTATGATGGAGATCTCAGGGAAATGAAGAAGATGGGTCAGAGATTAGAGCGCTGCTGGAGGAAGTCCCACCTGGAGACGGACAAACTGGTCCTGCGTGCGCATTATTGCATATCAGGAGGCAATCAACCGAAAGAAGACAGTATTTCTGTCTCGGGAGATTGGTGCTGGGAGAAACCGATCAGCTTCACTCTTCCGGACTGTTGACAGACTTCTTCATCCTGTCTGCCTTCAGCCCGGAAGAGTTTCCTCAAATGAGGATTGTGAGGATTTTGCTCAGTTTTTCTCGGACAGGGTGTCTTTGATCCAGCGGGAGGTTTCTTCAGCCAGCAATACCATTGCTGTCAGTGGTTGCCAGTTATGTGCTGAGTGCACTCCGCCTAGTTGGGGAGAGTTTAGGCCAGTGGAGGTCCGTGAGGTTATTGAGGTGGCAGTCAATCTGATGCATACCTTTTGTGAACTGGACCCAGTGCCAACGCGTTTCTTAATGAGATGCATTGACTCTGTTGGCCCGGTGTTTGCCCTGATTGTCCGGTGTTCCTTAAGTCAGGGTGTCTTTCCGGATGCCTTGAAGAAGGCTCTGGTTAGACCCCTTTTAAATTAATCTTCTTTGGACCCGGAGGTCAGGGCAAATTACTGTCCTATATCCAATCTCCCATTTTTGGGGAAGATTGTTGAGAACGTGGTATCGCTTCAGTTGAAGGAACATCTCATGACTCACGAGTTATACGATCCTCTCCAGTCAGCTTTTTGGGCCAGACATAGCACTGAAACTGCGTTAGTTCGGGTGCAAAATGACCTCCTCAGGGCTAGAGACCAAGGGGACAAGACAATTCTTGTTCTCCTTGATCTCTCTTCAGCATTCAATACTGTGGACCATTGTGTGTTGCTTCTCCACCTGAGGGAATTATGTGGCCTCACCGGTATTGTCATCAAGTGGTTTGAGTCCTTTCTCACCAATAGGAGACAGCGAGTTGTGATGGGAAATTTCTCATCAACACCCTGCCTCCTTTTGCGTGGAGTCCCTCAGGGTTCGGTGTTGGCCCCAATGTTGTTCGCAGTATATATGCTGCTCCTGGGGGGGATCATTGGAAAGCATGGTCTGAGTTTTCATTGCTGTGCCGATGATACTCAACTATACTTATCCTTTGCCCCAGGAACATTCAACGCAGTGGATGTGTTAAATATCTGTCTGGCTGAGATTAGCAACTGGATGGCCTCCAGCTGGCTTCGACTGAACCCTGACAAGACTGAGGTATTGGTAGTGGAGTCGAACAGAGTTCGTGATGGGATGGCCTCTGACTCTGCAACTGGCCTTGTGCTAGGAGATGCGTCATTGATGGCCTCCCCTTGGGTGTGAAATCTTGGCATGATGTTTGACAGGAATCTGTCCATGAAAGTTCAGATATCTTCCGTGGTCCATTCTTGTTTTTTCCATCTTCAAAACATTGCCAGGATTAAGCCCCTTGTTCCGTCTCTGGACCTCCCTACCTTGATACATGCCTTAGTCACTTCTAGGCTTGACTACTGTAATGCTCTCTATCTCAGGGTCTCCGAGGGTTCTCTTCGCAGACTGCAGCTAGTGCAAAATGCTGCTGCCTGGCTTTTGACTGGGCAGAGTAAATTCTGTCACATTACACCTGTGTTGCGCGAATTGCACTGGCTGCCTGTCAGGTGGAGAGTGCTCTTCAAGGTGGGGTTTCTCACCTATAAGGCCCTACATGGACAGGGCCCTGGTTACCTGTCAGCTCTCCTGGTACCTTCTTCCTCTTCCCGTAATCTCCGCTCCTCTAGTGGTGGCCTTCTAGCTGTTCCAAGAGCGAGACTAAAATCTTAGGACAATCGAAAGCATTTAGTGTTGCCACCGCTCTTGAACTCCTGCACAGCTGTAGTTAGGGAGGCCCCCACTATAACTGCCTTTAAGGTTCGCCTGAAGACCTTCTTATTTTCGCAAGCTTTTGGGGTTTAATTTTGTTTATTTATATTTATTATATTCTTTTATATATTTATGTGGTATGAAATGCTGTGCAGTTATTGTGCGGTGCCCAGAGCTTTCTGGATTGGGCATCTTTTTAAATAAACATGACTTGACTTGACTTGATTATCAAACCAAATGCTGGCTCACACTACAGCCTCCTACATCACCCAGGCCCCACCATAGTAGTTTTAGAGGTTTCAGAGTTCACTCGCAACTTTACAATCTCGTGGTTGCAGAGTTCGCTCACAACCTTTCAAGGCCTGCTAGCTCATCTGTGGCAGATGGGTTCGACCGGCCTCCTCCTATCAAGCACTCAAAGTTGATTCACACTCTCATTCATAAATCAGGGGCATGTCAACCATGTCCATTCCCTTTTCTGGCTCTGGGCTTGCCCTGTAAGCTGACAGTCACACTCTGCACTCACAAAGTCCACACCTTGAGCGTATGAACCTCGGGGTGGGGTCCTGCCGAGGGGTGGACCCTCATAGCCCAAGAGTCCATGTTTGGCAATGGTGAAACTATGGCACCTTCAAAAGCTATTCTCCCTGCAACCGCATTCATTTTGCCCAGTTTGATTTAGACTGTAGGCCAGCTGAGTGCCTCAGCAGTTGTTGCTCTCCTCCTCCTGTCTTGTGGGCCTGTTCCCACCTGGTGTACCCATTGCTGCAGAGGCCTCTTTCAACCCTTCACAGCATTCCCATTAGAGGGATCATTACAGCTTTCCAGCAAACTGTAATATGTCCTCCTCTTTGATTGGATTTCTAAATTGCAGCAGCAGAGCCATCACTAAATAAACTACCCCTAGCTTGGATGGAAAGTGACCTAGGCATTGGAACCCCAGAGGTTTCCTCCTGTTAGAAGGGTTTTTTTTTCCTCTCCTCCATGCCAAAGGTCATAATGTGTAATTAGTTGTTTATAGTATATTTCCTAGTTGCCTTAGGTAGGTTTCCACTGTTAGATGGGGATGAATGGTGGTTCTACTCACTGTTTCCTCTCTCCTTAGGATACCCCTGAAGTCATCAGTTCAATCCATTTTATCAGTGTAGTCCTGACAGCCTGGGCATATCATTTTTGTCGCATCAAGCTGTCTTGTTGCTGTCAATCTGCTTCTCTATCTCGTAGTCAACATTTACTGCTCAGTGTTCTTTTTGGGGTTCCTTCCTATGGTACCTTTAGCCAAGGGAATCTTTCCCACAGAACATCTAGGGGTGGAACCCTCATTGATGGTTCCTTGCCTTCAGTTCCCCTACAAGGTGATAATTCCCTATGAATAGAGAGTGCAAATGGCCAAATAGTCATTGCAGCTGCACAAGCATAACACTACCCTGGTTGCATAGGTCCATTGAACTGAAAGGCCTGTAGTTCAATGGAGTGAGAAACCAGTCATGCCCCCTTCCTGAGCTATATAATCAGTTCCTCCCAGCCTCCTTCTGAAGTACTTATTTTTTGCCCCACCATCTTCTCCTCCTCCTTCAGTGGTACACCTCTTTCCATGGGGAGGGTGGGGGCGCTCCTTCCTAAGGTACCTTTAGCCAAGGGAATCTTTACTGTGGCACCTATAGGGATGGAACCCTCTGCAAGGGTTCCTTGTCATCAGTATCCCTACAGGGCGGTAATTCTCTGTGGAATAGAGAGTGAGAATGGCCAAACAGTTATCACAGTTGCACAAGCATAACCCTACTCTGGTTGCGTAGGCCCATTGAATTAAAGTATTTTTCTTTTTTCTCCTGTTCACTAGAAAGTTTATTACTTGGTAGTGGTAGGTTTGCTACATAGAACAGTTATTTATCTGACAGTTGACATGTCTATCTCTGTTTCTTCTCATTCCTCATCAGTATTGTGACTTTATTGACTGTGGCATCCCTATTAATCAGTCAGTCACCTCCTGAATGGCCATTTCTGAGCAGATATGAAATCAGAGTCAGTGGCCTCCTCCCCATACTCCTCCAAGGCTCTACTCAAAGTCCACACTACTCATGTTTGCTCCTGTTATTAACTCTGCTCTCCACTTACTTTTTCGAAAGTTTTTATCGTGCTGATTGTGCCATTCCCATGGCACTGTACTATAATACGATGCCACTCTTTGTAACTGAATTTCTTCTTCATACTAAATTGCCTTTAATTCTTTATGCTTCTCTATGTACACCTCCCTCAGGGCAGCTCTGGAAATTAGATGTTTTCCAGTCAAGTAGGCCTTTCCTGATGAACCTCTTTCAATAAATAAACAAACAAGCAAACAAACAAACAAAATGCTGATGAGAGATGAAGGGGAATAGAACTGGATATGTCAGCTTCCGGGTAGAGTGCTGCTCTGCATCTCACCCCTCGTATTGACAGGTAGAAAATCTTCCATTTAACAAAATGGAAAATAAAAAGCACCTCAAATATAAAAAGTAATTGCTGACTAATTTGAAAAGTAATAATAATTACAGGAAGTATTCTAGCTGTTTCATACATCAGTGATTGTGGGTCTGTGAAGTTAGTGTCTGATTATCAGTTGTTTAATCCTGAAAAAAAAAAGTTTTCTCTATCAAGCTTGATGTGGCATTTAGTGGGTTTCATTATCGAGAAGTTGCTGTCAAGTTCAATAATTTAATTCTTAAGCTTTTTTCCTCAGCTGGATGATGAAGCAAGTGTTTGGAAAGATTTTTAATTTGAATGGGCCAGATTTTCAGACGCAGCAGGTGATGATGCAAAGGCAATTTTCGCCTTGCCACCATCTCACTATGAAATAGGAATCCTTTAATTTCGAACCTTAAAAATACCTCAATTTTACCATTTATGACCCTATTGAATTTTTAGGGAATAATTACATTTTCATCCTTAATTTCTGCTGAATTCAGTCTTAATCAGCACGCACAATTTAAACCTTTTGTTTCTTATTTTTTGAAGATAAATTATGTTTTTCTTCTTACCTGCATGCTTAATTTTTTACCCTTATTTTTCAAGTAGGCATGAATATCTCATTGATTTTATATTTAATCTGCACCCCTTAAGTCTTAAAATTAAATATATTTACACATTCTTAATTTTACACTTAATTTTAATTCTTTAATACCTAAATTAAATACATTTTAGTACTTAATTTAACAATTAATATGTGGATTCTTTCATCCTCAAATTCTGCTTAATTCATCCTTAATCAGAGCACACAATTTAAACCTTTTTTCTGCTTATTTTTTTAAGATTAATGACGTTTTTCTTCTTACTGCTATGTTTCATTTATACTCCTTAATTCCTCAAAGTAAGCATGAATTTCTAATTGATTGTATAATTAATCTGCAACCCCTTAATTTTTTAAACTAAATATTATATATGTAAATTAATAATTTCACTTTAACAGTAATCCCTTAATATGTAAGTTAAATATGTTACCACTTAATTTAACAATTAATCTCGATTAACACCTAAAATTAAAAAAATAAACATTTAGTTCTTAATTTTACTCTTAATCATGTTATAAATAAATGTATTTTAATACTTATTTTTATACTGAATTTACCAAAAGTAAATCCTTAAATATATAGTAATTGTATCATTAATTAATTATTGCATTATGGGGTCCCTTATGATGAAAAAGTAGCATATTATTAGTATATCTAAGGGTACTTCACTATTTAGTATAATAAATATAAAAGTTTACAAGTATAGTTAAATTTTAGTTAATAAATGTACTTTAAATAAATAATGTCTGAAAACACCAAGTATATTAAAAGCAAAAATTACCATTATACTTTCTATTATGGCCCAGTTTAGTATTTTTAAGAATACTAAGCAGTGTATGATTAATGTACTGAAGTACAATAGCACCATAGGAAATACTGTATTACAAATGTACTATTATATGAGGACTGTACTGACAGTATACGATTGCTGTACTGAAAATATACCATCATTCTGGGATTATTGTACTAATAGAATGCCATCAGCATATGATTACTGTAGTGACAATATTCCATTGGTACATGATTATTGTGCTGAAAGCCTACCATCGGCATTGTACTGAAAATAAACTGTATTTAATATGTGGTTGTTCTAAAAGTATACTATTAGTATCACACACACACACACACTATGCTCTCATTAACATTTTCTGTTTGTATACTATGCATGGACTACATTCAGTAATAATTACATGCCCAAAGCATTTTTGAACTTTAAACAACTTTATTTTTTCATTATAAAAGTAAAAATAAAACAGTTTCATTAGTAATAAATTATGTATGTATTTATTTATGTCTTTGTTAACCGGGTAGGTGCACTGATCTAATTATAATGTACTGTATATTTGTTACTGTTGTGCTGCATTGATTTAAATTGCTTTAATTTGTACCGCACCTTGGAATTTGAAAGGCGCATTAAAAATAAAGATGATGATGGTGATGATGATGATGATGATGATTAACCAAAGGACCATTTACAGGCATGACCTGGGCCACAGGGTGGCGTAAACAAGAAAAATCAGATAGATGAACAATACTTACAGGTTGATAGAAAACAATACACACTCCAAGCATGAGGAGGTGGGGAGAAAACAATAGTATATACAAAATGTACAGTTGACATTCTTTGTTACAACAGTGTGCAAGTGTAAGACACTCTATAGGATCAAAACAAGTGTACAAGTGCACAAATTTATAGTTGGTGGCAATAGGCCCTGACTAGTTGTAAAGTATCAGTTACAGTTGCATGTGGTTGCAGAAAAGAGCCAGTCTTAGAGGGTGGATTTGAATGACAGGTGAGAGGGAGATAGCCTGACTGATGGAGAGAGACTCTTCCAGAGAGTAGGGACAAGACAGAGAAGGCCCTGCTGTCCATGACTGTAGAGGTTTGAGGAATTACCAGTTTGGAATGGAAGAGTCCCTCAGATGTCAGAGGGCCACCCTATGGGCCAGGAGGGTGGAGTAGGGTGATTTGTGAGAGTTTCTGAGTGAGCAATCTACCAAATTACCCATACCATAGCGAGTTCAAAGCGACCTTGGAGAGGGAGCTAGCCTAGGGACTGGTACAGAGAGCAGTGTTGGGGAGAATGGGGCTAGGAGGACCAAGTGACAGATGGCATTGTAGGTGGGGACTATTCTGGAGTATAAAGAGGGGGCCATGGCAGAGTAAACAGGTGAGCAATAGTCAAGTAGAGGCAGCATATTGCCTCTGGCAATAGCTCGGTGGCCTTGGAGGTCAGGAATTGACAGAGGCAGGAGGCAGACCCCAATTTTGGGTGAATTCTCTTTGTAATGATGATGGTGTTCTCCTTGAAGGTGAGGGATGGGTCTAGTGTCACACCTACGTATTTAAAGGTGGGTACATTCTCAAGGGGAGGGCCGGCAGGAGTGGTGATTGATAGTGAGGTCCCAGATTTTGAGACTTTAGCTAGAAATGGCTTGGAGCCAAATAGCTTTGCTTTGTTTTTGTTTTTTTTCATTTACAAGAAGTTTCTTTGAGAGGTACTACCTCTGGGCAGCTCCATAATTAGTTGTAAGGGTGGCAGATAAGGATAAAAGGGATTTGTCATTATGGTAGATGACAAGGTCATTAGCATAGAGGAGTGCCTCACAGGTTAAGCTATCTGCAGGGAGATCATTTGTAAATATGGAGAAGAGCAGAGGCCCAAGTATAGAGCCCTGTGGTACACCTGAGTGGCTAGGTAGGGCAGCAGAGGAGGTATTACCAATCAGTACAGACTGGGACTGGTTAGTGAGGTAGTTGCAGAACCATGTGACAGTTTCCGATGACCAGCCAAAATTTAATAGGGTAGAGTAGAGGAGATGGTGATCAATGAGGTTGAAAGCCTTCGAAAGGTCCACAAACACTGCACCTGTGGCATTGCTCTTGTTCATGTTACTGAGGATGTGATTGGTGAATAGGGCAAGGGCAGAGGAAGTACTGTGGAATTTATGAAAGCCGTGCTGGTGAGGGTTGAGGAGGTGGTATTCATCTAGGTGACTAGACAGCTGCTGGTAAAATATTTTATCCAGGAGTTTACTCAAGTGAGGGAGAAGGGAGATGGGTCTGTAGTTCTCAGTGGCATGGGGGTCACCAGCCTTTAGAATGGGTACAACATTGGCATGCTTCCATGCGTCGGGTACCACTGACTTTGAAAGGGCAAGGTTGAAGATGCAGGTAAGGGGTTGAACAATGGTTGGGGAAAGCAGTCTCAAGAAGGCTTGATAAAGTCCATCACTGCCTGGGCTGCCTCTTGTAGGTAGCCTCTTCAGCGGTTTTGCGGTGGTAGCTAGACCAACTGCTCTGAAGTAAAAAGATGGGGTCGGGGGTTCTTTGGTGGACTGAGGCTGGGGGGGAGGCTGAGGAGGGAGTTTGCTAAAGTATGGAGAGAGAGAGAGAGAGAGAGAGAGAGATGTATGAATATTTTGTTGAACGTGTCCACGATCACACCTTGGTTGGTAATGGGGCCAGTAGGGTAGTTTAGCTGGGTTATCTGTTTGTTGGATTTAGGGGTCAGAAGGAACCCTAGTTGGAGGCCTAAAAGGTGCATGAGTATTCAAGTGAGTCTGATTGCAGTTTGGCGTAGTATTTGCACTTATGTGACCTTACTTCATGTTTGCAGGAGTTGTGCAAATGCCTGTAGGCATTCCAACATTTATGTCCCCTCCACCTCAGGTGTGTGGCTGTCAATTTTGATCAAAACTTTGTGCATGAAGAGTTTTTTTTTTTACTCGCTTCCCAGCTGGAATTACACTTCTATCTGGTTGGTCCAATATGACCCACATCATCATATCAACAAAGCCACTCCAGCAGCATCCAAGAACCTCCTGCAGCTATCACCACCACCACTGTTGGTCAGTCATGGGAGAATAAATCAGCTACAATAAGTCCTGGCACTATATAGTTCTCCTAACACACAGATAAAAGCTGGCCTTGTAGAACTACTGAGGTCAAGTACAAGTCCCGTAATAACCAAAGTAATATTCATTGTCAGTCGGTCTGCAGTTTTGTTTCAGATGGTTTCAGAATGTCTGGTCTTGCATTTATCTGGGCTCTTGTTTCATTTGCGTACTTCAAAGTTAGGAAATCTGCAAAAGGATAAAAACAAAATAATAAGCCAAATTTCAGAGTCAGTTGGAGAAATAGTAACTTGGTTTATAGATTTCAGAAGGACTATTCAAACTGAAATAATTTGGGAGACAATATAGCTGCCATGGAGTTAGCACCACTGGTAGTCTTGTTAGCCTATTTAAATTATTCAGTTGGTAGCAGCCACCTGGTGATGAGTCCTCTGATGTCAAGAACAATTCTACCACTCTCCAGTTCAGTGGCTCACAATGCAGCAGCTCAGGCCAATCACAGATGACAAGATAGAAACAGAGTTTGATGGCAGATAAGGACCACTTGCCCTGCCTAGTCTGCCATTTTCCCTACCTACTGAAACAAGGCAAACCCTATTTGATCTTTGCCCCCCCCCCGCCTTTTCTTACCAGTGTGGTTCCCTTATGCCTATCTCATGCCTTCTTGAATCACACTACTGTTTTTGCCCCCGACAACTTCTGCTAGGGGGTTGTTCCAGGCATCCACCACTCTTTCTGTGACAAAGTATTTCCTTACATCACCCCTGAGACTACACCCACCAGCTTCATAGAATGACTGCTCATTCCTGAGTAGCTTTTTCTCTGAAAAATGTTTCCCTCTTGACATTGATGTATACCTGTGAGGTATTTGAAAGTCTCAATCATATACTCCCTCTCCTTCATTTCCTCTAGGGTGTACATATTGAGGTCCTTCAATTTCTCCTCATAAGGCATTTGATGCAGACCATGCACCATTTTAGTTGCCCTCCTTTGGCCCACCTGTACTCTGTCTATATCCTTCCAGGGTTGTGGTCTCCAGAACTGGACACAGTATACTAGGTGAGGTCTCATCAGTGAGTTATACAGCAGTATCACCACCTCCCTCTTTCTACTGGTGTTATCCCTTCCTATGCACCCCAGCATCCCTCTGGCAATCCCCACTGCCTTGTCAAACTGTTTGGCCACCTTTAGGTCATCAGATATGACTACCTGAGGTCTCTTTCCTATTTGGAGGCTGCCAGTACCACTCCTCCCATTTTGTACTCGACCCCTATGTTTCTACACCCCACGTGCATGATTAATCATTTCTTTACATTGAAACTTGACCACTCCTAAAGCTTCCTTAGATCATTTTAACCCCCCTCCCCAAAGTGTCTACACTATTGGAGATCTCAGTGCCATCTGAAACTAAGGCGTACTTTCCCTTCTAGACCTTCTGCGATGTTGCCAATAAAGATATTAAAGAGGATCAGTCCCAGTATTGATCCTTGTGGCACCCTACTGGTCACGCTTTCTTCCTCTGTGTGAACTCCATTTATCACCACCCTCTGTCACCTATCCCTCAACCAAATTCTTACCCAGTTTACCATCTTTGGACACACTCCTAGGTTGCCCAGCTTGTTTATGAGTTTCCGATGTGGAACAGTGTCGAAGGCCTTACTGAAATCTAGGTAGGCCACATCTACCACGCCACCCAGATCTAATTCTCTGGTCACCCAGTCAAAGAATTCTATCAGATTTGTTTGACATGACATCACCCCAATGAATCTATGCTTCCTCAGATATTGTAAGCCACTGGATTCAAGATATTCCATAATCCTTTCCTTCAGTAGTGATTCCATTAATTTCGACACCACCAAAGTCAGGCTGACTTGCCTGTAATTGCCAGCTTTCTCCCTGCTTACACTTTTGTGATGTGGGAGTATATTTGCTCTCCTCTAGTCCTCAGGACCACTCCAATCTCCAGTGAGTGACTGAATGGGACTGCCAGAGGTGCAGCCAGTACCTCTGAGCTCCATCAGTATCCTTCGCTGTATCCCATCTGGCCCCATTGTCTCATTCACTTTCAGATTTGCAAGTGCCTTCAGGACACCATTCTCTGTAAATGGAGTAGTATCCACCTCCCTTGCTTCAATGCCCCTGACATTTATCAGTGGTCCCCCTCCTTCCTTTTCCTTTGTGAACACTGAACAAAAGTAGTCATTCAGGATTTTCCTTGTCCCCTTCCACACACTCCTCCCCCCCAACCTTAGGCTTATAATCCCTGCCCTGGTCTTTCTCCTTTTAATTACATACCTGAAAATGTCTTGTCCCTTTTCTTTACTGCCTGAGCTATTTTTCCTCTGTTTGCACCTTTGCACTTCTGACAGCTTTCTCTGCCTCCCTGTGCTTCTACTGATACACCTCTCCATCCTCCTCCCTTTGTGTCTCCCTATATCTTCTGAATGCTAACGTTTTTGCCCTTATCTTCCCAATAACTTTGTTTGTGGACTATAACAGTCTTTTTCACTTCTTGCTTTTGCTTACTATCTTGGTGCAGAGTGTTTTTGCCTTCACTGTCAGTACTTTTAGTTTCTCCCACTGTTCCTCCACTCCACCCAAGTTCTATCCCCCTGCCAGGGCTTCCTGGAGGCATTCCCCCATCTTTGTAAAATCATCCCGCCTGAAATCCTGGATCCTCACCTTTGTGTGGTTCACTTATTCCAAGGTTCTTATATTGAACCCCACCACACGGTGATCACTGGTCCCCAGATGGCCACCCACTGTGACGTCTGCAACACTGTCCCCATGGTGAGTACAAGGTCAAATATTACTCCCTCACAAGTGGACTCCTTTACTAGTTGCCTGAGGAATGCCCCGTGCAGGGAGTCTAGGAAGGGAAATAGAGTGACCACCACATAGTGAGGTTTAACATGGGGACATGGATGCAGACCAGTCACACTAAGGCAAGAGTCTTGAATTTCATGAAGACAGATTTTGCTAGTATGGGGAGGGGCATCAAAGAACCCTAGTAAAGAGGGACTTAGAAAGGGGAGTTCAGAGGCATTGGGAACACCTGAAGGGAGTCATACAGGAGGTTATGAACCCAATGAATTAAGGTGGTAAGCAAAGGTAACAAAATTAGGAAACTGCTATGATTCTCAAGGGAGGTGGCAGGCATGGTAAGGGCCACAAAGGTGAGTTTCAGGAAATATAAGGAGACTCACATGGAGGAAGACAGAGAGGTGTACCTAAGGAATCTAAAAGGAAAAAGTAAAGGCTATAAGGAGAGCAAAGGCACAGACTGAAGAAAGATAAGTGCAGACAGTGAAGAAAGGAGACAAGGCATTCTTTAGGTATATCAGCGAAAGGAGGAAAAGCGGGGAAGGGGATTGCAAGGCTCAGAGGGGAAGCAGGAAAATATCAACATGGGAACCTGGAAAAGGCAGAAATACTGAACAAATACTTCTGTTCAGTATTCACTGAAGAGGGGGAGGGTCATGGACCACAGCTGAGTAGCAGACTGAGATAACTACTGCCAATCAAAGCAATAAGTCCACAACAAACTTCACTATTACTAGTATTCCTACCCATAATCTTGGACCACTACACAGCTCAAGATTCCCCTCTACATCAACACCAAGGAATAAATCACCACTCTGACATCCACTATGTCCATGGCTTTCTACCTAGTAACCTATATCATACACCCAAAGGACACTTGAATCTTTCCTTGGCCTCTATGATATGTGCCAGACTAAGCAAAATGCCTGCACTGCCTCCCTGTGGCTTTATCACCCTCAGTCACTGTGCTACACATCAGTAGAAAGAGAATCTCAACCCAGTGCTGGCACATCAAACTTAAACTCAACCTAGTAAAAAGACTCTTACTTAGGCTTATACTAATGCTATTGTTATTCTCAGGGAATGTGCATCCCGACCCTTGCCCAGCTAGGTGAGCCTCATATACCGGTCCCCACAAGACTGGATCACTCAAACTTGCCTCCATCAATGTCTGCAGTTTACTGTGTAAATTAGATAGGCTCCAAGTATGGGTCTCACAGCAGAACCCTGATATCCTAACTGTCATGGAAAGATAGCTCTTGCCGAAGATCCCAGATTCAGCAGTGGCCTTATGTCATATTCAGGCAGGATAGGCTTTCAAAACACAGAGATGGGTGTGCCGTCTACATCAAGGAAACCCTTATGGGTTAAACCTTACCTATAGACAACCTAGGAAATGCCACCCAGGCACTAGCTGTTAATGTTTTGCTTGGGGCACACAACAATGTTCTTACAATTGTGGCTGTTTACTTATCACCCAAGGACCACAACACTAGCTTCCATTCTCTGGTGGAATTCATTAGGAACATGCCCCAAAACTCTGAGTATATTATTATGGGTGACTTTAATATTAACTGGCAAACAACTGATGTTGGCACACTTAAGGATACAATCTCTGCTCTACACCTTACTCAGCTAGTCACTGCACCGACCAGGATAAACTTCAAAATGGGTTCTCGTTCATTAATTGACTGGATCCTGTCTAACCACCCAGATCAGATCTCCAGTGTAATGTGCTACCTGATGTCATGAGTGACCACTCACCCATTACCTGTCTTTGGACAAACAAATTTAATAAACCCTGCCAAAACTATTCTCACCAGGGTGCTAAAGCCCGGTCACCTAGAACATCTGAAGCAACACCTTTGTGGCATTGACTGGTCATTACTTGTTTCAACAAATGACATAAACACAGCGCTTGACTAGTTTATCAGTCACTTTAGCAAAGCCTGTGACATCTATGCACATTTGAAAAAAAATGAAAGTCAGGGGCATTACTATTCCCTGGATATCCCAGGACCTGATCAGGCAGATGAACCACACAGACCACCTTTGGCACTGTGCCAGGGCCACTAGCAAGCCAGCTGATGTCCAGGGAATACAAAACTGCCAGGATCATGTGCACATGGGTTATCTGTCTGTCAAAAGGAAGGTACCACAGAGAGCAGCTCACTACCAACTTGGGCGGTGGCAAAAGCTTCTGAAATAACATAAAAGAAGTAACTGGCAAAGATCCCAAGGCTGCCCCTACAATGCTCAATATCAATGGAACTCCCACGCTTGACCCTCTGACCATAGCCAATGCCTTCAACAATATGTTTTTGGACCTGGGCAGTGTCCTGCCCCCTGATTTCTTTGAGAGCAGTGAAGACTCTGCCATAAACACTGAAAAACTGCCTGTTGCCAGTCCTAAGGTCCAGACCCCCACACCTCCTCCTTTCTGCTTCAAAGAGGTCCCTCAGTACATGGTCAGGACTACCTTGCTAAGGCCCTAGGTAAATCCAGGCACAGCGACAACTTACTAGATCTCAAAATAATCGCACTTACACTTGATGCTACCCTGGGGCCTATCACAAAGATAATGAATCTGTCACTGAGGCTGGCACAATTCCTCCTGCT
Organism: Neoceratodus forsteri; assembly: GCA_016271365.2. Taxonomy (NCBI): domain Eukaryota; kingdom Metazoa; phylum Chordata; order Ceratodontiformes; family Ceratodontidae; genus Neoceratodus; species Neoceratodus forsteri. The sequence goes on from CM057449.1 coordinate 1,645,461,432, forward strand.
ATGGAAGTCTGCCCTTGTTACCCTCATCCACAAAAGTGCAGACCATTCTCTATGCTCTAACTATAGGCCTATCTCCATCCTCTCACCCCTTTCCAAGGTGTTTGAATGTATAGTTGCTGACCAGCTGGTTGCTTACCTGGACAAATACTCAGCAACATGGTTTTAGAAAGAGCCAAAGCACCACCACAGCATTGATTGAATTCACTAGTTTCATTCACAAGTCCCAGGATCATGGTGGCTTAGTGGGTGCGACATTCATTGACCTCACTAAGGCCTTTATACAGTTAATCACAACCTCCTCCTCAAGCAGCTATCCTCCTAGGGCCTCTCTACCAATACTGTGTCCTGGTTCAGAAGTTATTTAACTGAATGTACCCAAACGGTGAGAAAACAATGTTACCTCTGATGTGCAACCTGTCAGATTGGGAGTCCCACAAAGCTCTATTCTCGGGCCACTTCTTTTCAGCATCTTCATAAACCACCTCCCAAGTGTGTATCAACAGCACACACCCTCCTCTATGCGGATGACATGATGATCTTCACTAGTGGCACAGAACCCGTGCCCATGGAATATCAACTTCAACTTGGTTTCAAGGAGGTGGAGGACTGGTTCATGGGCCACAAACTGGTACTGAATTACAAGAAAAAGAAGGTTTTCTTGTTCAGTAATGCTCATAGCAAACACAGAGCTACATCACTAACCATCAGGAACTCCTCTGTCATACCACTTGACCAAATACAACACTTTAAGTACCTACGTGTAACCTTGGATAGCTCCCTGCCATTTGTCCAGCATATCGATAATGTCGACGCCACAGTAAATATAAAAATTGGGTTATTACAAAAGCATAAACATAGTTTAATGCCAGAAGCCTTGAGATTTGTAATCCGCAGCTCTATTCTTTCAAATGTAGATTATGGACTGGTCATTTATGGCTCAGTTATGAATACCTCCCTCTGCAGAACTGCTGTTGCCCTAAATAAAGCAGGATGTATTCTGACTGGAATAACTCGTCTTACCCACACATGCAAACTATATCAGCAAACAGGGTGGCTTCAGCTAACTGGCAGGGTCCATTACCAAACTTTCCTGATCACCAACAAAGCTATCCTCGGGCTTCTTCCTGATGGAATTAACAATATACTCAACATGTTTTTCAGCACCCAGCATACCCATAGCTCTGTCAACCAATTTATCTCCATCCCTAGATGTCGGACCACCCAGGGTCAATGTTCTTTTGTATACAGAGCACCCCTCTGGTTTAATGCCCTGTCAAATTATATCTCTGCCCTTCCTAAATTAAGTCTGTTCAAAAGCTCCCTCCGTCAACACCTCTCCTTGGCCAATGTCTGCAACTGTGTCTGCTGACACTGATCTGCTATTTTTTATCAACTCCTTCGGTAGCCACCCCACCTTTCTGCTCCACCTCTGTAGTTTTACCACCTCTGGCCTCCCCCTTCCCCTCCCCTTCCTCCCTATCTTGAACTACCTAACTTAATGTCACCCTAACTAACTTGCTTACTCTTGGCTGCCATCTTACATTTCTTATTCTAGCCATTGTCATTTCTAGTTGCATTGTCTAGGTCTTTTGCCAACAGACTATGGTATATCATTGTTATACCTACTATCATTATTTTATTGTCCAACTGCCTTGATCACTGTCATTTGGTTTTGCTTGTCACTATGTTATGTTTCAACAACCTTTGTTTGTCTGTCATCCTTTCTTTGACATGGAACCTTTGTAAATGAGCTATTTTAGCTCAAAGGTATTATAATCCGAGAAGTAATAAATGAAAATAAATAAAACAAAGCAATGGGGCCAGATGGCATACATCCAAGGATATTAAGGGAAATGTGAGGGGTGCTAGCAGTGTCCCTGGCAGCCATGTTCACCAAGTCACGCGACACGGGAGTGGTTCCAGAAGACTAGAAGAGGGCACAAGTAGTCCCTCTACACAAAAGTGGCAGCAGGGAGTATGCAGGGAACTATAAGTTGATCAGTCTCACCTCGGTAATGGGGAAGATCATGGAGCACTACTGAAAGAATACATAGTGGCACACTCTGAATCCATCTGTGTGCAGGATCCAAGGCAGCATGGATTCACAGTGGGAAGGTCATGTCAGATGAATTGAATAGATTTTTTTGACTGAGTGATGAAGGAAATAAATCAGGGAGGGGCAGTGGACTTAGCCTACCTCGATTTCAGCAAGGCCTTCAACACTGTCCCCCAGAAAAGGCTGATATACAAGATGGGAAGTCTGGGCATGGGACACAAGGTGGTCAACTAGGTTATGAACTGGCTAACAGACAGAAAGCAGAAGGTCTTGGTAAATATGATCCAGTCTGGGAAGAGGGGATGACCAGTGGGGTGCTACAGGTTTCAGTCCTTGGGCCAGTCCTGTTTAATGTCTTCATTAGTGACACTGCAATAGGGCTGGAGGGAATGGTCTGCCTGTTTCCAGATGACACCAAGATCTGCAACAGGGTGGATAATCCAGATGAGAGGGAGAGAATGAAGAAAGACATGGGAAAGCTTAAAAAATGGTCAGAGACGTGGCAACTGAAGTTCAGTTCCATGAAATGCTAAATAATTCACCTGGGACAAGGGAACCCTGGGGAGAGCTATAGAATGGAGAAGGAGTTACTGATGATCACAAAGGAAGAAAGGGCTTGGGGTGGATATCATTTCAGATGACCTAAAGGTGTCTAAACAGAGTGTAGAGGCATCAGAGAAAGCCAGTGGTATGCTGCGGTTGCATAGGTAGAGGAATCAAGAGCAGAAGGCAGGAGGTGGTGATGCCATTGTATAACACACTAGTGAGACATCACTTGGAGTAGTTGTGCAGTTCTGGAGGCCACACCCTCATAACAACATCAACAGGTTGGAGGCAGTCCAGACAAGGGAAACTAAGATGGTACAGGGCTTGCACCAGAAAACTTATGATGAGAGATTAAAGGACCTCAATATGCACTCGCTGGAGGAGAGGAGGGAATGGAGGGACATAATAGAAACATTCAAACACCTTAAGGCCATAAACAAAGCACAGGAGGAGTACAATAATGAGGTGGCATGATATGAAATTGGAAGGTGGCAGGTTAAGGGGAAATACTAACATACTAAGATGCCAGCAGAGTAAGCCTAATGGTCTGTCAAGTCTGCTCAAAAATCAGCACCCGGTCAGGACACTATTTCTGCCCTTTCTGCCTCCCCCATAAATCCACCCAATCTCATCCCCCATCGGAGTTGCACCTCCAGGTCTGGCATTACTCAGTTTTACTTTCCTCTTATACCTGTCCCAGTTCCTCTTGAATCCCTCCACTGTATTAACAGCCACTAGTTCCACAGGCAGTGCATTCCAGGGGTATACCACCATCTCAGTGAAGCAGCATCTCCTAGTCTTCCTCCCTGAGCCTCCTGCCAACCAGCCTCATGGTGTGCCCCCTAGTGGCCCCCTCGTCCCTTAGCAGAAACACCCTATTTAGGCTGACCCTATTTGCTCCCTTTAGATATTTAATGTGAGGAAGTTTTTCTTCGTGGAAATGGTGGTGGACACATAAAATAGACTGCAACAGGAGGTGGTGGGAGCAAGAACAGTTTATTTATTTATTTATTTGTTCTAGGATTACAAATACCTTTGAGCCGAGGCTCTTTTACAAAGGTTCCACGTCATTGGTACAATTGAGACAATCATAAGCAAAGTTAACAGTTTATAAAATAAGAAAAAAACACATAGTCTTGTAGATGAAAAATGAACAATAAGGTGAAACTCTGGGGAGGGGAAAGGGAAAGGAGGAGGGTGAAATCAGGGAGACTAAGTGGATGGGAGAAAAGGGGAGGTAGGTTGCGGGACAGAGAGAGGAGGTGTGGAAGGCGGATAAGAATAGAGTGGTGCAGCCAGGTGGCATTTGTCATGGGCCAGCAGGGAGGTGAAGATAGGAGGGGGTGCTGGGCAAGTGCAGGAGTAGATGTGGATCCAAAGAGGCATCTTCAGCTATGGAACCAAAAGACATGTTTAGCCAACAACAGTCCACAGAGGTTGAGGCAGTGAGTGTTAGGCGAGGCGAGTCTTAAAAAAGTGCTGGCGATAGTGAGATGAGATGTCACTGGGAAGACCGTTGTACCAACTAGTGGCCCGGTAAGCAAAAGATCTTTGGCCTTGTGTTGTGCGGCAATGCGGGACTTGCAGAAGCTGAGGTTTCAATCCCCTGGTATGTCGGGTGTGGATTCTCAGTTGTATGAGGGCACAGACTCCAGGGGGGGCAAGGCCCAGCAAGATTTTCTTATTAGTAATACAAGTTAGGTGTTTTATTCGATTGGCAAGATTCAACCATCCAGTTTGAGAATAGAGGTCACAGGTGTGAGTTAGGCATTGGGAGCCAGTGACAAGTTGACAGGCCTTGATGAGGGTGGTGGATACACGTTTGAGTGTGGTGGTTGTAGCAGAGCCATAAATGATAATGCCAATAATCAATGATGGATATGATGGAGCTCTGGACAGCGACAGCGAGGGCTTCGGGTGTCAGGTGTTTCCTATGATGGAATAGCAGGCCTAGCCGACAGTTAGCGGCTTTGGCGACATGGTCGATATGGGCAGTGTAGGAGAGGGGTGAGGTCAAGGTGATCCGAGGGTATTTAAAGTTTTTGACCTGTTCCAGTGCAGCACCTTGTCTGAGTGATAGCGGAGAGTTGGAAGTGCTTATGTTTATTATGGGAGCTGCTGAAGATCATGGCCTCTTTTTTTTTGATTAAGGATCAGTTTGTGCTTTGTGAGCCAATTCTCAACCGAGGAGAAGCAGAGTTGGAGATTTTCTTGCAGTTTCTTCGGGTCCTGGTGTGTGGCAAGGATTGCTGCATCATCGGCATACAGGGTGATATGTTCAATGCAGGAGTCTGGTAAGGTGTTAAGGAACAGGCTGAAGAGTAGGGGGCCCAGTATTGAACCCTGGGGACTCCAGAGAAGACAGGTTTGGAATCAGAGTGCACATCTCCAATTTTTACATGCTGGGTGCGGTTTTCAAGATAGCTTTTGAACCAAGAGATTGAATCATTGAGAGACCAGCATTTTTAGTTGGCTCAGCAGGATGGAGTGGTGGACATTATCGAAGGCTTTGGTCAGGTCGATGAAAATAGCAGCAGTTAGTTGTCCATTGTTGAGGGAGCTGGTGAATTCGAGTAAGGCAGAAGATGTACTATGACCTTTTCTGAAGCCATGTTGCTGTTTACAGAGAATATTATAATTGTCCAGATGCTCGGTAAGTTGGCCCGCTACTATACGTTTCAGTGTCTTCAATAGGGGAGGCAGAATGGAGATAGGGCGGAAGTTCACATGGTTAGCCTTATCACCATTTTTGTGAATCGGGGTAACAGTGGCCATTTTCCATTTGTCTGGGAATTGGCTAGAGGAAAGAGAGAGATTAAAGATCTTGGTGAGGGGCCCAAGTACCTCGTCAAGTGTTAAGGCCAGTAGCTTGAGGTCAAGTGTGTCATTGCTTGTTCTAGATTTGCTGATGGCTTTGGCAATGTAGTTTCAGACTTGATGTTTCTTTAGTGCTTTAAAGTAGAAAGGTGGGTGACAGGCGTGGGTGGAGGAGTTGGGGGTATGGGAGAACACATCTTGGAAGAAGTCGGAGGGGAGAACACTGTGTAGGTCAGTGAAGCGATGTTAAAAGTGTTCACAATAGTTTTAGAGTCGAATGTGGTGTGCCCATTTATGTTGAGTATGTTCGTGAAGATTTTGACTGCTTCCAGTGACATCTTTAATGTTTTTCCAGAATCCTCCATTTCCCCAGGGTTAGTGAGGGCATTTTATAGTAGTCAGATTTCTGTTGCTGAATGGATTTGGTGCAGTCGTTCTGTGCCCATTTATAGTCTGGATGTCAAGTTGCTTACGGAATTTCTAGCCAGTTCCAGGTGGTCCCTGGATATAAGTTTTTTAGGAGGTCTCCTGACAGCCAAGGGTTACTGAGCGATTTAACTTTATGCTTTTTGAGGGGCAAATTTATTACAGGCTTCATTGAAAATGTGAATAAATTGCTCCAGTGCAGTATTAGTATCTGTTGCCTTGAAGATGGGGACCAGTCCTGCAGACTGAGGTGTGATTTGAGGTGGGTAGCTGACCACGGGTAGGACTCTGCTGGTGATGATTTTGGAGGGCTTATAGAATTTGTTTGACCAGGTACAGCTGATGGGAGAGTGGTCACTGAGTGAGTCAGGGAGGACTGAGGTTTTCGTGATCTGAGAGGGTGGTTGGTTAGGATCCAGTCAAGTAGGGTGCAGGTCCCAGTTCTGTAGTTCTTTCTGGTTGCATAGTCAACCATTTGAGTCAGGTTAGCTGGATATAATGGAGTCCTTAAATGACCCACCTTCAGCTGAGAGCCAATTAATGTTAAAGTCTCCAAGAAGGATGATTTCGGAGTCCGAGGGGTGGGATTTGACAAAGTCAAGGACAGCAGTTAGACCAGGTCCCTGTTCCTTAGGAGGTATGTAAACAGTGACAACTGTGAGGGCCTTATTGTGGGCACCTAATAGGAGTCTGATGGGAAGAATCTGAGCAGGTGTTTGGAAGATTGGAATCAATGGGTGTCCTCGAAAGTGTCTTTCACATATAAGGCACACCTCCACCTCTTTTGGACTTACAATCAACCCAGAAGACACTGTAGCCAGGAAGGGTGATTGCCTGGTCAGGAATCTTTGGGGTGAGCCAAGTTTCAACTACTGACAGAATATCTGGGTTGTGTTGGGTGGCAAAGGCTTGCAGTGCATCAAACTTAGGAAGTAAACTGCCGATGTTCAGGCACATGATTGAGAGAGTGCCTGCTGGTTTGTTTTGGTTGAAGGTGTTTGGTCCGGGGTTAGGGTGAACAGTCCCTGACAGCAGCAGGAGGAGGAGCACAAGTTTCAGGGTGCATAGGCGGAGTTCAGTCAGAGAGAGATTGCGTTTCTATTTTGAACAGTAGTATGCCAGGTGGTAATGTCGAAAATGCAGCATTGGAATAGTTGTATACAATGTGGCTAGATGTGCCCAAGGCTCACACATGAGCAGGGACAAATCAATTTCAGTGGTGTGCCTCCAGGAGGAGGATTTTCCCCACTGCCAAATGATGTAAAATAATCAAATCCACAGGAAAATGACCAGTAAACTGTTTAATCTACGGTAACAAGACAAAGGATGTGTTAAATTCCTGGAACACTGGCCTGGGGCATATGCAGGAAGTTAAAACCCTTTGTCATTGTCTTCCCTTTGTTTAAATAGTTGTGAATGGTTCTCAAAGACATGCAGTTCCCTTTAGCAACAAGGTAGACGGAAATGTGGATTCAGTTTGCACTCCCCAAGTCAGAGCTTGTAGAATTTCTTAGCTGTAGTTACTTTGATTGTGATGGCTTCCAAAAAAGTTGATTTATAATGAGAATCCCAATATCTGCTGGTGATGTTTTCCAGTTTCTTAGTCCAGGAAACTTTCATAGATCATATATCCAAGAATGGTCTAGTTCCTCCAAGCCAAAACACATGAAAATCCACAAAACTAAACTACTGACATAGACAAACACAAACACCAAGCCACACAGCCCAAGTAGGCTGATGATTGACAGTGGAGGGATTTAAGCATGCCTGGGACCTTAGAGGTGGGAAGGAGGGGTAAAAAGCCAATGACCAGGTAGGGTTGGAGGCTGCAAACTAGTGTAGGGCTTATGGACAAACTGGATGGGCCTGGAGGTCTTTATCTGCCAACAATTTTTCTATGTTTCTATGTCCCTGCTCTTAGCTGATGCTGCAGTTAGGATAATCCAATCTACATCAGGCAGATTGAAGTCCCCCACCAGCAGCACTCCCCCTTATTTACCATCTTTAGGATGACTTCCACCAGAACTTTGCCCATCTTTCCCTGCACTGGAGTTCTGTAGATTACACCAGCAGATCCATTTCCTATCTCTGCAGTGATCCACAGTACTTTCACCCTCCCCAGCTGTGTTTCCTGTATCTCTGTTGCTATTTGTGCTATCCCTCACATAAACAACCACGGCTCCCCCTTTTTTACCCACCATGTCCTGCCTATGTGTCTATGTTTCTCCTTTGTGAAGGGGGTTCACATGGTTTGCTTCTTATTTACCACCTGGAGATGTCCAGGTAGCAATGCATGTGAGACAATACTTGGTTAAGAGACCCCACAAACAGGGTGCCAGAGGCATCTCCAGAGGTGGTGTAACCTGCCTCCACTGCATGTGCTATAGTGAGCAGCAGAAAATGGAGGAAAAAACTTAGACCGCAGGATGAAGACTGACTCCCAGGCTCCCGCCGGGTGACCAGGCACCAGACAAGTCCTGTGGAAGAGGATGATGGGGGAAGGCAAGTCCTGGGGAAGTCAGATGATGGGGCTGGAGGGTGAATCAGAGTGATACGGATGGGGCAGAAAGGTGGATAAAAAAACTATATGGGGAAAAAATGCAATCATATGCTGGGCTGGACTGAAGGCAACCACCTTCAAACAAATGAAAAAATAAAATGTGGCACTGCAGAGACAACTAGCCCAAGATACAGTAGGTAGAAAAGAAAATGGTAAACAGAGGTGTAAGCATATCTTAATGGAAAGCATAAAGGATCCTTTGTTGTACTTTCCACTGGAATTAAAGACTGCTGCTGTTAATACTTCTTAATTTGCAAGTTTCCATTTTTTAATTTTACCTACCTTGGTTGGACGTTTTAGTAGAACTCAGATATGTTTGTCTTCACCATTTCAGACAACAATGACAATCTATTTCCCCATTTGTCTCTGCCAGCTCTGTGCCTAGTCATTCACCAGTAGGCCATGTGTGATAACTCTCCCAAGAGATAGCATGGAAGCAGGTTGTCCAAGTGATTACAGCTCAGAGCTGAAGATTCTCCTCTCTATCAATTTATTTCCTGGCTGTGAGGTCAGATTCATCTGTTGCCCCCTTGCCACAAGAGCAGACACTGAACTGTAATAATCTAGAGACCCACATTTAAAATCCCACAAGTTACCACACATTCACCAGGCAACCCTGGGAGAGCCACTTAACTACTTTCTACTTTCTTTATAATCATATCTGTGTTCAAGTCTCTCAGTGTGCCTCAGTTTTCACCTTCCTCTCCTGGATTATAAAGTGCTTCAGGATAGTCTGTATAAAATGCACTTTATAAAACAAAATTTCTTTTCTTCCTTTCCAACTGCCTCTCTGTGCCAATGCCTACCATATAGACAAAGACAAGAAGATGAAGAATTAGCATTTATAGAGTGCATTTCATACACACTGTATCCCAAAGCACTTTACAGGCAATATGGAACTGGTAGTGAAGTGACTGTAAATGTGCAGTGGCAGCCATTTCACAACTGTAAGAATCGGTTTTCAGAAAGGGGCATGTTGGCCAGGGACATGAGAGTCCAACATAAGCCTGGTGTGGTTAAGAAAAAAAACATAAGGTGAGTGCAAAAGACAGACCACAACATGAATAAAGTATCAGAGAACACAGCACAATGTGGGGGTATGTGTGAGGTAACACAACACAGGACAGGTCAGGTTTGTGTAAGAGCAACAAGAGGAGTGTATAGGATTGTGTATGTGTGGATGAGGGAGTACAACATGGGACAGGAATGTAAGAGGACAACACATGGCAGGTGTGTACAAGAGAGCACAATACAAGATGAGGTGCAGGAAACAGCACAGCATAGGGGAGGAGTGTGCAACAGCACAACATGAGGTGGGGGAGTGGGATTGAATACACTAAGGGGGTGTATACAAGATAACACAACATGGGTGTCTGGTACAGTAAAACACACAACATAAGGTGGATGCATTCAAGACATTATACAACATGAGGCATGTTTTTGTGGGAGAGAGTAACATGAGGTAGGTGTAAGCAATGCAGGTGCAGGGTGGAGAGGGGGAGACTGAGGCACTATGGGTCACCCTTAAGCCAGGAAAGGGCACAGCAATTCGAATAAGGGTGATCTTCATACCTCCAGTGCAAGGGGAGAAGATGGACAGGGATCTAGTGGATCAAACTCAGGAGATGGCAACAAAGAGTGAGATATTACTGCTGGGTGACTTCATTATCCCAGACATTGATTGGACCATCCCAGCAGCTGCTTCAACCAGGAGCAGGGTCATCCTGGATTCACTGCAGGGGGCAGGACTCAGACAGCTGGTAGGAGATCCCACAAGAGAAGGGGCAATTCTGGACCTGGTACTGACACATGGGGACAGTATATTGGACATCTGGGTGGAAGGGCAGTTGGGATCCAGTGTCCACAACATAGTTTGTTTTAACATGGGGACAGAGACACTGTCTAGTCACATTAAGGCAAGAGTTCTGGATTTTAAAAGGGCAGATCTGAGAAAATGGAGAGGTGTATCAAAGAGGCCCTGCCAGGACTGGAGATAGGAGAGGGAGTTGAGGAGCAGTAGAAATGCTTGAAGGGAGCCATACAGGAGGTGATGAACCATTGCATCAAGGTGATAAGCAAAGGTAGGAAAAGGAGGAAACCACTATGATTATCGAGAGAGGTAGCAGGCAAAGTAAGGACCAAAAGGGCAAGTTTCAGGAAATACAAGGAAATTCAAAGGCAGCCAGACTGGGAGAAGTGCCTAAAGAATCTTAGATAAGCAGGAAAGGCTGTAAGGAGAGTAAAGGCGCAGAATGAAGAAATTGTCGAAGACAGTAGGGAAAGGGGACAAGACTTTTTTTAAGTACGTCAGTGGAAGAAGGAAGGCCGTGGGGTATTATAAGGCTCAGAGGGGAGACAGGGGCGTGCAAAGAGTGAGATATAGAAAAGGCAGAAATATTGAACAAATACTTCTGCTCAGTATTCACTGAGGAGGCTGAGGATCACAGACCACAACTGAGTAGCAGGAACAAAGGGGAGGGAGAGGTAAACACTAGTTCATTCACAGTGGAGAGAGTCCTGAAGGAGCTCACAAAACTAAGGATGGACAAGGTAATGGGGCTAGATGGCATACATCCCAGGATATTAAGGAAATTGAGAGGGGAGCTAGCGGTGCCACTGGCAGCTTTGTTCACTGAGTCACTTAACACAGGTGTTGTTCCAGAGGACTGGAAGAGGGTACATGCAGTCCCTCTACACAAAAGTGGCAGTAGGGCTGGCCTAGTGGTGATGAGAGTTGAGGCACCAGACACCACATCTCGCACCATGCTGACGACCCGGGTTTGGGAACGAGCCTGGGTCTTTGGGGGTTGGCAGGGAAGAAGAAGGATTGAGCATCTGTAGGACTGCTTTCCTTCTCCGGGGAGGGGGGTGTGCTGCTGTCAGTGTCCAGGTGGCCTCTAGTGATGGCTGGGGGCAATGCAGGGCACAGGCAGACTGCGGGAGGCATTCTGAGGCTGACGCTGGGAAGGAGTGCGTGCGGTAGCCTGCGCGCTCCTGTCCATTGGTGTCATTGCATGCCATACATGTCAAGGGAGAACAGGGAAAAGGGCACTGGTTGTTGCAGCATGATAGCTGTCTCCATGGTGGGGGATCTGCTCAGTACTGAGGATATGCGGCAGTACTAGATCCAGTCCTGGTGGTAGAGTGCTGGGGTGGCTCTCCGCCTCCCCGCCGTGGGGGGCAAGCCACGGGGGTAAGCTGCGGAGCCGTAAATGGTTCTGAGGAGTTCTCAAGACAGCGGCCAGAGACCCCAGGAGGGTGCCTGGACATGTGACAGGTAGGCAGACTGGTTGCCAGGGAGAAAAAGTACTAAAAAAAAAAAATTGGCAGTAGGGAGGATGTGGGGGACTATAGACCCATCAGTCTCATGTCAGTAGTGGGCAAGATCATGGAGGCACTGCTTAAAGAAAGGATAGTGGAGCACCTGGAGTCCATCAGGGCCCAGGATCTGAGGCAGCATGGATTAATAATGATATTAATAATAATAATAATACATTTTTTTATAAAGTGCAATATCAAAAATTGTCAAAGCGCTGTACACAGCTAGAAGATCATGTCAGACAAATCTGATAGACTTTTTTGATTGGGTTATGAAGTATGTCAACCTGGGAGGGGGGGTGGTGGATGTGACCTACCTAGATTTCAGGAAAGCCTTCAACACGGTCCCACACAAAACGCTGATGAACAAAATGAGTAGCCTGGGCATGGGGCACACGGTGGTAAACTGGATTAGGAATTGGCTTGCAGACAGGAAGCAGAGGGTGTTGGTAAGTGGGATACAATCAGGGAGAGGGAAGTGATCAGTGGGGTACCTCAGGGATCAGTCCTTATTCCAGTTCTGATTAATGTTTTCATTAGTGACATTGTAGGAGGGCCGGAGGGAAAGGTCTGCCTGTTTGCAGATGACACCAAGATCTGCAAAAAGGTGGGTTGTCCGGATGGAGTACAGAGAAAGAGGAGGGATCTGTAGAAGCTTGAAAAATGGTCTGAAGTGTGGCAACTAAGATTTAATTCCAAGAAATGCAAAATAATGCACCTGGGAAGAGGGAACACTGGGGAATGCTACAGGATGGGGTGGTGAGTTGCTGCCTATTAAAAAGGAAGAAAGGGACCTGGGGGTTATCATTTCTGATGACCAAAAAGTGTCTAAGCAGAGTACAAAGTACTGCAGGAAGGGCCAGTTGCATGCTGGGATGCATAGATAAAGGCATCATAAGCAGAAGGCAGGAGGTGGTTATGCCATTGTACAAAATGCTAGTGAATCCTCGCCAAGAGTACTGTGTGCAGTTCTGGAGGCCACACCTTCGTAAGGACATTGACAGGGTAGAGGTGGTCCAGAGAAGGGTGACTAAAATTGTACAAGGACTGCACCAGAAGATATCAGGAGAGACTGAAGAACCTTAATATGTACTCACTGGATGAGAGGAGGGATCAGGAGGAGATGATAGAAACATTCAAGTACCTCAAGGACATAAACAAGGAGCAGTAGGGAGACATCTTCCAATACAAGAGCTGTGCAAGAACAAGGGGGCATGACATGAAATTGGAGGGTGGCAGGCTGAGGGGAAATGTGAGAAAGTTTTTCTTCACAGACATGGTGGTGGACTCGTGGAATAAACTGTCACAGGAAGTGGTGGGGCAAACACAGTGGAGGGTTTAAGCATGCATGGGACAGGCATAAGGGTGCATTGCTGGTGGGAAGGAGAGGGGAAAATCCATTGACTAGGTAGGGTCAGTGGAAACAAACTAATGTAGGGCTTTCGGGCAGACTGGATGGACCTGGCGGTTCTTATCTGTTGATAATTTCTGTGTTTCTGTGTGGATGTGGCAGAAAACACTACATAAGACAAATGTGTGAGAGAGAGGACTCAACACAAAGCAGGTATGTAACAGAATGCAACAAAAGGGGTCTGTGGAAAAGAGAGCAGCATGAGGGTGCGTGTGTGAGTAACAGTCAAGTGAGTGTGATATCAATGTGGGAGGATGCTTGTGACAGAGCAGTACAATGTGGGTATGCTTATGTAAGAGTAGTGCAAGGTAAGCTTGCTTGTGAGAGCACAATGATTTGGTTCTGCATGAGGAACAGCCAGATTGAGCAGAATATGTAACAAAAGGAGTAGCAGATTGAAAAATGGATATACATAGTGTGTGGTTAAAAACATGCTTACCTGAACTACTTATGATTTGCTGTCTCAAAGTGTCGTCACCATTCTTTGATGTGAGCATCTGCAAAGAAAGAAAACATCTTAAGAAACTTGCATCTGAAACAAAAGATCCCAAGTCACCAAGTTATGCTCATGTTGGATCTAATATCTCAGTTGATAGAGCACTGGGTGGCATTCTGGGGCCTGGGTTCTATTCCCAATTAAGTCTAATTTTTTTGACCCAAGTGGTGCTAGCCGATAGTGAGTCACACTACAACGTGGGAGACCCAGGATCAGCTCCCAATCCCGATTCACATCCACCAGGTCAGATGGGCCACTACAGTATATGGAGGTAATGTGCTGTGGCTCTGGAAAAGGAGGGTGTAGGCAGTCCGCTATTCTGGTGACACTTTTAGCACAGCTGGAGTATGGCACTGTGTGAGGAGGGTGCAGGCAGCTTTCTCTTCTGGCAGCACCTGTGGCACAACTGGAGTATGGCACAGGTGTTATTAATGCACAATGTCTTCCAACCAATGGTCAAAACATGAGGGCTAAAATCCCACCCTACAGCGCAAGATGCCTGGATACTCTCCTCCCACTTAGATCTGCTTACAGACTCTACCATTCTGTTTTTATTTAGTTTTTGTTGACCGGGTAAGTGCACTAGACAAATCCTGCATATTTTCAGGCACGACCCAAGGGAGGAGGAAACAGATGAATGCCAACTGACCTTGAACCAGATTAAGCTGTTGGTGGTATTTTTAGTGAATGAGGGAAACTTGGCCAGGACACCGGGGAAATTCCCCTACTCTTTTCGATAACTGCCATGGGATCTTTAACATCCTCCTGAACTACCACCCATCCAGGCAGATGGGACCTCAGTTTAATGTCTCATCCGAAAGATGCCACCTCAGAAGTGTAGCACCCCTCTCATGATGCACTACAGTGTCAGTACTGGAATATTAACCCAAGTGCCAGATGTGGGAACTGAACCCACAGCCCTCTGATCTCCCAGCCTCAGAGGCGAGTGTGCTACCTACTGAGCCACTGACACTGTTAACTGTATACTTTGATATATATTGCTGATGGGTATAATGGTGAGGATCAGTATCTGCCACGCTGTGGGGCTTTGGATTTGTATGGCTACCCCCATCTCCTCAACAATCTTTCACCATTGTCCTCACCCTGAAACTCTTTCCCCATCGCACCTTTATCTAACCCAACTGCCCCTGAATCCTTTGAAGGAAACAATGAAGGGAACACTGTGCTCCACCGATTCCCACCCATAACTGGGAGTTGAAGAATATAGGTAAATCCTGGCTGTTTGGTTTGGCCCCCTGTTCCCTCAACATCATCTTGACATCAATATCCCCCTGCCAACTGGGCCATGCCCACGCCCCTTACTGTACAAAAGATGGAAAGGTAATGGCAGGCATGATACTTTTAGATGCACCATTATATCCTAACATGGAAAATAAAGATCACTTACCTGGGTCCTGGGGATTCTGGAACAGGGGTTGGGTGGTTCGAAGAAACATCCAGTCATACCTATAATGCAAGAATAACAAAAGGGTCACAAAAGCTCTGCAGCTCTTTAGTTGCTAACTGGACAAACAAAGTAATATAATTATAAAACAATACTTATTTGACACACATGGTCAGTGTTCTCCCACACTGGAGCTGGTGTCCCGTTACAGTGTGGTAGTTGTTCCATGAGACCTGTAGTCAAACAGAAAATAGGTTACTGTTAGTGATAAAGATTCTGATTAGCTGGTTCAGGTGGGTGGTTTAAAAAAGGCCTCTTTTTAAGTTTTTTTTTTTTTTTAAGTTGGTTAGAAGGGTAATACCAGTGCCAGGATAACTACCTGAGATAGTTCACAGATGTTGATCACTAATGTAGACTAGCATGGGGGAGGCTGACAGGATTCAGCATCCCTCAGACCAGTCTTCTCTCAGGGATGGGTGAAGGTTGAAAAAAGCTACACTTACTGACCAACACTAGGGAAGGGTGAAGGCACCAGTGCATGGACAGGGCAGTGGACTGCTAAACTGGGCGAGTCAAGGAGAAGCAGCATCTCTGGAGAGGGTTACCTAAGGTACAAGGCAAGTCCCTGGGATGGAGGGTGAGGGTTCTAGGTGACTAGCATCAGTAGGGAACCAGGCCTTCATCCTGCCAGCTGCTCCTTTCCCCATTTCACATGACAACCCACTTTTCGTGATGCAGTGTGTGGCCCCCATCAACCTCGATATGCATGTCAACCTCACAACAACTGGCACAGCCTTCCTCTCTTCTCCTTGGCTGGCTACAGACTAACAAATGCAAACTGCAAAGATGTGCTTTGCGGTTTACATTTATTAGTCGGTGGTGAGCAGAGGAAGAGAGAGGAGGGCTGTGCCAGTCCCTTAACTGTGTGACTCAATATCACTCTTTGGAAAATGAAATATACAACTACAGGGTGTAGGGGAGCCACTGGATACCAGCAAATAGACCATGAAGAGTAATATGTTTTACAAAACAAACAGATAGTGTGAAAAAAGTGACAAGGCAGCAGACTGAGGAGAAGAGAGGAGTGCTGTGCCATCCACAAACTGCATGGCTCAATATTACTTTTGGAACAAGGAAATGTACAATTAAAGGGTGCAGGGAGGATTACTGGACATCAGGGAATAGAGCAATGTAAGTGACATATTGTTTTACTTAACAAAACCGAGCAGGGACATGATCTCAATTTTTTTGCATACTCAAAGGTATCAAAAAAGATTACAGAAACAGAAATTCTTAGAGCAAGAAATTGAAAAAAAGTTCAAAAGCAGAGTGGCAATGGTTTCCACTGTGCTTGAGCCTAACCCAGAGGTTTCTATATTCAGTCAGAAAGTACAACACCACTATCCGACTGAACATCAGCCCATGTCGGCACAGTGCTAAGTCAAGTTGCGCTGCTCTGACATGATCTGGGCTGCAGCCAGTCCATAGGGAATTGTACTCCGAGACCAGAGACTACCAGGATCTGCAGCACAATATTCAGCAGCACCATACAAATTAGCCTATAGGGCACACATGGCACTAAAGGGCCATTAGCATGCTCATTACAGGCCCATCTGCATTGGAGCCGGCAGCATGTTTGTGCTCGTCCTAACATCCTGTCATCTTTGGTGGCTAGTGATCCTCCCCACCCTCCAATCCCTACCTGGGGTAGTGTGTTGGATTCCCTGGTGTCTAGTGGCACTCCTCTCACCCGCTGAGCAGCTGTCCTGTAGACAGTACCCATCGCTGTAGGCTAACAGCATACTCCCAAATGACCATCCTGTTGCTGAGAAGACAGTCACTGTTGACAAGTGGCCAGCACCTGCACACCCTTACCAATGATGGTTGTACCCTGGTGATTACAGACACTCCCCAAACACCTGTTCCATAGATTGCGATATGGTCCCTGGCATCTCATGGCACCCCCTGACCCTGCTCGCCTGTCTGAGTGGCCCCATAATCCTGGTGTCCAGTGACACAACCCACCCATCTGAGCTCCCTGCCCATCTCCCCTATACAATCCTTGGCATCAACTGGTGCCCCTGCCCCATAACCAAATGCTGGGCAACAGATACCCTGATACATAGTAGCCATCCTGGGTCCCCAAACTGCCTTGCCCACACCCAGTGCAGCACTCACCCCAACCCCTTCCCTTTGCCTGGCAGGATTGGAATGCGCAGTGAATACTTCTATGGTAACCTGCACAGCCATCCTCTCACTTTCACCTCCAATTGCCATACAAGCTGCAGTGAGCACTCATATCATATCATATGTGTGTGTGTGTGGGGTGGTACTTGCCAACAGTGACTCTCTTCACAGCAATGGGACAGTTGTTTGGGGAGTGGGAGTGCTGCTAACCATCAGTGGTGGGTGTTGTCTATGGGATGGGGGGAATCAGACAGCTTAGGGTCTCAATGGACACCATGGCAGACAGTTACAGTACTGGGATGGTAGATCAGTGGGTTGGGGTGCCACTAGACACCAGGGCAGACATTCACAGTACCATTACAGGGGATTGGAGGGTGGGGGTGCCAACAGACACAAGGGCAGACAGTTACAGGACCAGGACAGGGGACTGGAGGATTCTGGGTGCTACTTCACCCAAGGTATGGTGATATTCACCCTGACATGATCTGGAGGAGGGAGGAGCCACCAGACACCAGGGCTAGGGTGATGCTCATCTGTACAGGTGACTGGAGGAGTAGGTGGTACTAGACACTAGGATCTACACTGCATTTCCTGGGACAAGTGGTCAGGGAAGAGGTGTCAATGTACACCAGGGAATCATATACATGACCAAGGATGGGAGCTCTGTGAGTGGGGGGGGGGTGCCATTAGACACCAGGGTATCTTTTATTTTGCCAGGCTGGGGGTTCAGAAGTTGGGGGGCAAATGGCTGTAGAAAAGCCATCTTGCCACCAGGTCTTTGCGGCTAGTTAAGACTAGGTTTGCAAAGGCAGAAAAAAGTGCCCCTTTAGGTGCCATTTACCACTGATACAAACCTCTAAAATTGCTGCTGCTGCCCCTGTACGCAGAGGGAGACCCACTCATTTGCATGGGCATCATGGTATGTTGGCATCTGAGAGCTAAGGGGCTTAGTCCACGCTACAAGGGTCTCTGAATATAGACCCCACCCACAAACCTTATGCAAAACACAGTTAGCATAGCTAACACCACTTAACATTTGAATATCTGGCCCATGATCTGTTATCCTCCAGCAAAACTCGGAAACATACCCTGAAGCTTAGCACAATCAGTACTGGTAGAATAAGCATTACTATGAACTCTTTCATAGTAATGCAATCTAAGTGACACAGAGGTTCCCTGTTTCTCAGTCTGCCAGTCGTGTCAGCAAAGGGCTGACCACGGGGGACACTAGGACATGTAGTAGATAAATGTGGCAGATGGAGGGTTGCAAGATTAACCAGATAAAAAAAATGAAATTATAAAATAGTAAATACATTAAAACAAAACAAACATTTTCTTTCACTGCATTTTTCTTCACTGGAACCTAAAGGTCCTGCAGCATTAAGGCAAGTTAAGTGAGGATTCCCCTTTAAAGCTGGTTTGCTAACTTGCAAGGCCCAGCATGCTTTGGGTCCTGGTTACCTGTTAGGTGTCCTGAACCCTTATGTGCTTTCACCCTCTCTTTACTCCATCATGGTGGGCCTCCAAACTATACTGAGGGCTGTGCTGAAAACCTCGGGAGACTTGGCTTTTGAGGTAGCAGTCTTGGTCTTATGGAATTAGCTCCAGAGGATCCTCAGACAGACCCCCACAGTGACTGCTTTTGAAGATGTATCTGAGGACCTTTTTGAAACAAACTTTTGGGGATTGACCGATCTCTACTAAGCCCCTTCCGCACAGGTTTTATGAGTTTTATGTGTTTTATCTGCTGATTTATGATAATTACATGGTTGTTTATTTATGGATTGACTACAATTTCTGCATTTCTGTAAACTGCCTGAGGCCTGTGGGGAAGGGTGTTGTCAGAAATAAAACCTACCACTACTTCTCCTAGAGATGAAGAACCTAAGGAACAGTTTAAAATATAGAAAGTACTCATGAATATGTAGATGTATCTGAACTAATATGCATTCCCACCATGCTATATTTTATGACTGTATTTAAATTCTCTGATAAAGCATAATGTTTACCCTGTGATGAATTTGTTTTTTTTTCTAAACTTCAATAAAACTGTTAAAAAAAAGCAAGTATAGAAAGTATCTTTGAAGTCAATACAGGCTTTCAATGTATTATAAGCCTGAAATAGACAGATCAATAGATAGATAGATAGATAATTTTTATTTATGAAGCACCCAATTCCTGAGATTCCGGGTGCTGTACAATAAAACAATAATACAAAACCCAATTAATTAAAGAAAAGCAAAAAACACACATATAATAAACTCATCATAAATACAGACAAGACATCTATCTTTTCAAACAGCATTCAGTCAATAAAAGCTAGTTGTAACAGGTATGTTTTAACCCACTTTTAAAGGCTTCTACCAAGGAAGCCCCCTCAAAAAGTTAGGTAAAGAGTTCCACAGGGTTGGCACAGCCACCACAAATGATCTGTCTCCTGAATGCTGCAACCTAACCCTGGGAACCCCAAGAAGACCTCCCTCAGCAGAACGGAGTGCCCGGGCCGGAGGGTAAGGAACAAAGAGATCTTGCAGATAGGCAGGGCCCCCATAATGCAGGGTCTTATAGGTAAGGAGCCCTATCTTGAAGACAATCCTCCACCAGACTGGCAGCCAGTGCAGTCCATCAAGGACTGAGGTAATATGCTCACATCTCCTTACCCTAGCCAAAAGTCATGTGGCCATGTTCAGCACCAGCTGTAGCCTGCAGAGGTTGCCTCCAGATAACCCAAGGTACAGGGCATTGCAGTAATCTAGCCTGGAAGTGATGAAAACATGTACCAGTGTGATCATGTCCTCAAGAGGGATCACAGCTTGGATTCAGGTGATATTCCTAAGATGATAAAATCCACTTTTGACCATAGCTAGCACCTGAGCGTCAAGTGTCAGGCAGTCATCTAGGATCATACCAAATCCTTCACCTGTCTAGAAGGGCCAAAGGAAACACCCCAACACTAGGCTAGGGGGGAACCACCACCCCCTCTTCTCCTCCATGATGACTGGTTTTACTACCATTACCTCAGTCTTATCTGGGTTGAGCCCCAAGCCAGTTGTGAGTCATATATGACTGAATTTTCTTGAGGCAGCTGTTAAATATGGAGTCTAACACCTAGGCATCGGGTGTACAGGACAAGTACAGTTGGGTATCATGAGCATAGCAGAAAAAAACAACCCGTACTGCCTGACAATGTCCCTCAATGGCAGCATGTACACCGTGAACAATAAGAGCCGTAAGACTGACCCCTGCAGAACCCCACAGCTCAGAGGCTTTGGGCTAGATGAGGCAAGTCCTATCTTTACCCTCCGCACTCTGTCAGGTAGGACCTGAACCAGTTGAAGACATTACCGGACAGGCCACACCAGAACTGCAGGTGGTCCAGCAGCACCTCATGGGCCATGGTATCAAACACTGCAGAGAGGTCCAGGAGAACCAAGATGGTACATGCTCTCCTGTCCTTCGCCATCAGGAGATCATTAAGCACTCTTACCAGGGCAATCTCAGTACTATGCCCTGCTCAGAACACAGACTGGAAAGACTCATAGGTAGAAGAAGATTCGAGGTGTCTCTCAAGCTGAACGGCCACCACTTTCTGTATAACTTTCCCTATAAACAGAAGGTTTGAGACCGGCCTGTAGTTGCTTAGGCAGTCTGGGTCCAAAGAGGGCTTCTTTAAAAAGGGTCTAACCAGAGCCTCTTTCAAGGACAACGGGAAGACCCTACTCCTCAATGAACTCCAGGCAACCTCAGCAACCACAGGTCCTATCAGGTCTGAACAGCCAACCAAAAGGTGGGTTGGACCGGGATTCAGATCACAATGTGTAGGCCACAGCTTTGAGATTATCCCTACCACCTTTTCCACCCCAACCAGCTCAAACTCATCCCAGACTTGAGGAGGATTTCAGCAGCTCAGGCTGGACATTGCATTCCTTTCGAAAGATACCCGAGGAGACCTCAGCTCCGATATAGGATACCTTGTTGGTGAAG
This sequence comes from Neoceratodus forsteri, assembly GCA_016271365.2. Taxonomy (NCBI): domain Eukaryota; kingdom Metazoa; phylum Chordata; order Ceratodontiformes; family Ceratodontidae; genus Neoceratodus; species Neoceratodus forsteri. The sequence continues at coordinate 1,645,482,638 of CM057449.1, forward strand.
AACAGAATCAACTCCTCACACCTAGTGCTAGAACCTGCTCCTCCAGCACGGAGACAGACAGAATGTAAAAGCCTGTCTATCGTACTGAAGAGTTGAGCTGGTCTGCTCCTTTCCACAGCAATCTCCCTAGACAGAAGCTCCACTTTCTTTAAGGAGACTGCCCACTAATAGTCACCATAATGTGACCTCAGAGCCAATTTGTCCTCCATCTGGCCAGATCTCCTCCAGCACCTCTAAAACCTCCACCCCTTGGTCTTCAAAGTTCTGAGATCCTCATCATAACAAGGAGGTCTCCATCGAGTAGACAAGGGGAGGATATGAACGAGTGTGACTGAGTCAAAGGCTGCAATCAAAGCCTCATTATAGGCTGCCACTGCTTCCTCTGGCCCAATCGCACAAGCTGTCCCAACACTTGATAGGTCCAGCACCGCCGATAATAGTCCCATAGAGGAAACTCCTCTTAACAGGCAGTACCAGACCATCTCCACAGTGAACGACCATCTTGGAGGGGCCCTAAACAAGAGCCCCATGGTGCTGTGATCGGACCAAATCATTGGACCAACACAGAGGTCAGTAATATTTAAGCCTACTGAAAAAATGAAATCCAATGTGTGGCCACCCGAGTGTGTTGCAGAGGTTACAATTTGTGTCAGATCGAGGTCCTCCATGCTCATAAGGATATTGTTTTCATATTTTGAGAGCCCACTGTTGACCCAAGCATTGAATTCCCCCAGAATCAACCACCTGGGGCACTCCAACACCAGGCTGGCGACGAGCTCCTCGAGCTCCCTCAAAAAGTCACCATTTAATTCCGGGGGACGATAGAGCAGGATAACCCTTAAGCCCACATACATGCCTCCCTGGGAAGCCACACATTCAAAACACTGTGTAGGACCTACTGTTAGCACCATGAGGTTCAGGCTAGATTTAGAACAAATGGCTACTGTACCTAACCTCCCCTGTGATCCTCTCTCAGGGTGTGTGTATCACAGAGTACCCAGCTGGTACTGTTACCTCCAAAATAGGTGCAGCATTTTAATCCAGTCAGGTCTGCGTGATGCAAGCCACGTTGACTGAGGATATCAAGTCAGCCATTATTGCAGTGTTATTCCTCATTGACCTGGCATTGCATAAAGCAACCCAAGGGGGATGAGTTGAGGCAGCTGGGCCGGTCATCTGCCCACTCTCTAAGGTGGAGCACTTGGGTATGGGAACTAAGCATGGCACCCCCTCTCAAATTCCCACTTCACCCCAGGGTGTCTTCTTGCCTTCGCCACCAAAATCCCAGACACTTCAGCAGCCACTCGGGTGCTACCCCCTTGGGACCCCCCTCCGGGCTATCTCTAAGGCCCTACACATCCTATAGGCCTCAGCCAGGAGTGCTGCAAACTCAAAGGAACAGATGTCATGGAGGAAGCACCCCCCAAAGTAGCTGCTCCTTAACAGTTTCTGTCCCAAATACATTTTAGACTAGTCCCACCTCAAATAACCAAGTCCTCAAAAACATCCACTGTCACCCAACCCCAACTGAAACCCGCAAATTAAATACAACCCTCACAATTCCAACCCTCACCACCCACCAACAATAAAAAAAATTCTCAATCACACATCACACACAACACACACATACACACACACACACTCACCAAACACACTCCAATTCTAATTACTAATAGAACGAAAAACTAGCAGCACAGTCCTCTATTCATCATGTATAGTCCGAATTTAAGGCAGTTCATTGCCCAATAATTCCAGTAAGGATACATAGTTTTATTTTAGCAGCACGCCAGAAAACAACCATAGGTCTCATGTATTGGAAAATATTGGAGGGTGAACTCTCACCACCACCCTCCAGTTTGTTCAAGTATCGTGGTACTCTCACTGCCACAGGTGTTTTATTTTAAATGTAAATTCAACAGAAGCTGAGGCTCTCTCACTGCCCCACCAATTTAATTTCAACCAGCACAGCACAGTACAGTGCCCAAAGGATCCATAAATTTAATCCATTAGTCTAATCTATCATCTTATTGCAGATTTCTGAGGAAATCACAGGGTACCGTGGTTAGTAGGGTTGCTCAGATTTTGGATTACAAATACAGAATTACTGAATTCCAATCCATTTTTAGGATTTCAGTTCTGTGGACACAAAAAAATTCTTGAATGCAAAACCAGAATCCGATTTTGCATGTGAATGTAGTACTGTGAAACACTGCCCCTTCCTCATCCCTTATACAGCTATTGCTGCTGGGTGCTGGCATGGGGAGCCTCGAGGCTACTGGTGGAGGGGCTGTTGAACAGTGGACACCTTGGAAGCTGGGGACTTGGAGGGAAGGTCATCTTTTATTCACAATAGCACTGATGGATTTTGACAGCAAAGGGGACTAGAGTGGAACACCAACTGAATTACCTCTGTGCCACCTCAGCCCCAGGGACTCCAGTCAGTTGGTAAGGGAGAACAGCAAGAGTGAGAGGAGGGTCATTCTGAGTTACTGGGTGGAGGAGGTTTAACTTCAAGGTTAAAGGGACACTATCATCTTTTGCAGGCATTTTTATGACCCCTACTATGTGTGCCTGCCTGTAATCTGCACTTTAAACACAGTTGCTGAGCTGGCTGTCCAATTGCATCTAGGAAATGTGAAAAGATTAATTTTTACAGAAAAAGCATTCTGAGCGGACTGACCTTACATCCTTCGTGCACTGCTCCCATTCCCACTGTTGAATTCTACCAAACCCTTGCATGAGCAAGTTTGGCAATTTTGGCGGCTAGTAAACAAAATAACTGGCATCATGGACTAAAGTGTGATGATTCTGCAGATACTAGTTCTGCCACAAACCGAGCTATATTTCATAAAGAAATTCTTTACTTGAAAAAATAGAAATGGGACTTGGTGCATGTACACCACCAGCACTCCGTGCATGTGCACTAGTACCAGTGGGAGCATGCGCCAAGTCCATAATTGGGGGGGTATTTCTTCTAGTGCCGGTGGTGTGCATGCATAGAGTCCCATTTCTACTTTTCAAATAAAGAATTTCCTTATGAAATACAGTGTGGTTTGTGGCAGAACTAGTATTTGCAGAATCAACACTCTTTATTCCATGATGCCAGCTGTTTTACTAGCCAAAACAGTTCGGCAGGATTCAACAGTGTGGACGCACAGGAGCAGAGCATGGAGGACATAAGGTCGGTCCGCTCAAAATGCATTTTCCTTAAAAAAAAATATTTTCTTACTTCCCAGATACAGCTGGACAGTCAGCTCAGCCACTGTGTTTAGAGTATGGTTTACAGGTGCACATAGTTGGGGGGAGCTATAAAAATGGCCGCAAAAGCTGACAGTGCCCCTTTAAATGGTGTCGGATGTAGAATCAGAACTTTCAATTCCACCTCAGATTTCATTGCTGTGCCTTAACTGGAGGCAAAACAGAATCAGAGTCGGAATAAGAAATTCTGAAAATCTGACTAGCTAGTGACAGAGTGGATTCCATAGAATTCAAGCACCCCTACTGGGTAGTACATTGGGCAGAGAACCCTTTAAAGTACACATTAGTTTTACATCATACTTATTCATCCCTGCTAAGGAAGCTGTGGGTTGGGAAACATGATGAACTTAGTTTTAATGTTGTTGTGTGATTACACACACATAACCTGATACATCCAAATAAACTCTGCTTATCTAATAAGTAAGACATCTGTTCAGACCTGTAAAGGATTACCCTTTGTGGGAACAGAATGGTTTTAGGATCAACAAAATGTATAGCTTGAGGAAAAAATTCCCACATTAGAGTTTGCCTCAATCTTAGAAGTTGTCTTGCCTTACTTAGAAAAGGCAGTAATTAAAGGTACCTCTTACCTGCTTCTGGGTGAACTTAGGGATGGGATCTGGAACATACTTTAAATGGGGCACCTGTAAAAAAAGAATAATAGAGAGTGGTAAAAAGAAAAGTCCATAGCTCTTGAGAAAGATAGGATAGGTGACAAGGTAAATAATACTTATCTGATAGATTTTAGGCAGCTTAGTAGGCCTGTAAAAAAAAACCAAAGAAAGAGAGAAATAGGATAATATAAGTGAATGGTTTCAGAGAACATTGAAACTGGATATGCAGTGATATCCTTGCCACCATCGGGGGGGGGGGTGAAAAGGTAAATAGTACTTATCTGATGGATTGTAGGCAGCAGTGCAGACCTGTAAAAAAAGAGAGAGGAACAGGATAAGTGAACGGTTTCAGAGAGCATTGAAATTGGATATGCAGTGATATCCTAGCCAGAAGATACAGAAGACAGTTATCACAGCCATCGGCATAACCCCAGCTACATTTGAGCCCCACATGGTCACCTATACCCCATCACCTGCAAATGCAGAGCGTTTGCACTTTATGAGTCAGGGGCCATGGTGGACTGGAAATAGTATGGCTGGGGGAGGCAAAAGACAAATTAAAAGAAAATACCTTAATTCCCTCTTACTGAATATTATGCATTTGTATGTATTTTTTTTATTTTATACTGTAATTCATTTACCCAGGATAGCTCTCATTTCAACTGTAATCCTGCTTCTAAGCATTAATTTCTACAGCTGAGTGGACTGTAGGTTAAGTGATTGGCTAACAGTCACACAGTATAACAAATAAACACTCTAAAATAAATAACAATATATTTAAATATACAATCCATGTCAGATATTAGTGGCACAGTCTAATTCTCTTTCACAAAATGCTACTTACACATAGCCAAAACAATTTCTTCAGCCAATATTAATGTTTTGTTGAGATCTACTCTGATTTTGGCCTTTTGTCCTAGATTTCTTTTCAGCTAAAGTGAAGCATGGGTTGAGAAACTAAATCATCAAACAACATACACCCAGGCTTGTAACATACTGTATAAACCTTGCAGGATTACAAATATTTCACATGAATTCAAAACCTGGAGGAGAAGGCCTCAGCTGCCCCCCCCCACACACACACACACACACACACACTCACAAGCACATACTATGATATCTATGTGTTGGTATACATTCAACTAACTACAATCACAAACATTTCTCCGTCTGAAAGTTCAGTTTCTGTTAGACAGAACTTCAAAAATGCAGTAAAAACAAAAGATGCACTAATTAAACATTGCTGCAAGTGATGAATCTGATGCAATCTGAACCAGCACAGCTGTCAGAAATCTACACATAAATTCATTGTATTTCAGTTAAGAGACTCTCTAGAACCATTCTTACATTAATAAGCACCTTTCTGAGTTACACTCCTCACAAAACTGCACAAAAAATGCCTGAATATCTTATTTGTACAGAATTCTTTCCTTAGACAAGTCTAACAGAGCACAGCTCCAACTGCCCAAACCTATGACTTTACACTGGGAATGAACTAGGAAGTGTCTCCCACTGCCATATCATATCCTGCCAAGAAGACAGGGGATTATGGGAAATTGTTTGTTTGAGTAGATTTTAAGTAATCTGGCAGTATCATATCCTGCCAAGAAGCCAGGGGTTTATGGGAAATTAAGTTTTTTTTCTGAGTAGATTTTAAGGCAATAGACAAGTAAAATGTGTTAGTTTTTCAAGGTGTGCCAAATTATTTATACAAAAAAATGGGGTTATAAGGATCATTACATGAGGGTGTGTCTTAGTGGACTGACTTTATCTGACCATTTACTTACCCAAGGTTGTCAAAAAAGATGATGAAGGATCCTATTTTCAGTTAAGTCCTGTTCTTTTGCTTAATTTTCAGAAGTTGAAAAGAGCCTAGGGAGATCAAATATGCTCACATCTGAACAAGAAGCTACTGTGGCAGGCCTGATAAACGGTATTTAAGCAATAAGGAATCACCTGTAAATCACACCATTGGGGTGTAAAGGGGCACAAGGCAAGTACCACATGCCCCTAGGGTGTGATTAACATACAGATAATGCAACCCCCTGGGAGAACCTTATTGCCTTTTTAGCAATGTGAATAAAAAATATTCATAGTAGCTGTTTATTTTTTATTAATTATACCTGTTTTTTATTTAGATAGTCCTTCCACCATCTGATCGTCAGTCTTCAGTCGTTTTATGTTACAGTCTATCTTACAGACATTCAAAAACAAAAGCCTATATATGCAGCACGCTCCCAGCATCAGTTGGGTGGCTGGCAGCCAAGGAGGTGTGCGGAGGGATGTGCTGCTTGCCGTCTATGCCTGCAGCACCATCTTTCAGATATGGGCTTTGGGGATGGGGGTCGTCAGTGCCATGGGGGGGGCACTGACTATAAATGATGCTGCTGTGCACCCGATTCTGGGGTCGGAGTTATGTGGACCTAAGTGTGTGCAGTGGGGGTCATGTTCTTCACTGGGGGTGAGGCAAACATGCGGTGTGGGGGTGCCTTGCTACATTGGGGCTGGGGCACACATGTATCATGGGGATGCATTGATTCAACGGGGTAGGGACAGTCATGTGTTGGGGGTTCATTGAAACTACAGGGATAGGGCAGCCATGTGTTGGGGGTTCATTGAAACTACAGGGATGGGGCATTCATGTATTGGGGGTATGCTTTGCTACAAGAGGGATGGGGCAGTCATGTGTTCTGGTATGCTTTGTTACAAGGGGGACAGGGCAGATGTGTGTTGGCGGGAGGGACATTTGAGTGTTGGGGGTATGCACTGCTACAAAAGGGATGGGTTAGTCGTGTGTTCTGGTATGCTTTGCTGCAATGGACAGGGCAGATCTGTGTTGGCAGGTGGTTCAATAGTGTGCCGGGTGACTGAGGTGTTCCAGGGACTTGTGCAGGTGGGTCCTCCTGCCAACGGGGTATGACCCCATTTGTCTGGGTGCCTGCGTTGACTATTCACACATCCTGACCAGTGCCTTCACAAGCATGTGATTCACTATGGGGCACAGGACAGGCATCTGATTGGATTCATGCCTGTGCCCACTACTCCGCCCCAGCTGCCCTAATCAGTTCTGCACACTGGGAGGTGGGGCCACAGACAGGTGCCCCATGGGTGCATGCGGTAGTGAATACCATGCACCCTGCCACCTGTTTAAGGCAGCAGAGCTATGCGGGTGGGGTACATGCCTTTGGCATGTACCTTCCATCCCATTCTTGCATAGCCCTCATTTAGTGGGCCCTAACCAGGACCTACGAATATACTGTGTGATGATTCTACTGACAAAAGAAAACAACATATATTCAGTTCAAAATCAGTCCATTAATGCTGAAATAACTTTGTACATTTTATAGTTTGGGGGTTACTGTGCTGGTTTCTTTCTACTGTGCTTGTAAATGTATGACACGTAGCACATAGTAATGAAACTACATAGTATACCCCTCTGATAGTGACATTTTGACAGTCTGCACTGTATTCTCAGGATCTTTCACCTCCTCCCCTAATCAGCTCCAACTTGGAATTGATTATATGTAGTGGAAGGGGCTCGGGGGCAAAGCCCCCTGAAGAAAACATGTCAGTAAGCTAGAAACCAGTATGCCGACTACAAATGCGGTCGACATGACAGTTTCGCTGTACAGTCATTCAACAAAATTTTTGTCAACAACCGATCATAGATCTGAAACCCCACTATGTAATTGTAAACATAGTAACAAACATGTCAATAAAGGATGACATGAAAATAGAGAAATGCAGTCTTTTCATCAAAATAAGTTCTACTAAAATGCTGGAGAACTACAGCAATGCAAAAGTAGATTCCAGGGTTTATTATTGTAGCTTTAAATATAAAGCTGCAGTTTAGAGGGCCATGTGTGTGGGGTGGACACGGTGTTGGTAGTGCCTTGCCCCACACATTCTTTTATATTAACTTTTTTTTCTATACATCTCCAAAGCCCCTTCAGCCACTGCCCTAGTACCATTCTAAAATTCTCTGGGTCTTATCTCCATCTTTGACACCCTCTACAAGAGCTGTCAGTTTGTTGCAGGCCCTCTTTGAAGACCAAATTCAGTAGAGCAGGGTCTGAGGTCAGCAAGCATGATCCTGCACAGACACAGCCTTTTATCCTCTGATTGTCCTTCCTACACTGAGGCAGCAGCGCAATGCTTCCATTACACATACAAAGAATACACAGAGATGTACTGGAGTATGTGAATCTTTCACTTTTGCAATCCCCAAAAGGGTGAATGCTTACCTTCCATGTTGCAGATCCAAGCTGATAATGCTTGCTACCATTTTTCCCTCTCTACAGCCACGGAGAACTTTTTTTCATTTATTTTCCTCTCCAGTCACCAGTCCAGAGGCATCCCTCAGATGTCGCCTGGTTGTCCCCCCCTGGTCTTAGATATCCCAAACCCTAGGTTCCCCTGTAACCCATCCTGACACCACATCACACCAGAACCCCCCCCCCAGCTTGTGGCCCAGGGCAAGGTCACCCTCCTCTTACCTTGGGCACTCCTTGAATCCAGTCTTGTGGGCATGGTGCAGGCCAGAAGATACTGGGACTAGGAAGGGCCAGGTCAGATAGTGGGCCTGGGGCTGGTGCATTGTTTTCTCAGGAACCTGGGTTTTCCTCCTTGCAAGAAAATGAATGTGCCCCCCCGGAGGTGAGGACATGCAATAATGTCCAGCCTGGAATGGGCGCACTCCAGCCCCAACCCATGGACAACCCCTGCAGCTTCCCCACAGAGCCAATGTAACCCTAGCTGTTCCACCACAGTCTCCACTGGGAGTCGTTGGTGGTAGGGAGTCACAAGCCACCACACACTGGAGAGGATAGCTGTCATTGAATGCTCTATCCTCTCCCTCCCTAGCCAACCTCCAGCAACCCATGCTCGCTCCTGACCCTGGGTAAGATGTAGGGCCCAAGACACCTCAGCCCTCTACACTACTGGGCCAGCTGACCTGAGAACTGCTTTAAGGTGAGAGAACTGAGAAATGCTGTTGTCAGATAGATGAACATACTACAAAAAAAGAAGTTATAAAAATGGTCGTTGGAGCTGGCCCAGCAGTGCAGTGGCAGTGCTATCATTCATAATGCCCATGACCTGGGTTCATAAGCAAGCCCCAAGCATCAGGGGTCAGCTGGGGGAGGAAGACTGAGCATCCCAGAGGATGATCTCCTCCTACAGAGAGGGTGGGTCACTGCCCCCCACTGCACTGCTGCCACTTAGGTGACCATGGGTGGCAGAACAATGGAGATAAGCAGATCGGGGTCTGGATGATGGTTGGTTTGTGCACCACATGCTGTTATGAGTGAGTACACCTGTTCTTTTGCATGCCATCATCAAGTGGGGTGGAAATGAGTTAAAAGAACAGACCTAGAAGCCACAGGTGACAGGACCCTGGTAATCCAGGCCCTCACAGCATTCGTCACGCTGTCCATCTGATAAACCTGTGAGAATTCAGGGATACATTCCCTACCATCGACTCCACAGTGGGGGTTGGGGGCAAACCATTGCTCCATAGAGGGGCATGCAAGAGCTGGCAACCCAAGGTGAGTCAGTAAGTACAATGAGATCCCTGAGAGAGAGAGACAGCAACCAGAGACAAGAGGGGATAAAAACTATATAAAAAAAATGGTATTGGAAATGCTTTATTATGATTGGCTGTTTGCATTTCAACAGCCTGCATTAATCTCTATTACACTGTCATGAGTTTTCCTGTTAGCTTTTCATTCTCTAGTACTGCAATGGCTGGAATGATCTATTCAAATTTTGAACACCCATTTAAACAGAATTAACTACTGTATTATGTTTGATACACAAGGTTTTATTTCTAACTTTTGATAATGTGTGTCTCAATGTATTACAATAAAATATTTGATAATGTATATATGTGATGCATATAATAAATATTTGAAATGTTTTGTGGTAACTTGGGCACACTGAACATTCTTGATTAACTGTTCACAACTGTGTACTTTTTATCAGTTTTATTATTTATATAAATAATTACTATACAATTTTTATAAATTTTAAATAAACACTTTGGGAGCTATGCACGAGTATGTGGAGTGACTACGCAAAGCTGATTAGTGGTGCGTAGGCTTCCCATACCCATTGCACTCCCGCGTGAGATACACAAAAGGGGTGTGCATCCCAGATGCACTTGATCCTCCGGTCGCATGGACAGCAGCGTGCCGGGGGTGGGACCACACTACATGCCGTTCACTAAGGAGCATAGTGCTATGCACAGGAGGTATAGCAGGGTGCTGGTTATGCTGGGGGGACCCTGCCATAACAAATCAATACACCCAACCTGTGGCACACAGGACACTGGCCCAGTCCTGGCCATATAGCACAGGTCCCCCCATATGCCAGTCTCCCCACCCTGTTATCGTTTGGCAGCCCCCCCACACACACATCGTGCACCATCCCCATCCATGTGCTGCAACTCCCTCCTGCAACACATTACTGTCCCATTCCCTATCGTTTGTAGGTTCCCCTCCCCACCACACAGCTCTGCTTTGTTCTCATCAGTGTACAGGAACCCCCCACCACACATCCATGCCCTGTCATGCAGAGGTGGTACCAGCCACTCCTCCCCAAGTCACATCAGCGCCCCATCCCCAAGTTACCTGAGCCCCTCAAACAAGGGCCCCATTGTGATTTGTCTGGTGAGGTGCAGAGCACCCCATAAACCCTCTGATCCTGGCACCCCTGCCTCCTCACTGATGTTCAGTGGTTTCCCCTCACCCCCTCAGCAGCACTAACAACTCCCCCCCGAACCATGTACCTGCCCGTCGGTGCCACAGCGTGGGATAGCCAGTGGCACAGCCCTCCTCACACCTCCTCAGCCGTTGACCATTTAAGTGATGCTGGGATCGCACCCCTATATATAGGGAACCCGCTCCCAGCATCACTTTGATGGCTGGTGGCCGAAGAGGTGTGAGGAGGGCTGTATCACTGGCGATCCCTTGCAGTGATACTGATGGGCAGGTACAGGGGTCGGGGGAGTTGCTGGTGCTGCAGTGGGTGGGGTTGGGGAAGGCCACTGAGCACCAATGAGGGGGTGAAGGTACTGGGGTTGGGGATCAGGATAGTGTTGCCCAGGGCACCTCTATGTGTGTGTGGAGAGGGGTTACTGCATTCACGGGGCCGTGTCTCTATGTGTGTTGGGGGGTGTCTGCATTCAAGGGGTCAGTGCCCCTATGTATGTTGGGGGGCTACCTGCATTCATGGGGCTGGTGTCTCTATGTGTGTTCGGTTGTCTGCATTGCTGGGGATGGGACTCTGCTGTGTGTGGGGGCAATGGGCAGGCATTGGGGACCGGGGCTGGTGCTTTGTCATGTGTGGGGGGCAGCTATGCACCTGGCCGTGGGTGGTGTCACAGGGGCAGGTTTCAGTCGGGGGTTATTTATTTATTTATTTATTAAGCATCAGTTTACAACCTTTGAGCCAGAGGCTCGTTTACAAAGGTACCTCGTCACAGAGAAGACAATACAGTGATAACAACTTAGTACAGAGAAACAGTATAAATTTTTTTTTTTCGAGGATACAGGAGGACAAATGAGATCAACAGTTTACGACATACAGGGTTGGTGAAGTTAACATTGTTCAGGGAAATAACTAGAACATCAGAAAACATAGGATAACAATACAGTGTGTTTTAGTGGAGTCAACAGGAGGTAACAGGAACCAAGGGTAGAGGGGTAGAGGATTTGAGCAGCCAACAGGGGCTTTGTCAGAGAGTGAGCAAGATAGCTTAGAACAGCAACAGCTGCGAGTGGTGAAAAGGTGGTTCTGGAGGGTAGTTTTAAAGCAAGAGATTGTGGGGTGTCTGAGATACTGGCAGGGAGGGAATTGTACCAAGAAGGGGCACGGTAGTGGAAAGCCCATTGTCCATGAGAGGTCCTTGCCCTAGGTACCTTCAACTTGGTTTTACAGGAGGACCGTGTTGTAGCTAGGGAGTTAACATGGTGGATAACGGCAGTCAAACCAGGAGGAGAGAGCCCAAGGAGAGTTTTTTTAGTAAGGATGTAGGTTTGATACCTAAGACGTTCATCAAGATTGAGCAGATTAGCCTGGAAGTAAAGATGGCAGGTATGTGTAAGTCTAGGAGCACCTAAGATTAGTCGACAGGCCTTATTTAAGGTGAGGTGGATTTTGTTTAGCGAGGTCTGGTCAGCAGCCCCGTAGACTGGTAAGCCATAGTCAACAAGTGACAGAATGGAGGACATAACTGCGAGTTGGAGGGCATCGGGGGGGAGACAGTGTTTGTGGTGGTAAAGGATTCCCAACCTAATATTGGTGGTGGAGGCTAAGGTGGAGATATGGGAATGGAAAGTGAGGGAAGAGTCAAAGTTTATCCCCAGGTATTTGTATGTGTAAACTTGTTCAAGTGGGAACATAGAGCTGGCAAAGACTTGAAGTTGGAAATTACTAGCTTTGTTTTGGGGGTTGGAGAAGATCATAGATTTGGTCTTTTTAAGATTGAAAACCAGTCTGTGTTCTTTAAAACAGGCTTCCACGTCTTTATAGGATAATTGCAGGGAATCTTGGAGGGTGGTGGGGTTACGGTCAGGCGAAGATAACAGGTCATCTGCATAAAGGAGGTTTACTACACGGCACCTGGCAGGGTGTTGAGATAAAGGGAAAAGAGCAGGGACCCAAGAATAGAGCCCTGGGGAACCCCAGATCAGATAGGGCAGAGGTCAGAGAGGGTGCTATTGATTTTTACACGCTGGGACCGGGCAGGCAGATAGCTGGAGCACCATGAGACAGGTCCTGCAGCAAAGCCAGCATGGCTGAGTGCATCCAGCAGGAGAGGGTGGGATAAGGTGTCAAAGGCTTTTGACAGATCGATGAACACTGCACCAGCAAGAGAGCCCGAGTCCATGGAGAAATGGAGGAAGTTAGAAAACTTGATGAGTGCGCTATTGGTGCTGTGCCCAGCATGGAAGACGTGTTGTTCGGGGCAGAGGATACTGTATTTGGTAAGAAACTCAGATATTTGGGAGGATACTACTTTCTCTAAGGCTTTTGAGAGTGGTGAGAGGATTGAGATGGGACGATAATTACCAGAAAGGGCCCTATCTCCACCCTTATGTATGGGAGTGACAGTGGCAATTTTCCAGGCTGATGAAAATTGCCTAGACAGAGTGATTTGTTGAGAGCAAGTGATTGGGGCGATGACCTGGTCCAATGCCAGGCTGAGGAGTCTGGGGTCCAAAGAGTCACTGCCAGTGGTGTTGCTTCTTAGAGCCTTGGTCAGATACGGTCTGACTTCATTGACAGTAACCCGGTGGAAGTGGAAAGATGCGTGCGAGACAGCAGGGTCAGGAGAGTGAGGAGGGGGATCAAAAAAGTTGCTAGGGAGTACAGAGCTAAGGTCTGTAAAGGATTTATTGAGATGGCTAGCAATGAGGGTAGGATCAGTAGAGATAATACCCTCAATATTGATTTGGGAAGGCGAGGAGGAGAGCGTGTACCACCATTTAGTTGTTTGATGTTATCCCAGAACGTTCTAGCATTCCCCCAGGATGAGGTGAGTGAGGCCCGATAATGATCGGCCTTTGCTTTGCGTATGGCCCAGGTGCATTTATTTCGGGCAGCAGCATATGCCTGTCTGTCGGCAGGGCAGCCAGTTTCCGTGGCTAGGTGCCACAGGTTATCCCTGTGCCTAAGGAGTTGGAGTAGGGAAGGAGTGACCCAGGGAGTATGGCGTTCCGTGGAACGGAGTTTGGTTAGAGGTGCGAAGATATCACAAGCTTTGTTAAACATTAAGGTGAAGAAGGCCAGGGCTGAATCAAGGTTAGGGGCGGTCTCAATGGGAGACCAGTCAACTTGGGCTAGAAGTTGCTTCAGGCCTCTCAGCCCACCTGGTCGCAACCACCATTGTAGGGTGGCCTGTGAAGTTGGTTTGGATAGGTACGTAATCCAACGGAAAAGAATAGGGGAGTGGTCACTGATTCCATCCGGAAGGACTTGTAGATTGCAAACTTGGTTAGGTCGGTTGGTGAGGACTACATCCAGAAGAGTGCTCAACCCCATTGTGGGGTTCACTCCTGTTGGTTGGGTAACAAGTTGCATTAGGTCAATAGCAGTAAAGGAGTCGCAGGTGGAGGAGGATGCAGGGCTAAGCCAGTTGATGTTTAGATCACCCAGGAGAATATGCTCAGGGGAATGTGGTAGAGAGGTGAGATACTCTATTAGAGGGACCAGGGCCTGAGTTTGATTTTTTGGGGGAATATAGGTGGAGGTTAGAAAGAGGGAGCCTTTAGAGGGGTCAGGGGTAAGCTTTAGGGTAAGGGCCTGGGCTCTAAGCTTAAGGACAGGGGTGGGAGGGCTACACCAGGAAGGGCGTCTTTGATATAAATAGCACAGCCTCCACCTCGTCTCCCTACACGGTCTTTTTGGAAGAGGGAGTAGCCAGGGAGTCAGACAAGGGAGTCAGGGGTAGAGTCAGATAGCCAGGTTTCGACTAGGGAGATGATGTCAGGTTTGTGGACAGTGACCCAACATTGGGCGAGTCAAATTTCTTCAGGAGACTGCAGATATTCATAGAAGCAATAAGAAGTCCAGGTGATCTAGTCAAGGAGTTATTGTGGGTTGGGGCCAGGTTGGGATGAATGTTCCTGACAAGAGTAGGAGGAGAAGTACAGCCTGATCACGGGGTGTGGAAGGCATTTTGCGTCGGCGATATAGTAGGGTGGGAGAGCTTAGAGGCATGAGGGGTGGGAAAAGAGGTACAGGATGGGCAGGCTAGTACAATAAGTTGCCCGTAGGTGCAAGGGGAAGGTAGGTGGGGACTGGGGGAGGGTGTGTGATGGGTTGGGGAGCAAGGAAATAGTAGAAGAGGAGCGACTCTAGTGCCCCAGAGCAGGGGACCTGTGGAGCCATGGGGACACCCGGGTTAGATAGAGGCCATGTGAGAAGAAGGAGGAGGGAGAGGCATGACAAGAGAAGGTGGGCAGTCATCTTAGGATGGGTTTGCAGATAGCAGTAATGAGATGGGTAGAAGAGGGTGAAAGGTCTACCCATAAGTGTAGTTTCCACCTTGGTACAGTGGTAGAGCCCGTGCCTCAAGTGCACAGGGCACCAGGTTCAAGGCTTGCCTAGAGTGACAGAAAAAGGTTTCAGGACAGTAGCTGCAGCAGCAGGGAGCAGGGTTCAAAACCTGCAGTAGTACTCAGAAAATATTTTAGAAGACTATGAGGGTTAGAGGCTTTTAGAGTCTTAAAACCTATCACAAGCAATAGTTTGATGTGATAGCTGAGTGGTGGAGCTGCTGAGTGAAATAGTGAGGGTGCAGGGTTCAATGGCAGCAAAAGAGAAATTGTAAAATATTTTGGCAGACTGGGGGGGGGGCAGAGACTATGAAAGTCTTAGAAAGTAAGAATAAGATAGCCAGATACAATGGTTAAGAGGTAAAGCTGCCGACTCTGATAGCAAGAGTACTGGGTTTGAGAACACCTATAGGACAGAGGACAGAAATTTTCTTGTTTCGAAGAAGGAAGGGTTAAAACCTTGAAATTAGAGGTAGATATTGGCCTGGCTTGGTGGTTAGGCTGCAGAATTTAAAGTAAGGGGTGCAAGGTTTGAGGCTTGCAAGGGGCCTAGTGGTGGGCTGAAGGGAAGGAGTGAGGAAAGAAGATAGCAGAATGGATTAGGAAGAACTGCAGAGACCTCTAGTGGACACGGATTGCAATAGTTGCTAGGAAGGAGTAGGGAGTAGAGCGTAGAGAGTGGATAGAGGTGTCAGAGTGGAAAGTGCAGCAAACCCTAGTGGTTGGAGTGTATAAGCTGCAAATGGGAAAGTGGACACTTAGTAAAATAAAGGGTAAGTCACTGCCAGCAGCAATAAATGAAGCTGTACTGTACTGGGTTGTACTGCCGATAGGGACAGTCCTTTCTGGGGGGGTGCCTGTGTGGGATGCAGTTACCAGGTCCCATTCCAGCATGCAAAGGGGAACCAGTCTGGGACCCAGGATGGGCATCAAATTGGTTGACTGCCTGGGTCTGCTACTCTACCCTGTGCATACCTGTGCACAATTGGGGGGGGTACACGGACAGGTGGTGGCCATTGGTGAATAATGGCCTCTGCACACCTTGGCTGTGGGTCTGCATGGGTGGGGTACATGCCTCTGGCATGTAATTTCCACCCATTAGTGCACTGGCACTGTTATTAATGTATATTGGTATTATTTATATGCATACTTTCACTGTTTTCTCATAATTTGAATTCAGCATATTTTTTTTTGTTAATGCAACCATTAATTAAAATTAAGGAGAAAGACAATTTCCTAGGGCATTTTAATTCAGCAGATTTTGTATTCTTAATCTTCAGATTATTTTAAATTAAGCACAAAAGACTTCATTAATTTGCACGCTAATTTTAATTAAGTATATTCTGTTGAAGTAATTAAAGATAATTTAAGGGGTTTAGGTTTTACAAACTTATTTTTAAGTTACCCTTAATTTTAAATTAAGGGACAGATTCTAAATTAAGGGTCAATTAATGGAAAATTAAGGAGATTTTAAGCACTTTTTGTCCCATAGTGTCCAACCAGTTAAGCCTATTTACAAAGGCTCATGAGTTTTTGCAACAGCTCCTATGATTTGCAGCAGCTGGAAGCACAGAAGTGATGCATGCATCTCCTCTGGTCACAAATCCCCTCAAATCAAGTTGAAGCTTTGAATGCTGTGGTCTATACAACACCTAACTCCAGACAAAACTGTGGTTCATGCATCACTGTGGACTTGACAAATCCTGCCCTGCTGTTTGCCTCCTGACATTTGTGCAAACTTTAAAGATCATGTGCAACGGTTTTTACATATTTTTAATAAAAGCTTAAAAAGTTGCATTTCAAGTCCTTGTGTCATGATTAGTGTTTCCTGAAAATTTCACACTGTTTGATTTTGTGGTTTTCTTTAAATCAGCATTTGTTAACTTGCTCTGTAGTGGCTGAAAACAGTGGAGTTATTTCTGTCCTCTCAGTCAAACTTAAGAGTGCGATGACATCATTTTGGAGTAGCTTGCTGTTTCAGATTCCCAATCAGAGCAGCACTCTGTAGAATTTATGGTCTGCTGAGCTCTCCAGGTTTCTTACAACCCCAGTCTCTGGTTTGTGTTTAGATAGATCAGCTTAAAATATGTAATTCTCTTCCTTTAAAAAGATATTCATTTTAGTTTCAATGCTGAATTGAAGTAGTGGAAATCTTTTTCTGTGAGAAATCAGCATGTCTGTATCACAACTCTGTTCTTTCTAATTAAACCTCAATTTTTTTCTAACTACGTAACACAGGGCTGTTTAATGAATATAATATAAATCTAAATTTTGTTCATTCACAGAAAGTTTGTTTTTGATGTAGCCTTCATAAATATAATCATGTAAGAATTTTTTTTTCATGTTAGATTAACAAACAGGTGCTTATCACATTCTGCTACAGTATTTCAAGGACATGTCCTGCAGAACTCATAAATTTCAGTTCTTTGGTGGTTTCTGTGTGAAAACATCATGTATGTGTATAACTAAAACACTATGTAGCTTCCTGATGCACTGCAACTCTGCCCCACAGCTGAGGCAGCTGCAGTCCACTGCTACCAGTCCCCTCCACAAGCCCCCTGCCTTCTGCTCCAAATTCGAGACTGCTGCACCCTGCTGCCCACTGTCTTCTCCCACACAGTCAGGGATTGTGCACCCTGCTGCCTCCATCCCTTGCCTAAAGAATCAGGACTAGTGCACCCTCCCACCCTGCTGCCCTCTCCCCCCACCCTCAGTGTTAGGGATGCTGCACCTGTTGCCCCATTCCTATCTCCACAGTCAGGGTTGCAGTGCTGTGCTAAGCCCTAGAGTGTCAGATTCCTTGTCTCCACAGCTGGGGCTGCTGCACCATGCTGCCCTAACACCAGAGGTGGGGCTTTTGATGCACTCTGCTACCCACTTCCATTGCTCCAAATGGTCAGGGCACCATGCTGTCTTCTATCCCCTGTCACCACTGACAGAGCTGCTACACCCTGCTCCTTTCTACACAGTTGGGGTTGCTATGGCCTGCTGTGCTCTAGAGGCCCATGCCTCTGCAGTTAGGGCTGCTGCACCATGCTGCCACTTGCCACAAGATTCAGGGCATTTGCTGTACCCTGTTCCATGCCTCCACAGTTGAAGCAGTTGCACCCTGCTGTCTCCCTGCCACCAGAGTCAGATTCTTTGCTACACCCTGCTGAGACAGGAACAGGGGGCAACATCTGCAGTGTCCCTGATTGTGAGGGTGAGAGAGAGGGGGTAGCAGGGTGCAGCAATCTCAGCTGTTCGGTAAGGGTGCAGCACAAGAGTAAGGGCATTTACTGCACCCTGTCCCCTGCATGTGGAGGCAAGGGGCTCTGTGGTGCAGCAAGGCACAATGGTGGCAGGGGACAAAGGACAACATGAGGCATAAGCCCTGACTGTGGGGCAGGACACAGGTGTGCATCAGGGTACGGCAGCCCTGACAATTGCACAGGGTGCACATTGTGCAGCAGCCCAGACCATTTGGGGCAATGGAAGTGTGTAGCAGGGTTCAGCAGCCCCAACTGTGGATGTAGGCAGCATGAGACTCTAGGGTGTAGCACAGCACAGCAGCCCTGACTGTGGAGATAGGAACAGGGGGCAACAGGGTACCATAGCCCTGACTGTGGGTGTGGGGACAGAGGGCAGCATGGTGCAGCAGCCCTGAATGTTCAGGCAGGAGATAAGGGTGGCAACAGGCTACAGCAGCCCAAACCATGGGACAGGGTGCAGCAGTCATGCCTGTTTGGGACAAGGGATGTGGGAAGCAGGGTGTAGCAAAAGATTTTACTCTGGTGGTAGGGGGGACAGCAGGGTGCAACTGCCTCAACTGTGGAGGCATGAAACAGGGTGCAGCAAATGCCCTGAATCTTGTGGCAAGTGGCAGCATGATGCAGCAGCCCAAATTGCAGAGGCATGGGTCTCTAGAGCACAGCAGGTCATAGCAACCCCAACTGTGTAGAAAGGAGCAGGGTGCAGCAGCCCTTTCTCTGGTGACAGGGGATTGAGAACAGCATGGTGCAGAAGCCTTGACTGTGGTGCAGAACACAGGGGGCATCAGGGTACAGCAGCCCTGACTGTGAGATGGGGTACACGTGGTGCAGCAGCTCTGACCATTTGGGGCAATGAAAGTGAATAGCAGGGTGTAGCAAAAGCCCCACCTCTGGTGGCTAGGGCAGCATGGTACAGCAGTCCCAGCTGTGGAGCAGGGAACCTGGCACTCTAGGGCTTAGCACAGCACAGCAGCCCTGACTGTGGAGACAGGAACAAGGGGCAACAGGTTCAACTTCCCTAACTGTGAGGGTGGGGGGGTGAGCAGCAGGATGCAGCAACCCCAATTGTTTGGGCAGGTGAGGCAGGGTACAGCAGCCCTGATCCTTTAGGCAGCGGGTGGAGGCAGCAGGGTGCACAATCCTTGACAGTGTGGGAGAAGATGGTGGAAAGCAGGATGCAGCAGCTTCAAATGTGGAGCAGAAGGAAGGGGGCTTGTGGGGCAGGGACAGGTGGCAGTAGGCTGCAGCTGCATCAGCTTTGAGGCGGAGACATGGTACATCAAGATGCCACATAATGTTTCTAGTTACACCTAACAATGTATTTTTACACAGAAACCACCAAAGAACTAAAATTTGTGAGTTCTGACAGGTGCCTGTCACACTCTGCTACAGTATTTCAAGCACATGTACTGTTTGTCAATCTGACATGAAAAGAAAATGTTCTTACATGAAATCTATTTATGGAGGCTACATCAAAGACAAACTGTTTCTGTGAATGAACACAATTTAGATTTATTTTTATATACATTTAATAGCCGTGTTATATAGTTAGAAAAACAATCTGAGTTTTGATTAGAAAGAACTGAGAGCTGTGATAGAGACAAGCTAATTTCTCAGAGAAAGATTTCCACTACTTCAATTCAGCCTTGAAATTAAAATGATCAGCTTTTTATGAGAAGACAGTGTTATATTTTAAACTGATCTATCTAAACACAAGCCAGAGACTGTGTTTGTCAGAAACTTGGAGAGCTCAGCAAATCATTAACTCTACAAAGTACTGCTCTGATTGGGAATCTGAAACAGCAAGCTACTCCAGAATGATGTCATTGCACTCTAAGTTTGACTGAGAGGACAGAAATAACTCCACTGTTTTTCAGCTACTGTAGAGCAAGTTAACAAATGCTGATTTAAAGAAAACCACAAAACCAAATGGCATGAAATTCTCATAAAACACTAATCATGACATTAGGACTTGAATTTCTGCTTTTCGAGCTTTTATAAAAAATATGTAAAAACCATTGCACATGATCTTTAAGAGGGCACAGGGCAAGAGTTAAAAGCAAGCAAACACATTATTTTTAAATGGTTAGTAGTTGCCTTTGATTTTGAGATGTGCCTCATCACTACTGGTTTATACAGAATAGAGTTGATTTTTTTTTAACCAATTATTTTACCAGGTGAGACACACTCAGCTGAAAGCTTGTTTTCAGCTGCAACCTGGGAGCATGAGGAAGTGAAGTGACTTGCTCAGCGTCACACAATATGCAAGTGGGGGCTGTGGGATTCAAACCCAGGTCTCCAGAGTTGCAATTCACAGCCTTAAACCTCTGCACCATTCTGCCTGATTTTGATGTGGGGCATAAGATAGCGGGTGTAAAATGTCAAGTTCCCCAAGGGAAAATTAAAGGAATGAATCATTATTTTTTTATTAACCCTAATATTTTCAAAGTTCATCTCCAGAACCTCTGGTAACCTTATGAACCTCAGGCCAGAATTTCAAAGTCCAGGTACAAACTGCGGCAATGGCAGCTTGTGCTGAGTGCAGTGTGCCCGTAACCCTGCACCCAAATTTCTATTAATCACGGTCCCCGCGCCTAAGTCCAGTGGCTTGTGGCAAAGGGATTGCTGCACCTGATGTATGGTGCACCCAACCAGAATGCCACAACGGCTGTGGGGAGTCTGCAGCACCCATGGACAGGGGCTGGCAACCGGGCACTGCCCCCCCAACACCACCGTGCCAATGGCACCACTGCCGCAACACTTTCCGGTACCCTGGTGGGCTAGTTCCCCCACACCCATCTCAGCACTCCCACACACTCCCGATCTCTGGCGAGCAGCCTCCACATGCCACCCGGCTGGCTGCCGAATGGGCAGTCCGTCGTGTACTGTATACTGTATACAGTACACACACCGACTGCTTCATTTGATGACGGCTGAGTGTGTGAATGTGACGATCATTAGATCGGGTATGGGAAGGGGTGGGAGTGCTGAGATGGGTGAGGGGTTGGCAGGATGCACAGACGTGGGTGTCAGGCCCATTATGGGGTGGGGGGACCACCGGACCACCAGGGATTGCCCACTGGGCTTGGATGGGGTGGGCCACATGGTGGCACGTACAGGATGACCCCCATTCTGGATCTGAGGACTGCGGCAGTCTGGGTCTGCTGCAAGCCCCCAGCACCATGTCACAGCCCCTTTTGTGGTACAAGGATGGTGCTAGAACACTTTGGGGCAGGCAGTCTGCTGGGTGATGCAGGCTGCCTTTCAAATTCCCACTGGCGCAGCCCTTGGCGAAAGGTGTCCTTGTGTCAGACATGTTTGACGCAAGCACCTTGTGTCAATCTAAGGCCTTTGAATATCCGGCCCCTCATGTTTTTATGCCTCAGCTTGTTTTAACTATCTCTCTTTTTTGTCTAATAATGATTCAGTCAGGCATATTGGGGCCTATGCACTAATGTACACGAACTGGGTTTTATGTGATAAAGGCGAGTCTTTTATCTTGCTGAACAAAAAGGGTGAACATATATGTGCCCAAAATGAAAAGATCGAGCAGCATTTCACCAACCTTCACGAAGAGCGATGGTCCCTTACTCTCTGACACATGGCAATTAAAAGAAAACATTTTATGTGAGGGGCTGTGCTCCCACATCCCCCAATCTAATTATTCTCAACTCCAGGGGGAGCAGACATAAAGGCATGATGGAAAAAAAACAAGGAAAAAATGTAATCCATAGCCAGGCCTAAACCCAAATCCACCTGCTCAAGTGGTGGTGGCTTTAGCCATTACGCCAAACAGCCAGCTCAGCAGGGCTTGGCCAAACAAATCCCTATATCCTGTTACAGTGAGTGCAGCTCAGCACTATACTCACTCTGACCTACTCATCAGTGTCTTTTCTCACCCCTTCTCAGTCGCTCAAATAGAGCCACTCAATAATACTTGCTCACATCACTGTACACCCATGAACTGCACCCATTTTTGCCATTCTGCCTGCATGCTCCTATGCACCATGAAGGAAGGTAGTTGCACATGCCATGCACAAATGTGTTCAGGACAGGCAATGTTGTAAGTAGGGCATACAGACATGCGCAGACCCTGTATGAAGCAGACACAGGGCGGGCATCCTCTGTATGGCCATGCCATATATGGACATGTGCACCCCCCTGTTGGAGCACAGTTAACAGTGTGCATCAGTGAAAGTTAATACCACCATAGATGTGGTGGGGCGAGCAGAGCCAGAGGATGGTAGGGGAGATGCACCACTGGCACCGTCAGACCCATCGCTGGAGCCTGAATGAATTGACATCATCTTGGGGGCATGCATGGGTATAGAGGAGTAGGTGATCATGGTCAATGAACTTCTCCATGAGTCAAGTGGAAGCCATGGTAGCAGACATCAGGGAGCACTATGCCACACTGTATGGGGCATGGTCCTTGATGGCACCACCAGAGACCAAGGGCAGGTTGTGGCTTGATATCCAGGTGGCCGTGAACACCACTGGCCTGGACAGACATACACTGGCTACAATCTAGCACAAGGGCATGAACGCTTGTCTGCCATCAAGAAGAAACTGGTGATGGCTAAGCTGTCACAGACTACCACTGATGGTGGGTCATTCACCTAGGAACATGGCCTGTCACTGATAGAACACATGGGAGCTGATACACTAACACACATGTCCCTGCATGGGAAGGAGGGTATGGGTATTGTGTCAGGTATGCCAGTAACCACATGGGCTGCCCAGTGGGATGCAGAGCATCCCAAACTGCCCTATATTGCATTCTACAGACCCTGTGGCAGAACACATACCCAATAAGGAGGCAATGCCACCCACTGATGAGAGTCAGTGCCCAAAGCCCATCACTGACAGAAGAAGCTGGCTGACACAGGTAGGTGTACTGGATGCAAGACCACAAATGTCCTTTGGAACATCCACAACAATGCCTTGGGCAGTAATACATGCCTTGTCTCCAATGCCACAGGCAAACCACAGGAACGCATGGGCCTTGCAGAGAAGTAATGTGGACAGGAGGATCTATAGAAGGACAGGAGCAAGGCACCAGACATGCAAGAAGCCAGTGAGGTGTTAGGCATTGCTCCACACGGCATGCAACAGTCCCCAAAACACAGGCATGAACCCCACTGACAGGCATACCTGTAACACCTATCTGAACCCGGCATATGGGACTCGGTGACCCCTGATCGGCAGGGGGACATGGAGACTAGAGATGCAGTGAATTTAAATTTTGCTGGCAAAGTGAACGCAAAGTGGCTACTTCACATTATTATTCCACTTCACGGAGTGGGCAGCATGAAGTGCCCACTTTGCCTTGTTATTATTACTTTTTGTTGTCATTCTGCCTTAACATGAAGTAAGACGGAGAGACAACAATATTGACAGCCCCCCACACATGCAGTCACTAGAATTAATGTGCATCTTCAAAATGCTACTGTCGTCTTATCTCCAGAAAATTCCCCAGCGCTGATGAAGTGAAATGAGAGTGTAACAAGAAATGCAAAGTCTCCCAGAATTAATGGCACACTCAGTCATCTGGGCAGTGGTCAGACAAAGTCACCAGAATTAGTTTTCATCCCCAAAGTGGTACTGTCTTGTGTCCAGAAAATTCCCCAGTGCTGGCAAAGTGAAATAAGAGTGTAACAGGACATGCAAAGTCTCCCATCTTAGAGCTGCAGCAAATTTAAATTTCACTAGTGAAGTGCCCATGAAGTGGGCACTTTGTGTTGTCACTCCACTACGCAGAGTGGCCAGTATGAAATGCCCACTTCGCCTTGTTATTGTGATTGTGACTTCTCTTTGTCATACCGCCCTAACCTGAAGTAAGGAGGAGTGACAACAATATTGGCAGCCCCCGGACCCCCACATATCACATGGCTTACAGTACTGTAACTCACATGCTGTTCAGGAAAGTGAATGCCTACTGCTGTAGTTCCCTGATGATAATGATAACAATGACCTGTGTCACAAAACTCCCCAATTTGAAAACTCATATCAATGAGTACAGTGGTGAAGTCTGGAGAGACACTACAAAACAGGCTTAAAAGATGCAAGTAACTAGTAAAAAAATAAATTTTGTGATTCATGATGTGATCACGAATTGTGACTGCATTTGTGACCATGAAATATGAATTTATTTTTCTCGGACTTGGAGCTGACGAGTGTATTAGGAATGTGAATACCTATGGCTGTACTTCCCTGATGACCTGGCTGTTCACAAAACTCACCAACTTGAAATCTCATATCAGTGGGTACAGTGGTGAAGCCTGGAGAGATATTATTACAAAACATTCATTTTGTGATTTGTGACGTGATCATGAATCCTCTGCACCACACCAGTACTCTGAAGAGAAGCCAAAGAAACAACTGTGACTTAAGTAACAGATGGAGATTGGGCCCTAAAGAGATGCAAATGCATAGACAGATTAAGATTGTACTAAAGAGATGCAGATGCAAAGGCACAACAACACCACCTAACCAGTGCTCACCATCAGAAATCCAAATTTGGAAAAGAATACCTTTTGCCAGTTGGGGGGAAGGGGTAGTGCACAGCAGTAACTGTCCACTACTACCAGTAAAGATACCATAAGCAATACAAAACATTCATGCAGGTGCAGTGGATAGCAGGTTCACACTGCTGCAATTACTGTATGGCACAATAAATGGTATCTGATTTAATGACACTTATGCATCGCACACACACTATCACACACACACTACAAGTAATGCGTACCAAATTGAAAACCTTGAGTAATATAAGCAAATGTTTTAAACAAACTGAAATTATACACTGCTGCACCACAACAATCAGCAAAAAAATTTCAAGAATTACTGAAAACATTACTTTGTGTACATTAAGAAGAAAAAGGAGAAGAATCAGCATTTATATAGCGCTTTTCATACACAGTATCCCAAAGCGCTTTACAAGCAAAGCTAGACTGGTAGTGAAGTGACTGAATGTGTGGTGGCGACCATATCGCACATCATCACCCACACACAGCCTGAATAATTGCATGAACTGGTTTATGGGAAGGGGAATCAAATCAAAATCAAATCAATTTTATTTATAAAAAGGCGCCTTTCTGAAATCAAGGCGCCTGTACAATAAATCCATAAAACAAAATAAATTGTTCTAACAAATATATAATTCCAACAGGCGGCAATATAATAGCAGCATAGGAAATCAGACTAAACCTCAATCAATAAATGCCTGGCTGAAGAGAATTTTTTGAAAACTCTGGACGGTTAGGCAGTCTTGAACCGGTTGAGGAAGAGAGTTCCACAGGGTCAGGTAAGCAAAACTAAATGCCATTGCTCCAGATGTTTGCAAACGTACCCTGGGAACCTCTAGCAATCCCTCATCAGAGGATCGGAGAGGTTGAGGGGGATGGTAGGAACAAAGGAGATCTTTCAAGTAACTTAGTCCCTGTTCATATAGGGCCTTATAGGTTAGCAAAGCAACCATAAAGGTGATCCACCAATGTATAGGCAGCCAGGACAGACCGCAGAGCACAGGCATCATATGACTGGTTCTTGATGCACCAGTCAATAGCTTTCTGCAACAGCTGCAAGTGGCGGATATCAGCCTCTGGCAACCCTAGGTAAAGGGCGTTGCAGTAGTCAAGACGGGAGAAAATGAAGGCATGAACCAGTGTTGGAAGATCGCCTGGAGGAACCAAATGTTTCACCTGGGCGATATTTCTTAGATGGCAAAAAGGAGTTTTAACAACTGCTGACACCTGTGATTTCAGGGTTAAGTGTCATCAAAATAATGCCCAGGTTCCACACCCAGACTGAGGTAGCTAGCTGAACACCTCCGAGCCATAAACCCGGGAGTGAACCTGCCAACATACCCGCCTTACGACAATCTGGGTTCACGACCAACACCTCAGATTTTTCAGGGTTCAACCTTAGCCAGCTCACATTCATCCAGGCCTGAATTTCAGTCATACAGCTGTTGAGCACCAAGACAGCATCATCTTGTTCCAGGACAAAAGACATGTATAGTTTAGTGTCATCTTCATAGCAGTGAAAACACAAGCCATACTGTCTAATAATCGCTCCCAACTACAGCATATACACTGCAAACAACATGGGCGCTAAGATGGATCCCTGTGGAACCCCACAGGATAGGGAGAATGGAGCCAAGGTACAAACCCCCGACACCGCTCTCTGAGTCCTACCCGTGAGGTAAGATTGAAACCATCTGAGGACAATCCCTAAAAGTCCGCGTATAAACCACAGGTGACACAACAGCACACCATGGTCCACAGTATCAAATGCTGCAGAGAGCTCAAGAAGGACCAAGATGGAACAGGTCCTTCAGTCTCTTGCTATCAGGAGGTCATTTAGTACCCGAACAAGAGTAGTCTCAGTTCTATGGCTCTTCCTGAAACCAGACTGGAGAGAATCATAGCTATGGTGGCTGGTCAAATGATCTTCCAGCTGCAATGCCACCACCTTCTCAATACCTTACCCAAAAAGGGAAGGTTAGAGACTGGCCTGTAGTTTGCTAGACAGTCTGGATCCAAGGAAGGCTTTTTAAGGACAGGCTGAACTATGGCCTCCTTAAGGAAGGTTAGAAAAACTCCCCTCTCCAAGGATAACCAGACTATCTCGGCAAGGACCGGGCTGATGACATCAAAACAGCCAACAAGTAAGCGCATGGAGCCCGGATCCAAACTGCAGTTGGTAAGATGTAAAGTCTGAATAATCATCACAATATCATTGATTGTAGGCTGAACAAAGTTGTTCCACTCAAACCAGGAGTCAGACATCTCCTGCCGACCACTGCTATTCCCTAGAGAAAGAGTCAGGCGGATCCCAGACCTGGTCATGGCAACCTTACCCATGAAGAATCGAGCAAACTCCTCACATTGCTCTTGTGAGAAAACATTTCTGAGCTGAAGACAGAGTGGATTGCACAGTCTGTCTACAGTCCGGAAAAGCTCTGCTAGTCAATTCTGCATGGCAGCAATTTCCCTGGACAGGAATTCTGCCTTCTTACGGGAAATTGTTGATTGATAGACCAAATAATGTTCTATCAAACTAAGCCTGTCACATACCAGGCCAGACTTCCGCCATCTTCTGTCTAGCTTTCATCCCACTCTCCTCAACTCCCTCAAGTCCCCATAAAACCAAGGGGACCTAGGGCGAAGGAAGAGTGGACAAACACAGACAGAAGCAATGGAATCCAGGGCCTCTATCACTGCCTTATAATAGGCAAATACAAGATCCCCTGGATCCATGCATTCCCTCGGCATGCCCAATAGGTCCAGTACCATCATCAGACCATCTGAGGATACACCCCTTAAAGAGCGGTACTGGGCCATCTCCATAGGGGCAGGCCTCTTGGGGGGGCCTCAAAACTGAAGCTGATGGTATGATGGTCCGACCATCTGACTGGTTCCACCCCCAAGTCGGATATCTCCATCCCCAGGAGAAACACCAAGTCCAATGAATGACCACCAATGTGGGTCGAGGAGGAAACAACCTGTGTGAGGCTCAATGAGCTCATTAGCTGTAGGAAGTACTGTCCAAGCTGAGAGAGTTCATCGTCGACCCACACATTGAAATCCCCAAGGATAAGCCATCTATGGGATCCCATTGTTAGGTCAGCGATGAAGTCTGCAACTTCCAGCAGGAAAACATTCCCATCTCCTGGTGGACGGTAGATGAGAAGAATACTGCACCCACACCCTTGTCCACGATACATTCAAAGGAGTTGGTGGCTTCCACTGGAATTTCCCTCAGGTTCAGTTCTGATTTAAAACATAGGGCCACACCACCACCCCTACGATCGATCATCGAGTGATGTATCACCGAGTACCCGAGTGGAATCACTGAAGCCAAAATTAGGCCTGCATTTCCATCCAACCTGGTCTCGGTGATGCAAGCCAGGTCAGTCAAACTAACAAGATCCACAATTATGGCAGTCTTGTTTTTAATAGACCTGGCATTGCATAACACCACCGAGTTCGATGAGCAGCCAAAGGAGACCGAGTTTCTTGTCTGCAATAATCAGATCCCTTGAGTATGGGAATCAGACAGGGAGGACCCCTTTCCTGGACCCATTTTGCCCAAGGCCATCTCTTTGTCCCCACAATCCCAATCTGCCAACTCCTCCCCATTCCCCATTCCCCCAACAGGTCAAGTTGGCCAGGACACCAGGAATGTTCCCTGCTCTTTCAAAGAGTGCCCTGGATTCTTTTACTTCCATCTGGACACCCACCAGGATGGACAGAAGGGACCTCAGTTTAACATCTCATCTGAAGGACGGCACACCCTAGCAGTACAGCACCCCCCAATACTGCACTCAGATGCCAGTGATTTTTAGGTGCAAGTCCAATCCCAGTGTGGGACGAGAGCCCACAACCTTCTGGTCCAGAGGCGGATGTGCTACCAACTGAGCCATGATGACACAGTAATACAAGAAAAAATATAACCAAAACAGAAAGACTGCTCTTTTCTCCTAGTTAATCTACCTACACCACAGATAAGCCCCTCCCCCAAAGCACACTTCACAGTACACAGACTGACTGTTCTAAATTAACATTCAAAATCCACACACAAACAACAAACACTGGATAATATGAGCACAGGAGGGTTTCCTACAATCGATGTACTAAATTTTGAGTGAAAAAAAAGGAGTATAAAGGATTTTTTAAAAGCTTTTAGAGGATTTGAATGGCAGAGCTTTGAGAGGAAACTGTCTCCATCTTCCACTAAAAACACACACTACACAGAACTGAGATTGTGCAGAACAATCTAGAGCCCATGTGACCTGCAATCCCATGAAGCACTGCAAATTCACTTTGGAACTAAATAACAAAGTAAAGTGATGCGAAGTACATTGATTTCAATATTACTTCACCTTAAAATTGGTGGAGCAGTGGTTTGGGGAAGGTGGAGTAATGTGAAGTCATTGTTTTCAATGGACTTCACCTTCCCCATTATAACGCAAAGTACTCCACTTCGTGTTGTGGATCACTTAGCAGATTCCACGTTACTTCGCGAATCACTTCGCGGAGTGGATTTAGCCCACTTCGCCCACCCCTAATGGAGACTTTGCGGGTATGGCCATGTATCACCATCAGACAGCCTCCAAGCACAGCTCATCCAGCAGACAGAAGCAAACAATGGCGCACTGGGGAGCAGCAGGGGCAGACACAGCAGCATTGGGACAGTGAAGGCTAGGGCCCCTTGTGCCATTCAGTGCATGGTACATGTTGACTGGTGCAGAGAGGGACTGTCCACACCTACTACCCTAAGGTATGGCAAATGAAATGTGACAGGCTATGGGCACAGCAGGAGCATACAGAACAGCTACGTGAGCTAACCACATGAAGTGAGGGGCATGCATGGTGGAATAGACTGTATCAGAGACATCCATGAATGCATAGCCAACATCATTCTTGTCAAGGCCAACCCTCATTCATGGCTTAGGGCCAAGGTGACCCAGGAGCCCCCATACCACCCACACCAGCACAACCTGACAACACCCAGGAGCCCTCCATACCACCCATGCCAGCACAATCAAATAACACCCAGGAGCCCCCCATACCACCCACACCTGCATAACTGGACAGCACCCAAGGACAGGAGGCCAACCAAATGTCACCATTGTCAGGGATGTGGACAAGCACACATAGCTGGTCCTGTCAGAAGTCTCCAGCAGAGACTCACCATCTCAGCTCCTGGTCCTCAACATGTAGAAGGCAAGCACCAGGCAGGGACAGTAAAGCTCAGCCACACCCTGTGGTACAGAACAAGTATGGTAACACCTTCCCAATACAGTACAAGCACAGACCCACTCCCAGTACAGAACAAGCACAGAAACCCAACTGCACATGTGCCATGGCTGTGTGGCACTCAGGGTGGGTTACCAGCACAGGTCTTCACCTGCCCATGCCATCTCCCCGGCCCGGCGGGCCTTAGCTGCTGATTGTCCCCTGCACATATCTCACTGCCTATCTTGACAGTGTCTCTGCACCACTGCCATGCAGGGCTTCTCCTCCTCGATGACCCAGTGAACCATTCCGCAAGAGACACTTTTCTTAAACGAATATTGCCTCTGAGGCAGCACTTCCTTGGAGGCAGATGACTTTATTCTACCCTCCAATGCATCTCATTGGTTAATACCTTCTGAAGGACAGTAACTGAGGTTGCCCACCTCTTGCTGCAAATTGGTTACACATGCCACTGCCTCAGAGGCAGACTACTTAATCCCGCCCTCTGCTGTGTCTCTTGGTTAATACCTTATGAAGGACAGTAACTCAGGTTGCTGACTGTTGCTACTGATTAGTTATACAAGCCGCTGCCTCGGAGGCAGACCACTTAATCCTGCCCTCCATTGTGTCTCATTGGTTAATACCTTCTGAAGGCAGTAACAGGTTGCTGCCTGTTGCTGCTGATTAATTATTCATGTGATCTCCAAATGGCCCTCCCACATGTTAGTTCCTGCTCTGATTGAGTGGTTCTAGCCTGCCCCTGACTGGTTAACATACAGAAAATGCCTTTTTTAAGACACTTTTTTTAAAAGGAAAGTTAGCACTGAGGCAGATCCATCTCCAAGACAACCCTGCCTTTGAGGCAGGAATGTATAGAGCTGCCTCCCAGGCAGGGCGTTACCCTCTTTAGCTAAAGACTTGAGTTTCACTGCTGTGCCAGCTTGAAGGTGTAGCTGAGAGCTGTACAGCCTGATACATGATAAGTTGAGAGTTTGACTCCACACAGGGTCCCCTCGTTCTCAGTTGCCAGAATTTCACTTGAGTGGTGATCCATGGCAGCAAGGTGTTAGAATAGTAAGTATGTAAGAAAAGGGACTTAGCTGTGCCTCAGAGGCAATATTTGTTTAAGAAAAGTGTTGCAGATCTGCTTCCGATGCAAAACTTTATTGTTGCAATTTTTTTTTCTCACAGCCACAGTAAGTCCCATTTCTTATATACTTACTATTCTAATACCATGCTGCCATGAATCACCACTCAAATGAAATTCTGACGAAAGAGAACAGTGGTGACCTTTTGTGGATTCAAACTCTAAACCTCTTGTTTATCAGGATGTAGACCTTTCCACCACACCATCAAGCTGGCACAGCAGTGAAGCTCAGGTCTTTAGCTATAGAGGATAAAGCCCTGCCTTGGAGGCAACCATATCCATTCCTGCCTCAAAGGTAGGGCTGCCTCGGAAGCAGATCTGCCTTGGAGACAACTTTCGTTTAAAAAAAAGTGTGTCTTTTAAAAAAGGCACTTTCTGTATGTCAACCAATTAGGGGCAAGCTAGAACCACCCAATCAGAGCAAGAAAAAACATGTGGGAGGTCCATTTAGAGACCAGATGAATAACCAGTCAGCAGCAAGAGGCAGCAACCTCAGTTTCTACCTTCAGAAGGTATTAACCAATGAGATACAGTGGAGGGCAAGATTAAGTGATCTGCCTCCAAGTCAGTGACATGTGTAACCAATCAGCAGCAAGAGGCAGGCAACCTCAGTTACTGTACTTCAGAAGGTATTAACCAATGAGAAACAGCGGTGTGTGAGATTAAGTCATCTGCCTCCGAGGCAGCTCTGCCTCAGAGGCAATATTCATTTAAGAAAAGTGTCTCTTGCTGACCATCCCAGGGGCATGGGGCTCATCCCATGGCATGGGTATTCCATACCTTACAGCCATATTATGCAGCATGTCACATGCACTGAAAACTCTGCATGCTTTTCCAGGGGCAATCATCATAATGCCACTGGTCATGTTGCAGTACTGTAACCTCATCTTCAGGAGGTCTTTCATCCTGTTCACAATGACTGCATTTCCTGTGCCTTATTGTGGGCCTCCTGTGCCTTGCCATGTGCCACTATGTATGGGATCATTAGGTATGTCCATAAAGGATATCCACTGTCACCTGTATGGTGACCACAAACATCCCAGGTAATATCCACAACAATGTCATGGCCATTTCCTATTACGTCTTGGCTCCAACCCCACAGGCAACCAGCAGGAGTGCATGGTCTTTGCAGGAGAAAAAAGTGGACAGGAGGACCAAGATGAGGACAGAAGCCAGGCACCAGACATGCAATAGACTGAAGAGGAGTTGGATACTTCCCCGCAAGGTGTGAAGCAGCTCCCTACCCACAAGTATGACCCCCCACACACATGCACAGTCAGAAAAAGCATCCAAGCCTAGTATATAGGACTCTGTGATCGTCAGTGGGCAGGGGACATGTCGGGTTTGCAGGCACGGCCATCCATGGGACAGCCTCCAACCATAGCCCATCCAGCAGACAGGGGTGGAGAGCAGTGCACTGGGGAGATGCAGCGGAAAGCACAGCAGCATTGGGGCAGTGAGGACAAGTGTCCATCATGCAATCCTGCACATGGTACACATTGAGCAGCACAGGGGAGAACCCTCCACACCTACTACCCTTAGGTGTGACAGCTGGAACATGAAAGGCTATTTGCCCAGCAGGAGTACATAGAACAGCTGTGGGAGCTAACCGCTGAGATGAGAGGCATACATTGTTGAATAGACTAGAACAGTGTCATCTACGAATGCATGGCCGACATCATCCTTTTCAGGGCCAAACTCATACACTGTCCAGGGCTGAAGCCACCCACGAGCCCCCATATCAACCACACCATTACAACCAGACAACACCCACGAGACCTCCAGACCACCCATGCCAGCACCATAAACAACACCCAGGAGACCCCCATACCACCACAAACCAGCACACTATTCAACACCCAGAAGCTCCCCCATACCAGCCCCGCCAACACAACAAGACAACACCTAGGGACAGGAGGGCAGCCACATGTCACCATTGTCAGGAATGTGGACAAGCACTTGTTGCTGGTCTGGTGGGAAGTCTCCAGCAAAGACTTGACATCTCAGTTCATGGTCCTCATCATGTAGAGAGCAACCACCAAGTAAGGGACTGTAACACTCAACCACACTGCCGATACAGAACAAGCACTGCTAACACCCCCATGGTGCAGTGCCAGCACAGATATCCCTCAACTTGGTACAAAACAAGCACAGAAACTCCACTTCATGTCTACCATGGCTGTGTGGCACTCATGGAGGATCATCATCACAGTGTCTCATTTGCCCATGCAACCTATCCCCCCAACAGGCCCTAACCACTGAACATCCCCTGCACAATTCCATGCATCACTGCCCATTCTAACAGTGGCTCTGCACCACAGCCTTACAGACCTCCCCTCCTCAATCAGAGGGTTGACAAACCCCATACCCATCACATGGCATGGGTATACCCTACCATACGAACACATGAACATACGAAGAAGCCATCAGAATTAGGATTTTTGGTCTATTTAGTCTGCTTGTTGTGCAGGTTCTCAGCTCAGGCTGTTTTCCCTGCTTTCCCCTCCTTTATCTTTCCATCCCTTTCCTCCCCCCCTTCCATGACCTTTATCTTCCCCCTATATCTATCCCAGCCTCTCTTGAAGCTGTTTACCATCTTTGATGAGATCACATCTTCAAGTAGCGCATTTCATTTGCTCACCACCCTTTATGTGAAGAAACATCTTCAAACCTCCCTCTTAAACACCCCCATCCAACTTTAGGCTCTGCCCCCTCGAGGTTTTGCTTCAGCTCAACCTGAAGAGACCCTCCCTGTTCACCTTATTAATCCCATTCAAGTACCTGAAGGTCTCAATCATATCTCCCCTCTCCCTCCTGCCCTCCAGGGAGTACATGTGTAGGGCCCTCAGTATCTCCTTATACAATTTACCCTGCTGCCCCACAATCATCTTCATAGCCCTCCCCTGACTGTCTCCATCAGGCTGATATCCTTTTTAAGGTGAGGGCTCTAGAACTGCACCACATACTCCAGATTTGGTCTTACCAGTGACCGGTACAAGGGCAATACCACCTCCTGTGCCTACTGCTAATTGCCCTGGCTATGCACCTCAACATCCTGTTTGCCCTTGCTACTGCCTTCTTGCATTGCATAGAATGCTTCATATCACTAGTTATCATCACTCCCAGATCCCTCCATACCTCACAGCGCATCCCAATAGTGGCTCTGCACCATGCCTTATAGACCTTCCCCTCCTTGAACACCTGGTTGACTATCCCCATGCCCAATGATTCTATATCATTATGGCGATCGTGGAATAGCGATCGCAATTAGGGCAAGTGTACATCGCCGAAAATGAATTTCGGTGATGCATACTCACAGCAAACAGGTAAATGGTGCCCTAAATTTATGAGTTTCCTTTTCATGCAGGGGGTAGTACCCCCCACACCCCCCCACTAACGGATTCTCAACTCCAGGAGGGTGCATGTTGGAGGGGTGAAATACTTAACAAAAGAAAGGTCACCTGACAGCAAAAAAACTAACAGAAACATGCCGGACCGAACCCTGCACCTCCCAACCGAACACCCTCCCCACCATGCTAGCGGACAAGCTTGGCAGCTGCCCGCCACGTCCGTTCCCACATACCTTCCCTCCCCTGTCCCCCCATGCATATATGCGCATACTTCCCATCGCCCTACCTTGCCCACCCAGGTATCTGTTTGCCCCTCTGCCAGGTAGCCCTGAACACAGGTGCCATAATTGAGTCACCCTTTTTGTAAGCACTCAATTGTGGTCGCCTTGTTCCCAGGTTACCATGCCAGTCATAGCTAT
This sequence comes from Neoceratodus forsteri, assembly GCA_016271365.2. Classification (NCBI taxonomy): domain Eukaryota; kingdom Metazoa; phylum Chordata; order Ceratodontiformes; family Ceratodontidae; genus Neoceratodus; species Neoceratodus forsteri. The sequence goes on from CM057449.1 coordinate 1,645,517,481, forward strand.
GTTATGCTATGCAGCACAGCCTGTGTTGGTGAATACTTGGCACACTTTTCTAGGGGTAAGCATCATAATGCCACTGGTCATGTCAAGGCACTGTAACCTCATCTTCAGAAGACCTTTTGTCCTCTCCACAATGACCATGTTTTCTGTTTGCTTCATTGTAAACCTCCTCTGCCTTGCCATGTGCCACTAGTTATGGGGTCATCAGATATGGCCATAGAATATATCCACTGTCACCTGTCTGGGGGTAAAGTGTTAGTAACACATGACTGATTTATGCCAACCATGCAATGCACAAGTACTACCGATCATCCATCCCTGCTCTTATATGCCTTGAGGAAAGCACTGAGCTCATAGCCATCAAACACATAGGCAACATGTCATAATCTTGGCTATTTGACACACACATTAACAACTATGCTTGTCAAATCAGACCACCTGGTAGCTGATGCTATGATACCCTTGGCAGCAGCAGCAGTATGCCTCCTTGTCCACAGATGGTGCCAGGATCATAATATGCATGCAGTCAAAGACCCCCAATACATTGAGCATGTCATGAATGACACAAAATTCCTCCTTAATGGACTGTATGTCATTTTGTGTTGTAGGGAATGTGATGTGCCCATGCACACACAGGAGCAGGGCATTGATGGTCTTGTGTAGCACCCTGACATGTCCGACTGACTGATGCTGGTGATATTGGCCACCTACCTCTGGAAGAACCTGGTGGCATAGTATGCCAGTGCACATAGCATCTTGGTCTTGAATGAAATTGTCTCTGACCAATGGGCATCTTGACTGACATTGTTTCTGACCGATGAGAATGTGGGGCAACATGGGTGTTAACCATGTCACACAGGCAGGTTATTGTTGCATGGTCCACATGGAACTGTTCAAGACAGTGTGTACCCTTAGGGCATAAGCATCCAGTATGGGCCAGAACACACATGGCCATGACCTGACTTTCCATGCTTGTTCATGATCTCTCTTCTTGTCCAGTAGGAGAGCATGGAGGCCATTCATTATTAGCTGTGGGCACATCTTCTAGGTCTCTATCTCTGGCACCATGGACAGCTAGCATGTGGTGTTTGATCACTGTCCGTCTGATGCATTCCCTGACAGCTGGCCAAAAGAGGAAGCATTCAACCAATGCAGTGCCTAATGCAGGCCCTTTAAGGGGGCATATACCCAGCATGCCGACGGAGTGACACAGTGTGTACAGGCATTGCCTGGTCACACTGAACTGTGCAATGGTGGCTGCAGCACCTGTTCAGAATCTGGATAACAGAGTCAGTGACTATCTCTGAAAACTGTAGCAAATGTCACTGTGCACCTATCAGGGAGATGGGAGTGTTGCCTGGGATGTGACAGAGCCTGGACAGGTAAGTATTCTGTTGGTATAGGGGGACCTGCATGCCATTTGATGTGTGTACTGTGATACTTATAGTGCCCCATTGTTTCTGTTTCCCCAGGGCCACTATAGCAGGCCAGACAGGATGGTACTGATGTTGAGGGAGCAGCTGGATGGGATGGTACCTGATGTCATCACCCACAGGGCCCAGTAGCAGCTACATATACCAGACTAGCTGTCCTGGAGAATGGAGTCCAGCAATGCCTATTACAAGGATGACTGGCGCATATACTGGCATCTAGCATAACTCTCCAAGGTAGGTGAGGCTGTGCTGGTTGGGGGAGAGGCCTGTGTGTTACGAGGGTTCTGCCATGGCCTTGAGCGTGCATCCCTTTCTCATCTCTTCTCTGTTTTCTTCTTGTTCCAGGCCTATAAAGGACCACTGAGGAGGCTGGTGCTTGGGAATGGGACTACATGGTCACCCCACTGATGGGGGTCCAGTGAGGACTGCCAGGAGAGGAGAGGAGAGCTAGGCCTTTGTCCCTTGGAGAAGTGGCCTGTATATCACTATGGGTGCTAGTGGAGAAGTCTGTGCCCATGCCACATTTCCAAATGGAGGTACAGTAGAAGCTGGTGGCGTGGGACCATGTCTCATTTAAATGGGCATTTACCTGTCATGTTTATTTCCTGTGGTTTCTGGTTCATTTGATCTATTTTCCAGTTCTTTTTGTCCTGTCCATTGATGTAACAGTATCAGGACTGTGTACATACAATGCATGGTTTGTGATGAGTACAAAATATTCTTTGTCATGGTAGTTATCCCAGTCAGCTTTGGCATGCTGCTGGCTTCAGTTGTCTGAGTCAGGCGATTGTTGTGTGTCAGCCACCATGTGGAGTCAGAGAGTAAGAATGGGGTTGCTGTATGCCACAGGGACAGGGGCCTGTTGTGTGACATGCAATCAGGCAAGGTCTAGGAGCATGACCGGTGGTGGCCTATTATTATAAAAGACCCTGGATTTGTTGTTCATGTTTGCACTGGGTGGGGGGGGCGTTTGGTGCTCTGACCCCTCTTCTATTTGATCTCTGGATCGACTGATACCCACCCTAGTCCTGTGGCTCCAGCAGCTATGTCTCTGTAATTTCCTCTGTGGCCATGCTGCAGGGAATCATGCAGGCCCTGTGCACTTGCTGTTTATGGCAGGTCTCCCCATGGCATAGTGCTGTGCCTGAACATCTACATGTTTGGCAGCCATATGCCATATTGTGCATGCATGCGTATGTGGTGAGCACATGCTGGTACACAGCCATACCCCTCAGGCCATGCATAGTGCTGTCACTGCAGTCATACACACACATCTGCTGCATGCACTTGCATGCTGCATAAATACATGCCACATGGTGACAGATTGTGAGTTTCAGCGATGTACCCTTGTATATACAACAGCTGTGTACTAGGATGGGGGTATCCGACCATTGTTCATAGGCCCCATTGGTAGTAGAGCACACTTTGGATTGGGATACATTTGTCTGAATACAGCATCTGTAATATTTCATTTAGTTGCCTTGGCATCTTCCTTTGAGGTGTTGATTTTCCTGTTGAGACACTATTGGAAAAATCAGTAAAGCCAGTTTTTGGTCCAAGCTCACACAAAAATCCTGACAGCTTCTTATTGCATCCCCTAGTTCCTGAGCTATCACTTGTACAAGAGCTGAGAAACAAGGCAAGGCAAGGCAATTTTATTTATAAGGAGCCCAATCCCAGAGGCTCTGGGCACTAAACAGGAAAATAAGAACGTACAGCGGTAAATAAAAACATATGGTAAAACCTCATTACTGGCAGCTGCTTGTAGTTTAACCACAAGAAATGATACTGTAGCAGGCAGCAGTGACCTGAGTGTGGCTTGACTTTGGTTGACCATGCAACATATTTCTCCATGACCTTCATGATGGGGCCAGCCTTGATGCCACCATCACAGTTTCTACCTCCAAGGTTCCTGGGCCAGGGTTACCTCAGAGCAGACATGTTCTGCTGGACCAGTCATTTGTAAGATATTTTTGTAAAGATGTGTTTTCCTTTTGTCTGATTTTCTGTTTTGTTTTTTAATTTTTGAGGAGATTAGACACATTTTTGCTATCATAACTCAAGAAGTAATTTATCTCTGGACGTCGCAAAACAAACAAAGGGTGTTACTGCCTTGTGGCCATCATGCTTCCTTCCTTTTTCAAGCAGAGGTGGAACAAATTTTCTCATAACCCACATTTGAAAATAAGTCTAATTGGCAGGTTGTGTACACTGCTCAGTGAGTTCTTACAGGGTATGTAATACATTACCCAAGTTTTGAGCATAACTTTCACATTTTCTGTTAGCTATCCTTACCTGTAAAGTACTTAAACTGCTGCACTCAATACAGGGTAATGCATACCCACTGCTTTATGTAGAATTCTTTTAATGTTTTATCTCAGTGTATTTATCTTATTTCAATAAAAAAGACTATTTTCAATGTGTTTCTTTTCCTTTAGAAACATCTGACTCTGCAGAAGATGTTTAAATATTTATTCATGGCATTATAGGAAGAGTTTGTTTTACAGACATATTTTTGGAGCCAGCCTGCTTAGCAGCTCAGTGTGTGCACCATCTGTTACAGTGAGAGTATTGCTGCAGTAGCTAGATTGGAAAAAATAACTGGCACACAATTATTCAAGTTGGGGGGACCTAGAAAGCAATCTATTACAGCAAGTAACTGGCTATTGTGGGTGCAGAAAAAGTGAACATATAGGATCCCAGCATCTCTTTGCCATGGGGACAAGTAAGTAAGGATTATAAGATTCCCCCTCCCCCAGCACACACACACACACACACACACACACACACACACACACACACACACTTCTGCAATACTGCTCTGGTTGTCCTAGTCTGAAAGCACAACATTATGAGCTCATCATCAATTACTGTAGCCATAACTAAAAGGTACTCTAAAGTCTCAAACTCAGTGAATGGCTCGTGTGTAGTTTGTCATTTTGAGTCTGGGCAGAAACAATTATAAAAGCTTTACTGCATGGAGAGGCAGTCTGAGAGATGTGCAGTGTGTAGGATCTGAAAGGGATGCACAGAGAAAACAAAATATCTAGCTTGTTTGCTTACTGCATATCTCCAAACCATGTGCATACCCTCTAGAGATAAAAACAACGTGCCCAACATCTTGGTTATTCCTTTGAGTATACTGCTAATGGCAGTGCACTCTGGATTATCAACAGGATTAAACATAGAGTGCCATTTTCAGTCTGTGCAGCAACATTTGTAAAAGCCTGCTGAAAGGGTTACTTCTGTTCTGGATAAGCCATGTCAGTGTGCTCCTACACAAGGATTTGCATTAGGGCTGGGTGAAATTTATCTTCTGCCACTGAAATTCTAGTGAAAGTCAGACTACTCTTCTCCAGAATTTCACAACATTTCCGTGGAAATGTCACAAAGTTTGCCGAAATAGTTTTTCAGTTATATCCATCTAAATTTAAAGATGTTTCTCCAAACTGCACTGGATTTGGCATAATACCTTTAACAAGGCTGATACAGAACTGTGCCAAGTTTCAACTTTCTGTCTTTAAAGGTGACTGAGTTATACGCCTCCAACCGTTTGCAAATTTTAAGATTTTATTTCACAATTATGTAAACTGCAGAATTTTAAGCCTCTATAACTTCAAAATAACACAACTGAATAAAACCAATGTTGTTAGGTTAATTGACCCTAAATATTAGGCTTTGAGGCCACCCCCTGGTCCACAAGCAGAGTGTCTCCCTGCTCTGCTGATAACCTAGGATAGGACGCAAGCTTGGAAAGTCACATGAGGGGGACAGTCAATGGCCGAGACAGCTGCTGCATGACAGTACATCTTATTTGGGGAGGACTGTCTGTAGGTTCCACCAGCATAGCTGCCCCTGTGTCTGGGCCAGTGAGCTTGTTCTTGCTACAGGGGAAGCTACAGTTGTACAAAGCTGACAGAGGCACCACCCCCACCAGGGGAGTTGGGATGGAAAAACTGTGGGAGAGAAACCCTGTAGCCAACTGAATGATGGCTGGGTTCATCCTGATCAGAGTATATCCCTGTGAATTGGGTATATCTCTGAGAGATGAGCTGCTGGACAGGAGAAAAAATATGGAAACAAGAGGCTGTTTGTATCAACTCTCCAAGCTCTTGCTTAAAGGCTGGCCAAGTTATAAGCAGCAAAAGATTCCAAACTAACATCAATAAATAAAATTGAATTTCATGAGCTTTTGTTAAATTGTGGAATCTTGTGATACTTTTGTCAAAGCCATGTCTGTACATTTTACCCAGTCATACACTTGAGTTGGCATTGTAGAGAAAGGTAAAGGTTGAGTAATGAGGCAATAAGGTAGTATTTACAGGTGGAGCCATAGCAGATGTATAGTAGTGCAAGTGTCAGGTCACTATCTTGAATGATTAACCATAAATAGCCATGGACATCCTTTTGCACTGGACTGTCTTCTTGCAATATACCATTAATGACTTGTGGTAGCACATACATGTGCAGCATTGTTACTGAACAGTGCTACCTGCTGACTCTGACAACCTTATACATAACAACGTACTGTATATTTCTAATGTTTGAAAACAGTGACATTAAATGACACCAAGCCTTACACTTGGCTGTGAGTTAGGCCATTGTGATAGAAGTATATGGATATATTTAGTCATGATGGTACATGACATTGACCATCACTGTTGCAGGAGTGTTAAGGGGCATTGCAGGGCCATTATGCAAGTGCAGATAGTGTGACTTAGTGGGAATAAGTACTTTGTGAAAGGTAAATTCCATAAGCAGAATTCTACTAGTACTACCTATTATGTGACCATGAATTTTTGAGCAAATTTTACCAATTAGCAGTTCCTAAATTATCCACAATATATTTAAGACACTAAACCACATTTATCCAACTTAATTAGATTCCAACTAACCCACTTTTTAGCAGTTTCTAAAACTATTCCAAAAAAGTATGCATGTAAATTTTCAGTTTTCTAGCTCCAAAGGTGGCTATGTTGTAAGCAGACTTATTTTCAGAAATTTTCACATGAATAATATATTACCAAATTCAAGCCCAGACAACTTCTTAGCCACCAATCCAAATGTCATGGAACTTGGCATCATCTAACACAAAAACATAGAAACACAGAAACGTAGAAGTTATCAGCAGATAAGGATATTTTGGCCCACCTAGTCTGCCATATTTTCCCTACCTACTGTGCCATCACAGACCCTATATGATCTCTTGTTGCCCCACCCTCTTTGCTTTATTTCTAAGTTCCCCTTGTGTCTATCCCATGCATGCTTGAATCCTGCTACAATTTTAGCACCCACCACTTCTGTTGGAAGTCCGTTCCAGGTGTCCACCACCCTTTTCATGAAAAAAGTATTTCCTCACATCTCCTCTGAGTCCCTCCTCCAGCCTCATAGCATGGTCCCTTGACATCAAGCATCTTTTTCTGTGTAAAATGCTACCTTCATGTACTGTACCTTATTAATACCTATGAGGTATTTGAATGTTTCTATCATGCCCCCCCTTTCCCTCCTTTCCTCTAGAGATTACATATTTAATTCCTTAAGTCTTCCTTGTAGGGCTTTTGATGCAGGCCCTGCACCATTTTAGTTGCCCTCTTCTGTACTGCCTCCACCCTATCTATGTCCTTCAGAAGATGGGGCCTCCAGAACTGGACACAATACTTGAGGTGGGACCTCACTATCAATCTATACAGGCTTAACACTTCCTCCCTTTTTCTGCTGATGATACCCCTCCCTATGCACCCAAATATCCTGCTAGCTTTCCCCACAACCTTATCATACTGCTTTGTTACCTTCAGGTCATCAGAAATGATTATCCCAAGGTCTCTTTCCTGTTTTGCAATTGCCAATACTGCCCCACCTGCTTGGTACATTGCCCCCAGGTTTCTGTGCCCCAAGTGCATGATTTTACATTGAATCCCAGTGGCCAAAGCCTTGACCAGATATCCAGCTTTTTTGGATTGTCTCTCCTTTTTTCCACCCTTCCGGTGTGTCCACTTTGTTGCAGATTTTTGTGTCATTCATGAACAGGCATACTTTTCCTTCTAGCCCTCCTGCAATGTCACTAATAAAGACATTGAAGAGGATAAGTCCTAGTACTGACCCCTGTGACACCCTGCTGGTCACCTTGCCTTCTTCAGAGTGAACACCATTTACCACCAATCTCTGACTCCTGTTATGTAGCCAACTTTTACCCATTTTACTGCTTTTGGACCCATTCCTAGGTTGCCAGCTTACACACCAGCCTTCTGTGTGGAATGGTGTCGAATGCCTTTCTGAAATCCAGGTTGGCCACATCTACTACTCTGCCCTGATACACTTCCCTGGTCACCTAGTCAATGAAGTCAATCAAGTTTGCCTGACAAGATCTCTCACCTGTGATACCATGCTGCCTTGGATCCTGCACCCCACTGGTCACAAGGTATGCCCCAATCCTTTCCTTCAGTAGTGATTCCATTACTGTAACCACTGTTGAAGTCTGGCTGACAGGTCTGCAATTTCCTGCTTCTTCTTTATTACCACTTTTGTCAAATGGGACCACATCTGTCCTCCTCAAGTCTGCCAGAACTTCACTCGTAACTAGTGATAAGTCGAAAAGGGCTGTCAGAGGTGTAGCCAGCACCTCCCTGTGCTCCCTCAGTATCCTAGGGTGTTCCTTGTCAGGCCCTATTGCCTTGTCCACTTTTAGTTGTGCTAGGTCCTTGAGGACTCTGTAAAAGGATTAGTGTGCACCTCCCTTCCTTTAATGCCCTCGTCCCTTACTATGGCCCATCACCTACCACTCCCTATGTTAACACAGAAAAACAGCATTTGTTCAGTATGTCTGCTTTTTTTTGGTCCTCTTCTACACAAACCCCTCCTTCCTCTTTTAGCCTTACTGTCCCTCCTTTGGTCTTCTTCTTTTTGCTTATACATCTAAAGAATGCTTTATTCCCCTTTTTTATGGACTTGGCAATATTTTCCTCTGTTTGCACCTTTGGGGGCCTAATTGATTTCCCTACCTCCCTTTGTTTGTCCTGATATCGCTTCCTATCCTCCTCCTTCTGCATCATCTTGTGTCTTCTAAATGCTAGCATTTTTGACCTTACATTCCCTGTTACTTCTTTAGAGAACCATAGCAGTCTCTTTTTTCTCTTGCCCTTGTTAACCTGCTTGACACAGAGGTTTGTTGCTTTCTCAGTGCCCTCCTTTATTTTTGCCCAATGTTCCTCGACTTCTCCTAATTTCCTATCCCCGCAAGAGCGTCCCAGAGGCATTCTCCCATTTTCTTCAAAAAAAAAACTCCTTATGTCCAGGACTCTTGTTTTAGTTTAGTTTGATTCTGGCCCATTTCTGATATTGAACCATACTGTACAATGATCACTGCTCCCTATGTGGCTACCTACCATGACATCAGCAACACTGTTCCCATTTGTCAGTGCCAGGTCCAGTATTGCCCCTTTATGAGTGGGTTCCTTAATAAGTTGCCTGAGGAACTCCTCCCCTGCAGGGAGTCCATGATGTCCCTACATCTAAATATTGCCACAGCTGGGAGGATCCAGTCCATGTCCAGTAGACTGAAGTCGCCCACCAGCAACACCTCTCCCTTGCTTTCCATCATTTGAATTGCTTCAAACATATCCTTATACACCTCTCTTCCCCTGTGCTGGAGGTATGTAGATCACTCCTGTGTGAATACTGTTCCCTTCCATGTCTCCAAGGTTACCCACAGTACCTCTGCTCCTCCTTGCTCCCCCTGTATTTCTGTAGCTTTTATGTTTTACCTCACATAAAGAACCACTCCTCCCCCCTTTTCTACCTACCTTGTCCCTTCTGAATACAGTATAACCTGGTATGGCTACATCCCAGTAATGGTTTTCATTGCACCATGACTCAGTAGTTGGGACTATGTCCAGGTTCACTTCTGCCATGGTGGCCTCTAGGTCTGTAATTTTATTGCCCAGACTTCAAGCATTTGCACACATGGTTCTCCAGATTGTACTGCCACCCCCCCTGATTTTTCCCATTTGCCATCCCTGATTTCCTCCACTATTCTTCTTACTATCTCCCTTTCCTTCTAGGCCCTAGATTCTTATTTTAATTGATTCCATTTGTGATTTCTCTTCCTCCAGAGTCCCACTACTGACCTAGCAAGCCTATCGGGAGGGCAGTTTTATGTCTCCCTGTCTTATCTGGCCCCCCCCCGGCTAGTTTAAATGCTCGCCAATGTAGCATTGAAACTGTTCACTGAGGACCACAGTTCCTCTCCTGGATGGATGCAGGCCTTTGGCCCTGTACAGGCCTTTATCCCTCCAGGCAGGGCCCCAGTCCCCAATGAATCTGAATCCCTCCTGTCTGCATCATTCCTTCAACCATGCATTGAAGTTCTTGGTGTGGGGAATCCTGTCATCCCCTGTGTCATAGACAGGTTGCACCTTTGAGAAGATCACAGATCATGCTAATTGTGTAAGCCCCCCTTCCCAGTTCCTTGAACTCCTCCTGAACTATTGATGGTTTATCCCTAGCCAGGTCATTTGTCCCCAGATGGAAAATGATGTTCAGCTCTCCCTCCCTTCCTGCTTCCCCAGCAGTGCTTTAAATCCTCTTTCCATCCCTTTGAGCCATGGCACCAGGAAGGCACCTGACCTCCCTCCCTCCCCTCATCCTTGCCTGCCACCAATGGTATTTCCTTTACTATGGAGTCCCCAACCTGGATTCACTTCCTCCTCCTCCTCCTCTGAGGTCCTCTGCCTCCCATCTTGGGGTCTACACTATGGAGAACCCCCACATCCACACTGATCACTACTTTGGGTGCCTCTGTGGTATATTTCCACCTGGCCAATGCAATGTAGGAGTTTTGTAGTGGTATCGGATTGGGTATGTGCCTGAGCTCCACCACTCTTACCCTCCCTGAGCCCGCCGTTGTCCAGATGCTCATCTTACATGGCATCCTTCGAGGTAGCAGTGCTGGAATAGGTGGTCTCCGAGTGGGTAGGGTATCTTCCACTCAGTAGGCATGCTGAAATTCAGATCTCTAGCTGTAAGACTGACTAAGTTATGACCAGTTTACCAATTTCAGAAAATTCCACAATATTTCATGAGATTCCACAAAATTCATGGAATGTAACAGAAACTCTGCAAAACTGGAATTTGCTAATTTCACCCAGTACTAAATTACATACAGTACCAGTGATGTCATCCATTGGGTCTGAGGTATTAGAATACATGCATATGGTTTGAAGAGACATGCAGAAATCAAGTAAGTTGAATATTTCTTCTCTTCATACATCCATATTGTCTTGTGCTCTTGTTGTCCCATCCTAAGTTACACCTATTACTTGTTTATTCTAAACTGCCTCAGTGACACATATGCTATGTGCTTGTGACATGTGTCCATGTACATTTTACCTAACTGCAACCAAAGTGTTATCTTGTCCGTAACCTGTATAATATGTTACTTCATACCACTGTAAATCATCTTAAATGTAATAATCAATTGATAACCTGCATGTTATCCTCCCACTGTTCCCCACTCACCCCAGGTTGCACCAGGGAGACAAGCTTCCTGCTCAGTGTGCTTTTCCTAGTGAAACATTTCAATAAATAAATAAAATATCAGCTCCTGCACACTGCTTGTCTCACAGAATGCCTCTCTGGTATGCTGCCTGCAAGTGTACTAAATGCCTGTAGAAATAATTAGTATTTAATTTGCACTATATCTCTCTGCATTGATTCTATCTCTGCTAAAATTTCTTGCACTTTATGCTATATGTGCTTATTGCCCTGGTACTGTGCTCTGCACAGATTGCTTTCTAGTATGCACATTATTTTCTTTTTATTGTTCAATATACCTATAGTACTTTCTCTCTGCTTTGTAGAGAGCTGCAGCTTTGTATCCCATGTATAGTAATTACTCTGTGATTTTTTTTTCTAAAAAAAGAGAGTACTATGAGGAACTACTGAATACAAGCTTATCTTTGGCGTGTAGTACAGGGAATGTTGGCCATCCACCTATACACTTTTTTGCTGGCACAGCAGAAAAGCAGAGGCATAGAACAACAGTTAAAAGTGTGAGGGAGATGTCTCCCATTCACATTTTAAACATAAAAGGGATGAGAACATAAATCACAGAACCATCTTAGTTAAACAATAACAATTTTTTGGAACAGTGGAGGAAGACCTAGGGCTCCTTAGACATGTAGATAAGTTTTTCATTGCAATGAACAAAATAGTTTTAATTGAGCCACTTGCAGGAACAGCCAGTGTTTCGTGGATAAGTGGGCCACTTCTTCAGGTCCCATGGTGGTCATAAGTTTTTCTGCCTCACAAAAGATCATACCAGTTTAGGTTGTTACACTTCTTAATTTTCTTGCTTTAATAGCATGGGCTTGCTAGGCCATGTCTGCCCTTTGATTCATTATGTTGCAAGGAATACTCTGTAGCCTGCTGCACTTAGACCAATGCCAAGCTGAAATGATGCTACTGTTCCTCTTCATAACACATGGTAGAAGAATCGTACCAGCCAAGTCAGATGCAACCACCCTCCCTCTGCATTTATGTGCTGACTGATGAGTGCTGGTAGCTTCCACAACACTTGGTGATGATGATCTTTGCTTTTCCTTCTCCTCATCCTGAATGAGCCTTCCAGCCATGATGTTTCACACTTCTGCACTTTCCTTGAGTCCCCTTATAAAAAGCCACTGGCTTCTACGATAAGTCATATGACCACTGAGGTACATAACAGAACTGTTTCTTCACAGCCCTATCCACATAATGACTTGACTGTTGTCTCGCACAACAGCAAACAGATTTTTTAATAACAGTTGTCTTACTTATAAAAGGAAGTGTGTGCACTGCATAAATACTGTAGTACAAAACAAGACTGTTGTTTCACAGCTCTAAACAAATAGCTGACTGTTGCCTGGCACAGCCAAAAACGATTGTGTTATAAAATATTTCAATCTGAAAAAAAAAATCAGTTCTCATCTAAAGTTGTGGACATTAAGGCCAGCAGCCCTCACAAAAGTGGTCAGCACAGACAATTAAAACAAAAAGCTGTACTGATAAAAAAAAGTTAAAAACATTTAGAAAATAACACTGATGAAGCTGGGAGATGACTCCCCCTCATGGTGTGTGGAATATGAAATTTGAGTGGAATGGAACAAATACAAATTTAGCAGCTTAATCCTTGCTCAATCACAAATTTTAAATGACTTTTTTTCATTAGGGATGCTACTGCTTTATCATACTGGGGGGATCATACTAGGGACGGGCAAGGAGCAAGAAGGCATAGCTGCCCATGAAGCTCCTGTACACTGATGCATAACAGTATTTCAGCTGTCCCCCACCAAGTATATAATTGTCCAATTGTGTTTTAAATTCTGTTTTACTTTTGCTAATAACCACATTTAGGGGCAAGTGATTCCAAGGGTTTGCCACCCTAGTTATATAGAAATACTTATGCCTTTGTATGTTAAATTTATTGCCTTATGATTTGAAGTGGATGTCATCTGGTGTCTTTGGGGATATCCTTGAACTCGAGCCCCAACTTGGATATCAAATGTGGGTCATTCACTATATCAAAAAACAACAATAGATCACCCCTGACTCTTCTTGTTTCTAATGCCATTAAATACAATAGTTCAAGTCTTCTGTTTTATTGTATGTCATGATACCCAGAGATAAGTTTGGTTTATCTACGCTGTGTTTTTTACAGTTTTGCAAAGCTGTATTTTTTATAAGGGCACCATAATTGGGCTGCATACTCTAGCTGCAGCCTAACATATAAGTGGTCCAAGGCATTACAATTCTAGAGTCTCTTGACCTGATATTGCATCTAATGGACCAGATTACCCTGTTGCTACTGCCAGCTGCTTCATTTATTTGATGAGTGTTGCTTAGGTCACTAGATATAAATATTCCTAGATCCTTTTCATTTTCTGTAGTGCTAAGTTGGTTACCACACAAAAAGTAAGAAGGTCTGGGGTTATGAAGACCCAAATGCATTACCTTGCATTTATCGCCATTTAACTCCATTCCCCATGTGTTCACCCAAACAGGGATTCTATCAAGATCATTTTGGATTTGTTCTCTATCTGCAACTGAAGTACTAGGACCACTTAATTTAATGTCATCTGCAAATTTAGTAGAAAGGGACAATATATTAGAAGTCATATCAGCAACAAAAATCTGAAAGGGAGATGGGCCCAAAACTGAGCATTGAAGTACACCAATAGTCTCCTCCCTCACCTCAGAAAGGTGCCCATTAATCAATACTCTTTGTGACTTGCCAGATAGCCAATTTGCAATCCATATGGCCAAATCCTTGGGGATATTATATTTAATCAGTTTTTACAATGAGGCCCAATGTAGCATCACATCAAACACCTTACTAAAGTCAAGAAAAACAACATCAGAGGCTATTTTTTTTGTCATGCAGGCAACTAATATGTTCATAAAACATAATAGATTAGTAAAATGACTTCTCCCTTGCCTAAACCCATGTTGTTCTAGATCGATGTTATTTAGTTGGGATGCAATTTTTTCTTTAACTAGTCTTTCGAGGACTTTGCAGACTGAGGATGTAAGGCTAATTGGCCTATAATTGCTCAGATCCAGTTTTGACCCTATTTTTTGTGAATGAAAATGACACGGGCTAGTTTCCAGTCCAAGGGCACAAAGTTTAGGTTAATACATCCTCCATATAATAATTTTAAAGGGCATAATCAAACTTTTGATAATAAATACAGCATACGTCCTGATATTGTGTATGGACCAGGGTGGTTCCCCCTTTGCTTTTTTTAATATTTTGTTAATTCGATCCTCTGAAAAGGAACTGTATGAGTCAATAGGATCAGTCATAGAGGTGGTACAACTATGGCCTGGCCAATAAATCTCACTAAATTTACTGATAAATAAATTGGCCATATTTTCTGGGTCCTGTACAACATCCCCATCATGCAATATGGGTCCCACCTTACTAACTGGTTTCTTTAGTGAATTTATAGAAGCATAACATGTTTTGCTGTTATCTTTATTTGAGGTCGCAGCAAGATGATGCTCCCATGCCTTTTTTGCTTTTCTAATTTTGTTTTGGCATTTTTTTCTGATAAATCAAATAAGTCTTCCAATGAGATTCAGTTTTGGTTTTAAGAAAGTTTCTATACTTTTTATTTTTTTGTCTTAGTAGCTTTATTATATTTTTATTCAACTATTTAGGTTGTTGATTATTTTAGAATACTTGTATCTGCAGGGTATAAATTTATTACACAGAGTGACTACAGGAGTTTTCAAGAACTCCCAGTAATTTTGGATATATCTGCTTTGCTATTCTTTGTTCCAATCTATTTGTTTAGACATAAATTAATTTCAGGAATATTTGCCTTTCTGTGAAAGAAAACTTTTGTCCTACCATGACTGTAAACCATTTTTCTGTTGTGAGTGAATGAGACAGTGGTGTTATCACAATTTCCTAAAGATGAATTTATGGAACAGTTATTAATATTTAAGCTGTCAGTACACAAGGCAAGGTGAAGGAATCTTTCTCCCCAGTGGGATTTGATGCTAACTGTTTCAAATGTAGGGATTCACAAACAGTTAACAGCCTTTCAGCATTTCAACTGGAAGCGGTGTATTGATTCCAGCATATATCCCCCAAATTGAAATCCCCCATATGATGACATCATCGAGCTCACAGGCTTTCTCACTCTCAGAAAGAATAGATTCATAAGTTTAATTACTACAGTCTGGAGGACGATAACAAATACCAACTGTCAATGATTCAGCATGGTCAGAGATGAGTTTTACCCATAATGATTCTGTATTTGATTTATTTTTTATTTTATTAGTGATATTTATAGTTTTAATATTATTATTTATAATAAAGGCAACTCTGCCTCCTTTTCTAGAAGCTCAACTTTGAGAGCAAATGTCGTACCCGGGGAATTGAAAATCCTATGAAGCTTTGTTGTCCCACCAAGTTTCAGTGATAGCGGTGATGGAGTAATCATGAATTAGGATACATGCTTTAAGCTCATCCATTTTATTATTTTGGCATCTGGCATTCAGCAGCATAAACCTTAAGTCATCTTTATTGATTTTTTAGGGTGATTGTTTCTGCCTTTTCTATTTTCAGAGATTGGTTTATGAATATGTTTCCCCTTCTTTGCTAGTTTAAATCCAATGAGTCAAAAAATGTTAAAAATTTAAATCCAGAATTTTAGAACCCATTTTGTTTGGATGTAAGTGATCTTTATAGTAAAGTTATTTTTGTTCATAAAGGAATCCCAATTATGTATTAGGCCAATGTCACTTTTCTACATCAGTTTGCTAGTCTAGCATTGATTCTGGAGATGGTCTTATTTTTTTCTGGGTGGGCTCTCTGGGTGAACTCTTGGAACAGGCAGAATTTCTGGCAAAGCCACATTGTCTCACTGGTGTTTAAACTTTTATTTATCTTATTTATTATTGAAATGTTTCACCAGGAAGGCACACTGAACAAGAAATTGTTCATTTCCCGGTGTGACCGGGTGGGGGGGTTATAATTGGATGAAGACTTGGACATAAAGTTTAACATTTAATATATCTGTGAAATTAAACAGTTAATTACATTTGTAACAAGACATACAGTTAAAAAATACAATAAATAATCATACAGTCACGTTAGTGACATGACATTCAATTGAATATATCATACCTATGGAATTTGCATTTAATTACAAGTGGCATATCTGAGGAACATAGTACAGAAATTTAATGTAGCCTTGGAGCCAACTCCTTGCAGGAATGGATCATGGATAAGAGGCAGATAACTTAGCAATTATTGAATGAATGAGGTCCAGTAGGGGAGGCATCAAGGAAGGTAGAGGGGTAGACAGGGGAAACCAGCTGGGGGAACAAGAGGATAAAGATGGGGGAAGATTACTGGAGAAAAGTGAGGAATAAGGTAGAAGACTTGGTTTGCTGGCCAAGGCACCTAGCTTCACCTGAGCTATTTCCTTCTAAGATTGCTTGAAAGGACAGAGCAGAGAACCTTACCAGAGCAAGGGAAAAGGATTAAGACTTCTTTTGGCTAGGCAGATTTACTGCATGTTGTTGTTTTTATTTTGTCCTCACAGGGATTGCTACTGTTTGTTGCTAACATTTCATTGCTTTATTTTTCTCTGATTCAAATTGTTGTTGCTGGTATACCTTCTTCTGCATTATTACAAGGTGTGCCTACAGGTATGTGCTAACAGATTACTGGTGTAATCTTCTGATTCAAATTGTCTTTTGCAAGGTATATCTTCTGTTACTGCTTTATTTTTCTCTGTAGCAAAGTGTTTCTTATGGGGTATATCTTTTCTGAAATTATTACAGGTGGTGCTTTACAGGTTATACAGTTTTATCTAACATTAGGATAAGCTTTCAGGGTTACTGCATTTGTTGTTGACTGATTGTTTCTGCTCTTACCTCTTTGTTCTTTCATCCATGGTTCTTCTTTTTCAGCAGGGGAAGGGCCCAGCCACCCACCTCATCCCCAACCACCCCACACTACACTCCTTTTATAGGGTACCACAGTTGTGACATTTCCTGTGGCAAAGAAGGAAGGGGTGGATCAGTGGGGTATCCACAAGGTGAGCTCATTTACAGGGGCACTAGTAATTTAACTTGTTATAACAAGTTATATGAAACTAAAACACAGAATCAAACCATTACTTGCATTTTCTTCCTTCTAATTACTCTGACCAGGTTATAAACCCAGCAACTTATCTGGAATGGATATCATTAACTGCAGGTACTGTGGAACACTTTTCAGAAGGACAGTCTTACAGGATTTTGGACACTGTCCTACATGCTGGGCCATTGGAGATCCTAGGGCTCATCTCCGGGCAGCATGGGCAGAGATTGCGCTCCTCAAATTTCATATTGAAGAGGAAATACATTATAAAGACCACCAGCCATTTCCCCAACATCCAACAGAAGAACCTCGACCGCAGAAGGTAGTTGGTCCAGGAGGTTGGCAGGTGGTTAGGAGGTGAAAATCAGTGCTGTGCTCTCCAATATATTACCTCCAAAAAACATATAAACACTGCAAACAGGTATCTTCCTCTATCTCTGAAATCAAACAAAAGGGCAGAGGACACTGCAGCAGAGGAGCTAGCACAACAAAACTCACCCAAATCAGGAACCAAAACAAAAAAGCAAAAAGAAAATCCAAAAAACTTCTGATCATAGGATACTCCATGATTCGGGGAGTTGATACCCATCTCCAGCCAGGGGTAATGGTCAGATGTATCCCAGGTACATCAGTGTGGAGAGACACTGACCGCATTGCTAAAACTGTTCACAAAGCAGGAGAAAACATTGACATCCTGGTACACATAGGGACTAATGATCTCTCCAGCTGGTCAGTTGTGGAGACCAAGGAACACCTGACCAGGCTGGGTGACAAATGATCATCCATTTCATCTGGCATCTCCTTTTCTGAGATCCTGCCAGTCTGGGAGAGGAGGGCAGATGGACAGAAGATCAGAAAAGGGGAGACAGGGGAACTAAACTTGTGGCTCAAGGGCTGGTGCCAGGAAAAAGGACACAGATTTGTAGGGAACTGGCAACAGTTCTGGGAGTGAAAGTTCTTTAAATTTGATGGACTGCATCTGACTAAGGAGGGAGTCAGTGCATTGGGGCAGAAGTTTGATGTCTTTGCAGAATATTTAAACTAGCGAATGGGGAGGGGGTGCAGCACCCCATACGTTGAATGGGAAGAACACCCCTCCCCCCTCAGCTAGTGGTCAAACAGGGATTCAGCATGTTTGCAGTTCATTTTGCATCACCAGGTAAGAAAAAAGGTCTGTCTTCCCATACGACACAAAGGGGAAATGCCAAACCTCACCCAACAACTAACACACTGAAATCTGGCCAATGGAAAATCATGTACACAAATGCTCACAGCATGGGAAATAAGAGCCCAGACCTGCATGCAATAATGTCAGAGGCAAAACTGGACATAGTAACAATTAGTGAGACATGGTGTACCGGTAATCACACTTGGGAGACGTCAGTACCTGGCTATGTACTGTTCAGAAGAGACCGAGGTGCAAAAAGGGGGGGGGCTGGAGTGGCCCTGTATGTCAATGAAAATATCAAAGCTACAGAAATTCAGAATACACATAAGGAGCCAGAAGAACTGTGGGTCACCCTGGAAACAGGAAACAGGACAGCCATAAGAACTGGGGTTATCTACAGGCCTCCAGACCAGGGGGAGGAGATAGACACATTACTGTTAGAAGATATACAAAACATGACAGCTAAAGGGGAGATTCTGATAATGGGAGACTTCAACATGCTGGATACAGATTGGTCAATACCAACAGGAACATCTGCCAGAACCAGACACATGGTGGATTCCCTGCAGAGGGAGGGCCTCAAACAACTGGTACAACAACCCACAAGAGACAGGGCTATCGTAGATCTTGTATTGACTAACAGGGAAGGGATCACAGATCTCCAGGTAGAAGGTTATCTGGGGGCCAGTGACCATCACGTGGTATGGTTCGATTTGGCCACTACATCTAAATCATCACATTCCAAGGCAAAAATATGGGACTTCAGAGGAGCTGACTTTGATAAGATGACCAACAGAGTTAAGCTAGCCCTGGCAAAAAGAAACGCAGGTGAGGAGGTACAGGCAAAGTGGGCAAGCATTAAGGATGCAATACTTGAAGCAAGCAACATCCCATTGTGTTAGATAGAAAAGGAAGTGCAAAAGAAGAAGGAAACCACTTTGGTTCTGAAACACAGTAGCAGAAAAGATCAGAGCCAAAAGGTTGGTCTTCAGGAAATATAAGGGAACACAGCGGGATGAAGCTAGGGAGGCATACCAAACTGCCCTAGGGGAAGCAGGGAAATCAGTAAGGCAGGCAAAGTCCCAAACTGAGGAAACACTAGCATGAACAATAAAAGAAGGTTACAAGACTTTCTATAGATACATTAGTGAAGGGAGAAAGTCCAGAGTGGGTATTGCTAAGCTCAAAGGAGAAAAGGGGACATGTGAGGAGGAGGACCCTGTAAAAGCATCTATCCTAAATAGATACTTTTGCTCAGTATTTACTGAAGAGAAGGTAGGGCAGGGCCCACAGCTCAGCACCATGGACACAGGGGGGAGGGAGGGGAGCACTACTCCCTTCACAAAAGAAAGGGTCCTACAAGAGCTCACTAAGTTCAGGGTGTACAAGGCAATGGGGCCTGATGGCATACATCCAAGGGTACTTAAAGAGCTAAGGGTGGAACAAGCAGAGCCATTAGCAGAACTGTTTAGTGAGTCTCTGAGCACAGGAGAGGTCCCAGAAGACTGAAGAAGGGCTCATGTGATCCTGCTCCACAAAAGTGGTAGCAGGGAGGAAGCAGGGAACTACAGACCAGTTAGCCTTACCTTGGTAGTGGGCAAGATTATGGAGACACCCCTTAAGGAAAGGATAGTGCAACACCTGGAATCCATAGGGGCACAGGATCCAAGACAGCATGGGTTTACAAAAGGAAGGTCCTGTCAAACTAATCTCATAGATTTCTTTGACTGGGTAACCAGAGTGGTGGACCAAGGGGGAGCAGTTGATGTTGCCTACCTTGACTTCAGCAAAGCTTTCCACACTGTTCCACATAGAAGATTGATAAATAAGCTGGGTAGGCTTGGGGTGGGTCAGAAGTTGGTCAGCTGGGTGGCAAACTGGTTGATGGGCAGAAAACAGAGAGTGGTGGTAAATGGTATACAGTCAGAAGAGATGCAAGTCACAAGTGGAGTACCTCAGGGATCAGTCATGGGGCCAGTCCTCTTCAACATCTTCATTAGTGACATTGCAGATGGCCTAGAGGGTAAGACTTGCCTGTTTGCAGATGACACCAAGATCTGCAACAGAGTAGATGATCCAGATGGGGTGGGCAGAATGAGAAGAGATCTGGATAAACTAGCAAAATGGTCAGAAGAGTGGCAACTGGGACTTAATGCAAAGAAGTGCAAGATCATGCACGTAGGGAAGAGAAACCCTGAAGCCACCTATAGACTGGGAGGGGGGAATTGCTGGCAGTCAAAAAGGAAGAAAGAGACTTGGGCATCATCATCACCGATGACCTGAAATCATCCAAGCAGACCTCTAAAGCAGTAGGTAAGGCTAGGGGGATGTTAGGGTGTATTAGCAGGGGTATCACAAGTCATAAGAGAGAGGGTAATAATCCCTCTTTACAAGATACTGGTTAGTCCCCATCTGGAGTACTGCATGCAGTACTGGAGGCCACACCTTCACAAGGACATTAACCAAATTGAGGCAGTCCAGAGAAGGGCAACCAAAATGGTGCAGGGACTGCATCAGAAGACATATAAGGACAGATTAACAGAGCTCAATATGTGTACCCTTGAGCAAAGGAGGGAGAGAGGTGATATGATTGAGACATTCAAACACCTTAAGGGCATTAACAAGGTGAAAGAGTCTAACATGTTTAAATATAAGAAAAATCACAGGACAAGAGGACACAGCATGAGATTAGAGGGAGGCCGATTAAGGGGGAATGTGAGGAAATCCTTTTTTGCAGAAAGGGTGGTGGATGCATGGAATGGCCTACCTCAGGAAGTGGTGGCTATGAATACAGTGCAGGGCTTCAAACAGGCATTGGATAGGCATAAGGGAGCAATACAGATGAGTATGAATAGATATGCCACTGACAGAGCAAAGGCCGATGGCACATTTATAAGGTAGAAAAAGAAATCGGCAGACTGAATGCGTCTTGCAGTCCTTTTCTGCCGTCAACTTCTATGTTTCTAGAAAACCAGTTGTGAAGGACAAGATAACACAGGGCTAGTGAAATCTGGGAGAACCTGAGACAGAACAAAAACTGCAACTTATTAGCTCAAGTGAACTAATTCCTTTGATTAAGTGCAGGTATGTAGAGAGGGGGGCAGGAGAGAGGAGAGGGTAAGGGATAGGGAAGGATGAGTCATACCTGGAACTGGCCCCTTCAGAGAGCAGAGATCACTGCCAGTGGTGGAATGAGGTGAGGACTTAGAATAAGGGGCAGGAGTAGGCAAGGACAAGTTGGGTAGAGATAGTAGAGGGGATGGCAAAGGGAAGGAGGAGGAGTGGAGGGAGAAACTTACTCAAGACTATGCCTCTTCAAGATGCTGAGAACCCTGCTAGAGAGCAGAGTCAGGCAAGGACGAGTTAGGCATAGAGGATGGAGGGGAAGGGGGAGGGAAGGAACAGTCATTTGTCTTTGTTTACTATGTGAGTTCAGGTTGCCCTTTAACTTCTATCCTTTATTATATACCTTGGGTCATCCTCAAAAGCTTGGCAAAAATTGACTCCCTTAAATAACTAGATTGGGATGAACTCCATTCAAAATAAAATATTTCCAGCAAAAAAACTGCTTTTCATTTCTTTTATTCCACACCAAAAAGGTCCAGGCAACAGTTCTGTGGCCACCACCACTTCCTCAGGCCCCAATATACAGTGTTGTTCTATAAATATAAAATATACAAAAACATCATAAATATGCAGTATTCTAAAACATTTTCTTTTTTAGCAAACTCATGACTTCATCTCCACCTTTTAAATCTGATAGTTACTACACCCTATTTCATAATCCTTTCTTTTTACTTTCTTAAACAAATTTTTGCTTTCTTGATCAGATTTATACTTTCTTAATATGAGCTCCATAACAGCATGTTTGTGTGTACTCCTACAAACCTTGTTGTTTAAACCTCCTTCAGTTTTTCACAGCATACTATACTTCAATCTCTAATCTCACTCTGATATTCACAGAAAAAGAAAAAAGCTGTGAATATCAGAGTGAGGGCACTACAAGAAAGCGCAGGTAAGCAAGATTTGGTGTAAACTGAATGAAAAAGAAAGAGAACATTACAAAATAAACACAGGGTGAGAAGAAAGACTCACAGAATGATTTAATGTTATTTCAGCCAAGAAGAAAAGCAGGGAAGGTGACTTTAAAGGCACCATAAGAAAGGAGCCACGTGGACGTGGACTGTGAACAAGTTAAAGTAAGAGAATGGCAGGCAGATTTATGAATGGAGAAACAAATAAGGTGTGATGAGAACAAGGAAAATTAGGCAACTTTTGTCTCGCTTGTTTTTATCTAGAATTGGAATAGAAAAACAAGCAAAAAAATACAGATTGAAAGATGCTGTGAAAAATTGAAGGAGGTCTAGATAACAAGGTTTGTAGGAGTATACACAAACACGCTGTTATGGAGCTCATATTAAGAAAGTATAAATCTGATTAAGAAAGCAAAAATTTGTTTAAGAAAGTAAAAAGAAATGATTATGAATTAGGGTGTAGTAACTATCAAATTTAAAAGGTGGAGATGAAGCCATGAGTTTGCTAAAAAGAACATGTTTTAGAATACTGCAAATTTATGATGTTTTTGTATATTTTATATTTATAGAACAACACTTTATACTGGGGACTGAGGAAGTGATGGTGGCCATGAAACTGTTGCCCAGACCTTTTTGGTGTGGAATAAAAGAAATGAAAAGCAGTTTTTTGGCTGGAAATATTTTATTTTTAATGGAGTTCATCCCAATCTAGTTATTTAAGAAAGTGTCATTTTCCAGGGCTGGACCCCTCCAGGATGATGAAAATCCTGCCAGGGGGCAGAACTAGGTGAGGACGAGTTGGGAAGAGAGAAAAGAAAGGATGAAGGGAAGAGCAGGAAGAGGAGGGAAAGAAGAAGTTTGCCTAAGACTAGGCCACTACATGGTGCTGAGAACCCTGCCAGAGCACAGAATCAGGTGAGGACTAGTTGGGTAGAAAGGATATAGGGGAAGGGGGAGTGAAGGAAGAGTAATTGCCCAGTGCTGGGTCCTTCCAGGATGCAGAGAACCCTGCCAGGGGATAGAATTAGGCAAGGACAATTGGGCAGAGAGAATAGGGGGATAGAAGAGGAAAGGAAAAAAGAAGGAGGGAGGTAAGAAACTTACCTGACAGTAGACATCGCCAGAGTGCTAAGAATCCCAACAGAGGGCAGATTTAGGTGAGGACAATGTGGGTAGAAAGGAGAAAGATGGAAGGGGAGTGGAAGGAGCGGGCTTGCCTAGTGCTAGAATCCTTCAGGATGCTGAGAACCCTGCCAGAGGTCAAAACTAAGCAGGGGCAAGTAGGTAATAGAAAAAAACGTTAGAGATAGGAGTGAGGGGGTAAGCAGTGAAGGGAGAGGAGAGTGTGCTGAGAAGCAGGCTCGGGGGAAGAAGGTTTAATAGGGGATGTGAGTCATGGAGAGGAGCAGAGGCATAGGAGGACAGTTAAGGAGGGTTAAAGCAGGAGCAGTTAGATGAGAGAAAGTTATGTAAGGCACAGGCAAGGGAGTAGGAGAAGGAGGAGGAGTGCCATATTTTTTCCCTTGGGTAATTACAGTAGATTGAAGCAAATATATTTTTCATGATGTCTCCCCACATCATTTGTGCCTGCATGAATGATAATGGAAGAATTAGCTGGAAGGCATAAATTATTCACGCTAGCTTTGATATCCCCCACTTTAGCTCCGGGAAGGCAAGACACTACATTGTTTAATTTTTTTTTTCTGCCTTGATAGGTGTCTGTATATTTGACGATGGAATCCCCTGTAACCATCTTAAAGGGAAGGGAATTTTGGCTAGGCATAGGGGAAGGATTTCCTATCTCAGAACCAGAGGAACCCATGGCAGCCACACGATCAGCACTAAGAGGAGCAAATGTATTGTGAGTCCCAACTTTCACAGTTTGAGGTTTATTTTCCCTTTCGCAAGTTTTTGGATTTCTATAGGTAACGAGGCACCATTATTTATTTGGATGATTGCAGTTTTTTTTTACTATTTGCTCACTTGAAGAGGAGCTGTTATTTGGATCATCCATATCCTTATCCATTTTCCTTTTCTCATATGGTTCTTTATTACAAAATGCAGCTCCCTTTTCAATTGAATTAATTTATTTGTCTATCTTGTTTATTTCCATGACATGGTGTAGTTCATTTCTTAATATATCAGTTTCAACTTGTGAGGCATTTAGCCTACTACATTTGCTACATGTGTATGCTTTAGTGACACCCATACTGAACATATTGCAACTAGGGCATTCCTGTAGACATCCCTGTTCAATATGTTGTTCTAACTGGTCTGTCTTGAATCCATTATAATGTCTAGGATACACTTACTTTAGGAGCTGTACAGATGATACTGGCCTGCACCCTCTGCTATCTCAGCGGATGCAGGCAGATACTGCTTGCATCTACCAGCATCGACTCTGCCCATGCACTCACCTCTGCTAGCTGTGTCTCAAGGTTTTAACAGTGCCTGACCAGAAGTGATGTCACAGTCAATGCTGGTGCTCTGTGAGTCACAAAGTAAGTTTAAAAATAATAAAACTATATTTCTATGGCTGCACCAATATCCAGCACTAACAAAGGCAGTGTAGAAGTACCTTGGGCACAAAAGGGCTCACAAAACTGCAGCAAACTGCAGCAGCTGGAGAAAACTGCAACCATCATGTAAGGGGGAAGAGTGGGGCAGAGCTTCCAATACTGTTACTGTACTGCACATGATACTCCACTGCTCCACACAGAAGCAGGAAATTACCCAGCAAAAAGTGTTACATACAAAGTAAAACAGAGCATCCACAGCACAGGTGGCTCCTGTCCAACCTCTGCTCATTGTATCTCAAGGTTTTAACAGTGCCCAAATGGAAGTGACATCACAGCCCTTCCCGGTGCTCCGTGAGTCACAAAGTAAGTTTAAAAATAATAAAACTATATTTCTACAGCTGTGCCAATATCCTGCCTTTAAAAAAGCAGTGTAGAAGTACCTTGGGTACAAAAGGGCTCACAAAACTATAGCAAACTGCAGCAGTTGGAGGAAACTCTGTCCCTCAATTAAGGGGGGACCGCGGGGCCAGAGCTTCCAATACTGTTGCCATACTGCACACATTACTCCACTGCTTCACACAGAAGCAGGAAATTACCCAGCAAAAAGTGTTACATACAAAGTAAAACAGAACATCCATAGCATAAGTGGCTCCTGTCCAACCTCCGTTCACTGTGTTTCATGGTTTTAACAGTGCCCAACCGGAAGTGATTTCATAGCCACTCCCAATGCTCCGTGAGTCACAAAGTAAGTTTAAAAATAATAAAACTATATTTCTACAGCTGCACCAATATCCTGCCTTTAATAAGGCAGAGAAGAATTACCTTGGGCAGAAAAGGGCTCACAAAACTGCAGTGAACTGCAGCAGCTGAAGAAAAATCTGTCCCTCATGTAAGAGGGAAGTGGGTGGAAGAGCTTCCCATACTGTTACCGTACTGCACATGTTACTCCACTGCTCCACACAGAAACAGGAAATTACCCAGTAAAAAGTACTGCATACAAAGTAAAACAGAGCATCCACAGCATAAGTGGCTCCCATCCATTTATGGCATGCATTAGCTAAAACACAGAATTCAGTATACCTCCCATGGCAAATCTTTCAAATATCATAATATTCTTTTAATAATTGAATTTATTGCTAATTTTATTTCCAATGGAAGTGGGGGTAGCTTACTGTTCATATCAGAGCTCTTCTGTCAAATAAGCCCAGCTACCAAATGTTACATTGCAGATAAAATAAGAAAGTACTGTAGCCAATTCAGGCTGAAAGAATAGTATGATATTTAAAAGATTTGTCATGAGAGATCTGTACTGAATTTTATATTTTAACTGATGTACTGTATGCCATAAAGTAGTAGAACCCATAACAAATTTAAAAATTATATGGCATTAAAAATAAATTCAAAAAAACATTTCTATGTAAGCTGCAGAATAATATTCCATGGATCACATAATCCAAAGAATATTATTCAGTGGTTTTAAGAAAATGAATCTGTGAATTACGTAAACTGTGAAATACAGTCCTGCAGTTAAGATTCCACTTTCACAACTTTGGAATTCCACTTATAACAGAAATTTACAGAATTAGGTGGGATTTTCAGAATTCCATTGAATTCTGGTGTAAAGAGAATTTGAAAAATCTAAACAACTCTAATTCTCCCCTCCCACAACAGATTCAGCTTAGAAGTCCTCTCAGATTAAGCACAGTACAACAATATCAAAATACCTACTGAAAACATCTTCTCTTGAAATTAAAGTTTTTCAGAATCCCTTCTACAAAGTCTCAGTACCCCAAATGAATAAAGGTTTCTATAGTAACTATGATTGCTTTTTAATCTTAAAGACTGGTTTTATTTAGCATTGTTTGACACTGCTTTCTTCTTGTGGTCTCACTCTTGATAGCAGACTTAATAAGGGCCCAGTTCAAAAATTACTGCAGCAGCATGCACCACGAGACCACTCTTTTGGACAGGAAATCCTTCATGTGACCTACTGTCTGGATTACACATCCCAAAGTGTAATGCACTTCCCTAGCAAAGTTTTGTCATTGTGAGACTACACAAAGCCCCAGCTTCTCTGCTTCATGACAAAGATTACAGGCAACAAGCATATATACATATATGTATTTTAATTTATCATGAAGACAATGCTAGCAATAACACAGAACAGGGTGTGGATTATGATACATTTCCACACACCTCAAGTGCATTGAGACCTATAAACCGAGTTCCATCAAACACCCAGGAAGTGCAGTGATCTACCATAATCCACATTCTGCAGTGTGCTACTGTATTTATAAAATGGCTGTATGAAGAAAATGTGTTTTATTAATATATGTATATATAAAATAGAGGCACGGTAGTGCCACTATAGTTAGGGTTGAGTACTCCATTTAAGGTTAAAGTGTGAAATTTTGCAACTTAATAACATTGCCACCATATGACAGATTTGCCTGAAATATGGCAAGAATGGAGCGGTACCATAGATCTCTGGATCTCTCAAGTTTTGTAATGGTTGGATATACGGTTGCAGAGTTATAAAGCAACATTCCATAGCTCATTTATGCTTTTTTGAGCATTCTTTGCTCACGCCAACAGGTCACACGGTTTGCGCAACTGGTCTGAAAACTTCAGGTAACATGCGGCCCGGGATCCCTGATGTGCCTATCAAAGATTTCATGAACGAATATTAAACGGTTCAAAAGTTATTAAAAAAAAAAGTTTCACATTATAGTGAATGGGAAAAGTTAACAAAAAGTTCGACAGTGTTGCAAATGCAGTTTTTAGTGTCACAAATGACCCCTGTAGTGTCATTAGTCAGCCATTTTTTTTTCAGTTAGTGGTCACAGAAATGCTTGGCATTTAAATTTGGGACCCTCTAGGGACACAATTCTTTTTGTATTCACCTAGTTGGACCCTGAGGATGCTAGCCATGTCTATTTTTTGGGTTAAACACCCCAGAAATATGTTTTTGAAATGTTTGTAAACTGTAGTGTCACAAAGTAGTGTTGCACTTGCAACACTTTCATGATTTATTTTGCAAAAGTGTCGTGATTTGCGACACTACTTTGCGACACTAGGGCCAACATAACAGGAATTCTTTGCCACCCTGCTGCAAAAAAACAGTTTGGTCTTTTGGGCTGAAATTTGGATTAAAGAAAGCCAACATCCCACAGATGTGCCTTTTGGTGGTTTGGTGACACAATATTATGGGGATCCAAAGTTACGATACTCCAAAATTAACACTTTTTCCCATAGACTAACATTACGGTGTCCACCTCACCTTTCGGGGACCGTATCTCAGAAACGCTTCCAGATATGGACTTTTTGTCTGAAAAATGCTTAGCCCCCCAGAGTGCAAAACTAGCCAGGAAAGTCATAATTTATATGAAATTAAAAAGTTCCTCAGATATAAGCAATTTAGTATTCAAAGTGCTCATTTTCTGCTCCGAGTTCCATTATTATGCATACATTCTTTGTATTCACTGTGTTTCTCTATGCAGCTGTTGATGAAAAAAAAGGTGTGCTCTTCTCTTTCGTTACTGTCACAGATAGCGTTCCCACTTGTGTTTCCATAACCATTTGCATTAGCGTTCCCGCCTACACCACCGTGTGTGTTACCCTTTGCATTTTTGTTTGTGCTTGCATTTGGGTTACTGTTACCATTTGTGTTTCCATTACTGTTTCTGTTTGCATTTCATTTTGCATCACCATGTGCATTACCATTTGCATTTACTTACACACTTCTGTTTGCATTTCCTTTGGCGTCATTGTTGCTGTTACCATTAGCATTTGCATTTCCTATTGCAGTACTGTGACTGTGCGTTACCATTTGTGTTTCCATACGCGCTTGCATTTGTGTTTCTGTTTGCTTTACCGTTCCCATGTACGCCACCGTGTGCATTACCCTTTGCATTTTCATTTGCTATTGCATTTGCATTACTGTTAACATTTGCATTCCCATTACTGTTTTTGTTTGTGTTTCATTTTGCTTCACTGTGTGCATTACCATTTGAGTTTGCTTACGCACGTCCATTTGCATTTGCCTTTCCATTGGCATCATTGTTGCTTTTACTGTTAGCATTTGCATTTACTATTGCGGTACTGTGACCGTGCACTTTACCATTTGCATTTCCTATTGCAGTATTGTGACTGTGCGCATTACCATTTGTGTTTCCATACGCGCTTGCATTTGTGTTTCCGTTTGCTTTACCGTTCCTGTGTATGCCACCATGTGCATTACCCTTTGCATTTTCATTTGTGCTTGCATTTGCATTACTGTTAACATTTGTGTTTCCATATACTGGTTTTGTTTGTGTTTCATTTTGCATCACTGTGTGCATTACCATTTGCGTACGTGCTTCCATTTGCGTTTCCTTTGGTGTCATCATTGCTGTTACCGTTAGCATTTGCTATTGTGGCACTGTGACTGTGCGCATTACCATTTGTGTTTCCATACACGCTTGTGTTTGTGTTTCCATTTGCATTACCGTTCCGTCTACACCATCGTAATGGCTACCCGCGCTGCGTTTTGTTTTGGCTTGCATTTACGTAACTGTTAACATTTGCATTTCCATTACTAATTTTTGTTAGCGTTTCCATTTGCATCACTGTGTGATTTACCATTTGTGTTTGCGTACGTGCTTCTGTTTGCATTTCTGTTTGTGTTTCCTTTGGTGTCATCATTGCTGTTACCATAAGTGTCTGCATTTCCAATTACATTACTGTGCCTGTGTGCATTATGGTTTGCATTTCCATACACGCTTGCATTTGCATTTCTGTTTTTATTAACATTTGTGCTTGTGTTTGTATTACCATTTGTGTTATTGTTTACATTTGCATCACCATGTGCATTAGCGTTTGCACTTGTGTTTGTGTTGTTGTTACTTCACTATTTATAGTGCACATTCTCAAAAAGAAGGGAAATTCATGCCAAAAAACTACGTTTAATTCATCACTTAGGGTTGTTCCACAGAGACAAAAGTAGGGAAATTCGATGTTAGGGATCCCACCTCCTTGCACCCCACCCCCACCAACAGGCATCGGAGCATGCATTTGGGTCGTCAGTCCTAACTCTCACCCCATTCTCCTATACTGTGCCACCTCAGCTTGTTTGCACATGGGATGGGGTGAGAGTTGATGATGAACCAAGACACACCCAATGCCAGTTGGTGGGTGTGGGTAGCATGAGGTGGAAACCCAACATCAAATTTCTCCTTTTGTCACTGTGGAACAACCCTAAGTGATGCATTAAATTGATTTTTGCCATGAATGTATATATATATATATATATATATATATATATATATATATAGGGAATACATAATGGACTGCAGTGGAATAACACATTTATCTCCACTAGTGAGTGGTAAGACCCATAACTCACAAGTGGTGAAGCCATGAGTTAGTTATAAAGTTCTTTCAACTCATGTGTGGAGATAAATGTGTTGTTCTACTACAGACCATTATGTATTTGATATATACCACACCATCTGTAGTGCTTTTACTGGTGTTTTACTTTGTTTTAGCTTAAAACTGTCTTTCTTTCCATTGTAAGTTCCCTATCTGGCCCATTGTTCTCTGTGTTCCATTTCCAGACGCTAAGTGGAAATAACATGTTCTAAGTTGTATAAATTGTGTTCTAAGTCATCTGAATGGTGTTCTAAGTTATATAAATGTTATTCTAAGTGAAAATAAATATTTATCCCAGAATAACATGATTTATTTACCCAATTTATTCACCACTGGTGTTTTATATATATATGAAAATATTTAAAATTATTAATGTTTATGTAAATGTTTCACAAAACAGTTAATTCACTTGTTGGAGCTTGATTTTACTTTCTGTTTTTCATTGGGCAGCTTGTACACAATAGGCTTCTGTAGTTATAGTACTGTAGTTCTGTGGCACTACTTATAAGCCTCACCCTGAGGTCACTGTAGATATAAGTAGTTGTTTTTGCCTGGTACTGGAGGGAACATTATGTGCCACAATGAGAGTTGTAGAGTGTAGGTTTTTAATTGTTTGTAATATATGGATTTCCAAAATAATACTATCAAAAATGATCCAAAATATTCCTTGTAATACATCTCACAGCACTCTGCAGACTCAATAATACCACACTTCACTCTCAATAATACTATCATTCCAATGAACGATAGTATTATCACTGCGACAGTACAGCACAAGCGCACCCTTCAACCTCGTGCCCACCACGAGCCACCTTAATCACCTCACAGCTCTAATAGTTTAAAAAAGTGATTCACGGGAAAGTAACGCTCGCTTCTGTTTCACGATACTCTGGCAGTAAAACCTCAGTTCATCATTCTTTTGCGCAATCATTGGCTATCTATTAAAAAAAATAACTTATGTTTTTTCATGTTTCACAATGAACTTTTACGACGTTTGCTAATTCTTCTGTCAACTTCCTGATTCAGCTTTCAAGCCATTGCAGGTAAAAACTCGCCAACTTCCTTCATCCATATATTACAAAAAATAACAAATGTGTTAGTGTGTATTACTTGGCTGAAATTTCATCTCGAGTTTCTGGGGACATAAAAACCTTTCAAGCTTCACTCTCGAGGTTATCTATGTCCCCAGAAACTCTCAATGAAATTACAGCCTTGTAATACACACTAACCCATCTATTATTCTATTTTTAAACCACAGCATTAGTAGACAGTGTGTGTGTGTGCTAAGTAGGGAGTGTTACTATATGGCCAGTATTTGAATCCTTCACAGTATTTCAAGTGAGTGAAGCAGGGAAATGTGTGATTCTATATTTCATTGTCAACATTTGATAAGGTATTCATTTCTTCTTCTTTTCAACAGAAGTAACACTGTGACTGGTGGTGGGCAACAAGTGTTCACAAGAGAAACAAACTCTGGGCAGAGTTGATACATCTGCAGCTGAGCTCGCAGAGATCATTGTGGAACACAGAACAGTCTGCTGTGTCTAAGGTAGCCGTGGGAGCTCAGTGTGCATGAGTGAGCAGTTGCAGTGAAGTTGTGCATGCGCACTGAGCTCTGTCAGCCATATTGGGCATGGCGCACTGTTCTGCCATGAGCTCAGTGCACATGCATGACTTCAGCACAACTGGGGAAGTGAAGTCATGCATGCAGCACTACTGGCATGCACACTGAGCTGCGGGGGGGGAATGAGTGGAGTGTTCTGGAGTTTTGTTACAAGAGTACTGCAACTCCAAAATTCTGCTTCTGTCTCTCATTTTTACAGCAGCAGTGCTAACAAGATGACTGCAGGCTCCACCCACTGCAGCCATAGAAATTGATATCAAATTGTATTTGAAGGCTCTTTGCTGGTATATGGATTTGCAATTAAGCTAAATACTAGGATGACCAGGTGGTAAGCAAAACCATTGCACAGTCATGTGACATGTTTTAGCATTTTAAGTTTGTAGATTTTCCTATGCCATTTTATTAAGAGAAGGGTAATGTGCAGACATTGCCCATGCCTACTTGTAGCCTTTTCCCATCCCCTGGGATGTACCAGAAAATAATCTGTCCCACTCAGTTTGTTCTCTTGCCCAAAATAATAAATATGGGATATGCAACAGACTGACTTAAACATGCAAAATCTTTTAATGTGAGGAGGGGCAGGACCACAACTCACAAGTGACAGTGCCACAAGTGAGTTAAGGAAGTCCTGCCCTCTCATAAGTGATTATAAACTGCATATCTTGAGTCAAACCATTACGTATGCATTGTATGCAACAGCTGTTTACTAGTTATAACTTTTAAATCTGCTGTTTGAATGAAGATTAAACTGTTTCTCATGGATGTCAACTGCTGGCTTAAGTGCTCGACATGGCTACTCTGATATCATCAGCATTATTAAAGCTGTTCTTTGATTGGTTTGGCATACCCGGCAGGCAAGACATCATCTGTGACATACCCAGTTCACAAAATAGCAAGATATCTTATGAGTTCAGTATAAGATACCACTTTTTATCATATCATTTTTATCTCCACAGATATTGTATAAATATGTATAGTACTCATAATGATTTCTAATAAAATTGTTCTTTGATGTAACAAAATTACATAAAATAACAGAAAGACTACCGATTAAGGAAAACTGTAAGTTTCTTTGTTGAGAACAATGAAGAAAAACAGACTTCTCTTACATCTGTTCTGTATTCATTTCACAGTGGTTCTGGAATGTTGTAGCAGCTATGGACTGGAAGCTGGCTGGCATGTGTGCAACAACATGCAAAAACCAGCATTGTTGGCTCTAGATGCCAACAATAATTCACCAGTTGTTTAAAGTCTTATTTTGTTTAGCCACCACCTCTTTTGCTTTTAGCCATTTAGACATTTGAGACATTTTTTAAATGGAAAACTGCTATAGTAACATGTTATAAAAACATTATACAACCGTGGCTAAATAAGACAATATTATTAAAAAGTCAAATAGCTCATTTACTAATGTGTAGAGCCAACACTGCAAACCATGGTGAACTACATCTGGAGTACAGTGCAATGTAGTGTGCAGAAGTACCTTTAGCACAAGTGAGCATTGCCAGCATGAATAGTGCACTGTGGGAACATGTCCCCATATATGCACAATTAATGAGCCTGAACACATACCCACAGCATGAGTTTGGCATTCCCCCATGTGATCACAAGATCAGAAACTATGCCACCTCAGAGGCTAAAGAAGTTCTGGCACATCCCCATAACATATCAAATGTATAATGGAGATAAACTGTTTAAAATCAGAGCTCAAGCTGAGGTAGACATGGTAGAGGGCATTTTTAGTGTTTAAAGGAGACTACTGTGAAGCTTTGTGTGAAAAAAAACTATCACTATAATCAAAAGTGGAAAAAAATGTCTATACAAACAAAAAAGACACACTCTCTCTAATCTTTCTCTCTGGTGTGACTGGTGAGCAGGGGCTGCTGGGAACTGTAGTCTAAGTTTATCTTGCAAGACTACAAAGATATGTGGTGCAACTAGAAAATGAACTCACAGATTTCTAAGTATAATGTTAAAACTTCTTTTAGCAGACACAAGTTTCTATGAGAGTGTGTTTTCAAGTGCAGCTAGTAATTTTGGGTTTTCTGGCAATTACAGCTATCTCAATATCTCTCTCTCAATCCATGTTCGGGTCACCCTCCATAAAAACAGTTTCCATGCAAGAGATGTCTGCCATATCAGTCAGGGAAAACTGGCGACTGGAAGTCAGACAAACAACACGTTCTCAACCCTGGAGGAGTGAATCCAATCAATAAACAAGCACTTTCATTTCTTAGTATCTCCTTTTATTGTATTAGTGCTTTCCAGATAAATTGTCTTTGAACTGTTGCTCCAAAAATATTTCTCTGTAACATTTCAGAACTAAAGTTCCTTCATCAGACCCTGGAGCTTTTCTGTTAATTCTAAATAACACAAAAATATAATAAATATTTTTTAGAATTCATCCTCCTTTACTGTATAGTCCAAACTAAAAAGATCTCTGTTTTAGATTTCCATATAAGACAGGTGAAACTAACCTGTAGAAACTCATGAAAATGTAACAAAAGTGTGTCTGCCATGCGGGAGGGGTGGGCCAGTCATATACTAAGTTCAAAACTTCTCTACATCTGTTTAAGGAAGAAATAAAGTCTATGAGTCATTCAATACATTTATAAATCAAATTGTTTTCTTAAATGAAACAAATCCAATAGAAATTATTTACTTTCTCTAAGGTCTTTGATGCTTAAGGCTCAGAACTAGCTTTTCAGAGGATGTGCTCCCTACAAAACAAAATACAAAGTCAAAAAAAAATTTAGACTATAAAAAGAGTCTGTTTCCATGGCAGCATCTCCACCAATCACTGCATTCAGCCAAATTTTCAAAATCAATGCTTTCTTGAAAAATATTTTTTTTTTACAAGGGGATATTCCTCCTCCCTCCCTATACTATTTAATGAGTCCAAATAGACCGTTATGCTATATTACAGATGACTAATGAGTTCTCCTCTGGCCATTTAAACACCCACTGCCATTAGCAGATCATGTTGGATAAGTGTGCTGTAACTGCTTCACCTTGCTAGGTGATAAGAAAAGTGGTCAGGCCACAGAGGTGTGCACACAGAAAGCATGCTAATGTCATGGAGTGACTCCACCTCCCACGGCCCAGTCAATTTTGAAACTTTCCCTCAGTGAAACCACAAGTGAAGTCCCCCTAATCTAAATGAACTTAAGTTGGTCCAAATCCAGCCCAAAAACTAAATAGGTATATCTATTAGGCAAACATTCTGAACCAAAATATCACTTAGCACAATCAACATATGAAAACAATATACACACTTCTTAAAATATAGAAGTAATAGAGTGTGAATTAGAAGAATAACAGACAAGAATGGGAGAAACAGGGAAAATAACAGACAGGGCAATGGGGGGGTTGGCTGGAAAAAGGACAGAACAAGTCAGAAAGAAATTGCAGTACAGACCACTAGGAGGCACATAAATATAAACTATTAGAAAATACGGAGTTTGTCACAGCATGAGAAGAAGATCTCTATTCCAAAATACTGAATAAAAAATAATAAATAAAAAAAGGAGATGCCACTTTCTTAATCATATTTCTTATTCAAAAGTAGTCCAATTTAAATTTTCATTCAGTCCATATCTTTGCAAATGTGTTCTTAAGGTGAAAATCCACTAAGCTTCACATATCAATAGAGTTGATTCTCTATTACCTCCTCTTGGCAGTTCATGCACCTTTTTCTATTCAAAAAAATGTAAGACTAGAAATCTGATGTTGTCTTTCAATGAAGTGTCTAGCCAGTGGGGATATAAGGTCCCCTCTCCTGATGATGCTTTTATGTTCTACAATGTGTAACTTCAGTGCTCTTGTTGTTTCTCCAATATAATATAGTGCACAAGGACAATATATGTAATAAACAACATATTCTGAATTGCATGTTATAAAGTCCTTAATAATATATTCTTTGTCATCCCAGGTGCTTCTAATTGTTTTACTCTTTTTACCATTGTTGCAATGAACACAATTGCCTCATGGAAAAAAGCCCTTAATGTTACTTCTTAACCAGCTTGTTCCTTTTCTTTCTTGTTTCGAATGCTGTGTTTTCACCACTTTGTTACGTTAACCAATAGTGGTTGTTCTACACGCTGTGACCCATGGTCTCTGTTCAAAGATCTTAAGTCCCATCTAAGTAGTCTGTAATATATTCCAATTTGAAAGTATATATTTAATTCTGCCAAAGCTTTCAGAATATTGGGTGGACATTGTAATTTTCTCCAGTGGGGGACTCAAACCTAAGTCCTTGCTTTCCATTAGGTTACTATGCTCTTTCTGGTCCACTCTCTTTACAGCCTTGTTCACCACTTTTTCTGTGTACCCTCTTGCCATAAATCTTTGTGTCAACTCATCTAGATTAACTTCACACCTGTCCTCTGTACCACTGTTTCTTTTGATTCTTAACATTTGGCAGTATGGAATGTTATGTTTCAAATTCTTAGGGTGAAAACTTTTGGCATGAAGTACTGTGTTTCTGGTTGTTTCTTTCCTAGAAAGATCTGTGAAAATTTTACCATTTTTCTTCAGAATTTTAAGATCTAAGAAAGCAGTTTCTTCTTGTTCACAGACCATTGTAAATGACAAATTCCTATTGGTTACTTCCAAATAGTCTTTAAATAGCTGTGCTTCCTATTGTGTTCCATCCCAGATAATTAATATATCATCAATAAATCTTTTGAATAAAATAATGTGTGATCTGAAAGGGTTATTATCTGACTGTATGTGTAATTTCTCAAAATACATTATGCCATATAAAGATTGGCATAAGTGGGTGCAAGAGTTGCTCCCATGGCAGTTCCTGTTTTTTGTAAGTACATTTGATCCTCAAAAATAAAATCATTATTTTCCAATACTATTTTAGTTAACTGTACTAAGAAGTCCTTATCTGGTTTGTTATTCTCCCTTGTTGTTACGAAGTAGTCCAGTGCTGTAAGCCTTCATCATGAGTATAGAGACATCTCACATCCATGGTAATCAACAGAGTATGATTTAAGTCTCCTGTTGTATTGTTTAGCTCCTTTAATATCTGGATGCTGTGTTTACTGTCCTTCAGGTGGGACCATGTATTTATTACCAAATGTTTACAATAATGGTCTACAAAAATTGACAGTGGTTCAGTTATAGAACCAATCCCATATATGATTGGCCTTCCTGGTGACTGTCCCATGCTTTTATGTATTTTTTGTTAAGCAATAAAAATAGGAATTCTGGATGTTTGATTCATTAATTCTTCCATGGTCCATTGTTCAATGATCCCTCTGTCACTAGCTTCTGTGACTATTTCCCTGATTTTCATTTTTAAGTCAGAAAATGATATATTTCTTATTCTTTCATATGTTGTTTCATCTGTCAATTGTCTCAAACATTCTTTCTATAGTCCTCCCTGTCCAGGATCACAATACTCCCTCCCTTGTCTGCTGGCTTTATAATGATCTTTCCATCCTTGTTTAAAGTATCCAAGGTTTCTTTCTCTATTTTTGTCAAATTATATTTTGGTATTTTTTCTTTATTTTCAATAATAACTTCTTCTATTTCCATATGGACTTTTTCAATGTAGCTAGTTATATTAGCTGGTGTAAGACTAATAGGATCAAAGTATGATTTGGTACCTAAAGCTTGATTCAGGAGGTATATTTCTCTCTCTTCTGTTTCATTGTCTATAATCTGTCTCTTAGTGCCCCCAAAATAGTTTAATCTGATTTTACGGTAACATTTTTCTAGATCTAACTTTAATTCAAATGAATTTAATTTTTCAGTGAGGCTGAAAGACAGGCCATAGCTTAATACTCTGTTTTCTATTGGTGTTAATTGTCATGATGATAAACTAAAAACAATCAGTTCTGATTGTATCTTGACCTGAGTTTGTGCACATTTCTTTTTCCTTTTCTCCACCTCCTGCATCTTTTTCTTTGCTTTGTGTACCTGAAGGCCACACCTCTTCTGTGCCCCTCTAAAAATCCCTATCCATGTATCTCTCTGGTTGTTGCCATTCTTGTCTATGTTCATCATAATAGTGTCTCTCATAATAGTATCTTCTAGGTGTGTAAAACCTTCTATGAGGTCTGTTAAGATGTCTATTTTGTCTATTATAAAATCTTCTATTAAGGAAGTCCGTGTTGGTTTGAGGATCAAAACTGTCTGAGTCTGAGGTGCCAGGTGATGTGCAAGAGTCATTTAGGTCATAAACATTAGTGTGTTGTTCTGACTTTTTCCAAGGACATACATTCCTATTCTTGTAGTTATTCATATCTCTCTTAAATTTTCCAATTGTTATACTCTGAATGTGATTATCATATTCAACTAATAATTTTTTCTATTTTCTCCAAGAGAAGCTTTAATTGGGTTGTCTCTACAGTTTCCTTAATTTTAGATTCTAAATCATTTATCTCTCCTAGCAGTCTACTTTGTTCAGTTATTAATGTTTCTATAAGGAGCAGCATAAAGCCAAAGAGCATTTAGAATGTATACCATCCCATTTGGTTTGAGACCTGTCAGGTGTAAAACCCAAATATGATTCAATTAAAACTCTCAAACTCTCAGAATTCTTTTCTGTGCCATATATTCAAGTAAAGTTACCGCATGCCAAGCCAACCTAATTTCTCTCTCTTAAAATGATTCTAGTTTATTAACTAATGTTCTTGGTATCTCTGTTGTTTCTACATGTCCTAAATGGCATTTGCTTTTCACTAGTCCCATAATTCTTGTAAC
The DNA here is from genome assembly GCA_016271365.2 of Neoceratodus forsteri. Taxonomy (NCBI): domain Eukaryota; kingdom Metazoa; phylum Chordata; order Ceratodontiformes; family Ceratodontidae; genus Neoceratodus; species Neoceratodus forsteri. The sequence continues at coordinate 1,645,556,016 of CM057449.1, forward strand.
TCCCTCCTGGTTTATACTCAGAGCTGTTGATCTGTTTTCAGTTATTTTTCATAATTCTGAAAATGTTGCCATTTTTATTCCTGTGTTGGTTGTGCTACTGAATGTAACTGGTCCCCAAATGTCCACTGAAAAATAAATAGATATATAATTAGTTTAATATTTTGGAATACATAAGAATCCCATCTATAGGGAATATTTCAGAATATGCCAAATCAATGTCTCCCAGGGTTCCTTTTGAAATAATTCTAAAAGTTCTTGAAAGCCCTAATTCCAAGACAAAATGGGGGGAGAAAGGGTAATGTGGATATGTTCAGAATGTCAGAGAAACAACACCATCTCAACCCTGGAGGAGTGAATCCAATCAATAAACAAGCACTTTCATTTCTTAGTATTTCCTTTTATTGTATTAGTGCTTTCCAGATAAATTGCCTTTGAACTGTTGCTCCAAAAATATTTCTCTGTAACATTTCAGAACTAAAGTTCCTTCATCAGACCCTGGAGCTTTTCTGTTAATTCTAAATAACACAAAACTATAATAAATATTTTTTAGAATTCATCCTTCTTTACTGTATAGTCCAAACTAAAAGATCTCTATTTTAGATTTTCATATAACATAGGTAGAACTAACCTGCAGAAACACATGAAAATGTCTCAAAAGTGTGTCTGCCATTGGGGTGGGGGTTGGCCAGTCATATACTCAATTCAAAACTTATCTACATCTGTTTAAGGAAGAAATAAATTATACGGGTCATTCAATACATTCATAAAATAAATTGTTTTTTTAAATGAAACAAATCCAATAAAAATTATTTACTTTCTCTAAGGACTTTGATGCTTAAGGCTCAGAACTAGCTCGCGGAGGATGTGCTCCCTACAAAATAAAATACAAAGCCAAAAAAGTTTTTTAGAATATAAAAATAGTCTGTTTTCATGGCAGCATCTCCACCGATCACTGCACTCAGCCACATCAGCCTCAGTGAGGGAGCAGTCGGGAAAGGCACAGCCAATCGGTAAGCGAGTGCTCCACCAGGCACAGCAGCCGATTGGCTCTCCTGCACCATTGACTTACACTGGCTCAGTTTGCATTGCTGAAATCTGTGTGGGACTTGAAAATTTGTTTTTCTTTTTGTCTTTTACTCTTCCCCTGGTGTTCTACTGCAAGTTTCCCAGAAGAGCTGCTTCCACTCTGGTGAGACATCTATAGAGGGCAACTGCTGTTGATTCTGTTGAATTCTGCTGGACTCTGTTAGCAGCAGTGGGCCAGATGCTGAGGCGTCACTCTCCTTCTAGTTTTATACATGTAAATCATCAAAAAAAAGTGCTGTTATCCACTATTGTATTGTAAGGGAAAACTACTGTTTTACTGCTCTTTAAAGTAATTGCAGCTCCTTGTCTGAATATGTAAGGTGGGCCAGACACTGAGGCGCCACAGGACCCTCCCACAGTCCTTTGTAGTGCAGATTTGGTCAGTGACGCTCAGAAAAAGGCTTGCTACTGCCTTTATTAATTGCTGCACCCTCCTCTGTCTCTCTCCAGCCTGCTTCCTTCAGCCCACAGCAACCAGCTGAGTGCTGGGGCTTCGCTCCACCAGCGGGTGGTCAGCGGCACCTAGCCGAACTTGGGAACCACAAGGCCGGGAGGAACAGCGAGGGAGCAGTCGAGAAAGACGCAAAATTTTTGCCCACCCACCCTTTCCCTTCCTGTGTGTTAATTTATAGGCATCTTCCTGCCGAAATCTCTTCCCCGCCCACAGCAATTTTCTCTAAACCAACAGACAGTCACACCAGCTTGCTGATCCAACCAATCAGCAACTTCGCTACTCCCTATTGCCAACTATCAATATCCCCCTCAGAATGGGGAGCTTGCTACTGATACTCCTGTCACTAACAGCCATAGGGTTCCACAATGAAGATGACCCTATTATACAATCTAAAGTGGTCAACCCACCTAGTTTCTCTGGAACATCCCCCTTGGCTGACAACCATACCCTCATATATGTCTTGCCATTGCTGCATCGACTACAGTGGTACAATCACCATAAAGTTACATATATCACCACACATATGTCTCAGCCAAGGTCCCATTACTGGGTATATAGATCCCCACTAAGCCTAGTCATCAAACTACTAATTGGTATCCCAACACACTACCTTAAATCCACAGGGAGCACCCAAAACAAAGAGTGGCAATGGAATAAAAAAAGGAGGACCAAAGACAGCCCCCCTCTCCCTATCACTGGCAGCCCTTATGAAATTACTGATCTTCCTATTGCTCTGTATTGGTAATGTAGAAATCAACCCTGGACCTCTTGAAAGCATCACCTCTCCATCAGACCTATCCTCAATTAAAGGCCTCAGTTTCCTGCATATTAATGTATGCAGTCTGTTGAAAAAATTTACATTGCTACAATCCTGGGTTTCCCATACCTTGCCAGACTTTCTTGTGATAACTGAGACATGGCTCAAGACCACCGCAATGGACAGAAGTTAACCTACCTAACTATCAGCTTTTCAGAGCTGATCGCCAAACAAGGGGAGGCGGAGTAGCCATATATGTAAAAGCTGGTTTAGTTGTATCCTGTACTGCTGCAACATCTATGCCCAAGGAATTTGAGTGTCTATCTCTAAAAGTCTCTCTCCCCAATACAGCAGCTTTCCATTTAACTGGATGCTACAGACTGCCCTCTGCTGAACACAAGCTCTTATCCCACCTGGGAAACCTGGTCAAGTCCTGTACTGAAGAAGTCATTATCATAGGGGACCTGAATTTCAACTGGCTCACCCAGGCAGCTACACCTCTGGTATCATTCTGTGACACCTATGGGCTCACACAGTTAATTAATGAACCAACAAGACTAAATGCAAGGAATAGTAGTAACAGTACTCTACTTGACATCATGCTAGTGAGTAAATCACATCTATTCACACATGCTGGAGTGCTCCTATGTGACATAAGTGACCACTGCCCCATCGCAGGGGTAAGATCCAACAGCATTAAAACAGATCCTGCAAAATTCCTCATGAAGAGATCCGAGAAAACATCAATATTGAAGGATATCTGAATGATCTAGCCTACTCTCCACACTGGCAAAGTTCTATCTTGCACATTCTGTAGAAAGCTCAGCAGGTGCTAAATAGCATTATATTAAATGCCCTAACACCCATGCCCCAATCTCTAGTATCCGAATAAAAACAAATCCTGTCGCTGGTTTTCAGCTGACCTCAAAGCTGCACTGCTGGAGAGATAAACTTTGGAAAGTAGCAAGAAAAACTAAGAATATCATGGACTGGATGATCTTTGGAAAGCCAGGAATAAATGCACTAGGAAAGTTAGGGATGCAAAGGCTGTCTACTACCTGGCCCAGCTCGACTCCTCCTACCATAATACTGCTAGATTTTGGGGCACCATCAAGGGTATGATGGGCCAGGATGTTAACAACCCCTTCCAACCCATTTACACAGTAACTATGGCCCATTACTGGCATTGGAAATCCTGGATGCATTCAACAACCACTTCACAACAGCTGGCCTTGCCTTTGACTCCTCCCCAGCTAACCTATTAAGTGATCATTTAAGCTCCCACTATACTGATGAACAAAGAGTTGACTCCTCCTTTAGCTTTGAACCTATACTGTTGAAACAAGTTGAGGATCTATTATGGCATCTAGATACCAAAAAAAGTGCAGTACCAGATCTTCTGGACCCATTCTTTCTAAAGATTGCATGTCATGTGCTTGCAGTCCCCCTAACTCACCTCTTTAACCTTTCCCTAAACTCTGGCTCTATTCCCACTCTGTGGAAGACAGTCCAAGTGGTCCCCCTTCTAAAATCAGGGGACCCTATGGATCTTAAAAACTACAGGCCCATTTCCATCCTACCTGTGTTATCTAAGATGCTGGAGAAATTAGTGAGTATTCAGTTAAGGAATATCTGGACAATTCTAATCTATTAAATCCAGCTCAATCTGGATTCAGGGCCAAACATAGCACTATCACTGCATTAGCCAAGGTCCAATGATTGGCAAACGAACTGGATAAAAAGAACAATGTCTGTGCAGTATTTCTGGACCTGAGCAAAGCATTCTGACACTGTGGACCATGAACTGCTACTCTCATCCCTACACTCCATTGGCCTAGATCCATCCTCCCTTAAGTGGTTCAGATGCTACCTCTCTGGTAGATCACAGCAGGTAAAGCTGAAGGTGACCTCTTCCCATTAAGACCACTGTCAAGAGGAGTCCCCCAAGGCTCTATTCTGGGTCCTATGCTTTTTGCCATTTATATAAATAAAATTGATTCAACCCTTACCAAGTCCTCAGTACATCTCTTTGCTGATGACACTGTACTGTACTGTATGTCAGCAACCCTTCACCTAAAGTTGCTCATGAAATCCTATAAGCAGAATTCTCCCTGTTACAACATCAGCTTCTTGAGAAAAAGCTTCTGCTAAATGCAAAGAAAACCAAAGCAATGATGTTCACAACCCAAAACTCCACCAACACATCCTCTTCAATCAGTCTCCCCCAGATATGCACTATACTTGGAGAAAATCTGGAGTATGTTGAAAATTTTAAATACCTAGGTGTGTGGATTGACAACAGACTTGACTTTACTCAGCATCTAGAACAACTGCTGAAAAAGCTTCGCCTAAGGCTTGGCCTTCTCTACAGATTAAAACCCTTCCTTAATAGAGATTCAAAGATGAGATTAGTCCAGGCCATGTTTCTATCAGTCATTGACTACTCAGACTTCCTCTATAGTCACTGCCCCACTCCCTACCTTCAAAAGTTGGATACCTTATACCATAGAGCAATAAGGTTCATTACAGACCTGCCATATAATACTCACCATTGTTCTCTCTATGATGCAGTTGGATGGGTTTCCCTTCATGTTAGGAGGAGCAGAAATGCAGCTCTATGGATCTACAGAGCTTTATCAAAAAAACTCCCAAAATATATCCTGGACTGCTTCAACCTGACCACTCCCAGCTCCCATGCCCTAAGAAGCAACAATATCATCCTGCTCAAATTGCCCATAGTCAACACCAAAATAGGGAGGGCAGCAATCAGCTATTCTCTAGCCATAGCATGGAACACCCTACAAAAATCCCTAAAACTGCCCATTATCATTCCATTTACATCCTTCAAGCAGCACTGTACAGCATTCTTCACATTGAAATGCAGTTGCTACCGCTAGAGATAGAATAGTCATCCACAAAACCATATTCCAATCACATATGGCATATTCCTTCCAGCCAGACACACGTATATGGCACAATATTCCTTCACCATCCTTGTACTCATTATGTGAGTGACTGTCATGGCCCTCATTGTGATATATATGTACTGTACATATTGTAGATGTTAGTTTAACTTACTCTTGCCAAGTTTTATCATGTGAATTCTCTGTATATTATTGTGTTATAAATAACATTTTATTTTTTCTGTATGTATAACTGTCTCATAAGTATGTGATGTAACTGCTGTGCACCAACTCGAACCTTGACCTTATCAGGTCCATCTTGTAAATGAGTCTTGCTCAATGATGATCACCTGAATAAATAAAGATTTTATTTATTGATTGATTGATTGATTGATTTTCAAAATCAATGCTTTCTTGGGGACTGGCCAGGAATTCTTGACCATCTATATCAGACTGATAAAACACTAGGGATATTGGTTAATAAAATGTACAGTATGCAGATACTGCACAGCAGGCTCAAACAGTTCTGAGTAGCTGGACATACTTGTACTTGAATTATCCTGGTGGCTAAGCAAATATAAAATAACACCAAAAAATGGAATAGTGTGTAATATGCAGGGTGTACTCATCAGAGGAGGAAGAAAGAAGCATCAGTATTTATGTATTCAGTAAATGTAAGTGCACAGCAGAGCTTGAGAGGGATATTAAGGACCTAAGGTTTCAAACAAAGAGTCTGGATCAAATATAGGAACTAGAGTGTCTATTAGGTAATGTACACACTCTGCTAAGGGAAGTGAAGGAGTCATAAGTGGAGGAGGATCCTATCATGGAAGAGCAGAACATAATCAATGCCACTTCATGTGAAACATCTTCTATGGGGCAGTGTAGCCAGACACAGAACAAACTGTTTTAGGCGAAAAGAGGAAAAGGGACATGACATTGGATATTGGGGAAGGGAGCTGTTCAGTTTCAGAGGAAGGTAACTGGACAGTTTTAAGGGGGGGTTCAAAAAGAATGAAAAGAAGGAGGATGGTTGATGTCCACCTTTTATCCCGGTCAAATAGGTTTTCGTGTCTGAACTCTGTAACTGAAATGCAATAGAAGCGGAGAGTGAGGCAGTGGAGGAAACTATGTTAACCCATCAAGAGAAGGAGACAGAAGAGAGGGACAATTGCAACTGCGAAACAACAGCCAGATAAAAATATTGCTGTGCTGGGGGATTCCATTTTAAGATACACAGATACGACTATTTGCAGGGATAGGAAGGAAATAGCAATGGTGGGCTCTGACAGGGGCCAGAGTATCTGACATTAAGGATAACTTTGAATGGATGATGCATAATTCTGATGAAGGACCAACAATGGTTTTGCATGGGTATCCCGTAATATGGGTGAGTCAAATTGAATGACGCAAATTGAGCAACTCAATTTGAGCGCCTGTGGGAACAATGAGAGTGAAACAATAGCAAGCATCAGTACATAGTGAGTGTTATAGTGAGCTACACCAATTGCAAGAGACTATAGGGCTTTGATCGGTCAGGCAGTTGACATCTGGCTGTTTGGTGTAGTAGTTTCAGTTACCATCTCTGTGGTGGACAGACCCAGGTTTGGGTCTGGCTGTGGGGAATTTTTGTTGTTGTTGTTTAATATATTTTTTTATGAACTCCCATTCCCCTGCCCTCCTGACTTTGTTACCTCCCACCCACAGATTCTACCCCCCCAGAGTAGCCCCCTTCCAGAGTTTTCCCATGTCCCCCATTATCATCTCCCCCCTGGAATTGATTATATTATTCATGGGAACCGTGGGGGAGGGGGGGCATAGCCCCTTGCACTAAAAGTAAGTGCAGATTACCCTCTGCATAGAAGGCAAAGTACCGTCCCTGTTTTTGGTATTGCTGTAGTGCACATCGCTGTTTTGCTTTTCAGCAATGTGCACTCACTGTTTTTGCAGAGCTGTTTTTTCTTCACCCTCATCACATAGAACCTTTTCCATGTAGGAACCATTGACATCAGAAATAGGGTGGACAAAAAGATGCAAGCTGATTTGCAATATATTGAAGAAGTGTTGAAAGAAAGGTGTGCTGTAATGGTATCTGAGATCCTACCAGTTCAAAGGGCTGGGAGAGGAAGAGTGTTTGCCTTAACAAATAAATAAACAAACAAAAAATGAATGCAAGACTAAGGGTAAGTGCCAGGAGGGAGAACTTTACTTTCACAGGGGTATCAGTCTTCACCTAAATAAAAATGGGACCAGAATACTGGGACAAAGAATAAATTGGCACAAACAGAAACATTTACAGTAATTTCACAGTAATTTCATGCTTTCCCAGACCTTTCTGGCATACTCCCTGGTGATTACTTTAAAGATCAGCTTGGGCAACAACACCCCACTACCCCTCCTAACCCTCCAAAGGATGCTATTCCACCTTTCTACTTTAAGCAGGTCACCAAGTCTGAAACCATCAAGCACATTAAGGGGGTTCTTGACAAGACCAGGATGGGGGCTGATCTAGTGGATATGAAACTCGTGGGTCTTCTCCTAAACGAATTGGCTGGTCCTCCCTCGATAGTGTTTAATGCGTCTCTAAGAACAGGGATGTTTCCAAATTTATGGAAGTCAGCCATCATCACAACTGTCTTTAAAGCTGGGAACAAAACTCAATCGTCTAACTACAGACCTATATCTATTCTACCCCCCCAAAGCACTTGAAAGTATGGTCTTGGAGCAGCTTACAGGCTATCTTGATAACTATAACCTACTCTGCCCACAGCAACATGGGTTCCAAAAAAAGCACTCCACACTCACCACCCTTGTTGATTACTCTTCTTGGTTGTATGATGCCTTAAATAATGGGGAGGCAGTAGGCTCAGTCTTCATCAACCTTACAAAGGCCTTTGACTCTGTTAACCACAAACTACTCCTAAACAGCATCCATTCAACAGGCTTATCCCCAGATATGGTATTGTGGTTTGGAAGCTACCTTACAAGCAGATTGCAATGAGTCAAAATTTGAGACACCCTATCATCAGCTAAGGAAGTGTCCCTTGGGGTCCTACAAGGTTCTTTTCTCAGCCCACTGCTCTTCAGCCTCTTCATCAACTCTGCACCATCTGCATGTACAGCACACACCATTCTCTATGCTGATAATGCAGTGATATCTGTTGCTGGCAAAGATCACAACTCCATCACTACCAAACTCCAAAACAGCTTCCTCAAGCTTGAATCCTGGTTCGCACTAAACAAACTACTACTAAACCATAGAAAACCTAAGAGTCTACTCTTTTCTACCTCCAAAAGCAAAAAGAAATACCAGCCTTTGCTCATTCATAACCACAAGAGTGAAATACTGGAAAAAAGTAACAATGTTCAAATACCTGGGCATTACCTTAGACGATACACTAGCCTTCTCTGCCCATAAAGACTCCATTGCCAAGTCAGCAAATACAAAACTTGGGGTCCACTACCACCATAGGCACTCTATAACACCTGATGCTCTCAAACTTGCCACCAGGAGTTCAGTACTGTCCTCCATAGATTATGGGCTGTCTATCTATGGGGCAGGCACTAAAACTGCCCTAACCAGGATCAGCACACTACTAAATAAGACCTGCCATCTGTCAATAGGGGCTGCTCAGGACACCTATGCCTGCATGCTTTACACTGAAACTGGGTGGCTCCTACTCCATCTTAGAGCACAATGCCAAACCTGCCTACTTCTGAAAAGAAGCGCTTCTTAGGCTTACCTCCCCAGCACTGGGCTGTCTCTTTACATCGGCAGTTCCCCCCAAATCAACTAGAAGCATGGCTACAGATAGGCTGGTGATTCCCTTCAAAAGGACAAAACTCCCCCAGAACTCCGTCCTGTACCAAGGACCGAAATGGTACAATGAGCTACCTGCTAACTTCACAGATACAACCAAGATTAGTACCTTCAAATCTGGGCTCAGATCCCTTCCTGACATAAAAAAGAACTGTGCTTGGCTGCATTAATGTGGCAGGATTACAGCCATGCAACTGCCCACCCCCTTATATCTCTTCAAACCCCTTCCCCTCCCCAAATGAGGCCCACTCAGCTGACAAGCACTTCTTCAATTACACCGCCATCCCTGGCTGACCCCTTTCCTCCTTCCTCCTAGATTGACCTGCAAAGTAGTGAACTACAAGGCTGAACCCTATTTGACCCTATCCTCTTTAACCTTTCATTGAATGTATATAATTTCTTGGTATTTGAATGCCTGTGTAACTGTTTTTGTTTTTTATAAACACTGTTTTATTTGTAATGTTTGTACAACAATGACATGGAACCTTTGAAAACAAGTACTGGACTCAAGAATATGAATCCTAAACTGAAATAAATAAATAATGAATAAATAAATAACCAATAGGAATGGGGCAGGGATCCTATATGGAAAACAAGAAAAACAGAATTATACAGACCAGTATAACTGTTTTAAAACAGACATAGTGGATGTAGTGACAGACAAACCTTTGTACTATGTGGAAAATATGAAAGTAGGAAAAGAAGTCAAGACATGGTATTGCATTTTAATAAATGCTCACAGCATAAATAATAAAATGGGTGAGCTGGAAGGTAGGCTAATTAGAGAGGATATAGCAGAATGTAGAGTAATGGAAACCTTGTGGACAAAGATGTGTGAAAAAACTGTATCTGGATATAATGTGTTTAGAAGAGATGGATGCTCAAGAAGGGGTGGAGTGGTTACTATTTACATAAGAGAGGACATAAAAGCAGATGAGGTAATAGTGGAAAACAATCTTGACATTGAAATCATTTGGATTAGGGTAAATATAGGGTAAACCGCGCAAATTAATACAGATGTGTGTTACAGACCACTCTATCAAAAGGAAGAAATGATGATATAGAGAATAATGGATAGGTAAGTGTGTGTTATGAATTTATTTACACCAATGAGGTATGTGATGACCCATAGACCTTGAGAGTAAAGCTAGAGAGGTTTATTAGGTCATCACACACCAAGGGGTGTAAAACAATTCCATAAAGACACACTAACCTATACTTCATTTTTTCTAATTAATGGAGAAGGGACATTTTTTTCTGTCAGCACTTGACTTGAAAGAGACAGACAGATGTGAAGCAGTTCTGTGGACACACACACACACACACACACACACACACACACACACACACACTGTCTCTTTCTAGAGACAGTATTTCTTTTTTGTGTTCCCTTTTTATTTTAAGATGAACTCTGTGGAGACAGCACAGGAAGCGCAATGGGTAGACAGTTGTCAGTGAGGTTTGTTACTGATCTGAGTAGTTGTCTGCCAAAGCGCTACCCCGTAGAAGTATTTCACAATCCGGATCAACCAAATAGGTTTATTTGGGGGATGGGGAGTTGTAAAGGCAGGATCAAGCAAATGAGTAACAAAAAAAAAAGCTGTGTTACCTCAAAAGAGAGTGAGGGTGAATCTTTCGGCGCGAGTCCTCGGAAGTGATAAAACGGAACCGCCATGATTTTTTCTGGTGTTCAGCCTGCCTACACACAGCTGAAGAGCCAGTGAGATGGTGTGCTTGTGGTAACTGATACCTGTGGACACGCTACTGAAAGGCAAACTTTTGAAAATGCCATAATAACCGGATTTCGGGTTATTATGGTGTTTCACAGCACCGGTAATCTGTTTGATAAATAGGGTCACCAGTAATTATAGCATAATAAATAGCACTGCAGGTATAAATGAAACAGTGGAGTGGTAATCATGAGGGAATTTACAGTACTGTATCCAGGGATCAACTGGTCAACAAATGGAGGGGGCAAGAGGATGGAGAGGCAATTTATTAATCATTCAACTTGTGAAACCGACACATCAGCTACTTTACTCTTGAAAGGACTCCAGGCAAATTGTTCCATTTAATAAAAAGTATTTTCCAAAATAATAAAACCACAGCAAACCATTGTGCACGCTTGATGCATTTCAGATGGACTTATGCTTTATCAAAAGCTATAGCACATTTCTATCACATTAGCTACCCTTACCAAACCAATGATTTGTGACATCACATACAAGATTCAAATTCATTGGTGCTTCACCATGTGACTAAAAACACTTAATACAGTAAGAATGGTAATTAAATAAATTAATTAAAACAAACTCCTTAAGTAAGATAAAGTGCAAAATCTAATAACCACATAATTTGAGGTTACCTTACAATTCAAGGTACAAAGGGAGGCAAGGGGTGTTTGGGGGGTCATACACTGAGGAAAGAGGTTAAAAACAAAGTGGCTTATTCATGAAAGGTGCGAATGGGCTATGCGCCACATAACCCCGGTGCACAGCCCACCCACCCACATCCGCATTTGTGAATAGGCACCCTGGTCACACACACTGCACTCCCCACCTGCTATGCAAGACCACACTATGCCCCAATGCGGCTGACACTCCGGCCGACCATGCAGCTCCACATGGGGCAGGGCCGGGGGCTGGCACAGGGGTGTGTGTCCATACTCTGTGCCATTCATGTTGATGCAGGTGCAGTGCACAGGTAGAGATGTTGTGAAATAAAAAGTCACTGGTGAAATTGCCACAAAATCGGCAATTTCGATGCATGAAATATTTCGAGAAATTGAGGTGAAATTATGAAATTTCATCCACAATTTTGCCCAGAAATGGGCATCTCCTCCTGAGTATCTAATGGTCCCCTCCCTTGAGGCTCACTTGCAAAAATGTAGAGTCTCCCTTGAGTCTAGTGGTTGCCCCCCACCCCTGACCCATCTCTGGCCAAAATTAAATAAATCCCCCTCCCCCCGAGTTACCCTCGTGTCACTTCCAAGTCCTCTCGACTCTCCTTTAGTTAAACAAAATCAATAAATAAATAAAATAAAATGAATATAGGCAATACTCTTGTCTAGTGTACCTACCCAGTAAACAAAAAACAAACAAATACATAAATAAATAAAATGTTCAACATCCTGGTGTCTAGTGGACCTCCCACCCTGTCAGCAGATAGCACCCACCCTGCTCCCCCTCCAGTACCCTGATCAGGCCACCGGCACAGCCCTCCACTCACCTCCATGGCTAATACTAATGAAAACAACAGGTTTACTTACAAATGTAGCACTACAAATATAGAATTTGTAGATCTACATACTAAAAAAGATGGTATGGGTGGCATGAGAACTGAACTTTTCTGAAAACAGGTGGATGGCGACAGCCTCCTTATGGTGTCCAGTTGCCATCCATGTCACACCACAGAAAACATTCCCAAAGGGCAGTTTCTGAGATCCAAAAGGAACTGCAGCATGGAAGAAGATTATGTGGTGGAACAGGAAGTACTGACAGATAGGCTGCGAAGCAGGGGATACAGCAAAGAAGTATAGTCAACGCAAAAGAATTTGCAGGCTCCAAAGACAGACAAAGTTTGCTACAAGAGAAAGAAAATGTGAGTATACCACAGGAGAGATTCTATTTTGTTACTATATATTCTTGTAATACTATGCAGATAAGTAATATTATCAACAAACACTGGGGTGTACTAGTCAGTGAGCCAGCACTCAGAGATTGCAGTATTTAAGCCTGTTTGCCATATAGAAAGGTGCATACATTACAGGATAAACTATACATAGACACTTTGTAGATAGAAAACCTGTTATTTGGCTAGACTGTAAAAAAGATTGCTTTATGTGAAAACATTATTTATACTGTGACAGCATCAAAATTTGTGATTCTTTTTTTTATTTAAAGTTTATTGAAGTTTTCCAATACATCTCAAAAACACACATGGAATGAATGACATGTACTTTCATCCACATACCTCCCCACCCACCATCCCCTACCCTTTACCTCCCCCACCCCCATCCTGGCCAACATGGTATTATTACACTAAGACACTAGATCAGTGATGATATGCAGTGCCCCTAACAGGCTAAAGTGAGTATAGAATATGTAAGTGGCCCCAAACTTTCTCAAATCGTAATAATTGGCTATTAAGGCTGGTAACAATTCATTCTGTCCTAAGATTGGCTAGGAATTCTTGTAGCCATTCACTGTAGGTGATGGCATCACCATCCTTCCGGTGCCCTAATACCAGTTTTTTAACTGACATAGAGATGAGTGCCAAGTGGTATTTGCGATTAGTAATGCTCACTTCTGAAAAGTCACCTAATATGCAAATAGGAGCTGTGAACAAGTCATCCAATCCCAATAGTGGGTCTGCCTTCTGCTTAATAGAGATCCAAAGTGGGGCTATTTTAGGGCAGTTCCAGAAAATATGTGATAAGGTGCCTTCTGCTTGTTGATAACATGTGCATTGAGGAGATAAAGAGTTGTTGATCCTAGCCAACTTCACTGGAGTATAACAGAGATTATGCAAAATGTGAAACTGCATTAGCTGGAGCCTATCCTGGGTCATAAACTTATGACAACCCTTCCACAGTGTAGACCAATAATGTATATCCCCGGACATTGGTCCAATCAGTAGCTAGTGGGACCCTCAGACTGGGGGTAGGCCCAATCATAGAGAACTCTAAAGATCTTGGATACTGCATGTGGACGGGCAGCTAGCCTGGATAGCTCAGGAAAGAACTGATATTTGAGGAGCTGAGGGATTTCAGCACCAAAAAAACACACCAAAAGGTGTCTCAGTAAATTTTGAAAATTGAAGTATGGCTAATATCCAACTTACGCAGAATCTCCAGGGAACTGAGCCATTTGCCATCATCATTTAGGAAGTGTGTGAGAGAGTGAGAATACAATTGGGGCAGCCAAGATTGAGGAATGGTCTGTCTGTCCAGTTTAAAATTGTGGTTGCCCAGAACAGGTTGGCTAATATCCCTAATGTTATTATATTTAAAAAAAAGAACAAAGTTGGGAGTGACTGTCATAGAGATACTTATTGGAGAGTTACATAAAGAGTGAGGAAGAGACTTGTACTGGATATGGAGAAGGGCTCATGGTGAGAGACTATGCGCATGTCTCTCTCTCTCTCTATACATAACCAAAGTGGGGAATGGAGCTGCATTTCTTGAGATGAATCTGAGGCCTCCCAACATAGGTATTTACTGGCATGGCTAGCCCAGTAATATATAAGTGGGGTAATCTTAGTCCTTCCTGGCTTTTAGGGGCAGCTAGTTTATGGTATGCTAAGCACAAACGTTTACCTGCCCAGATGAAGTCAGTTATATGGCTCAGTGCCTTCCTAAACCAATAAAGAGGTGACCAGAGATTTAAAAGATTAAGGGGATAAAAAAGCATGGGAAAAACATTCATCTTTACCAAATTAATTCTACCCCACAAAGTGAGAAGTAGAATGAACCATCGTTTCATATCCTGCAAGATGATTTGGAGGGTATGATCAAGGTTTAACTTTCTGAGATCAGCTTCACTCCTGGAAAGGTCAATCCCTAGGTATCTGATAGATTTGGGGGCCCATACAAGGCCCAGAGCTTTTATTGCAGGGCTTTAGGCCTTGTGATTCAGAGGAAATACATTTGTTTTATCGCTATTCAGCTTATAGTTGGAGAGGGTACTAAATTCTTCAGTAGTATTTAGCATAGGAGGAAGAGATGTAGTTGAGTTTGAAATCTGAAGTAACAAATCATCCGCATAAGTGGAGACTTTTATCTCTTGCTGTCCGATGGTAATACCTTGTATCAACAGGCAGGCCATTAGTCTTCAAATCAGGGGCTCTAGGTATAAATTAAAAAGTAGAGGGGAAAGAGGGCAGCCTTGCCTAGTGCCCGATTTGAGGGGAAACTTTGAGGAAAACACACCATTACAATAAATACTGTACATGCCATGGGAGAGTTGTAAAAAGCCCCTAGCCATTGTTGAAATTGTGCAGGGAAGCCAAAGGCAGTGAGAGTACTAAATAGGAATTGCCAGTTAACTCTGTCAAAGGCATTCTCCGCATCCAGGGAGATCAGTACTGCAGGAAAGGATACATCCCGCGATATGGAGAAGACATGAGCCAGAGTCCTGAGATGGTTCACCAACGTTCTCCCTTTCATAAACCCCACCTGCTCTGAGCCTATAAGATGTGGCATCACCCAGGCAATCCAGTTGGCAATGATTTAAGCTAGAATTTTAATATCCTGATTTAGGAGAGATATCAGTCTATAGTTTGAGACCAGATCTACTCTATTCCTGGGCTTAGGTAGTAGGGTTATCAAAGCCTCAAAGAGAGTAGTATCTGATGAGTCCCTGGATAAAATGTAGAGAAATACATTTTTAAGTAATGGAACAAGGTGACCTGTAAAGACCTTGTAGAAGTTTGAGGTAAACCCATCTGGACCTGGAGTCTTGTCATTTGGAAGGTTCCCTGATTTCTTTGAGGATTTTAGCCTCTGAAATGGGAGTTAGGAGGGAAAGGGCTTGAGAACTTGACAGGGAGGGAATGTTAGTGTTTTTCAGACAGTCATCTAACACTTGGCGGGGGGGTTACCATAGGGCTGTAAAGCTCTCTGTAGTATTTTTCAAATTCTTTGACAATATCAGAGGGTGAGGTCTTAAGGGAGGCACCGTCAGAGAAATTAATGGCACCAGTTAGCCTGGATGTTTCCTGCTTTTTAATTCTGAGGGCTAGTAGGCACCAGCCTTTCTCCCCTTGATCAGTATAACAGGCTCTAGCCTTTATAATAGCATATTCCACCTTCTCCCACAATAGCTCAGAATAAGCCTCTCTGAGTTTTGTGAGTTTCTGGTGGAACTGTTCAGAGGAACAGGATGACAGTTGGGACTCCATAGTTTGGATCTGAGAAAGAGTTGTCAGCAATTTCTCATCCCGCTTCTTTTTGCGAGAGGAGACTAAATCAATAAGAATACCCCAGAGATAAGCCTTTAAAGAACATCATTCTATATCTGGCCTCCCTGTGGACCTAGTGTTATTTTTTACAAATTGCTCTATATGGGTCAAGATAAGTCAAACTGATGCCAGTCTTTCAATATTTGATTGTTTAATCTCCAACTCCCTCCAGATTTAGGTAGAGAGGAAAAGGATAGCTTACAGGAGACCACAGTGTGGTCTGAGGGTGGGCCTGTTGAATGGCAGAGTCCATTACTCCAGACAAAATTGAATGAGTGAGAAGGATATCATCAATAAGAGAGGAGGTCCCATGGACTGTGGACTGGAAAGTGAATTCTCTGAGTGAGGGGTGCAAAACCCTCCAGACATCACATAGACCGAGATGGTCAATTAAATCCTTCAATGCCCACTAACCAGGGGAGAGACCTTTAGTATTCGGCCCTGATCGGTCGAGACCGGGATCATATGGGAGGTTCCAGTCCCCTCCCAGTATTATGGGAAGGTCCACAAAAGGAGTTAAAACATTTAGAATCTGGGCAAAAAAGGAAGGGGAATTAGAATTAGGGCCATAAATACTGAATATAAGAAGGTCAGTGGTATGGAGAAGTCCCCTGACAAATATGTACTGACCCTGTGGATTACTGATGATCTGTGTAGGAACAAAGGGGACTGATCTTGCCACTAAAATCATTACTCCCTGACTCTGAGTATTACCCTCTGCAGAGAAAACCTGCCCAATTAACTGTCTCCTCAGTTTGATTGACTCTGCGTTGAGCAGATGTGATTCTTGAAGAAAAATCACATCAGCCTTTAGGAGGTTTAGGTGCTTTAAAATCTTGTACTGTTTTGTTTTATGTCTTGCCCCTTGCACATTCCACATGGCAAAGGTAAGTTGTCTAGCCATTATTTATAATGCAGCAGGATGCAATATCAGGCAAACAGAATGGATGTGGGACCTGCATAATTACTGAGATATCTGAGGCTGCCGTGCCATTCCCCTCCCATCCCTGACCAAGACCCCCAACCCAAGCATACCACCAAAAAACAGAATATGTTCAACAATAGACTCAAAAATGCAAATACATGTCCCCACCCCCCCCCCACTGTCATGGTCTGTGATCAACAGTACACCAATCTTGGTCCCACCCCCCAGTCACCTGTACCCCCATGTACCCATTAACCAAAAGTTACAGCCAGAAATAATGGCCATAAAAAAATAAAGCCCTTTGATGAAAACATCATGCAATATAAAGGCTCAATTAGGAACATACATAAAGTCAGGTCCCAAAACTTTATGGGGGGTACTCCCTCAATCTGAAAGAGAAAACATGACAAGTATCAGTCATATTGCCTCCCCAAGTCAAGAAAATATAAAAACTGCTTTGGGAAAGGGACTCCTGTATTTAACACACCTCTTCTAATGGAGGTGAAAAGAAGCAATTACTTTAGCAATGAAGGCTCCCATATAGGGAATTAGTGAGCCATAAGTAGCCAGAGGTCTAACCTTGAAACAACAAATTAACCATTCAAACTAGCTTGTCTTAAACTGAGTAATCAAAGAAGTCTGCAAACCCAAACAGAATGGAGCTAAACAGTATATGTTCCTAAACAAGTTAATTGAAGGGAGATCGGCTCCACAATTAAATGCGTTCTGAGAGCACTAGAGATGAAGGAGGAGGATCAGTAAATCCTTGGAGCTTAAAAGTAAAAAGCAAAATCTGTGCCTGCATTTTATAGCGTTACTTCTGCAGTTAGTGATGGGCTCCCTCTAGTAGTGGAAGGCACACTGCTCAAGTAGATTGCTTGCATGTGGTAACATCATGAATGTGTGCACACTTGTGGAAAGGGTAGCAGTATAATGAGCCGGCAAGTTCGATGCAGAGGAGCTATGCTGTTATCCATCCGATGGTATGGTGCTTCCTATACAAGGGTAGGCAAGAAGCTATTGTCAAAACAATCGGGATTCCAGGAGAACAGGTCACATTAAATTAACAGCAACACTGGAAAGTCTCAGATCAGTCTAGCTAATACAGTTAAATGCTTAGCTTAGCTCAATTTCAGCAAGGATTATTTGCCTC
Organism: Neoceratodus forsteri; assembly: GCA_016271365.2. NCBI lineage: Eukaryota > Metazoa > Chordata > Ceratodontiformes > Ceratodontidae > Neoceratodus > Neoceratodus forsteri. The sequence goes on from CM057449.1 coordinate 1,645,574,074, forward strand.
GTTAAACCACAAAAAGAGTGAGTGGATTGCTGGAAACCATGCTTTATTCTGTATTGAGTCAAGGGTCTTGGAAAAGGTCCGGTAGGGCGACTTTCAGGCCTGTAGCAGCCAGGTCCAGATTTCGTAGGTGGCCAATTTACCTACAATGAGAACCTGGAGCAGTGCCCGATACCCCATCTTGAATTTTATTCTTGCAGCAATGAGTTTAGTTACTAAGGAGTGAAATGCTGCCCTTTTTTGCTGCATCTTTGTGGGAGGTCCTGGGTGACACTGATCTTCCCTCCTTCGTATCTCATCTCAAAAAATTGAGAAACAGAAGATGAGTGGGCACGGTGGAACTCCTGGTGGAGTCATCAGACAGAGGGCATGGTGATCATGCTCCATTATATATTTGGGCCTGAAAGATGAGAAGCCTGCTATTTCTTCCACAAATTTTTTTGTGAAAGTTATAGGGTCTAGACATTCTTCTTTCTCAAGAAGGTCAATAAGTATCACATTGTTCCTGCTGCTACGGCTTTCAAGATCTTCAACTTTTAGCTCTCCTTTGGAAATCCTCTGCCATGCAGTGGCCAGTTCTGGGTCAAATTTGGCAGCTTTCTTTTTGAGCGAGTGTATCCGGGCTTCACTATCTGATGTTCACTGGGAGATGTTCTCCATCACTTGTGAGAGGGATTTTAGCTCAGTAGTGATAGTTTTGAGCTCTTCTTTAGAAGGTTTAAATTCCTCTAGAAACCTCATCAGGGTGAGGGGTTCCTGCTCCGTGGTAGAGTCGCCATGGTCTGGATATCAGTGGAGGATGAGGCACTGGATTTTTTATGGGCTTTCTCCAGTGAAGTAGGAGGCGTATGACACAGCTGAGCTTTTTTCATTTCAACATCCATGGAGCCGTATAACCCCCACGATGAAATGCTGGTGAGGTTATCATAACACCAAACCAGGTTTGAGGCTCGTAAAGCAGCTGGAGAGGTAGAAATTCACTTTAATCTAGGTCGGGTGGCTGGAGCAGTGGAGTAGAGCTGTGAGCTGGTGCTCTGTATCACGTGGTCTCATCAAAACTTGTGATTCTCTCACCAGCATTACTATAACAAAACAGTGAGAAATGACAAATGTGTACCTGTAATATAGCAGGACTAGTCTATTTAGCTGAATGTACATGTCAAGCATTTTATGTAGGAAAAAGTACCATCCCCTTTAACAGGGACTGGGAGAGCATAAAGCCATGGCAAGAAAATATCCCAGTTATGCTAGAGCCACCCATGTTGTAGAATCCCCCCTTGACATAGAACACAAGTTTAAATTTAGAATAATTGACAAAGTCGTCCGAAACAATAGAGGTGGAAATTTTAAAAATATTTTACTAAAAGAGAGACATTTTGAATTTTGATATTGCAAGAAAATAAAAAGCTAGGTCTCTATTTTGGGTTTGATCTGAAGTCATATTTAGAAGAGAGATAAACTGTGAGAATAGTTAAAATGATACACTTTTTAGAAGATTATTTTTCTCTTATGATTTTCAGCCACTCTGAGAATGTCTAACAACATTGCTATAGGCTTATTGTTTTTAACCTCTTTCCTCAATTTACACCCCCTCAACCCCCTTCCCTAGCCTCCCTTTGTACCTTGAATTGTAAGGTAACCTCAAATGATGTGGTTATTAGATTTTACACTTCATCTCACTTAAGGAGTTTGTTTTAATCAATTTATTTAATTACCATGGTTACTGTATTAAGTGTTTTTAGTCACATGGTGAAGCACCAATGATTTTGAATCATGTATCTGATGTCACAAATCAGTAGTTATGTAAGGGTATATATTTTGGCAGCTAGATATGTGCTGTAGCTTTTGATAAAGGATAAGTCCATCCAAAACATGTCAAGAATGCACAATGGTTTGCTGTGCTTTTATTATTTTTGAAAATAAAATGTTTTAAATGGAACAATTTGCCTGGAGTCCTTTCAAGAGCAGAGGCTGATGTTTTACCTGTTCCTCAAGTTGAATGCTAAATTCTAGAACAAAAAGCACCATCATCTTAGTGTACACTCTCTCTGTCTTATGAAGGCAATTTATTAACATCATCAGTAGTGGTGGACTTAAACAGTACATACTCTACAAGAAGGAACAAGGGCAGATTCAATCCTAGGTCTAGGTTTTAGCAACTATGAAGGGATCATTTCTTCATGCATAATAGAAGAACCACTGGGAATTAATGACCTCAACACAGTCCTCTTCAATATAAGCCTAATTATTAAATGGGGAGATAGAGGAATAACAACAACAAAATGCATTAGAAGGGCAGATGCTACCAGTTTTAGAGAATAATTGACCAACTTGGTTTGGCCTAAAGAGTTTAATAACTCAAGTACCAAATTAATGTTGATATTGGAAGTAATGTATTCCAATTACTCACAAATGTAATTCCTAGGGGATAATCCCACCAGGGTTCACATATTAAATAAAACAGACTAAAGAAACAAAAATTCTTGTTAGAGCCAATAAGGCTGCATACAGCCACTCATGGAGTTCCATGAGCCAATTGAGAGCTCTGTGAATACTGAGCTCACGGTACAAAATTGTGGCATGCTCAAAATGGCCGCTATACTTTCGTGCATGTGAAGTGCTTCACACATGCGCAGTGAAGCATTGCTGCCATCTTGGTATGGCAGCAGTTACTGCTCTGTGCTTTGCACGCATTCACAAAAACGTGCATGCACACAATAAACTCCAGAAATCAAAGAGAAAAATAATCCACTGGGGGCAGCGGACTGTTCCATGGAGGGGAGCTCCATCCACAGAGGGTAGGGGAGGATGAGATACCACACAGCATCAATGATGTGAGCTTTGTGGACAAAAGAATGCAGCACTGCAGAAGACTGGGACCATTTCTGATCATGATTCCCTCTCTCTCTCTCTGTTACAGTGATCTCAAAATGCCTGCAGTGCTCCACCCATGCAGCCATACAAAAGTAGTTTTTAAAAAGGCAAGAACTGGATGGGATGCATTAGACTGAGATGAGTACATGAGGGTGCAACAAATCTTTAAAAAACAGTATGACAGGCACAATGGAATAAGGAAAAGACTATAGCAAGAAACTTGAGTGAAAATTAAGAAGAGTTTTACAAATATGTGAAAGACAAAAGGGGGAAATGAAGGACAGAAAAACCCCTTAATGAATCCGGAAAATGGGTTGATAAAGAAGATGATATGTGTGAAGCTTTTAATAGATTCTTTTACTCAGTGTACCATAAAACAGAATCAGACTCCTTGACCATTGAGTATGGAAAGGAGTATACTATAGTTATAGAGGTAGACATTGTACACAAACTCCTAAATGATTTAAACCTGACTAAATGTTAAATACCCGATGCTCTACACCTATTAATTCATAAGGAGATATAATTAAAAAATCACAGCCTAGCTAACATACTTCTCTAAAGGGCAACTCTCAGCTCCCTTGAAGAATTGCTGAGGGGAACTTGAGTTCTCGGTTAAACAATTCACAAAGTTGAATAATTTTTTCACTCACTGACGTCATTGCAGATTGATTTATTATCTGGTTGATCTTTGACTCCCTGTCCACCATCACTGAGCACTCTTATGTCACAGTTATCTCCCATGTCCAGTCCTCTGATAACACAACTGATGGGCTAAACTACTGGGGATATGTATGTGCCAGCACTTCTATTTAATGAATACTAGTTTACTGAAGCACCCACTTATTCTGTCTGTACTGATCACTCAACCTCAGTGTGATTAGAATAAGCATGATCATGAAAGAACACTGAGGAGATGGCAAGATAATTCTGCATCTCTCCCCCCACTCTGCTCTTCAGTCCTTTACCATCCACATTAAAATCTATATTTTCCCACTTTTACTTAATGTACGTAGTGCTTTACCAGTGTATCTTAGTTACAATATAAACCATGTTTTTGTGGAGATTAGATCCAATGTCCTTGATTTCTTGAAATACTTTGTTGCTGAATGGAGAGCAGCCCACCTGGAAAGTCCAGGCTGATAGTGGCTCAATAGTTTGGCTGGCCCTGCATCAGTTAGTTCTAGAATGGGATAGACCACAGGGATACCAGAACAAATTGAAAAGACACTGGCTTAACTGAAATAGGCACCCACTCAAACTACAAAAGAACTATCAACATTTGATACAAGATTAACTTTTGCAGAGGACCGCATCACCAAAGTACAAGTGAATGATAGCAAGCTGCTGTCTCAATTGAGAGGACAAGCATATACCATCTGCTATGTCCAAGATGATGATCTGTTGGTTGGTTGTTGGTGTAGCCTTGGATACTATATCTGATAGTATATCTGATCATTGGCCCATGTATGCTATTAGGAAAAAGAAAAAAAAAAGTTGAAAGTGTCAAAATAACAATTCAAGTAAGAACATCTTTTAGAAATTTTAATGAGGTTGACTTCTGAAATGACCTAAAAATGTTGATTGGTCAGGATTAGAGGTGGGCAAAGTTACTAAACTTTGTTACATGGAGTATTTCATGTACAACTCGAATTTTGTGAAATACTCCACAAAGCAAAGTGAAAAACTTTGCATTCCACATTAACATGAAGTTCCCATTGTTTCCTATGGACTTCACATTACTTTGCCTTTTTTGGGCTCTGTAAGGTGAATTTTGCAGTGATTCATGAGATAACAGTTCAAGTGGACTCTATATTGTCTTGTACAACTTCAGTTTAGTGTAGTGTGTGAAGTGGAAAGCTAAAGGCAGTTTAGTCCCAGAGCTCTGAGAATCAAACCATCCAAAAACCTTCAAAGAAGCATTTTTGCATCCAAAGTTTGATCAAAATTTAATACGTTGAGTGTAGTAAACACGTGTGTATTTATATCATTGAGCATTTATTGATTTGGTGTGACTATTGCATGTTAAAGGGGAATTGTCATCTACAGGATTTCTTAATGTCTGCAAGCCCATAGAAAGCTATTTTGAGTGAGCAATTGTCTTTATCTGTGAGTATTTGCAGTCCAGGGTTATTCATATGTAAATCAGCCTGTAATTATTGTGGGCAGCCATCTGTTTTAAGCTCTGGACAGGAAATGAAGTCACAAAGGGTCTTGGCTCTCCTTTGACTGTAGGCTAAATAGGACATCATCGGTTTTATTAACCGTGTTTTAAGATGTTATTGGAACACTTTCTACATGTATAATAATTGCTGTGTATGTGCATTGGAACTAATGAGTTATCATCTTTATATTTCAAACTTAGTAAAAATCCATCTTCAGGATTGCTTTAACTTGTAGGCTATACTGCCAGCTGATCATCAAAAACTACACATCTCAAGGCTGACTCTATGTTGACAACATGTATTGGAGCCCCATATCAGGATATCTAACCCTGGCTTGTTGTGTAACAGGGTGTGCTTTGAAACAACTGAGAGCTGCATGGTAGATACTATATTGGACTAGAAATCTGAAACAAATCTCACTCTTGCTTACATCTGAGGGAGGTTTTCCTTACTTTGCAGTCTTACATTGGTATTGCTTTCTGTTTAATTATTTTAGTTTTTTAAATCAGGAAGGGGGTTTACTAAACTGCTTATCTTGTGAGTAACTTCAGAAGGGTTGAAAAAACTGCATATTTGATTTTCCACTGTGGGTAACTGGACTGCCTACTAGTATTCTGTGATAGTTTGCATCAAATTATTTTTAAATACTTTACGGTGTCTTTCCTTGTGCACAACTGACTTGTTTTGGGGCTGATTGCTTTCAGTGCACAAATCACTGGGCTGGGGAGGTTTACCTGTGTTTGACTCAACTGTTTGTGTTTCTGTTTGTTTGTCAACACTCATCGTATTGGCGTATCAGAGCTTTTAGCTGATTGTTTCGAAAGGGCACAGTTTGGGCCCTATTCCCCCCACCCCTCACCCCACCCACCCCTGATACCATTTCCTTTATACCAGGGGTTCTGACATCATTTCCTCAAGAGGGCAGGGTGCATACCGCTGTCATATCCCTTCTAGCATACTGCACTGACAATATAGGCATACATATTATATACAACTCATACATACATACAAAACAATAACTAAGGGACAAGACAAAAAAATTACACAGGATAAACAGGAAGGTAGACTAACATGTGAGGAGTAGTGCAATGTACTGGCTGTGGGGCAGCAGTCTTCTGGGAGTCTTTCTGGAGGCTGAGACACTGCCCTATTTTCAGGCAACCCTCTGCCCTGAGGGAGGATGTTGCCCATCTTCAGGCCACACTAGACAGTAATAAGGGAACCTCCCACCTAGGGAGCAACAGGGCCACCACCACTACCTCAGAGACTGCCAAGAAAGCACAGCAGTTGGACCACAGTGGGCTCAGGGAGGGTAAGAGTGGTGGAACAGAGACATACCCAGTCAGTTGTACCACTCCACAATCCATACACCATTCTGATGGATCATAGTTCCCCTATGGATGCACCCACAGAGGAGACTAAGGAGGTTGCATACAACTGTCACAAAGGAGCCCCAAGGGAAAGAGGCAGAGTACACCATAGGAAAAGGAAGCAGCTCCTGGTGGGGGACTCAATTGTTAAGGGGATAGAACTGGGCTGATCAGGGAAAACTGATGTAAGATGCCTGCCTGACAGTATGGATTGGAGGGACAGGAAGTGCATCCTCAGGATCACGAGAACAGCTGCATGGGAGACTGAGCTGGACATTATTGTCCACCTAGGGATGAATGACTTGGCTCAATATGAGATTAGAGCAGTGCAGGAGGAGTTTGTGGAATTGGGGAAGGGCCTAAGGCAAGTAGCACACACAGTATCCTTCTCAGAGGTGTTGCCTGTCTATGGCAAGGGTGAGGTGAGGGTACTTTGCACCATGAAATTCAATGAATGGTTGAAAAGATGGTGCAGAGCACAGGGGTTTGGCTTCATTGGAGACTTGGGTTCCACCTGGAGGGATACCAGCCTATACTGGTAGGATGGTCTGCATCTGTCCAGGAAGAGAACAAGTCTACTAGGCAATAGGTATAAATGCTTCATTGGCAAGCTTTTAAACTAGTCAAGGGTGGAGGCACTGATGAGCAGCAGGAGATTCCCAACCTCCCCCTACAAATCCGGGTACTAAATGAGGTAAAGACAAAGGTAAAAAGGTCAGTAGTGAGCAGGACAGGGTAATTGGAAAAGGCAAAGTCAATGAGGACAGGGATGGTGCTACAAGAGGTAAAGCCATCAAAAAATGGAGAGCAATGAGTACCAATGCCTGTAGTCTGGGTAACAAGCTTCCTGAATTAGTGGCCTTGATAAAGGAAGAACATCTGGATATTGTGGCAGTCACAGAAACATGGTAAACACAGAACCATGACTGGGGATGTAAACATACCAGGATACACCATCTACAGGAGGGACAGGGAGGGTAAAAGAGGAGGTGGAGCAGCTCTCTACGTAAGGGACGGCATCAAAGCAACAGAGCAAAAGGGTGAACAGGGAGGAGAGGAAGCACTGTGTGTCAATTTGGAGACAGGCAATGGCACCACAATCCGCATAGGGGTTGTATACAGACCCCCGTCTCAGGAGGAGGAAATGGAAAAGGAAATGATAGAAAATATCCTTAGAATGGCAGAAAAAGGAGAGATATTGTTCACTTGGGAGCTTAAGCATCAGGTAGGTAGGAAAGAGGGCTGGGAGTTATATTCTGTTTTAACTGAAATATTTTAAAAGTTTGTAAGTGAAATTAGTTTTATGTGTTAAAAATTATTACCTTGAATTAGAACTGTTACATTGTAACTTTGGTGGCTTGGGGATAGTTGTTTGGCAGGGATACTTCGAGGGAAATTTAAATGTGTTGTTTGCCTGTTCTTAAATACTGAAAAGCCACTGGGGATTGGGATTGAAGGGCTGAGTATTTCTGTTTGGGACTGAAATTCGAAGCAACAGGAACTGGTGGGCCTGTGACATCGTATGGTACCTGGTGTCTGCTTACATACACTGTTAGTGTGACCGAACACACACTGGACTGTATGTGTTTGTGAGACTTGGGAACATTATTGGTGGGGTTGAAATTGGGTTTGTAAATAACTACAGTCAGTTTAGAGAGAAACTGTACCCAGGGAAAGGACTGAGAAAAGGGGTGTGCTATTATAAACAGAGGGGATAATCAGGGTGGCCATATTCCACCATGGCAGGCATCTTCGAAGGGTTGTAGGCTGCACAGGCTGTGGGATGGGCAATAATTCCAAATTGGGCCTGAGAGAGGGAGGCTGCCCACCTGTAGACAGCTATCTTGTATCAGGAGTGAGGTATATTGGTTAAGGAGTAAGCGGGAGCTGGGGGTGTCCAAGGATAAGGGGTGGATATGGGCAGCAGAAGGGGGCTGAGGGGAGGCTAAATGATTCTTGAAATTACAGGACATTATGTTACAGCAAGCAGGGAGGGGGATATTAGGGACAGAGGACCCTTAGATAGGGAAGTTGATACTAAGGGAAAGCCACGGGTGCAAACATTCTGGAATACAAAGAGACTGGAGGGGAAGAGTCAGGAGGGCTGTTGTGCAGAAGCCTCAAAACAGCAGACTGTGTGTGGAAGGAAGCTCCTAAGTGAACAGTGCAAGAGAGAGGAAGAAGAGGGTCAGTTTGGAGATGCAGTCAGGGGAAACTCTGGTTACTTTGATGGAGGCTGACATAGAGTGTCACAATAAATTTGAGCTACTAAGCAAACTCAGAGGGGAGGAAGGGGTTGGTGGAAATGAGAAAACTTATACAGAGGCGCGGGGAGTCGGATACCCATAGGGCATCACAGACCAGCTATGGAAAGGATAGACATAGTCCCAGAGGGAGAAGGGAACATATATGTTAAGCAAATGGGGAGATGCAACATATTCCAGACATGAGGGAGGAGAGCACGATTGAGAGAAACTGGGAGACGAGGAGGGAGAGGGAGCCCTTCTGCTGGGAGGTCAGTACCAAGGAGGGGCCCTAGCTAAAGGGGACCCACAGAGAGCCTCTGAAGCAGGGGTACTATTACAAGGGGAGGATTGTGGTGGGGAAGGGGAAACCATCAGGGCCAGGATAAATGGTTCAGATAAGAGAGGGTTAAAGGGACACCTATTCAGAGGGGTTTGAGTTAAGGGCAAAAAGCAAGGGAGGCAGAAAGGAGGGGTGACAAGGGGTCTCAATAAGGCAGGAAGACTCCAGAAATCGATATCATGAATAAAGGGGGGAAGGGGCTGAGAGGCATAGTGGAGGTAACCATATAAGGATGATGTATGTGTTAAGGTTCTGTCATTGGAGACTCCGATGATTGGGGTATCCATTGGGAGGGACAGGGGTGGATGCCATAGCCAGGTGAAGGTAGTGAGTATCTCTGGGCTGACAGTGCACAGAGCAAAGTTCAGTATATGAAATGGTTAGGGATTGTGGAGGAAACCAGATTTCTGGCATTTGGGAACTAATGATCTAGAGGGAAATAGCATTTTGGAAATCCAAGAAGGTTCCAAGAACTTGCCAGAGTCTGGTCGGGATAATGGATGCAACATTTTTCGAGATATTGCCAGTACCAAAGGCCTCAGGGACAAAAAAAGAAGCACAGAGGTTAATGACCTGGCTCAGAAGGGAGGAAGAGAATGGGTTGGGAATGGGGAACTGGAAGAGTCTGGGAGGATAAGGGACTATATGCCAAGGACAGGTTTCATCTTGTCCATTAGGGAAGGAAGTCTCAAACAGGGGATGGCTGACTACATACAAGCAAGGTGGAGTTTAAACTTGTGAGGGGGAAGGATATGAGGTGTTGACCAGAAGCCCTCTCCAGATGAGGGGAGTAGCTGCTAGCCAAGAGGGGAGGGGGAAACAGACTGGAGAGGAGGTTTCAGGAGGAGCAGGGGAGGATGGAAGTACAAGGAATCTGGGTGAGGTTCGACAAAGAGGATCAGGATAAGGGTGGGGTTGGTGTTAGTAAATGCCAGGAGCTTGGGAAACAAGTTGCCGGAGTTCCAGGCCATGCTGTTCGGGGTGGATGGGCGGTGGTCATGAGATGGCCAACAAAAACCATGACTGAGACCTAAATGTACAGGGGTACACTATGCTTAGAAGGATAGAAAGGAGGTCAGAGGTGGAGTGGCTATGTTCATTAGAGATGATATAGAAATTGCTATGGTAGAAGAGGTAGAGGGAAACGTGGAGGCCTTTATGGGTCACCTTTATGATCCCCAGCAGGAGATAAGGTCAAGCTGGGAGTAGTATATAGGCCCCCAGGATGAGTGAGGTTCTAGAGGATGGTTTGTTGGACAAACATCATTGCCCAGTGTGTCCAAAAGGGAAGGAGTGGTGTTGATGGGGACCTTAATATGCCAGGTACAAACTGGGGAACCATGTCCTCTAGGGTGGCCAAGGAGCAGAGGCTGCTGGATGGCTTCAGGATGTGTTCTTAACACAGCATGTGATGGAGCCCACAAGGGAGGGGCATGTCCTGATGTGGTTCTGGCAGATGGGGATCTGTAAGGGACATGGTTGTACAGGACCCCTGACTGGGAGTGACCACAACACTGTATGGTTTCAAATAAGCATTGGTGGAGTGGGGGTGAGATCTAGGGACACTGGCAGTGGACTTCAGGGGGGCAGAGACTTTATGGGCATGGGAAATATTCTCAAGGATCACTTGAAGGGATTACTCAACGCCATATGTGGAAAGGAGATGGGAGGTCAGAAAACGGGACTTCATGAGGCAGTCAGGATCTGCGCTAAGTTGAAACGAGGGAGCAAGGTCACGTAAACCATGCTGGTGGTCCAGTGAGGTACAGGTAGCAGTCAGAGAAAAGAAGGCCCACAAAAATATAAAATAACAAGAGGGATAGGATAAGGAAATGTACCAGCTTGCATCTAGAAAAAGTCACCCTTACTGGTGAGGGGAGCAAAGTCCAGTAAGAGCAGCGTACTGGCACAGGGCATATGGAGGGGAAGGGGTTCTTCCGGCCATTGGGGAGCTGAGAAAACTAAGGCCATCTCAGCAGATTGAGACTCAGAAGGAGGGTGGGGTGGAAGAGGCGTAGGGACCAGGCAAAGGTATTTAATGATACTTACCTTTTGTGTCTCACTAGGAGGGGATGGGATATCTACAAAGCAAGGCATGAAGGGATAGAAGCAGCAGGAGGGACCAGGAGCAACAGAAATGGAGCAAGAGGGAGGGAAAGGTACCCCAGGGGTGTCACATCTGGATAAGGATAAAAAGACCAGTAAGGAGGACGGATGATGCTATTCCACCAAAGGGTGTGGTTAGGCCTCAAGGCCCTAAAGAAAACAAATCTCCAGGCCGGATGGCACTCATCCGAGAGTACTATGTGGGAATTGGAGGACATACTGGCTGCACCCTGGTGGAGCTTTTCAGCAGGTCACTGGAGACAGGGAGGGTACCTAGTGATTACAGAGGCAGAGGCATGTGGTACCAATCTATCAAAGGGGGGTCGAGGGAAGTACCAGGTAACTATAGACCCATCAGTTTGACTCTCGTGGTGGGAAAATTAATGAGAGTATACTAAAGGAACGATTGGGGGTGTTATGGAGGAGGTGGAGGTCTGGATAGTCGGCAACATGGGTTTGTGCCAGGTAGATCATGTCAAACAACCTTTAGGAGTTCTATGAATGGGTAACATCAGGAACTGGACAGGGTAAGCCTGTGGATGTATTACACTCTTGGACTCAGCAAGGCTTGACTCTGTCCCCCACAGTGGTCTGGGTGGAGAAACTGATGGGGTTAGGGAGAGGCCCTTTGATGGTCAGATGGATTGAAAACTGGCTAGCTGGATGCACTCAGAGAGTAGTGGTCTGTGGGGAGCTCGAACCCCAGAGAGGTTGGTAGTGGGGGTACACAGGGCTCGGTCCTGGGTCCTGATCCTGTTTAATGCATGCTCTACCGGACATCAGGGAGGGTATAGGGTGTGAAATGAGTCACTGCATGGATGACTCCCAAGATGGGAGCAGTAGTTGAGGGAGAAGAGGGAGGGTGGCCCTGCAAGGGACCTGACACCCTGAAAGCTGGCTCACACATGGTATAAATTTCAATATCACTCATGCAAGGTGTTGCATCTTGGTCGGGGAAACCCCAAACACAGGTACACACTGGGAGGGGAAGCACTGAGGCCTCAATAGGGGAAAAGACCTAGGGGTCATGGTGGATACATGGCTGAATAACTCTGAGCAGTGCAGGAGAGCAGCTAGCAAGGCAAACAGGATGTTGGGATGCACGAGGGAGATCACCTTAGGAGCAAGGAAGTGATTCTGCCACTGTACAATGGACTGGTTAGACCACACCTTGAGTACTGTGTACAGTACTGGAGACCACATTTAAGAGGGACATACAGCTCCTGGAGAGGGTACAGAGGAGGCAACAAAGATGATACGAGGGCTAGGGATTTGACTTATGAGGACAGACTTGAGGAGCTCTGCCTGTTTTCATTAGGGGAGAGGAGAGACAGGGGGACATGATAGAGGCCTCAAGCACCTCAGGGAATAAATAGGGTAAACATGGAGGGATCTTTAGACTAAAGCAGGGAGGTATCACCAGAGGGCATGGTTTGAAGTTGGAAGGTGGAACGTGAGGGGAAAAGAGGAGGAGGTTTTTCACCAAGAGGGTGGTGGACCCTTGGAATGCACTGCCTGGTGAGCTGGTTCAGAGATCCGCCGAGAGGGCTTCAAGAGAGGGTGGGACAGATACAGAAAGTGGATGTATCAGATGATGGCTCGTCCTGGGGGTGGGGATGATGATAGGTTTCTAGAGAACAAGGGATGGAGGGTCTCGCACCCAACTAAGGATCTAGGTTCGAGTGACTGAAAGACCATAAGGCCTAATCTGCTGGCAAATAGTATGTTAGTATATTGCTAATGGGGATCTGGTATGCCAGATGTTAACCGCGCATTGCAGCAGCCACTTCTAGGAGTGGGACATTTAGATTCCCTGCAGGGGCATGTCTTAGACAACTAGTACCGAACCCACCTCAAGAGGAGCAATCTTAGACCTGGTGCTTTCAAATGGAGATGGCAGAGGACCAGAGACTTAGAAGTGGGTAGCTCATCTGGGAACTAGTGACCATCGAACAGTATGGTTCATGAGCTAAACACAGCAGAGTCAAGCGCGTACAAAGGCAAAGGTACTGGACTTCAGGAGGCGGACTTTGCCAAATGGGTGAGTGCCTAAGGAATACACTAGCAAATGGGCAGGAAGGAGGAGGAAGAACAATGGGAATAATCAAACTGACATCACAGAGGCAACAAGCCTTTGTGTGAAGCAAATGAACAAAACAAAATGATGTAAGAAACCACTATGGTTCTCAAAGGAGGTGGTAGGGAAGGTTAGGGAGAAAAAGAGAGCATTCAGGAACTACAAGGAATCACAGAAGGAGCAGGATAGAGAATTGTATCAGTTGAAGCAAAAGAAAGCAGGAAAGGCAGTCAGAACAGCAAAGGCCCAAACTGAGGAAAAGATAGCCAACTCAGTTAAGAAGGGGGATAAAACCTTTTATAGGTACATCAGAGAGCGAGCGAAGACCAAGGGAGGGATAGTGAGGCTTAATAAAGGGGAGGGGGTGGGCAGAGAGTGACTGTAAAAAGGCAGAGATACTAAACAAATACTTTTGCTCAGTATTCACTAATGAAGAGGGGGCCGTACCTAAACCAAACAACAGAAACACGCTGGATATCAGGGTTGATACCAGCCCTTTCACAGAAGAAAGGGTTCTAAAATAACTCTTAAACTGAAGGTGGACAAAGCAATGGGGCCTGATGGGATTCATCCCAGAATTCTAAAAGAACTAAGGGTAGAACTAGTGACACCACTGACTACCATCTTTAATAAATCATGGGTGGATGGGGTAGTACCTGAAAACTGGAGGAGGGCAGATGTGATTCCACTTCAAAAACGTGGGAGCAGGGCAGAAGCAGGAAGCTACAGACCTGTTAGTTTAACCTCAGTGTTTGGGAAAATGATGGAATCACTTCTGAAGGAAAGAATTGTTGAGTACCTAGAGGCCAGAGGAGTGCAGGACCCAAGGCAGCATGGATTCACAGTGTGAAGATCATGTCAGATGAATCTAATAGATTTCTTTGACTGGGTGACCAAAGTAGTAGATCAGGGAGGGGCTGTAGACATGGCCTACCTAGACTTTAGCAAGGCATTTGACACAGTCCCACACAAAAGATTAATATACAAGTTGGCCAGCCTGGGAGTGGGTTCCAAGATGGTAGCCTGGGTAAAAAATTGGCTGGAGAACAGAACACAGAGGGTAATAGTAAACAGAGTACACTCTGAAGAAAATGGGGTTACTAGTGGGGTACTGCAGGGTTCAGTACTAGGACCGGTCCTCTTTAATGTCTTTATAAGTGACATTGCAGAAGGACTGGAAGAAAAAGTATGTCTCTTTGCAGACGACACAAAGATCTACAACAGAGTTAATACACAAGGTGTGGTGGAAAGGATGAGAAGGGACTTGGCAAGGTTGGAGGAATTGTCAAATGTATGGCAGCTTAGATTCAATGCTAAGAAGTGCAAAGTAATGCATTTGGGAAATAAAAACCCAGGGGAAGAGTACACATTGGGGGTGAGATACTAACAACAACAAAAATGGAAAGGGACCTGGGAGTAGTCATATCAGATGACCTAAAATTGAGCAAGCAATGTGAGAGGGCAGTAAGCAGGGCTGGTGGGATACTGGGATGTATAGGGAGAGGCATCACCAGTAGAAAACAGGAAGTTGTTATCCCTCTGTACAGACAGCTGGTGATACCCTATCCGGAGTACTGCGTGTAGTTCTGGAGACCCAATCTCCGCAAAGACATAGACAGGAAGGAGGCAGTCCAAAGAAGGGCAACTAAAATGGTGTAGGATCTGCACCAGAAGACATATCAAGAGAGACTTGAGGATCTTAATATGTATAGCCTCGAGGATAGGAGAGAGAGGGGGGACATGATTGAAACTTTCAAATACCTCAAGGGAATCAACAAAGTCCAAGAGAGTAGCATCTTTCAAAAAAAGAGGTGTGCAACAACAAGGGGGCCCAATCTCAAATTAAAGGGAGGATGGCTCAGAGGTAATTTGAGGAAGTATTTTTTCACAGAGAGGGTTTTGGATGCATGGAACAGCCTTCCTGAGGAGGCTGTGGAGTCAAAAACAGTGGTGGAATTCAAGAATGCATGGGACAGACATAAGGCAATTTTCGGGGGTGGAGTTTGGAAGAAGTAGGCTGTTGGTTAGCTAAGATCTGCAACTTATCCATTAGGTAGGGAAATGGGCAGACTGGGTGGGCCAAGCATTCCTTATCTGCCATCAAATTCTATGTTTCTATGCTGTGTTCATGTCAGTACGGATTTCTGGGGCTGCCACAGCACCAACTTCTGTCTTTTTCCATTTGCTCTCTAATAGCCTTTGCTCTTACATTTTTGAGTGTGAACTCAGGTCTACAAGATACAAATGTGGCCCCATACCTACTGGCCAGGCATCATGGGGCCAGCAAGGGAGAAGGATTAAGACTTAGTTTGGCTAAGCAGATTTACTGTGTGGTGGTGTTTTTATTTTTTACTCACAGGATTGCTACTGTTTGTTGCTAACATTTCATTGCTTTATTTTTCTCTGATTCAAATTGTTGTTGCTGGTATACCTTCTTCTGCATTATTACAAGGTGTGCCTACAGGTGTGTGCAACAGATTACTGCTGTAATCTTCTGATTCAAATTGTCTTTGCAAAGGTATATCTTCTGTTACTGCTTTATTTTCTCTGGAGCAAAGTGTTTTACAGGGTATATCTTCTCTGAAATTATACAGGTGGTGCTTACAGGTTTTACAGTTTATCTAACATTAGGATAAGCTTTCAGGGTTACTGCATTTGTTGTTGACTGATTGTTTCTGCTCTTACCTCCTTGTTCTTTCGTCGTCTGTGTTCTTCTTTTGGCAGGGAAGGCCCAGCCACCCACCCCCATCCCCAACCACCCCACACTACACTTTTATAGGGTACCACAGTTGTAACATTTCCTGTGGCAGAACAGGAAGGGCGGATCAGTGGGGCCTCCAAGGTGATCTCATTTACAGGGCACTAGTAATTTAACTTGTTATAACAAGTTAAACAAAGCACAATTAAACCATTACTTGCATTTTTTTTTTCCTTCTAATTACTCGACTAGGTTACAAACCCAGCAACTTATTTGGAATGGATTTCATTAACTGCAGGTACTGTGGAACAATTTTCAGAAGGACAGTCTTACAGGATTTAGGACACTGTCCTACATGCTGGGCCTTTGAGATCTTAGGTCTCAGCTCCGGGCAGCATGGGCAGAGATTGCACGCCCAAATTTCATATTGAAGAGGAAATACATTATAAGAACCACCCGCCATTTCCCCAGCATCCAACAGAAAAACCTCGATCACGAGAGGGTAGTTGGTCCAGGAGGTTGGCAGGTGGTTAGGAGGAGCAAATCAGGTGCCCCATCACTCTCTGCTCTCCAACACATTACCCAAAACCATATAAACACTATAAACAGGTATCTGCCTCTATCTCTGAAATCAAATAAAGAGGCAGAAGACACTGCAGAGCAGGACATCGTGGCACAGGAGCTAGCACAACAATACTCACCCAAATCAGGAACCAAAACTAAACAAGCAGAAAGGAAATCCAAAAACTTTGATCATAGGAGACTCCATGATTCGGGAGTTGATACCCATCTCCAGCCAGGGTGATGGTCAGATGTCTCCCAGGTACATCAGCATGGAGAGACACTGACCGCATTGCTAAAATTGTTCACAAAGCAGGAGAAAACATTGATGTCCTAGTACACATAGGGACTACGATCTCGCCAGCCGGTCAGTTGTGGAGACCAAGGAACACCTGACTAGGCTGGGTGACAAACTATCATCTATTTCTGTCCGCATCTCCTTCCTGAGATCCTGCCAGTCTGGGAGAAGGGAGCAGATGGACGGAAGGTCAGAGAAGGGGAGATAGGGGAGCAAACACGTGGCTCAAGGACTGGTGCCAGGAAAAGGACACAGATTTGTAGGAACTGGCAACAGTTCTGGGAGCGAAAGTTCTTTAAATTTGATGGACTGCATCTGACTAAAGAGGGAGTCAGTGCATTGGGGCAGAAGTTTGACGCTTTGCAGAATATTTAAACTAGCAAATGGGGAGAGGGTGCAGCACCCCATACGTCGAATGGGAAGAACACCTTCCCCTCAGCTAGTGGTCAAACAGGAATTCAGCGTGTTTTGCTATTCATTTGCATCACCAGGTAAGAAAAGGTTTGTCTCCCATACGATGCACAGGGTAATGCCAAACTTCACCCAACAACTAACACACCAAAATCTGGCCAATGGAAAATCATGTACATAAATGCTCACAGCCTGGGAAATAAGATCCCAGACCTGCAGGCAATAATGTCAGAGGCTAAACTGGACATAGTAGCAATTAGTGAGACGTGGTTTACCAGTAACTACACTTGGGAGACTTAGTACCTGGATATGTATTGTTCAGAAGAGACCGAGGTAAAAAGGGGGAGGTGGCCCTGTATGTTAATGAAAATATCAAAGCTACAGAAATTCAGAATACACATAAGGAGCCAGAAGAACTGTGGGTCACCCTGAAACAGGTAATGGACAGCCATAAGAACTGGGGTTGTCTACAGGCCCCAGACCAGAGGAGGACATAGACACATTGCTGTTAGAAGATATACAAAACATGACAGCTAAAGGGGAGGTTCTGATAATGGGAGACTTCAACATGCCAGATACAGATTGGTCAATACCAGCAGGAACATCTGCCAGAACTAGACTCATAGTGGATTCCTGCAGGGGAGGGCCTCAAACAACTGGTACAGCAACCCACAAGAGACAGGGCTATCCTAGATCTAGTACTGACTAACAAAGAAGGGATCACAGATCTCCAGGTAGAAGGTCACCTGGGCCAGTGACCATCACATGGTATGGTTCAATTTGGCTACTACATCTAAATCATCCCATTCCAAGGCAAAAATATGGGACTTCAGAGGAGCTGACTTTGATAAGATGGCCAACAGAGTTAAGCTAGCCTGGCAAAAGAAACACAGGTGAGAGGGGTACAGGCAAAGTGGGCAAGCTTGAGGATACAATACTTGAAGCAACATCCCATTGTGTTAGACAGAAAGGAAGTGCAAAGAAGAAGGAAACCACTTTGGTTCTCAAATATAGTAGCAGAAAGGTCAGAGCCAAAGGCTGGCCTTCAGAAAATATAAGGGAACACAGCGGGATGAAGATAGGGAGGCATACCAAACTGCCTAAGGGAAGCAGGTAAGGCAGTAAGGCAGGCAAAAGTCCCAAACTGAGGAAACACTAGCACGAACAGTAAAAGAAGGTGACAAGACTTTCTATAGATACATTAGTGAAAGGAGAAAGTCCAGAGGGGGTATTGCTAAGCTTAATGGAGAAAAGGGAGCATGTGAGGAGGAGGACCTGTAAAGGCATCTATCCTAAATAGATACTTTGCTCAGTATTTACTGAAGAGAAGGTAGGGCAGGGCCCACAGCTCAGCATCATGGACACAGGGGGAGGGAGGTGAGCACTACTCCCTTCACAAAAGAAAGGGTCCTACAAGAGCTTGCAAGCTTCAGGGTGGATAAGGCAATGGGACCTGATGGCATACATCCCAGGGTACTTAAGGAGCTAAAGGAGGAACTAGCAGAGCCATTAGCAGAATTGTTTAGTGAGTCTCTGAGCACAGGAGAGGTCCCAGAAGACTGGAGAAAGGCTTCATGTGATCCCACTCCACAAGAGTGGTAGCAGGGAGGAGGCGGAACTACAGACCGGTCAGTCTTACCTCAGTAGTGGGCAAGATTATGGAGGCACTCTTAAGGAAAGGATAGTGCAACACCTGGAATCCATAGGGCACAGGATCCAAGACAGCATGGGTTTACAAAGGAAGGTCCTGTCAAACTAATCTCATAGATTTCTTTGACTGGGTAACCAGAGTGGTGGACCAGGGGAGCAGTTGATGTCGCCTACCTTGACTTCAGCAAAGCTTTTGACACTGTTCCACATAGAAGATTGATAAATAAGCTAGGTAGGCTCAGGGTGGGTCAGAAGTTGGTCAACTGGGTGGCAAACTGGTTGACTGGCAGAAAACAGAGAGTGGTGGTAAATGGTATACAGTCAGAAGAGATGCAAGTCACAAGTGGAGTACCTCAGGGATCAGTCCTGGGGCCAGTCCTCTTCAACATCTTCATTAGTGACCCTGCAGATGGACTAGAGGGTAAGGCTTGTCTGTTTGCAGATGACACCAAGATCTGCAACAGAGTAGATGATCCAGATGGGTGGGCAGAATGAGAAGAGATCTGGATAAACTAGCAGAATGGTCAGAAGAGTGGCAACTGGGATTTAATGCAAAGAAGTGCAAAATCATGCACATAGGGAAGAGAAACCCTCAGCCACTTATAGGCTGGGAGGGGAGTTGCTAGCAGTCACAAAGGAAGAAAGAGACTTGGGCATCATCATCACTGATGACCTAAATCATCAAGCAGACCTCTAAAGCAGTAGGTAAGGCTAGGGGTGTTAGGGTGTATTAGTAGGGTATCACAAGTCGTGAGGGAGTGTAATCCCCTCTGTACAAGACATTGGTTAGGCCCCATCTGGAGTACTGCGTGCAGTATTGGAGGCCACACCTTCACAAGGACATTAACCAAATTGAGGCAGTCCAGAGAAGGGCAACCAAAAATGGTGCAGGGACTGCATCAGAAGACATATAAGGACAGATTAACGGAGCTCAATATGTATACCCTTGAGCAAAGGAGGGAGAGGTGATATGATCGAGACATTTAAACACCTTAAGGGCATAAACAAGGTGAAAGAGTCTAACATGTTTAAATATAAGAAAAATAGCAGGACAAGAGGACACAGCATGAGATTAGAGGGAGGCCGATAAGGGGAATGAGGAAATCTTTTCACAGAAAGGGTGGTAGATGTATGAATGGCTACTACAAGAAGTGGTGGCTATGAATACAGTGCAGGGCTTCAAACAGGCATGGATAGGCATAAGGGAGCAATACAAATGACTATGAATAGATAGGTCACTGACAGAGCAAAGGCCGATGGTACATTTATAAGGTAGAAAAAGAAATGGGCAGACTGGATGGGCCTTGCGGTCCTTATCTGCCGTCAACTTCTATGTTTCTATGTTAGCCTTGAAATGTGTAGTTTGTGATTATTATCTGGCAGTACAGCCTTGAGAGCTGTGAACAAGTTTCATTCATCCAGTAGAATGGGTTTTGATTCCAACATGAACTACTTGTATATTGTGTGACCAGAGCAAGTAACTTAACCTCCCTGTGCCCCCAAAACACACCCAGGAGCAAGCTGTAGCTCAGTGTGCCTTTTCTGGACAAAGACAGTACATACAATTTGAGCATGTGTTATGATTCTGAAAATATTATGCTCTTTCTATCCAGATTTGACTTGAAAAGAAAAAAGTAGGACACAATTACTTGTTTATTAATTGCAAAAACACATAGATGGGCAGCATTATTAAAACATGCTTATCCTGAAATGCATTATTAAAATATAGAATAATATATGGGTGGGTGGGTGTAATCAGAGTTTTACACACATACCGAGGTGGTGGATGCTACAAAAGCATCCCATACCAAGGGTGCATGTAAAATTCTGCTTTTACACACACACACACACACACACACACACACACACACACACACACACACATTATTTTATTTAATTAATGGTGATCATTTTTCCCTTTCAGCACAGTTCAGTTAGTGCGGCACTTCTGTCAGAGATAGAGACACACACACACACACACACACACACAAACACACACTGATTGATTCTCCCTTTTTTCTCTTTTCTTTTGTGTTATTTTTTTTTCTTTCTTTATTTTTTACATTACAGTGAAAATGGCATTCAAGAAAGTCATGGGCCATCGGCATAGCTGCAGAGTGTAAGACACATTTGAAGGATATGAGTGGGAAGATCAACCAGATTAATTTTTTCATTTTCAAGGCAGGATCAAAAAGATAGATATTTAAAAATATTTTAAATCTTTCTTGCCTTAAGAGTGTTAGGCAAAGATTGAGTGCCAGTACCAGTGCTCATTAACAGAGCCACCATGCTGGGCAAGATGTTCAGCCCACCCACAGAGAAACTACATGCCAGTTTTGGGCTGGCAGTATAGCCTAGAGGTTAAAGTAATAAGCTGTGAATGAGCTTGGTACATTCAGCAAACAGACCTGGGTTTGATTCCCACAATCTCCACTTGCATACTGTGTGACTCAGAGCATGTCACTTATTTATTTGAATTTTGATAACTGGGTAGGCCCACTGAGACAGACATGTCCCTTATTAAGGGGCAACCTAGGGGAATAGAGACAATTCCATGAGATAGTGCACTGTACACTTGGATGCAAGCGTCAAAACATTAACAGTAAGTGTACAATCTGAGGCAAGAGGGTATATATATATATATATATATATATATATATATATAGATAGATATAGATAGATATATAGATATATACAAAGGCATGCTATGAACAGTAGGTCTGTTTCCTCTGTAGCAGGACGATGATTCAATTCTGGTCAAGAGTAGTCCTACGTTGGTAATCCTTTGATAAGGCATAGAACCATGGTACTATGGCAGGTGAGCTTGCCCATCAGTAGTAGTTACAACATAACATAATTACATATTACATTATGTTACATATGTACAAAATACATAAGCGGGGAAAGGTGAGAGCAGGACAGGGGAGGGGTGTAGAAGAAGATTGGAAAGTCAGATAGGGCGGGTGAGGGGAGGAGGGTGCACAGGTGTAAGAGAAGGGGATTAGGTACAATTTCCACTGCAAATTGGAAGGGGAAAGAAGATTTCCTTGAAGCAGCTTTTAAACAGGGGAAGAGACATACATGAAAGTAGACTATGTGGAAGAGTATTCCATTTTTGTGGTGCTGAGCAAGTGAAGGACCACTTGCCTATGGCTAGGAGAACTTTGGGAAGGCTCAGCAATGGGAGGTGGGAGTGTATGAGGGTCCTGGGGAAGGATCTCAGAGTGAGTAGACCAGAGAGGATGGGTGGGGAAGGAAGGTGGATGAGTTTAAAGGTGGTACATAGCAGAGGGAAGTCCATTTTGGGCTCAAAAGATGGCCAGCCTAAGGACTTGAGAACACCACAGTGATGGGCCCGAGCTGATGCTGCATTGGTGAGGTGAGCTATCCTGTGATAGGCCTGTTTAAGTTTAGCCAGAGTAGTGGTCTTGACTGAGTGAATTATGGGTGCACCATAGAATGAACCAGGGAGGAAGGTAGCCAAGGCAACAGTCTTTCTTTGCACAATGAGTAAGGTAGGGTGCAGTGCGATAGAGGATACAGGTTTCTGATTGGCAGTTTTAATAATGCTGTTTACATGCGTGTCAAAGGATAGATGTTTGTTGAGTGTCATACCCAGGTATTTGAAGGATCCCACCCCTTCAAGAGGAATACAAGAGGATGTGTTGACCAGAGGAAGCTGGGAGGTTAAGTCAAAGGAGGTATGATGGAACAACATGGATTTAGTTTTCTTTGTGTTCAGCACCAGCAGGTTCTTTTTGAACCAGGCTTCCAGTTGCTGGAAGCATTTATCCAGGTCAGATTGAATAGAGGAAATGTCTTTGCTGGACCAGCATAGTATGGCATCGACCGAATAGAGCTGGATGAGTGCCACCCCCCGCAGCTTTAAGGCAAGTCATTAATAAAGACT
Source organism: Neoceratodus forsteri (assembly GCA_016271365.2). Taxonomy (NCBI): domain Eukaryota; kingdom Metazoa; phylum Chordata; order Ceratodontiformes; family Ceratodontidae; genus Neoceratodus; species Neoceratodus forsteri. Next base: position 1,645,596,777 of record CM057449.1, read on the forward strand.
CAGAAAAGTAAAGACCCAAGAATAGATCCTTGAGGGACCCCGTCCATAATTGGGGATATGGAAGAGAGGGCACCAGCCCATTAGATACACTGGAAATGGTTAGATAAATAGTTAGAAATCCAAGAGAGGGAGGTGAAGTTAAGACCTAGAGATTGGAGCTTGAAGATGAGGAGTGGGTGGCTGACAAGGTCAAAGGCCTTCGTGAGATTAATGAAGACTACCCCCATGGCACTACCTTGATTCATGGCATGAAAGATGTCAGAGGTGACCCTCAAGAGAACAGTTTCAGTCCCATGAGAGTTCCTGAAGCCATATTGGTGTATGGTATGGGTGTTAGTCTGTTCAAGGAAAGAGTACAGCTGATTATACAGGAGTCTTTCCTTGATTTTTCTGATAGGACACAGGATGGATATAGGTCTATAGTTCTCAACGAGGTTAGCTGGGCCATTTTTGTGTATGATGACAACAGTACCAGTTTTACATTTGTTTGGGATGGAGTGTGTAAGGAAGGACAGATTAATCAGCTGGGTGATCGGATGAGCTAGCATGGGTGCACCAATCCTAAAGAATCTAGATGGCAGGGTGTCAAAGCCAGGAGAGCTATTAGGGTTGAGACCCAATAACAGCTTAAGGTACTTCTTTATGCATGGTAAGTTTTAGATGAAAGAGGGTGTGTTGAGCTTTGAGGTAGGGATTTTGCAGTGTGGGATGGGTATCTGGGAGTCCTACCTTGTAAACATCAAGGTCGGTGCAGAATAAATTTATTCCTGCTGCGATCTTGGAGGACAAGGATAGTTCTGTGCCTTTCGAGATCATGATCTGGGGGATTTTCCATTCCTTGCCCTTAAAAAGGGCATTGATTTATATCCAGAAGCATTTAGGTCAGCAAAGTTATTTACTTGCAGAGATTGTAGGTATTTCCGCTTAGATTTGATTACTTTCATTTTACAGGCATTCTGCAACTGCTGGTAGGATTGCCAATCTCCCCAGTGCTCCCAGAGCACCCCTGAAAACAGGCACCTGTGCCTAGCGGGCCTTACCCAGTTAACAAAGAATAAAAAACAATGCCAGAATTCTACTGGATTATGTTTACTAACAGTTTAAAATATAAAGGTGATAACTCACTTGTTTCAATGCACATGCAAAACAATTATTATAAATGTAGAAATTACAACACTTTCTACTTTTATAATAATTGTTTTGTTTGTGCATTGAAACTAGTGACTTGTCACCTTTACATTTCAAACTGTTAGTAAAAATAATCCCATAGAATTCTAGAATTATTATGGTAGAAAAATCCCATTCCATCCAAAGTATTTCAGTAAGAAACTGTTATACTTTTAACTTATCAGAGCAGTAAAATACTCTTTTAATAATGCATTTCATGTTATGCATGTTTTAACAATTTTGGCCATCTATGTGTTTTTGCAATTAATAAACAAGTAATTGTGTCCTACTTTTTTCTTTTCAAGTCAAATCTGGATAGAAAAAGCATAATATTTCCAGAGCCATAACACGTGCTCAGACTGTTTTTACTGTCTTTGTCCAGGAAAGGCACACTGAGCTACACCTTGTTCCCAGGTGTGTTTTGGGAGCACAGGGAGGTTAAGCGACTTGCTTTGGTCACACAATATACAAGGAGAGCATGTCGGAATCAAAATCCATTCTGCTGGATGAACAAAACATGTTCACAGCTCTCAAGGCTGTACTGCCAGATAATAATCAAAAACTTCACACTTTAAGCCTGGCCCCATGATAACTGGCCAGTAGATATGGAGCCACATTTGCATCTAGAAGACCTGAGTTCACACCCAAAATTATAAGTGAAAAGGCTATAAGAGAGGGAATGGAAAGGACAAAAGTTGGTGCAATGGTGACAGCCCCAGAAATCTGTACTGACATGAACACAGCCAGGGTTAGATACCTGATATGGGTCCCCAGTACCTGCTGGCAAATCAGATCCAGCCTTGAGATGTGTCGTTTTTGATGATCAGCTGGCAGCATAGCCTAGAGGGTAAAGCAATCCTGAAGATGGGTTATTTTTACTATCAGTTTGAAATGTAAAGGTGGTAACACACTAGTTCCAATGCACATACAAAACAATTATTATATAGAGGATAATGCCTGAGTAACAGTGGTTAACCACGATGTAATCACCTCAACCGGTTGCCAGCACAACCAAGTAAACCTCCAGAGAGCAGCTTGAGAGGTTTACAGTTGTCACAGCAAGCATGAGAGGTGATTATGTCTGTGGTTGACCACCATTACTCAGGCATTGTATTTTAAAATGTATGGAATAAACTAGTCACCGTGGAAAAGAAAATACAGTTTTTTTTCAATGTGCATTTGTTCTCCTGCTTGGCTATGAATGCCTCCTGGTTTGAATGTTGAGCAACTGAAGTGCTGAAATTAGCCATTGTGACCTCTACTGCAGTGTATCTGTAACTGTCTGAATGGAATGTGTGTGTTTTGAATGAATATCCAAGCAGCAGATCACTTTTCCTTTCCAAGAATTTTGACATGTGGTGACATTCTATCCTGTAATCCCATCATTATAACATAGTTAAGCAAGGTTTACAGCACACTGATGTCATAACGATGGGATTATTAGGTTATAAACTGATTGAAAACAGGGGTTAATAGACGCTGACCATACATTATAAATGTAGAAAGTGTTGTAATAATACCTTAAAACGCACTTAATAAAACAGATGATTTCTTGTTTAGCCTACAGTCAAAGGAGAGCCAAGTCCCTCGGTGACACCATTTCCTGTTAGTAGTCTAAAACAGGTGGCTGCCCCAGCCCTTAATTAAAGGCTGATTTACATATGAATAACTCTAGACTGCAAATACTTACAGATAAACACAATGGCTCACTCAAATTAGCTTTCTATGGGCTTTCAGACATCAAGAAATCCTGCAGATGACAGTTCCCCTTTAATTTAGCACATGCAGACTCTGTACTGACAGACACTGTAGAAGTGTGTGGGTCTGTGATGTAGAAGGGAGATTCACTGACCACATTGAGAGAGGCAGTCTTTCCAACTGTTGTTGGCTAGTGTTTTAGTATGTGTGTGTTCAGGTGCACACAGTAATACTTCTAGTAAGTTTTTATCAGTGTTTGCTGTTTGCTGTGTTGCTGTGCATTTTTTCAGTCTGTTAAAAAGACAGTATTGTAGTTTACTGAACTGTTAAAGTTTCTGCACATTACCTTTAGTCTGTGTGCATGTCGTCAAGTCAGACACATTTTATTGCACCACCATAATAGCAGTACTCTTAATTTCTAAGCCCATCCGCAGTATTTTTTCCTGCTTCTATCTAGCCACTGCTGTAAACCCCCAACCCCGCAAAATAAGATATTGTTATTCCATTGTAGGATTTCTGAAGACTGGTTAAAGTCTTGTTGTGCCTGTGCAGCTACATCTCTTTAGTGCCCAATTTCCATCTGGAAGTCACTGTTGTTGTTTTCTGGCTTCCCATCCACCAAAAACTTAATAAATATAATGTTGCTGTTAATTGTCTGTATTCAGTCTGTTGAAATGTGTAACACTGTACCACTATAGTGTGTTACTCCATAGTACCTTGAACACTGTCTCTCACTGTATATTTTAGCATTTAAATGAAAGAAAAAGTCATAATAAAGAAATATACCTAGTGCAGTATGTTTGGCATTAGACTGTCTTGTGAATTCTCTTGAATTTGTTATAGCAATCCACAAAATTAGAAAAATCACTTTTGCAATAAACATGTTTCTTTTCTTGGTGACTCTCTGTGTAATCTAAAAAAATGCCCCCAAAGACACGGTCAGGCAGAGGTGTTTCTTACTGTGGTGTATAAGCCACATACGTTAGTGGGGTATAAGCTTTGGTACAAGCTTTGGCTCTGTGGGCAGGGCATTCTAGCACATCACGTGGAATAAAGAAAGAAAGAAGAAATCCTTGAAGGGAAAAAGTACTGTGTCAGAGAGGGTTAGGCCAGGCAGGGTCCCTGAATCTTTGTGGGTAGCAGCAGGGCCTGCAGCATCACCCTTAGTGTAGGTGGTGTGTGAATTAAATTCTTTGTGTGTGTCTGAAATAAAATCTGCCAAACAGTCATCAAGTAACATCATGTAGCCATGTAGGTAAAAGTTGTGAATTAACACTGAAGGATTACTACAGGCATGAGGAGGATGACTTTGAATGTTCCAGTAGCAGTCAGAGTAGCAGTGGTGGTACTCTGAGAAGCACTGCCAGTGCCAAGTCCATGACTCATGTCACACTCACGTCATGGCGAATCACATTCTTCATGGTCATCATGATCTCAAATCACACCACTTCAACTTTTTTGGAATCAGAACACCCAGTTATCAGTGTCACATCACTCAAGAGCCTTGGTCTGGTAACGATGCTTCTGTTAGTATGTACGTTCTGTAGGTTGCCCTACAAGCAGATGTTCTTGAATCTTTATCCTCACAACAGGCCATCTCTATTTAATCCAGCAGCTATAATCTCAGCTCAAACATTGCACCATTTATATTATATGAATGTTTCTGAGTCAGGCAGTTCAGGGAAGTGCAGCCATAGGTTTTTCAAATTTTCAATGGCAACTGTTTGTGGAAGCTCAGTTCCTTCCAGTTTCTGGTGCTCTGAGAAGTGCTGTCAGTGCCAAGTTCATGACTCACATCATGTCACGTTATGATGAATCATGTTCTTTATGCTCATCATGAACACGAATTATACCACTTCAACTTTTTTTGGTGCAACCCTGTTTGTTTTTTTTCTAATATTCGGTTTCTACCAGTATACTAAGGATTAAACTGGTTTAAAATAAAATCAGGAATCTGGAAAGAAAGGATGAAAAGCAGAAAACTTTTTATTTTACTAGTTTTGACTAGCACACTAAGCTACACAGCTTCTACTCTAGCAAAGTGAAAGTCAAAGTGAAACAAATTCACTGACATCCTGCCAGATTCCTTTCCTGCCTGCCCATATGTGAACTGCAATGTATACCATTGTAACAGCAATGCTATTACAACAATGAACCCCCCACAGAGACACAACTGGTTCAACAACCACAGTGTCGAACAGGTTGTCCCAACAAAGTGCTTATACACTAACTGCCAGTGTTGGCCACTCTCCTCCAACACCCGCTCCGTCCAGAGTTGATAATCCATAATTCCAGGGGATACAGGGGCAGAGCCCCCCACATTGGGAAGCAAAGCCCCCTGAAAATGGTAGAAGTGTCCAGTGCTGTCAGGTCTGTCGACACTTTGCCACTGCAATGTTATTGCCCTCGGCAAAATGGTGTTGCTGTATAGTTCTTTGACAAGTTTCTTGTCACAGCGACTTGGTGGAACTGACCTGCAGAAAGTCAGATATGTGATTTGAAGTAAGTTTCTCACAAATATTGCCTTCTCATAATGTAACCTGAAGTTAACCCGAAGTTTGGAAAGCGAAGTTGATTAAAAGTGAATTTCAACCTTTGAATGGAAACTTCGAGTAATGTTTCGCAGATGGGAAGTTGATCATTTCACATTATATTCATGGGCGTAGGAAAATGCTGCTGCTTCTCTAGTCAGGATTAGACAAAACATTGGATGTTGTCAATGCTGTCAATATTTTTAATAGTACATTAGGAAATATGCTAAACAAGCATGCTCCTGTTGAAAAACAAAGATTCAGAAAGAATATGAGCCCATGGATAGGCACAAAGCAGTTAAAACAAATGAGAATATGAGATAAATGTTGGAAAAAAATACCAGGAAACTAAGCTGGATTCCATGGTCACAATGCCATTCCTCCCATCCTGCCCCCACTGGGACCGGAACTACCCTCCACTCTTGTCATCACCCCCCCACCAAAGCAAGCTCAATGAATGAGTTGGATTGTGGCTGTGGTGAATGAATGAGCTTGTGCTTGTACAAGCACACGCTCATTCATTCCAGCCAGGTCAGTCAGGCAGTCAGCCATGGTGGAGAGTGGAGGGCTATGCTGGTCGCCCACTTGGGGTCCAGGTGGGGGGGAGAGGGGAAGTGAATTTGATGGAGGGGCACTCCCTGACTAAGTCGGGGGGGTTGGAGGGTCCACAAGACACCAGGGATATTATTAATAATATATATATATTTTTTTAACTGATGCCAGTGATCAGTGGTGGGAGGGAACCACTAGACACCAGGGATTTTATTAATAATAACATATATATTTTTTTAAACTGATGCCGGCAATCAGTGGGGGGTGGGGGAACCACTAGACACCTAGGAATTTATTAATAAGCTGTATATTATTTTCAAACTGGGGCCAGTGATCAGCGGGGGGCACTAGACACCAGAAATGTTATTAATAACCAAACTATATGCTGTATATATTTTTTTAAACTGGGGATGGTGATCGGTGGAGGGGCACCAGACACCAGGGATGTATATTTTATTTCTTGGGACCAGTGATCTGAGTGGGTATCCCACTAAACAGCAGGAAAGGTTGCGAAGAAGTGTGAAGTTTTGATGGTTATATTCCACACTTTCTGGTCAATCTGCACTCCGCAAATTAGCTAAGTGCACTCCGTGAATTTAGCAGAATTGGCAAATTAATTTGTGGAGTGAATTTGAGGGACTTCGTCCATCGCTATTCATAACCCTGTTTGTTACAGCGTGCTTCTGAAGCATAAACTGTACCTCAGCTTAGTAGGTTACATACTCAGTTCTTCACCTTTTCTGAGGTGGTGTTGAATTTTGTATTTCTCGTACAATGTTGTCAGCACTTTTATAGGAGACACTTGCAACTTCACTTAAAGTGTCTGCCATTAACTCCTCTAGCACAGAGCAGTCCCACTTCACAGGTCTGCCACACTGCAACCCCTGCAAAATGGACAGTTTACACTCAGTTCAGAAGAAAAGAAACTGCCAGTGTTTTTTGAAATGAAAAGAAAGAAGTCTCATTTGACCGCTTATGCACCACTGATGACTGACCACCCATTGACAGCTGACATAGGATGTCAACTGTCAATCAGAGTTGAACAAGTAAGTGGATGAGTGACTGAGTTGCTGAGTTGTGATGAGCTGATACAGTATAAGTTGCCAGTAGCCCCTTGCTGTACTAAATGTTTACATTTTTAATTGGCTGACAGCCATTAACTGTGTGCCATTCATTGTACTTTTAATGCTTGAATACAATTACTGACAGCCAAGATAAAGGACAAGCAAGGAGTGGGAGCAAGAGTGCAGACCAAAGTAAATGTAACAGCTATGAGTGCACTATCAGGCAATGATCGAGTGACAGATACGTGAACTTAAGTTTGCTCCTATGCGTTCTGAATCCCGGGACCATGAAATCTGCTTTGTGTTTCAGTTATAAGTTCAACAGTATAACCCATATAACAAATATGTCTTTATGCCAAAATAGGGTTCTAATACACTGGAAAACTGCAATACTGACCCCGATCTTCAAGTCTGGAGACAAAACTAAAGTGACAACCTATGCGCCTATACCAGTGTTGCCAACATTATCCAAGATTTTAGAGAAGGTTGTTTGTTATCAGTTGTCAGGTTTTTTGGAGACAAATAAATTGGTAGCCACAAAACAGTACAGATTTAGAAATGGATATAGTACCACTTCAGCCTTGGTCAGATTGATGGAAGATGCCCCCATTAATATGAACATGGGTGTGCTGACTGGGACCATCTTCATTGACCTGATCAAAGCCTTCAATTTGGTGGATCATACTATATTGATAAAAAAGTAAAAAAAAAACTGTCGAGTCAGTGACTATACCAGTGAATGGTTCCAAGATTACTTGGAAAATATGATACTCATAGCAAAAATCGACAATAGTAAGTCTAATACTCAAAGAATTAGTTTTGGTGTACTCAGGGCTCCATCCTGGGTCAGCGCCTATTTTCCCTGTACATTAATGATTTTCCTAGCATGTGTAAAGTTGTATCTATAGCAATGTACACAGATGATATAGTGTTGTTCTCTTCTGGAAAAACAGGGCCAGATGTAGGGAAGCACCTTCAGGACACCTATAACAAACTACAAAATTGGTTTTGTAATAACAGGTTATTGCTAAATGGGAAGAAAATGAAGGCAATGATTTTTGGAACTAGACAGAGATTAAATGAGTACGGGAAAAATGTTATAATTAGGGGACTAAATGGGATACCACAAAGTGTTGTAAAAACCTAACGCCATAATCTCCATGTCAGGTAGTCAACAGTTCAATGTAACAATGGGCCTATAGGATAGTTTCAAAAAACTGGAAACCGGGTTCTCTCAAAACAAACTCCTCCTTAACTATAAAAAAACAAGAAATTTACAATTCACAATGCTACTTAACATGAAAAAAATTGCCCTTTGATCATCCACATCCATAAAGGTGACTCTCTTGAACAAATCAGCTGATGCAAATACCTAGACGTTTACCTTGATGACACCCTGTCTTTCTCATTGCACATTGATCACATAATTAAAACAGTAAACATGAAGCTTGGATTTCTCTATTGTAACAGGCAAACAATGTCTCAGGAGGCCCTGAGCTTGGTGACTAGGAACTCGATGTTGTCTACCATTGACTATGGGCTGATAATCTATAGCGCTGGGAGTGACACTGCCCTGAAACAAAAATTAAGATACTCCTAAACAAGGCCTGCAGACTCGTCCTAGGGGCACATCACTTGACACACACCTGTAGGCTATGTAAACAATAAGACATGACAGGGTATGCGTGGAACAGATTTTACCACACGGCCAGGGGTGTAGTAAGGCACGAGGCTGCAGGCCAAGTTCCTTCAGCCCCTGGCCATGCAGTAAAATCTGTTCCATGCACACCCTGGAGTGTCTTATTGTGCTTATAAAATTGGCACCCACTGTATTATATACAAAAACCCCACATAAAACAGATATTTGCTGCATAAAATTATTTATTTTGTCAGGAAATTCCTACGCAGCATAAAATAGTTCTGATAACTTATTGTGGGGAAGGTAAGAAAACAAGAAATACTGTTAACTTTTTAGGGTGAAAAATAACCAGAAATGCAGCTTACCCCATGTTGCACTTTTTTAAAACTTAACTGATCGTACTAAATATAAAAAAATTAAAATCACTTGCTACCGCTGTAGAAGTTCACAGGGCCATTGAAATGCATGGGGCCATTGAATATAAATGTGCCTTGGTTGAAAGCCATCGTTGTTCCTGCTGGTGGCACTGTAGCACTTTTCTAAAGTTCAGCTTGTTTTGCTGTTTCTTCTGTGTATGGCGCAGCTTTAGGGACTTCACTCCAGTTTCCATTTTGTTGTACTGTTACAGAGCTTCACCAGTGTCTGTTGGAAGAAGAGGCAGCCCAGTACGAATGAAGACTAGCTTTGCATTGATGGCCCATTACTGCCATGACCTCGCAACTCTGGAGACCAGCTTGAAAAAGTAAGGTAACCGCCGTCACTCTGATCGAGTGATTCATGTGGTTTTGGCTTAATGACGCTTCTTTGCTGATATAGGACATGAGTGTGGATAGGTAGTTGAGCCCCAGAGGCTGCTCTGTATACCACATTTCATTGCAATCAAGAAAATGCTGAGGAAAGCGATGTGGATGGCAGTACAGGGCTGGTGCTATGGAAGGCAGTTTACTGAGGTACTTCTTCAGGTTGGCAACAGGGCAGAGTGGGGAACCGGGTTTAGTATACATGAACCCCCGGTGTGATAGTTTGTTGATTTCAAGGGGATCGTTATGATTTTTAGTTGCCTCATTGAAGGCAAGGCTTACGTGTTCTTCCCTGTTCTCATCCAGGAGGAACTCAAAGCTGTCAGGCTTGAGGTTTCTTAGGCCCTCCCGCCCACGCCTAGCCATATACAATTGTATATCAAGCCACACTTTACGGAGAAGGCCAGGCATGGTGACAGGAGACAAAGCTGGGGAATTTTTTAATAGCAGAAGGTCAGGTTTGCTGATGGCAGGATGATGATTGGAAATATCTTTTCACTCACACCTGTAATGTTTGGTGACTGCAATGAAGATGTTGTTGCTTGTAGTAAAGGTAGGATTGCTGATTATGTTTAACTTTCTGTCAATTGCTACAGAGTTTAGGTGACACTTCAGTAAAGACTGCAATAGCTGGAAATTGAGTATTCCTGGTCGTCTCTATTCCGGACTTCAGTGTAGAAGTGCCTGAACTATTCATTTAACTCAGAACTGGTAATGGTTTTAAAATCTATCATTATTTCTTTTGCGGTTTGCCAGTCTTGAAACACTTTTATAGCCCAAGTGATTGTTTTCTTGGAATTGTGCTCATTTTTAGCATTCTCGAGTTTGTTTAGTGCCACGGATGTCAGTGACAGATATCTCAATGTACTAGGCATAGCAGGTTCTATTTTTATTGTGGTACTCACTATGGCACTTGGTTGGCTTTCATTCACTTCAATGAACTGCTCATCGGGCATGCTGAACATTCTCTCCAGTTCCTCATCTGTCATGCTGGCATTAAAGTTGATGTTTGTTTGGGCAGCCATAGCAAGTGATTGTGTATTTCACAGTTATGGGCATAGAAAATATGGCTGCCAGTAAAAATGCCAACATTCCATGGCACAAGAATCTTGACCTTTTTACTGCCAGTTCTTTTTTTTACCCATGCATGGAACACATTTCATGCATGCTGAGATTGGCTTCTGATTGGCTGGTGTGTGTTGCCCATTTTATAAACTATGATACAGGATGGCTCCATCTGCACCTAAGAGTTAGATACCAGGCCTGCCTGATTGGGAAAAAAGCACTGCTAGGACACACCCATGTCTCCATGGCAGGCGTTTTCCAACACGCTCAATAGAACAAAACGACTAGAAGTACAACTAAGGGGGTACTCCAGGTCCCCTCCAAGTGTACCTCTTTTGCTCAGCATGCCTTATCCTACCGGAGACCTCAGTGGTTAAATGAATTCCCAGCCTCCCTCACAGAAGGTGATAAGATTGGCCCCTTCAAAAGAGAGCTCTACCTCTTCCATTCTCAGGCAAACCACTGTGACTTCCCAAGCTAGACAGGACACGATGTCCCATGACTTGCCACTGGCTGGCTCACACCTTTTCTACTAGCTTCCCTTCCACCCACCCTTTTTTACCTTTCTGCCCTCTCTTCCTCTCTTGACAAAGTCTATTCAGGCTGCTAATCCCATATTGCCTTGCACTTAGAAACCAATTATTCCCATTACATAATAATTGTGTATTGCACCCACTGTTGCTATAATCCCTTCGTACTACAGGAATTACCAATGCAATGTATTACTGTGAATTTAGTGTTCTGTCTCGTGAACCTCACTGCACCATATGTCTTATACTGCATCAAAACTGACTTGGAATATTTGTAAAATATCCCTACAGGTAAAATATATTAATCTGAATCTGAAATAAATAACTAAATAAATAAATAAATACAAATAAATAATGATTTAGTAGTAGTCCTTGATCAGACACCCACTAAGCAAGAACATGTTCTTGACCTGACGTAACTAAAAAAGTGAATACTGTAATAAGCTGCATTTTCTTTACAGAAATCAGAATAACCTAGCAACTGAGGCTAAAACTACAGTACGATAGCAAAACAAGTATTGGAGTACAATTCAGTTTTGTTTTATCAAGCTTCTGAAAGCACAATGTCAAAATATATAGTTACCTTTAAAATAATATCTGCAGATTTGTTATCAGTATTTCTAAATTACCCATCAACTTAAATTTTCAAGCAGAAGACCAAGTGCCACGAGACAGAATTTTCAAAAGGTATCAAACTTTGTTCAGAAAGTGTTTGTAACAAATGTACTAGAATGCTCATGAAAAACTTTGATTCCAAATACCAGGAGTACTGTACATCCTTGCAAAATAGTTCACTATTGTGGTTTTGGTGAAAAATGTACACAACCTAAAATAGCAGAAAGTTCTTTTTCTTGTTTTGGTCCTAAGGTTTTAAATAAATTGGTTCAACAGGATATTGATATATCAGTAAAGTATTCTATTTTTTAACAAAGAGTGGCTAACTGTTTGCAGACATATTCTATGTACCATTGTCTAAAATAATCTTGATTTTTCTAAAATGTTTACTAATACCAATGGACATTTTGTATATATGTACATAATGATTATGTGTTATGATTTTATTATTGTGCTTATCATCTATATCTGTATGCTTTGTAATTTCCTTTATGTTGTACCCTTTTCCCCAAGACATGGCTGAAAACAGATAATTTTGATCCAGTCTACATTCCTGGTAAAATGGAAATAAATAAATAAAAGTAAGATAAAATATGCCGAATGGGACCTGCTGAAACAATTTACATGTGGAAGGCTTTCTGGAGCCATTTTGTGTGCAAAAACAACAAGAGGGAGCACTTCACAGGCCAGAGCCCAAACTCCAGCCTCTGGAGTGCCCCCCACCTCGATTGTTCTTACACCCAGATAAAAAGCACCTTCTTTTCACATTATCTTGCTTGAACTGAGCCTTTGTTATTGCAGTGAGTGCCTAAGTTCACTGTTTAAGCTATATCATGCTATTTTGGAGAAGATCCCAGACAAGACCAATATAATGTAGTTAAGCAATGCTGGCAGGTCACCCAATACTCTAGTACTGACAGCTGCAGCCTTCTTATACAGAATAGAATTATACACTGGTGGTACCACACCCCAGCCCAGCTTTACTTGCTCAGAGTTATGAACAACGATTGTTGCTGGAGATATGGGTCACTGGGTTGTACCCTTCATGCATGACCTGTGCTCCTGTAAGAGGCTTATATCCTTCTGGACACAATTTAGTATGGAGTATGCAAATGCAGTTGTTTTTTCCCTGCCAATTTCCCCCTGCTTTATTCTTCTAGAAATGCTCTGTCATGTCTGGTCTCAGTCTGACCCCTCCATAAGTTGGCTCATGACAATAGGAATTGAAGCAAATAGACTGGTCCTCTATAAGTGGAGAACCACTACTGTGCCCACCATTGAGGAATGGCATTAGGCTGCTAATCAACTGCTCATTATGTTGAGAATATACCACTTGAATAAACACACTCTGCAGTCCTAGTATCTCATTTGGGAGCCTTATACTACCTCACTGTTGTGCTCCCTGTATCCTAAGTACCTAGTTACAGAGAATAATGACCCCTTCATCCTTCCTGAGAATATGCATCTCTCTATGCTTTGTCAGTAGCGGTCTCTAGACCCTTTCACCTTTTCTGTTTGACTTGGGGGCTGGCCCACAGGGAATCCAATTGGTCTTATCTAGAACAGACAGCAGAACATGAGAGGAGAGGTATAGAGGAACAGTAATGGTAGTGAGTTTCAAACATGTTCCAACTTTACTGATGTAGGATCAGGGCCCCAACTGCCATTCAACAGCCCACTTATATGATGTTATTGTATGGATGCATGCAGGGACGCTACCTGGTGGCACTATAAAGGACCAATGGTCAAGCACCTCTGACAGATGGTACCCCATCCCTCTTTTGTCTCCTGCATATGATATAGAACTGTTCCCCCTCCTACACATATCCTAGTAGACATAGTCTACACCTCCCTCCCTCCCCTGCTTTTCAAAGCCCTATATGCACATTTGTACATCCCACTGCGGTATGGTACGGTACAGTATGGTATGGTATAGTACGGTGTGGTGTACGTTTGTTACACAGTGAATAGATATGTTCACCATTTGCTTTACTTTTCCCATAACTCTCACCTTTGTGGAGCAAGCCCTAAAACTGTACCTGGTTTTGCAAAATCTTTACTGTTCTAGATCTTTCTGGCTCAGCCTATAATCATTACAGTGGATATAAAAGATTTTTCTGAGGGAGTGGTCCATTCCAGTATAGCCAATTCATACAGTCACTAGATAGTGGGATAGTGGAATAATGCAGCTAACTCACCATTTTTTGAAACATAAATTAATCTCTTTATTTTTGGTGTGGCGTAAAGGTTTCAGGTTGCTCCTGTCTTCCACTAACATTTTGGGGTCCCTATTGACTCCTTCCTCAGGGTGGACAGGTCACATCTGTGATCTTCACCGTACATTTGATATCCAAAATAAAACTATAACCCAGTCAAGAGCTCATGCACAAAATGGCAGGCAAGAGCTGCATAGTCACACACCCTAGTAAGGAACATCATAGGATTAGGAAATCCATTGAAACAGAAAACAGCAGAGGAGCAGAGCATTTAACCACTGGATAAAAATATGAGGAGCAGTAAAGTGCAAACATAAATAAGTAAGATAAGCCATGTGACTAGGTTACAGTCAATAGAATGGTTATAGATTGCATTGTTGAAAAATAATTTATTTTGGATATCAGAGGTAAGGTGAAAATCACAGATACAACCTATAGTATCTACTGTGAGGAACACATCTGGGGCAACTCAGAAATGTTGGTGGGTGACAGGCACAACCTGAGTTTTTTATTCTATTTGCAGTCAGTGATTGTTCTCCCCTTGGCCCTGAGCCACCCTCTAGATGCAGGCCACCCCAGCCCTGCTCCCCTGATGTTTATCCAGATCTTACCCTCACGCCAGTGTTGCATGGAATGGGTGATTGTCAGGGTTCAGGGTGGTCAAGCTGGTGGCAGCTCAGGAAACCATTTGCCCATTTTTTCCTTGAAAGGTGGCATGCAATGCCACCCCGAGCTCTTCATAAAAGATTCCATGCATGGAGCATTGGCAGCTGCCACCTTCTCTGCCCTATGCTGACAGTCTCTGACTGCCTTGCACCCAGCCAATGTTAAGGGCTAGGTGAGAGCTGGGCACTGAGACCCCACCTCCCCAGGAGAGGATAGCAGTCCTCCAGACAATCTATCCTCTCCCTCACTCCCTCCCTGATTGACCACTGCCAACCCAATTCCACATCTGAACTCAGGTCACCAGTGTGGCAAAAGGTGTGTTATCCAGCACCTCAATCCTCAGTGCCACTGGGTCAGTTAACCTGAAGTTTTTATATTACACAAAAAACTAAAGAGATCAGTTTGTGTTTCAAAAAAACAGAGAGCCAGGTCCATCAGTCCAATATCCTTTGATCAAATAATGACTTAAATAAGTTTGCTGTGAAAATGAATGTGATGTATCATAGTTTGGACATGACTGATATACAGTATGTCAGATCATGCTTTATGGTGGTGCTATCATGCCCATTTTTTTTGTCAAATAATTTTAGGGTGTATGACAACAAGACCACACTAATCATGACTAGCTATGTCTTGCAGCAGACTGCTACATTTGTATAATTAGTACAATACAGGAGAATGGCTGGGATTGTCATTTATTGCGAGTCCATCTTCTCTCAGTACCATTTTGCTTTCTGACTCCTTCATTGAGAACAGTGTGTAAGGGAACTCTTGCATCCTGATTTGTCAGGAGTTAGGACCTGTGTCATTATAGAACAACAGCTCTGCAGCTGGCACTTTCAATGCCAAGTAACAGGTAGCACAGCCCACATGTCTTTGCATGCATGAAATGTTCAAAAAAAACTTTGCCATGATAGTAAGATAAATGCCATTACTAGCTTTAACTCATTAACTACATTTTATTGATACATTTCCCATTATAATGGGCAGTTACAGCAAAATAAGATGTAACATAACCACATGTGAAGATAAACTGCCCAGCCCACCCACCCACCCATCCCCCCTTACAGCAGCAACTACTCCATATAACCCTAAGTGCAATGCTCATTCCCAGAGGGCCTGTGAGAAGGTTTGAGATATGACATAATCACAAATGAGACAGTGAGAGTAAGGAGTGGAGGGGATCCCATCTTTTGTTGTAAACTGCAAGTCTATTATGAATGCTTGCAATCGCCTTTTCTGTTCGAAGATTAGCAAGGATTTCATGCAACCAATCTTGGAGAGATGGGGTGGATTTGTCTTTCCAATGATGTAAGATGAGTTTCTTAACAGATAGAGCAATCATAGAAATATGAAATTTCCTAGTTTTGACCCTAACAGAGGACATATCCCCTAAAAGACATATATCAGGAATGAAATACTCCTGAAGGCCCAGTAGGGGATCCAGAGACATCCTAATTGAATTCCATAAGAGGGAAACTTTGGGACAGGACCAAAACATATGAAGGAGTGTTCCTTCTTCCCGTATACACTTAATACAAGTACTAGAATTTGAAAAAACCCATTTCTTTAATTTAACAGGGGTACAATACATATTATGTAATATATGGTATTGCATGAGGAGCAACCTGTCTTGGAAAACATATTTATGGCAAGATCTCCATAGAGATTGCCAATCCAACTGGCATTGAGGAAGGAGTGAGTTCCAGAATCTAGTAGGGCCAAAAGAGTCCCCATATTTTTTATGAAACAACACTCTGTATAATTTAAATACAGCGCCTGAAGATCCAGTAAGTGAGGAGATCTCAGCTATCAGGGCTGACACCGTCTGGGAAGGGGGAATATTCCCCAAGGCTATTGTGAGTAGGTGTCTTAACTGCATAACTTTAAAGTGAGATGAAACTGGAATGAGAAATTTTTCAGTGATATCACCTGGGGACAACCAGTGTCCCTCCTCATCCACCAAAGAGTACAGTTTTCCATCACCCAGCTGGGTCAACCATTTACTGGAAATCTGCTTCTTATTAATAGTGAAAGATGGGGAGTTCCAAATGGACTGAGCTAAGTCAGTCTGGGGGGAATAATGTAGAAATGAACATAACTGTGTGAATACTCTTAATGAGGTACCAACTGTGGGACAATCAGCTATCCGTACCTGTGATATTTTATGGTAAAATAGGGTTGGGGGTCCAGGTTTTTAGCTTTAATTGCATCTAATTCGATCCTAAGCCATACCGGTTGTTCCTTTTCAGGGCCTGGGGATACCCATCTCATGCATTTTACTAAGTGACTGGCCCAGTAGTATATTGCCATATGGGGAATCCACAGCCCCCCCTCAAATTTTGGAGCAGCTAGTTTGTAGTAGGCCAAATAGGGATATTTGTCAGCCCAGATAAATCTAGTAAATATATCATGTAATTTTTTAAACCAGCGTATAGGGATAAAAGTATTGAGAAGGGATAAGGGGTTAAAAATTCTAGGAAAAACATTCATCTTGATTATATTAATCCTGCCCCATAGTGATATGGGAAGTTTAGACCATCTGTCAAGGTCATGAATAATAAGCTGCAAGAGGAGTCAAGGTTATCCAGCAAACCATGTTAAAGGGATTCGACAGGATATGCCCAAATACCTAAATGCTCTGGAGGTCCAACATAAACCTGAGGGACTAATCTCGTTCTTGAATACCTTGTGGTTTAATGGAAAAATAAAGATTTACTGGCATTCAGCTTGTAATTGATAGCTCACTAAATCTAGCTATTTCATTCAGTAGAACCGGACAGATGATACTGGTGGATAGGTGTATCAACAAATCATCTGCATATGCGGTGACTTTAATTTCATGGCCCAATCCAAATGCCTTGTATAGAGATACTTTTGAGAATATTTTGAATGAGGGGTTCCAAATATAAATTAAATAACAGAGGCGATAGGGGGCAGCCCTGCCTAGTCCCTGAATGGAGTGGGAAGGAGTTAGAAAAAGCCCCATTTGCTGAGATTCTTGCTGTAGGGGTTTTATATAGTGCAGCAACCCAAGATATAAATACCAGAGGGAATTTGAAGGCACTCAAAACCTTGTACAAAAAGCTTCAGTTTACCCGATCGAACGCCTTCTCGGCATCCAGAGAGACCAGGCCTGCAGAGAACTCGGCGTCTCTGGTAGGCGAGAAGACATGAGATAATGTACGCAAGTGGTCAGCTGATGAGCGTCCTTTCATAAATCCTACCTGATTCATGCCTATTAACCCAGGGAGTACCACAGTTAGCCTATTAGCTAAAATCTTTGAAAGAATTTTGATGTCTTGATTTAGGAGAGATATAGGTCTATGACTTTGGACAAGCTCTGGATCTTCATCTGGTTTGGGGAGAAGTACTATCAAGGCTTCAAAGAGGTGAGAATTAACCTCTGCCCCAGAAAGGATGTGTTGAAATAATCGATTAAGTACTGGTAATAATAGATCTCGAAACGTCTTATAGAAAAGGGAAGAGAATCCATCAGGATTGGGAGCATTATCTGAAGGTAATCCATTGATTACCTCAGCAATTTCCTCCTGTGATATAAAAGAAACTAGAGAGTCTTTGTGATGTGCTGGGAGAGAGGGCAAATGGGAGTCCGTCAGGTGCTTCTCCACACTCTCAGGACTGGGGAGGGGGGTGCTCCATGTCCCTGTACAGCGTTTTGTAGTATAAAGCAAATTCTTGAACTATCTTGGTAGGAGATATTTTCAGAGACCCATCAGCTGATGCCCTAATTGGAGGGATGAATCTCACAGATTCTTGTTGCTTGATATGGAGTGCCAATAGGTGCCCCACCTTCTCTCCCTGATCAGTGTAACCAGCTCTGGTACATATAATAGCTAATTCTGCCGTTTCCCAGAGCAACTCTAAATATCTATCTCTCAGCAATAGGAGCTTCCTCCTGTCTTCTTCTGGAGTGTTGGCCGGAGTATTAATTTCAAGTACCCGAATTTGGGAAAGTAATGATAATAGTTCCTTCTCCCTAGCCCTTTTCCTAGTCACTGCCATACTAATAAGAATGCCTCTCATGTAGGCCTTAAAGGCTCCCCATATGATATCCAGTTTTGCACTGTCTAAAGGGTTGGACAAGAAAAAGGCCTCAATTTGTTCCCTTATGAGTTTGCAATATTTAGAATCTTTAAGCAGTTGGTCATTAAGTTTCCATCTTGTTTCCCTCTTTGAAAAATCCTGGAATGCCAGTGTACATAGCACCAATGAATGGTCGGAGACAGGACCAGGTTGGATCGACAAAGTCCTAACCCAGGCAAGAAAGCCTGAGAAATAAAAATGTAATCAATGTGGGACTGCGAGCCGTGCGCCAATGACCTGTAGGTAAACTCCTTGGAGTCCAGGTTTAAGACACGCCAGACATCACAGAGCCTGCATTGATTCAATAGGTCTCTAAAAGTCCTCTGGCCTGGAGAACCCCCCCCGATCCACTACCTGACCTGTCGAGATTTGAATCTACGACTTGATTAAAGTCACCTCCCAAAATAATCCTTATAGGGAGCAAAGGCAGGATTATGTTTATAAGTCTCATAAAGTACCCAGGATCATCCACATTAGGACCATATATACTGCCCAGTAGCAGTGGGACTGACGAGAGAGTACCTTTAACTAAAACAAACCTACCCTCAGGGTCCTTGACAACTTGTGTAGAGACAAAGGGAATGCCCCTGTTAATAATAAGCATGACCCCGCAACTATTGGTGGAGCCTTGAGCTTCATACACCATTCCCACCTGTTGTCTCCTCAACTGTGAAGCTTCCACTTCTAATAAATGTGATTCCTGTAGAAAAATTATCTGTGAGCGGAATAGGCTTAAGTATTTAAGAACCTGATATTGTTTAGATTTTTTCCTGATCCTCTTAACATTCCACGTTACAAAAGTCACCTCCTTGGCCACCTGATAATAACTACTAGATTTAATAAATTCGGCCCTGCGCTCAGGGTATGTAATACGTGTGATCTGACCCTACCAGTTGCTGCTATAGGCCCTCCCACCACCCTAACCCCCCCAGCAAAAACCCAGCTTTTAGACCCCCACACCCCCACCCCAACAAGAACCCATACCTCATCCCTCCCAACCCCCAATCTGTCACAAGCAATGATTAGCACAGCACTGAGCCATTTCCTCCCTCTCCCGCCCCCCCGAAATTTTCCACTGCTGATGAGAACCCACATATCTCTAGGTACAAACGTAAGTTACGAACAACTTTGGCAGGTCCTTAATACCTAAAGAGCAGTCTTGGGCTTCCAAAGCCTATGGACACATGGTAATGAATCCAATAGGACTAGGAAAAATGAAGCAAGCTATCGGAGACGTGAATATAACAGGTAGCCACATAACACCAGAGTGAGAATTAAAAGTTGCCTGTCCCTAGTAGAGAACTGCACCAAGACCAGAGGGAAAACTAGTACTGAGGGATAGCCCCAATCGTGAGCTGAGAGCAAGAAACAAGAAAAGAGGTGACAACTGAAACGAGACCCTGAAAAGCGAAGACAACGAAATGTGACTACCCAGGGGTTACCAATCCCTAGTTCCAAAATACCCCCTGCAAAAGCTGGAGTGGCATAAAAACTGAGAGAGATCCTTCTCGAATTCAAGACCACCCAGACATATATTAACTAGGCGAGCCGTGCCCTCTTGTGGTTATCTCCCAGTCCAACAGGCATGACAAAAATGAAATGAAAGCCCGAAACCGCTTTAAAACCTGACAAACTAATACGTAAGAACTAATCACAAGGCTATCAACCCAACGCTTTCCCCCTATATGCAATTCCCAAAAACTGAATGTATAGTAAACTCAAAATTGCACTCCTGAATGAGCCATCACCAGAACCCTAAAGGGTTTCACCCTGAAACAATATTAACACCAGGAAGTCAGGGCATGGAAATGGTAACAGTCAGGCCATATACTGGTAGCCCAGTTCCAGTTGAGAAAACAAACAAGTCTGATCTCAGTCATTGGAAAATGCCTTCTCCACAAAGAAAATGAGTAACAGCTCCAACAGCAGCTCTCAATGAATCCCGATACTCCAGAGGCACTCTCAAGTCATCCGGAACAAATTTGGCAGCATTGATTTAAGGTTTGACAAAGCAGCTTCAGGATCTTCAAAATTAAGCCAGGGAACCATTTACTGAGACTTGTAACCTGGCTGGGTACCCCATCCTGAATTTTAAACCTGCCGCAATAATCTTAGATATAATCGGGTGAAACACTTTCCGCTTCAGACGGACTGAGCCAGGGAGGTCTTGTGCAATTCTCAACTTTGTCTTCTCCCAACGGACTTCTTGTAAGGCCTTGACTTTCTGCAGAAAGTGCTGCTTTTCAAAATAATTCAGAAAGTGGCAAATAATGGAACGGGGGGAGCATCAGGTGGGGGTTTTGGTCGCAGAGACCGATGAGCATGCTCTATCATGTACACTGGGCCGAAGGGAGAGGGACCAGCAACCCGGTCTACCAGCTTCTGTACAAAAACAATAGCATGCTGGCCCTCTTCCTTCCCCTTCTGGGAGCCAGAGTATTACAACATTATTTCTTCGGCTATGGCCCTCTAAATCTTCAAGTTTAGCTTCTAAATGAGATAATTTCTGTCTCGTTGACAGCAATTCAGGATCTAAGCTTTCCAGTTTCCTCTCCATCGAGACTATTCGGGCAGTATTATCAGAGACTGTGAGAGAAACTTTATCCAATTTTCTGGAGAGAGATTTCAAATCCGTCGCCATATCTTTCATCTCTTCTCGAAATGGCTTAAATTCTTCCAAGAACCTATTGAGTGTTAAAGGTTCTTGCTCCCCAGCTTGACACGAAGGATCAGGCTTGTCTGGGCCACTCAAGGCTCAGGATTTCTTTGAGGCCTTTTCAGAAGTGGCGGTGGGGGTATGTTTCTGCGGGGCTTTCTTCATATAAGCCTCCGTTTACCACACTGACGCCCAAAACTGGAGCACAGGATGCTTAAATAATGGAAGAGTTCATAAGCAGAGGAATTAGATAGGTTTTAACGATAAAAAAGACAAATTTATATTCGGGAGGCAGGAGCTTAGCGGAGGAGCTTCTACTCAGCACTCTGCATCACGTGATCTCCCACATTGTTACAAGTTTTAAAACACACCCTTCTCCTCCAGACACCCAACAATCATCTCACATTTATGAAAAATAAACCTTATGAAGCTTAAACTAACCTCTTAACTCTTTTTCTCCACAGTGTTTTGTTGAAACCTTGTAATCCTCAGCACAAGTTGCTGCTGCTGCCTCCCACTTGTCTCTCCACCTTATCTGCCACCTGCCTGCGAGGCCAAATTAAGATTCATGGCAGCTCCAGCATTTCTGCCCCCTGACCTCAACTCCTGCACTTACAACTGGTACAAAGGTACTTTTTTCTTTTTAAAAACAAAGAATGCCATCAGACATGAGTGCCAGTCATGACCAAGGATACCAAAACTGCTGCAGCTTTCACTAACAAGCTCATTCAAAGCCGTAGCTTTCGGAAACACTGTTACTGGTTCAGTCAGATCCCACCCAACATGGAACACCAAATGTTGTCATAGCAAAGAGTCGTAGTACAGTTTGGGGTGGGCAGTACATTGAACAAGCACTCTCTACTGACTGGCCACATATAAACAATATAAGCATAACATGATCCTATTTCTACTACACAAAATAAGAACTCTATTGTCTGAAACTGACAAATAATACATTCATCATATTTATTTTTTTAATTCACTAATTTTTAATTTAATATTAACAAGCATGATCCATTTTATAAGTGAAATAAGACACTGGGAGTTGTCTGATAAGAGCCCTTCCCAGTTGTTAAAGTGCATCCCGTCAAGTTGCCAAGTGATTTTTGTCATGGCTATTTTAGTACTGTGACATGAATGACAGTGAACGGGGTGATTTTAATTTAGATTGCCCCTCACTCCTGTCGTCATTTGCCCCCACACAGTTTCTACCCCTCCTGGGCATGCTAAGCCCCTGAGAAAATCAGACCGTTTCCTGGGAGGGTGCTTTGGCACTGTACCTCCCAGAAGACTAAATGCCTGGGACTGTAATGCCAAGCGACATTTTGCCTGTGCCATAATCAACACTGGCAAAATGCTTGTCACTGCGGCATGGGTGAACCATGCTAAATTCACTCGGTGCAAGTAACTCATGCCTTACCATGCATCTGAATGTGTTCTTATCAGACAATAACCCACATCCTATCGGGTCTACAGTAATTGCTTACTTATATTGCCTACTCGATCCTCCCTCCAAAAATTTCTGTAAGCTGTCACACAAGTTATAAAAGAGTACAGAGAAGCAGGCGCTAGCCTATTTAGTTACCTAACAATTCGTAAACAGTATTAACTGAATTCTTGTCTTGGACATATATCTAGAGCAAATTTCTGTTTATAGAAAGAACAAAACTCACAGTCATCATACAAAAGACTCAACTGTTCATCAGTCAGATAAAGTAACCCTATTCACCTCACAAACTTGCAACCAAAGAGAGGTATGTTCCAAATGCGTGCAGTTATTTAGCAAAAACTTAGTTTATTGGGAAAAAAGGCAAATGCAGTTATGATGTGGCCGAGCCCTGCAAAGGCCCTTAGATGAGGGAGGGAGGGAGAAAAAGGAGAAATATTAGGCTGCTTGGTTTGAATTATGGATGGATGAGAATTTCATACATCATGGTAACAGTTACAGTAGCACGTGCCATAGGAGAGTGAGGTACTGCAAGTTTAGAAACGGAGGTTTATGTAATGATGCAACTGAAAAAAAAAGTCCTTGGCAACATTAAAAAGTTTGATTAGGATAAGAAGAGATGAAAAAAATGCATTTTGTGCTGGGAATGTTGTCGGAGACAGAGGGACAGTACTTAATTGATTTTGGGGTTTGGGGCATTTACTGGTATAACTATTACATAGATACATAGACACTGTTGGCAGATAAGGGCCTATGGCCCACCCAGTCTGCCCATTTAAGCTTGTAAGTTCACTTTATGTTTTTCTAGAAGTCTGTTGCCCCTTACCCCTGACCTCCAGAATTCTCTTATGTCTATCCCATGCATTCTTAAATCCCATGATTGCTTCAGCTGCCACCACTTCTTTTGGCAGGATGTTCCACTTGTCCACCACCCTTTCTGTGAAGAAATTCTTTCTTGTGTTTCTTCTGAATCACAATCCCTCTAACTTCATCCCATTCCCTCTAGTCCAGGAACATCTTTTTCACTTGAAAATAGTGTGTTCCTGCACTCTGTTCCTCCCTGTAAGGTACATGTATGTCTGTATCATATTCTGTCTCATCCCTCCTCTCCTCCAGGAAGTACATATTCAAGTCCTTCAGCCTGTCCTCATAGGACTTGGGATGCAATCCCTGTACCATCTTTGTTGCCCTCCTCTGATAATGAAATTACATAATTAAACAAGCATTTGTCAATGCCGAATGTTGTCTTGCTGCCATTGGCAGTTTAGGAGTTAGAGAGATGCATCATAGGAGTGGCAGTCAAGTATTGAACTGATGCCAACCCACCCCCACCCTGCAGAGAGTGAGAAGCATTAGGGTGTCCGTGTGGGTGTTTGTTAGTGCAGTGCGGGAAAACATGCTGGGCAGGATGTGAAAATGACAGCTGCACATTTCATAAGAGGTGTAATTAAATGCCAGTGCTGAAAATGTGGCATACAAATATCACGGAATTTCTTGGGTTGCAGGTCATGGGAAGTAAGCCGCTTGCAGCACTGCACCAATTTATGATGTTAGCACCAAATTTTCAACATAGGTATTTTAGCACCTCTGTTTATGTACAGTATCACTGTCATTTCTCAAAGTGTCCCAAGAAGTGATTTTGCACAGCGACTATGCTATTCTGCTTGGAAGTGCGGAAACACATTTTGGGCGGATATGTGAGTGACAGCTGTACTGTTCATCAAGGAATGTGTAAAAAATGGCAGTAATTGTGAAAATCCAGAGTGAAAATATCACAGATGACGACGGTACGAGCATGCATGCAATCTGCCAACACACGCTCGTAACACATTTTATGGAGTATCAGTTCCAAATTTTCAACATGGCATTCTAGGAGCCTGCTCATGAACCGTGTCACGTCATTTCATAATCTGGCACAAACACTGATTTCCACAGCAACCACGCAGTTAAAGCGCCAGAAGCGCGAAACATTTTGGGCAGGATGTGGAAATGACAGCTGTACTGTTCACAAGGAGGTGCACAAAATACCAATGCTGAAAATATGGCATTAAAATATTGCGATCTGCAGTTACGAGCCTGCGTAGCAACTTTCACGCCTTTCGCCAGTAAAACAGGCATTTGTTGGTTTTCCACCAAATTTGGAACATAGCTTTTGAGAGAGCCACCTCATGAATCACTGGCACTGTCATTTCATTACTGGAACCCGAAGGTGATTTCACGCAGTGACTGCGAATCACCGGAGGCCGATTAACGCCATGACAGTGACAGAATTATGAGGAGGGCCCAAACCCCATGTTGAAAATTTGGTGCCAAAATTCCAAGAAATGCCTGAGATATGCAACAAAGTTGAAAAAACCCTATTCATTGCATTATACAACTTACCGGAATTTCCTCAGTTCGCTGTTGGCTTTGAAGAGTGCAGACAAGTTCCCGGTCCACGGAAGATCCTCGTGCCAGAGTCCAGAGGTAAGTATGGGGTGAGGGGGTGAGGGGAGGCAGGGTACGTAGTGGGTGGGTGCGGGTAGGGGGCATCTAGACTACGAGGGACGGTTTCGCTTTCCAGGTGAAAAAAAAGGAAAACCGTCACAGGACAGTTTTCACATTACAGGGCATTTGGCATGCTGGGGTGGGCTCCCAGCGCGCACACCTAAGTGGGTTTTGTGGGGGTGTCAGTCGACAGGGATTGGGCACCCCACCGCAAACAAAGAAAGGGGAGCATGAGCCGAGGGGATTGGGCACCCCTTTGGCATGCAACAGTTGGGTGATGGATGGGGGAGTGGGCTCCCATCGGGGGCAAAGAAAGCAGGGGGCGCGAGCTGAGGGTGATTGGGCACCCTCAGCATTACACATTTGCGGGAAGTTGACGGGGAGGGGCTCCCCATCGGCACACAAACATGAGGGGGGTTGCCGACAGGGGGATTGGGCACCCCCGATGTCGGGAAACAAGAGGCGGCTGCCCACTCACCGACCGTGGCCATAATGGCGGCAAGCACGGCAAGCAAAGGACCGCTGCGTATGATGAGCTTTGCTCAGATTGCAGCGGACCTTTGCTTTGATGTGCTCTCCCCATTATGAATGCATGGTGTGGCGGTGGCATGCAGGCTGATTGGGGAATGAGGGATGCACCTACTGATGCATGCCCTGCATTCGCCCAACAGCAGCCGCGCTCCCAAGACCCGCACTGTCGCAAGATATTGCTTGCCCATGCGCACAAGCCAACATAAAAAATGCATCAATCGTCTATTAGAAGGTTACAGGTTTGTCATGATAGTTAAATATCTTGTATGTAACTAACCTTCAGTGGCATTCTATTTTGTTCTCCATTCAGTAAAGGAATTGTGAAGCCTAAACCTCAGTTGTCATTTTCATTCATTATTCTAATCATTTTTTTTTTAAAACTTGTTAATTGAATTTTCTCACACATATCACAGATATAACATACAGAGATTTACACACATATATACCCAGGGCATACCCCGGGCCCCTCAGCCCAAAACTGGCTGTGGATACTATGTACATCTAAACCTATGTACATACACAGCTACATTAAAAATTCCTATAACTCTAATAGGTTATCTGACCAGTATCTAACCTGGAGGACAGGATAAGCCTTAATTTAGCTCAGATATATAAAGCCTAATAGATGATTGCCCACCACCAATCGTATTTAGGTTATCTTAGCAACTCCTGCTATGGTCAGATAAGCAAAACGCAGCTGTGTCCCTAGAAAAGAGAGATAGTCCCCCACCCCTTCCTAATCCGCAGATCTTTATGTTCCTATCCTATATATAGCCAAAGGTACAGTTCAAATTATTTGCAGATTCTCAAAAGAAGAACATGGCAACTAAGCCAACCTTCAGACCATTATTCATCTGCTAATCTCACCCAGACAGACAGGGCCCTGCTCCGGGGGCTTACTAGTTATACGGAATAAACAGCTTCCAAAGCCAGCCACCTTTACTTATATAATCCAATTTTGCCCTCTCCCAACATCTGCCTTCATATCGTTCCCAGGGTTATCATAAGATCCCCCAACCATTGTTCATATGTATAGGTAAGGCTGTCTTTCCAGTGCTTTAAAACAAACGATTTGACGAGGGCCATGAGTAAGGAAAGGTGGTATTTGGCTATAACCCCCTGAAACCTGAGACAGGTCCCCAAGCATGCAGATTGCAGGTAGCATAAACTCCGAATAGTCTAGTATGGGGTCCATGTTCTGCTTAATTTTAAGCCAAAGGGGCTGAATCTTAGTGCAATTCCACATCACATGCAATATATCCCCCTGCTTCTCACCGCACCTGAAGCATAGGTCTGTCTGTCCGAGGTTTCTCGCACATAGCTTTGCCAGAGTATAGTACATGAAGAAATAAACAGTTGCATATTCTTAAGTTTGGGTATAGTTATATATTTACAGCTTTTCCATATGATCTTCCAGTTAGGCCTTAGGGGAGACATAATCTTGTCCCAATGTGGGATTTGAGTTGGGAAGCTTGAGCCCACAAAATTCAAGAGCACCCTATTAATTTGGGAGATGGGCTTATTTGCAAGATCCAGCCCATTTAGTTTTTCCCAAGTAAACCCGCTCTCCTGAGGATCCACTATCCCTTTTTTCACCCTGCTCAGCAGACTAATAAGCTGCATCTTCTTGAAGAAATGCAATCCCTCACATTGAGGTGGAAGAACAACACTATCCTCATGTATACAATCAGACACCTTAAGGTCCCATAACTGTCTGGCCCATTGCTTTGTAATAATTTGACCACCTAGTTGAAAATTTGGGTTGCCTAATATTGGTTGATCCAGTGCTTTCTCTTGCCCTCTCCTCTGTGCTGGCGTTAGAAAGGACCACCATGCATTAACCATTTTTCCTACTGGAGCCAACTTCCCTTTTTTAAGAAGCTTTTCTGGGTGGGGAAAAAAGAAGTACTTCTGGGGAAAAACCCAATTCTTTTAAGATCTGTCTCTCTATGTGAAGCCAAGTTGGCACATATTCCTCCCCCCCCATCCATTCCACCATTCCATTATTCTTAGCTGCCCTTCCACATAATATAATTGGGGATCCAGCATCTTAAAGCCCCCTATATCCTGTGGAAGATGCAGGATGGTGTGTTTTTTCCTAGCAGGCTTAGAATTCCATAGAAAGCCAGATAGCAACTTTCTGATTTTTATAAACCAGGACTGAGTGAAAAGATGTGGTGCCAAATTAATTGGGTACAATAGCCTAGGCAATAGATTCATTTTGATCATTACTAACCTAGCTGTAAAGTTCAGTGGAAGTTTATTCCATCTGAGCATGTCACCCCTGATTGTAGTTAATAGTTTTTCCAAATTAATCTCCACTCTTCTCTGCATTAGGAGTAATCCATATACCCAAGCATTTGATTACTTTATGGGCCCAGTGAATCTGGAGTGGCTCGAAGTCTGCTCTGAAAGTGTGTGGTGTAAGGGGGAGAATTTGTGTTTTGTTTAAGTTCAGTTTATAATTCAAGACTGCTGAGTATCTTTGTATAATTTTCAATGCCTGTCTAAAGCCCTCAGCTGGGTCCTGCAAATGTAAAAGTATGTTGTCCGCGAACACATACAGTTTAAGTTCTTCCCCCCAAATTTTAATTCCCTGAATCCTGGGATCTAGGTTAAGTGCCCTTAACAAGGGTTCTAAATAAATATTGAATAAAATAGGGGAAAGGGGGCATCCTTGCCTAGTCCTTTTCCCTAATTTAATTTCTTGAGATATGTATCCATTGCATAACACCCTGGCAGTAGAGGCTGCATATACATTTTTAATTCCCCTAAGAAGACCTTCCAGGAATCCCATCCTCTCCATGATGGCAAAAAGAAAGCAATGAGAAACCCTGTTGAAGGCCTTCTCAGCATCTAAAGAGATCAGGGCCATAGGTATCTGGGAGTCCAGCATATAGTTTAGGATATGGTGAAGCTTTCTTAGTGCATCATGAGCCCCCTACCCGGCATAAACCCTACCTGTTCCTAACTAATTAAACTTGGAGAAACTTTCAAGATTCTATTAGCCAGGAACCTTGTCAGGATCTTGATATCCTGATTCATCAGTGCTATCGGTCTGTAGCTCTCTAAAAGCTCCTTTGGCTTATCTGGTTTTGGGATGAGGGTAATATATGCTTGGTAAAGTGGGGAATGAGATACCCCTGCTTCCATTATCCTATTAAACATATCTTTTATAGAGGAAGTACTGTTGAAATATGTGTTTCATAAAACTTGGCTGTAAGGACATCAGGCCCCGGAGTTTTACCATTCAGCAATGATTTGACCACCTCTAAGATTTCCCCCTCACTTATTGGAGCTGCCAGCCCTTATACCTGTGCTGAATCTAGAACAGGGAGAGGTATGTTTTCAAGAAATGCTTGTATTTCTTCCCCATTGTCAGTCACTCCCCCTTGATAAATCCCTTTATAGTAAGTTGCAAAGGCATCAGCCATTTCTTGGGGGTCAGTTATATCTTCCCCTTCCACTTTTATTAAGTTTACCATTCGTTCTGCCTCCCATTCTCTCGCTCTAGCCGCTAGAAGGAGTCCAGGCACATCCCCCTGCATTAAATACTTAGCTTGAATTTTCTCCAACCAAAAATCCACTTTGGCATAAATCAGTTCTGCCATCTCATCCCTCAGGTCCCTAAGTTCAGCATCTAATTCTGCAGATAAACTTTCTTAGGGTGCAAGAGAATCTATAGCCCCTAGGATAAACTCCTCTCAGGCTTGTCTGAGTTTGTTTCTTCTCGCTGCATATCTTTGAGCTACCCCCGAATAAGGACTTTACAGGCTGGCCAAGCTATTTGCTTATCCTGTAATGTTGGTAGTTGGACTTGAATGATCTCTTTAAGAGCATCCTCTAGCTTTCCTATAGTTTAGTATCAGTCAACAGAGATTCATCCAATCTCCATCTATATGGCTTGGGTGGAGAGGCTTTTAGCTCCCACGTCATCTGTACTGGGGAATGATCAGATAGGATTCTACTATAAGTAGCCATTTCCTTTATTCCCACTAAGGCTTCCTTATTAACCAGGAAAAAATCAATCCTGGAGTGCATTTTGTGGGCCCCTGAGAAAAAAGTCATGCTGTTCGATCCCTTAACGTGTATCCAAGCAGGGTCCACCAATGCCATAGCCTCTAAAAAATGACCCATGGCCTCCTGCACTCTGGAAGGAGGTTTCTTAGAGGGTGAATTCCCATCTTCCCAATTATTTAGGCATAGGTTCCAATCCCCTGTTAAAATGATTGGGTGTGCTGGCAACCCCACTACATCTGCCTCTAATGAAGAAAAAAAATCTGGGTTAGGGGGTGTTGGGCCATAAATGGAGGCGATTGACAAGTCTGAACCCAGGCTAGAACCTGAAAGAAAAATTCCCCTGTTGTCCCGTCTAGTTACCACTCTCTTTACCACAGATGGGCAAGCCTTCCCCACCAGAATAGCAACTCCACCCGCAGGAGTTGTGTTTCCCACTCCAAATACCTAACCCACCCAAGTTTTTTCAACAGATCCAGTTCCTCTGATAAAAGATGAGTCTCCTGTAAAGTCGCAAGCTGGGCCCCCATTCATTGGATATGTCTCAGAATCGCCAACCTTTTTCACCTACCCCTAAGGCCTTTAACATTTCAAGAGATAATTTTAACATTTAACATTGTATATATGTATGTGTATATATATATATATATATATATATATATTCCCCTGTTTATTACCTCACTAAGATCTGCCACTGTCTTGTTCCTAGCTAACAGACTCTCTCTCTTTTCTTTTCCACCCATCCCACTCACAAATCCCTGATCCTATGATTGCCCTCCTAGAAAAATAGCGATCCATGAATAAGCAAGTGCCTTAGTGTCCCCCTGGTCCCCACTCAGAGATCATATCAGAGATTAAAGATAATCCCATCCTTCCCGTATCACCCTACAATGCCCCATAATCTAGCTTCTCCAGAGCACCAAGTGTCCCCCTCTCTCTCCTTCTCATAGCCCCTTTATCCAAAATCCCTCCCGTTTTTATTTTTTTTTGAAATGCTTCGAATGTCTGTTCCCTATCGAAGTCCCCTCGTATAACGCCAAAAGAAGAAAGGAAAAAACAGCAGACTCAGGAAGATTTCACCACATTCCATCTTTCTCCTCCATAGCAGTAAGAAAAAGGAAGGGAGTTAGAGCAATGACTGAAAAAAAATGTATAGTAATAGATGTAAAAAAAAATTGTTTATATTTCCCCTCTCTTTAAAAAAAAAAATAAGAATAAGATGTGAGGTGGGGGGGGGGATACATTCTTAGTGGTCTCACAAATTATAGATATTTTCAGGCAATCTTGCCTGATTATGTTTCAATGTGCACTAATAATTGATGGCTTTTTATTTTAGCATGCTGTTATAGTGCACTTCAAGTTCTTTATCCACTATTCTCCCATGGGCCTTCGTTGTTTCTTAAAATAACCACCTCCCCCTATAGTGCAATTTTCATTTTCCCTGTCTTGCAAGGGAAGCCCAGCTCTAGCCCTCCAATCCAATACTAAACCGAGAATCCTCTTCTCCGCTTCTCCCCCCCCCCCAAAAAAGACTGCCCACAGTACTAAGGCTGGCCTGATAAAAGGAAGCAGTAACTCAGCAAAGAAAATAGATAATGCTGCTCGCTATTCACCCCAGCTGTGTGAACATAAACCCTTAGCTTCTTTCCCCCAGGATCTGCCTTCCGCATTCGTTTCGGAGCTTACCAAATTTAAGAGCAGTGGGTTCTCAGTTATCCGGTACAACACCGAACCTGCTCTTTAAGCAAACACAGGCTGAATAAAGCACTCTGCCCACACCATTTAAAACAGGTCTTAGCCCCCACCCCCATCGTAAAATCGTTATAAATTGCTTAACCTAGGGCATGTCTGCCCTCTAGTGGCATTGCCTAGTAATCTGTTTGCTGCAACTCAAAATTGCACTGAAAATGAAAGTCACCCATCCAGGTTCGCAGCATCAACCCTACCCCAGTACCTCCCTGCAGCTTTCCATATCTCTTTTCTCCCACTTAATCCCCTGTGATGCCCCAAAACACAAATGTAGGCTACCTGCCTAATGTAATCAACAGATTGTTTAGTTTTAATAAACCATAAACCAGTTCAGTCCACACAAAGCACTTCAACCTTTCTTTTCTCACATCCAGACTAGGTTAGAACTCCCCATTGCTACAAGTAGGCCAGTCAGGTTGGTGGCTTGAATAATGATGGAAGCTCAAACCTCAAGCCCTCCAAAGCATCACACGCTGTTAAGTATTTTTTATCTCCAGCTTGGAGTTTAACTGTTAGGGGCACTGGATACTGCATCAAAAACTTGATCCCAGCTAGGTATAATTTAGTTTTGATGTCTGAGTACTCTTTCTGGCAATCTCGAACAGATGGGGTTTGATCCTGGAACAACCACAGAGATGCCCAGTTCCATTGCAGATTTTTTGATTGCTTAGCTTTACTGAGAACAAAGGCTTTTTCTTTATAATTAAGAAATCTCATTATTAATACCCACAGGCAAGCTCCTGGGGGTCCCTAAGTGCATGGTGCGCTCTTTCTAAATTATATGCGTCCCCATATGGAGTCGGGCCTAGTAATTTCAGAAGCAGATCCTGAAGAAAGGTTACACAGTCCGCCCCCTCCATTCCTTCAGGAAGCCCGACCATAATTAAGTTATTTCTCCTACTACATGATTCCTGATCTTTGATGCAGTCTTCCAACTTTTTAACTTGTTTGCATAAAACAACAACTTCTTGCTCTGTTGTCGTGGTTTTCTTTTCCTGCGATGAGACCCTGACCTCTAGATCTCCCATCCTCCTTGCTAGAGCATTTAACATTGGCTTTACCGTTGAAAAATCCGCCACCAAACCCTGTAGCATTTGCTTAATTTCCAGGATGTCATCCGCATTTGCTTTCTCTCCCCCTTCCACTCTCTCTCTTCATCATCTTGATCCTCAGGAACAGGCGAAAGGGGTTTCTGGCACTTCACTGCCAGAACCCAAGCTGACAAAGGCTTTGGATTTCCACACTCCATCTCGGCCATGCAATTGGGCCTTTACAGCTCACCACAAAGACTAGGTAGAAGATTCAATCTGCACCTTTCAGCTCAGTTGGAAGGCAGAGAGACTTAGTAAACTTTTCTTAATGATTAGATTACCAAATTGAGCCCCAAAAATATTTTAAAAGTAGAATAAATTGACGAGGGCCCAGCAGCAACACTCAGGACATCCTCTCTCCCCTAGCTCATCACGTGATCTCATTCATTTTTCTAATCAGTTGTTATGCTATTAAGTTTTTTCCTTTTGGCTGGGAACTTTGTATGTATCAGTAGTAGTCATACAGGCACTCTTCCTCTGGGAGTTGATGCAGCATAAAGTCCTTACATGACTGGCTATTTGTCTCATGTTAGTTTCCAGCGGGTCAGAAGATTCATTTTCATTCATGAATTAGGGATGCATTCTGGATCAGTTCTTATCCTGTGTTATGTTTTCTGCTACAGTTCCAAAGGAAAGGTAGCTTCACATGAGCCTCTGAAATGCTGAACATCCCTGAAGTGCATTCTTCAGTGCACTGTCTATTCAAGAGAACCTAAGAAACTCAAACCATCAGTTGGGTGGGGTACAAGGTAAGCAGTCTACAGTTACATACTAAAGAAAGTTCAGAAACACACGATGATAATGATGATACCTGTCCTGTACCTATTTTCTAAAAAAAATAACAAAAACATGTTGAAGTGATAGAGCAATCTGGTTTGTAAAATGGCCAGTAAAGCATGGAGTACATCATACATTTCTATATTCTGCATGACATCTGTATGCCCCAAAGGAAGTGTTCCAGACCAAAAATCTCAAGTCATCCATATGAAACTGCTTAGTGAACGGGCACAACATTGTCCTAAATAAATCATATTTAATGTGTATGAATCAGTGCATCTTGATCGTGTTCCTGTTTTTCCTGTGTCAGAGCACAATTCCTCGTACTTGGATAAGCACTGAGATATTTTTGAGGATTGTCAAACTGAATAAATCAATGGGAATCTACAAGCTGTGCTTTAACTTGGTGTCAGATGCAGTACCTGTTGAAAAATAAAAGGTCTGCAGAATAAGTGCTTAGCAGCATTAACCTTTCCTGCGTTGCTTTTGGTTTGACATTGTTTAATTTAACACTTCAGTGAACTACCCAATAGTGACATAGCCTTATGCGCATTGGGGCAATGTGAGAGCTCATACAGATTTTCACTTAATACAACAAATGAAGACATTTAATATAAACTGCAGTGTATTCTTTCTGAGAGAATCCCCAAATGTTGATATCAGTGTTTTACACATCACTAAACCTTTCAATCAATTTTTTTGTCCAAACATAATAATAAAGGATTGGTTTCTAAGCTGTATCATCTACCATTCTTTTTGTTACACTGATGCTGTATTTGCCATTGTCTTGTTCAGACAGAAATTAATGGATACCTCTAAGGCAAAGAACATTGTTAAATTTAGCCTTAAATTCCTACCAAATTCAATTATTTACTTAGGGGCAATCCACTGCTATAATTCAGTATGTTCATTATTTCCTGAGTCAGCCACAGGGCACAGAAAAAAACTGTCTTTCTCTTGCTATAGGGGGACAATGTATTAACATGCAGCATACTTCAGTGTTTAAATTCTTAATATTACTTTTGCTCTAACACAATTCTCATGGTAGAAAGGCAGATGACATTATTTGTATAAACTCTGATCACATAAAGTACATTTTGAGTACTACAGAACTGTGAAATGGTATTGAGCTGAAAAAACAGTGTTGTGAATGAGTCACAGCAGGATAATAATCCAGGGGTCGATTTACAATAAGTGACTTTTTTATGTGTATTTGCTCCACAGTTTTTGAACGTTTCTATCAATTTCAATGTCATATATAGTTTTTACTTTCTTCAGATATATTTTCTGAACTCTAAACTTGCCCATGAATCTTTATTATTTAATTCAATACAGCGGTTCTAGACTCTACCTGCTACTGAACATTAAAACTAAGGATTTAGGGGTAATTAAAAAGGAAACTGGACACTATAGATCCGAGTTTTGCAAATATGACAATGGACATATTTTAATTTGGCTATTGATTTCAAGGCAATTTTATCACAGCTAGCTTTGCAGTCTTGTTGCATGACTTGAGTTTGTGCTAGACATTAGGCTGTTTTGTTGTTCAATATTTCCCTCACTGCAGTTCACATGTTTGCGAGCTAATTCTAGGCATTTGGGAAATGCCAGGTGCAAAAAGGTGAATCATTGATTTGGTATCAATGAACTAAAGAGCTTGTACACCCAGAAATAACAAACTGAACATAGCATTATTGGCCCAATGCCTGATCCTGAATGCAAAGGCTTGCAAGCTAGCAAGTGCAATCACAAACAGAAACAGAAACACCGAAACACGGCATGGTTAAGACAGAAAAAGGTCCAAGGTCCATCAAGTCTGTCCTGATGTCTACCTAGTGTGGCCATGCCTCAGAAATAAAATGCACAGACTTTTGCACAGCATATTCACAGTGTGCAGAACAGACGACTATAGCATATGGTTCATTGTTTTAGTGTATGGAAATCCATACACTTGCAGATGTCATTGAACAGTGTTGAACCAGTCCATTCACAGTGAAGAAAGTTCAGGAGGAATTTAGAAAGCTGAAGGTGGATAGAGCCAAGGGGCCAGATGACATACACCTGAGGCTATTACAGAAGCTATGGAGGGAACTAGCAGCTCCTCTGGCCAACCTGTTCACAGAGTCACTCAACACAGGCATGGTTCCAGATGACTGGAGGAGGGTACATGTAATCCCACTGCACAAAAGTGGCAGTAGGTGGAAGCAGGGAACTACAGGCCAGTCAGCCTCATATCAGTGGTGTGGAAGATCATGGAGACACTGCTGAAAGAAAAAACAGTCGCACATCTGGAATCCAATGGTGCCCAGGATCTGAGGCAGCATGGCTTCACATCAGGATGGTGTTGTCAAATGAATCTGATAGCTTTTCATGATTGGGTGATTAGGAAAGTGAATCAGGGAAGGGCCTTAGACATCACCTATCTGGATTTCTGTAAAGCTTTTGATACTGTCCCCCACAGAAGGCTGGTTAACAAGATGAGTAGTCTGGTCATGGGGCATTAGGTGATACAGTGGGTTAGTTACCGGCTGACAGACAGAAGGCAGAGGGTGGTGGTAAATGGGATCCAATCTGGGGAAAGAGGCCTGACCATCAGAGTGCCACAGGATCAATACTGGGACAAGTCCTGTTCAATGTCTTCATTAGTGACATTGCAGAGAGTCTGGAAGAAAAGGTCTGCCTATTTGCAGATGACACCAAGATATGCAACAGGGTAGATACTCCAGAACAGGTGCAGATAATGAAGAGGGACCTGGAGAGGCTTGAAAGATGGTTGGAGGTGTGGCAACTGAGGTTCCATGCAAAAAAGTGCAAGATAAAGCACCTTGGTAGGGAGAACCCTGGGGAGACCTACAGGATGGGAGGAGGTGCTGACCATCACCAAAGAGGCGAAGGACCTAGGGGTTATCATATCTGATGACCTGAAGGTATCAAAGCAGTGTGCAAAGGCTGCAGGGAGGGGCAGTGGCATGCTGGGGTGCATAGGCAATGGTATTACTAGTAGGAAGTGGTGATGCCATTGTATAAAACACTAGTAAGGCCTCACTTGGAGTACTGTGTGCAGTACTGGAGACCACACATGTGTCAAGACATAAACATGGTGGAGGCTGTCCAGAGAAAGGTGACAAAGATGGTGCATGGTTTACACCACAAAACCTATGAGGCGAGTTAAAGAGACCTCAATAAGTACTCCCTGGAGAAGAGGAGAGAAAGGGGCGACTTGATAGAAACTTTTAAGTACCTCAAGGGCATAAAGATGTTGCAGTTGGGAGATCTTTTTGAATGTAGAAAAGATACCAGAATGAGGGGGTATGATTTGAAATTGGAGGGGGGGAGATTAAGTGGTAATGTGAGGAAATTTTTCTACACAGAGAGAGTGGTGAACGCTTGGAATAGTCTGCCACAAGAGGTGGTAGGGGCAAGCACAGTGGAGGGGTTGAAACATGCC
This sequence comes from Neoceratodus forsteri, assembly GCA_016271365.2. NCBI lineage: Eukaryota > Metazoa > Chordata > Ceratodontiformes > Ceratodontidae > Neoceratodus > Neoceratodus forsteri. The sequence goes on from CM057449.1 coordinate 1,645,633,630, forward strand.
TGGGACAAGTATATGGAAACTTTGGGAGGGAAGAGAGTGATGAAAAGCCATTAACCACCTAGGGTGAGTAGATGCATACATGCATAGGGCCTATGGGCAGACTGGATGGGCCTAGTGGTCCTTATGTGCCGAAAATTTCTATGTTTCTAACTTGTACCACAGTAGTAATGCTAGAAAAGATTGTAGCCAATCAAATCAATTTTTGTTTAGATACTTATAATGTGCATTGTCCCCAATGGCATGGATTCTGCAGGAGTCATGGAGGAGGTACTGCCTTGCTCAGGTTCACAGACACCGTCCTGAGGGGTTTTGAAAATTGTTTTATGACCGGGGCGGTGTTTGTGGACATGACCAATGCATTTGACCTTATTAAACATGACTTAGCATGTTCTAAGTTAGGTGCTGTTGGTTTCTCTGATGTTGTTGCTGCCTGAGTTAGGGATTACTTGGTGGATCACTTAGTTGTTATATTGGATCTATAGAGTCACATGTTTCTTCAGTAGGATGTGGGGAACCCCAGTGGTCCATTCTGGGACCCTTATTGTTTTCTTTATTCATTAATCAATTGATCCTGTTACATAACACTTGTGACTCAGTTCTATATGCTGATGATTTAATTCTTTTTTCTCAATCTAACTTATTGCCTGAGTTGTCATTTGCTCTTAAACAAGATTTTAGGGATGATTGTGTCTGGTTTTCAAATAATTCAGTGGTTTTGAATTCTAAAATAACAAAGACTATGTTATTTGGTATGTCCTTAATGCTAAAGCAGAATCCCAGTTTATTGTTGCAAGATCAAGTGGGTGCTGAGATTCAGCAAGTAGAACCGTTCAAATATTTGGGTGTTCTTCTTGATCCCAGGCTAACCTTTTCATTGCAGGTTAGATCCGTTAGTAGTACGATCAATCAGAAACTGGGCTTTCTTTATAAATTTAAAGCTTATTTTTCAGCATAAACAAGAAAATCCATTGCTGTGGACTCCCGCTTCCACACATTGATTACACATTCTTTCTTTATTTTAATTTGGGTTGTAAGGAGTTTAATATTCTGTCTATTGTGTATAATAACATCTGTTGTTTAGTTTTGTCCGCCCCTATTTGCACATACCATTGTTATCTCTATTGTCAATTAAGCTGGATGTCCCCAAGATCTAGAATTGAGTAGTTTTTTTGGTTGTTTTATTTTTAAATCAATTTTTTCTCCCACTTGGTTTCCTTTAACTGATTTGATTTCTGTTCCCTTAGTTTCATCTGAACTTAGATCTGCCAATGGCATGTTGATCAATACAATTCCAAATAATTTTTCTTACCTTAAGAAGGACATCAGCATGCTGGAGGGGGTACAGAGGAGAACAACCAAGATGATTGAGGGGTTACAGGATAGGTCCTATGAGGAGAGGCTTGGAGCCCTGGGGATGTACTCCCTGGAAGAGAGGAGGCAGAGTGGTGCTATGATAGAGACCTTCAACTACATGAAGGGAATTAACAGAGTGAAAGGGAGGGTCTCTTTTTAATGAGTGACAATAGCACCACTAGGGGGCACAGTCTAAAACTCATGGGGGGGGAGATTCAGAAGGAACGTAAGGAAGCATTTCTATACAGAGAGAGTGGTGTCCACCTGGAATAAGCTGCCAGAGGAGATAGTATCAGCAAGGATGGTGGGAGAATTCAAGAGAAGCTGGGATAAGCACAGAGGGAACAATTGGGAGCAAGGAAAGGGAGAAGGGGGGGACAGTTGGGAGGCAGGGTCTATGGCATAAATTGTGAGTCCAGCCCCTTCATCCCTTACAGAGCAGATGTGATAGACCAAGCGGTCTGCTTCTACTGGCTCTTTTCATATTTTCTTATGTTCATATACGTATAGGCCTTCCTCATGTTCTTTATTTTTTATTGCAGCTCCTTCATATTGGAACACTTTACCTGTGCCACTTTGTTCAGCAACTTCTCTTTTATGTATTAAGTTTATTTTTAAGCAGTTTTTATGGAAAATACAGTTTTTAAATATATTATTTAATTAATTTGTTGAGTTTTGAAGTTGTTCATACATTGTAAGTTGTGTATTGTTCATAGTCTCTGGGTCAGACCTTTAAAAGGGCCTTTGGTCCAGTGCCCCTACCTGGTAAATAAATAAATAAATAAAAAAGCTTCCCACAGAAGCTACTGTATAACACTGCTGTGGTACAACAGCAAAGAATCATAGGCTGGATTTGCAAAGCCCTATGACAGTGACAAGGTGCCTGCAGCAAACAGTTGTGCCTGAACTGTCATCTTGGGTCAAACGATGTGGCATTCCCGATTCAGAAATGCGGTGTGCATCTGAATCAGGAGCTGCTGCATCCTTGTGGTGCTGCACCACCCTTGTGGCCAAGATTAGGGTGCACTATGCTACAAGGGGGCTTGCACCACAGTAGGGCTACAGCATCCCCTTCCCCTGGGATGCAAGAAACCCCACTGTGGCCATAGTAAGGGGCTGGAGTTAGATCAAAGAAAAGGTGGTCTAAACCCCTTGCATCATTCCAGACACTGTGGAAACATGTGGTTAGGGGGCCCTAATGGCAGTTACAGGGTGGCATAGGGCACAGGGTGGCACAGTTGCAGTTAGGTAAAAGGTGGGCAACCATGACATTGCTGTTGCACCTGGGGGTGCCGATCATGACACCATATTGGCACAGACATACAATGGGGACTTGGGGGTATAGCAACACACAGCGTCAGTGGCCCACATTGTCTTGGCCCTGGGGACTGTAGCCTGGCCCATGCCAGCATGGGGTCATGGTGCTGTGTGTCATTATACCCTCCATTCTCCATTGCGTGTTCATGCCAATATGGTGCCATGATCGGCACCCCCACCAGGTGTAACAGCAATGTCACGGTTGCCCACCACTTCCACAACCACAATCGTGCTAACTCATGCCCAATGCCACTCCGTACCCCACTTGCTAGCCATGTGTGTGCCCTCTTTGGTTGCACTAAGGGGGGGGCTAGAACCCTGAGGCATTACCCACAGGTGCGTCACTGTCTTTGGCATATGCCCACAGGTTCGGTACATCCCAGAGTTCTGGCGCAGGGACCCTGTTGTACCTGAATATGGTGGAGGGTGGCTGACACAGCTGGGATGTGGTGAAGCCCCTATATTGCTGCAACTTGCAGCAATCGGGCAAAGCTTTGAAAATCCAGCCCCATGTGTTCAGTAAAATAACTCATACTTACCTACACTTCTGAGTCTTCACAACAAAGATACCAGCAAGACTGAAAACACTCTAACTGAACTGTTTGCTAAAAGATTAACTACTAGAATTGTTGTCAGGTCATATCGCTATTACTTATATCACATTAGATGTGTTTAATCTTATACTGCTGTTTTCTGAGGGGTTTTTGACAACAGTCCATTGCAGAGTAAGGAAGAATTCTTTCTTTTTTATAATTCAAATTTTATTGATTTCTCAGTACATCAAAACAGAGATTAGGAGGAATTCCTGGCCAGAGCCAGAACCAGTCCCTTGAATACACAACTCTAAAACATTCTGCTATTTACTGCTGCATTTTGTAAAAGGTACCCAACTGTAGGTTACTGGAACTCTGTAATAGGGAACATATACAGATGGCAACTTGTACAGTAAATTCAAGCAAAATTAACAATATCAACTTGAATGACTCACTTTAACTGGAGTGATGTGCTGTCTCCTTCTGATGACAGTCTTGAGTGTTGTTTGAATGCTATACTCTATAGCTCTTTCATCACTTAGCTCTGTGATGTATCTGCCAGTTCCACCCTTGCTTCTACAGGTTGCCTATGATAGTCTGTAGGTAGTAGGGGCTGTTGGGGGAGGGGGGTGCTTGCTCCCAGGGAGGGAGATCCATACCATTTCCAGGAGTAAGATGGTCAGGTAGGAGCAACTTGAGAAAATGGTGCAGATGTCAGAAGCCAGGCCGTGAAATCTTCCAACTTGCCTCTTGTGACAAACTGAACCCATTTATAACTGTCTGTCTACACCAGCTTATACAGCCAATCTACAGTGTTGGGGAGGACTTTTCTCTCCAGTCTTTTAGCAGAACCCTTTTGGCCATGATCAGTGCTCTGGTTAGCCATCTCCAGGAGTGAGCCAGGATCCTGGCTAGTCCGATTGGTGCAGAATCCACCACCAACATCACAAAAGAGGGTGAAAACAATACGTAGGAGGGCAGTAGGTTCTGGTAAAACCTCTGTACTTCTGTCCAGAATTTTGTTAGCATTAGGCAGGTCCAGATTTCAGTATATGCTTAATGGTCCCTGTTCTCAGGTTGCACCTCTAGCAGCAGTTTGTGGGTGTCAGTCCTGAGGCACAGAGTTTTTGCAGCATTCAGTGCCACCTGTTCAGTATCTTAACTTATGAGATGTGGTTTTTGGAATTTTTAACTCCAGTGGTAACCATGCACCAGTACTTCTTCCAACACTGGGGGGGGAATTTACAACCCAGTTCCATCCTCCACTTTCAACCTCTTTGGCTGTGGGGTTAGGTACTAAAGAGAGGTGCTCCATATATACAGTGTCTGGCTGCTTCCAGGGTTTTTCATCCTCAACCGCAGGAGCACATCAATTGTGTCTGGGCCTGGAACACACACAACTTGCTAAATATATGTTGGTCAATACCAGCAGGAACATCTGCCAAAACTAGAAACATAGTGGATTCCCTGCAGGGGGAGGGCCTTAAACAACTGGTACAACAACACAAAAGAGACAGGGCTATCCTAGATCTACTGCTGACTTCAGGGGAAAGGATCACAGATCTCCAGGTAGAAGATCACCTGGGAGGCAAGTGACCATCACATGGTATGGTTTAATTTGACCACTAGAACTAAATCATCCCATTCCAAGGCAAAAATATTGGACCATAGAGGAGCTGACTTTGATAAGATGGCCAACAGAGTTAAGCTAGCCCTGGCAAAAAGAAATACAGGTGAGGAGGTACAGGCAAAGTGGGCAAGCATTAAGGATACAATACTTGAAGCAACATTCCATTGTGTTGCAGAGAAAAGGAAGTGCAAAAAATGAATGAAACCACTTTGTTTCTCAAAAACAGTAGCAGAAAAGGTCAGAGCCAAAAGGCTGGCCTTCAGTAAATATAAGGGAACACAATGGGATAAAGATAGGGAGGCATACCAAACTTCCCTAAGGGAAGCAGGGAAGGCAGTAAGGTAGGCAAAGTCCCAAACTGAGGAAACACTAGGACAAACAGTAAAAGAAGGTGACAAGACTTTGTATAGATACATTAGTGAAAGGAGAAAGTCCAGAGAGTGTGATGTTAAGATAAATGGGGAAAAAGGGGCATGTGAGGAGGAGGACCATGTAAAATCATCTTTCCTAAATAGATACTTCTGCTCAGTATTTACTGAAGAGAAGGTAGGGCAGGGCCCACAGCTCAGCACCATGGACACGGGGGGGGTGAGGTGTGCGCTAGTCCATTCACAAAAGAAAGGGTCCTAGAAGTGCTTGATTATCTCAGGGTGGACAAGGCAATGGGAGCTGATGGCATAAGTCCCAGGGTACTAAAGGAGCTAAGAGTAGAACTAGCAGAGCCATTATCAGAACTGTTTAGTGAGTCTCTGAGCACAAGAGAGGTTCCAGAAGACTGGAGAAGGACTCATGTGATCCCACTCCACAAGAGTGGTAGCAGGGAGGAGTCAGGGCACTATAGACCTGTCAGTCTTACCTCAGTAGTAGGCATGATTATGGAGGCACTCCTTAAGGAAAGGATAGTGCAACACCTGGAATCCATAGGAGTACAGGATCCAAGACAGCATGGGTTTACAAAATGAAGGTCCTGTCAAACTGATCTCATAGATTTCTTTCACTGGGTGTCCAGAGTGGTGGACCAAGGGGGAGCAGTTGATGTCACCTACCTTGACTTCAGCAAAGCTTTCGATACTGTTCCACATAGAAGATTGATTAATAAGCTGGGTAGGCTTGGGGTGGGACAGAAGTTGTTCAGCTGGGTAGCAAACTGGATGAAGGGCAGAAAACAGAGAGTGGTGGTAAATGGCATACAGTCAGAAGAGATGCGAGTCACAAGTGGGGTACCTCAGGGATCAGTTCTGGGACCAGTCGTCTTCAATATTTTCATCAGTGACATTGCAGAGGAACCAGAGGGTAAGGTTTGTCTGTTTGCAGATGACACCAATATCTGCAACAGAGTAGATGATCCAGATGGGGTGAGCAGAATGAGAAGAGATCTGGATAAACTGGCAAAATTGTCGGAAGAGTAGCAACTGGGGTTTAATGCAAAGAAGAGCAAGATCATACATATAGGGAAGAGAAACCCTGAAGCCACCTATTGGCTGGGAGGGGAGTTGCTGGCAGTCACAAGGGAAGAAAGAGACTTGGGCATCATCACCACAGATTACCTGAAATCATCGAAGCAGACCACTAAAGCAGTATGTAATTCTAGGGGGATGTTGGGGTACATTAGTATGGGTATCACAAGTTGTAAGAGGAAGGTAATAATCCTCTTTACAAGACACTGGTTAGGCTCCATCTGGAGTACTGAGTGCAGTACTGGAGGCCACACCTTCACAAGGACATTAACCAAACTGAGGCATTCCAGGGAAGGGCAACCAAAAAGGTGCAGGGATTGCAACAGAAAACATATGAGGACAGATTAATGGAGCTCAGTATGTATATCCTAGAGCAATGGAGTGACAGAGACAATATGATCGAAACATTCAGACACCTCAAGGGCATTAACAAGGTGAAAGAGTCTAACATGTTTCAATATAAGAAAACTAGCAGGACAAGAGGACACATCATGATATTAGAGGGAGGCTGATTAAGGGGTAATGTGAGGAAGTTCTTTTTCACAGAAAGGGTGGTGGACGCATGGAAAGGCCTATCTCAGGAAGTGATGGATATGAATACAGTGCAGGGCTTCAAACAGGCATGGGATAGGCATAAGGGAGCAATACAGATGAGTATGAATAGATAGGCCATTGACAGAGCAAAGGCAGATGGCACATTCATAAGGTAGAAAAAGAAATGGGCAGACTGGATGAGCCTTGAGGTCCATATCTGCCGTCAACTTCTATGTTTCTATGTTTCTATACTGCAGTCCTAGTATAGGAGCCAGGACATGCCTGAACTGCTGGTATCTCAAGTGCAGTTGGCTCAGTCAAGAGAATTCTGCTTTCAGTTGTCCAAATGACTTCAGCATGCCTATGGTGGGATCTATTATGTTTCCCAAACAACTGATGCCAGTATAATATCACTCTTGCCAGTAGAATTGCTTCCTTCAATGCACAATCTTTTAGTCTCCAAAATGGAGAAGTGGAGTGATTTTCTGGTGACCATTTAGACAATTTGATGCATTGCAAGCATGCCATGGCTCTCAGCTTTAGAATGTAATGCATTTTTTAAATGTAGAGGGAAAGTGCCAAACCAGACTACCATGTGCACCAAGTAAATTTGCTTTCCAATATATCCACTTAGAGTTGGTGCTCTATCAGGTACTGCGCTTTGCTTGCACCAACTGTAGTATTACATGTGCTTTATGTCATAGGGAAACATCTGGCATCTTAAGGCCTCTTTCAGGTAGTCCTGTATCAGTTTTTAGAAAAATATCCTTTTCAGGTCCTTACCCCACAGAAAAAGATCATCATTTTAGAATGGAAATTCTTTTTTTTTTTATTCCTTTTTTCCTGGGGGTTCTCCGTCTCCTATCCACCTAGTCACGGCCCCCGGAGCTCCCACCACCTGCCTGTTGCCGCCCCTCGGTCACCCAGCTTTCCCCGGAGGAGACAGAGGCCTTGACACTGGTGCCCCAATTCCAGTGCCGCTGAACCAGTAACCAGTTGGGATTGTGGCTGCAGGGTGAATCCAGTCTGAGGCTTCACCTAGACAGAGGACCTCCCCTCCTTCTTTTTCCCTTGGGTTTTTTCCTCCCGGAGGCGGGGACGTGCAATGACGCCAGCGTCCGCCCCGCCTCCTCCTCCCTGATACTAGCGCAGCAGCGTGAGAGCTCCCAGCCTCCGCCAGGAGTCCTCAGCGCTCTGGGTGCTGCCCCTACCCTCCTCCCAGAGAAGGAGAGCAGTCTGTAGGATGCTCGATCCCTCTCCTCCTGGCCAGCCCTCCGATGACTCGGGTCCAATCCCAAACCTGCCTATGTCGCAAGCAGAACCGCTGAGTCGACGGGCCGCCAGAATGTACCTTAATGGCCTAGAGTTTAGAATCAATTGCATATTATCAAAAATGTACTGGAGTTTGGGGTCTGTCATCATTTTGAAGATATGTGATCTTTCCCTGTGTCAGAAATGCAGCTGGCTCCTTATTATCCACTCTTTGTCCAGTTCCACCAGCAGTGCTGGTAGGTTAATCTTTTCCAGTTGCCTTAGGTCCCATGAGAAGTCAATATCCAGGAATTTCAGGTGGCCAGTGGCAGGAATGAGGCTCGGGGTAGTGGGGGATTGAACTAATGTTTGAGCTTGAGGACAGGAACCGGGGTTTGAAGACATCAAATTTATATGTGGACAGGTTGCTGTACTTGTATTTGGGAGAGTAGAGTTGGACTTGACTCTCCTGGGTTAGCAAGTGTTAGCATATTGTCATCCACATATGCTAAGGTTCATCCCTTCTAAGTTAATGCCATGTATTTCAAGGTGCACCCAGATTGACTTAAGCAAGGGCTGCACATCAAGATGAAGAGGAGAGGGAAATGGGGGCATCCATGACAGGCCCCCTGCCCAGAGGAAAAACAGGTGAGGACTGAGGAGAGGCCATTGATAATTACTAAGGATGATGCTCCCTGGTATAAGGTCCTGACCCAGCCAACGAATGTTGGACAAAATCCAAAGGCCCTCAGAGTTCAGGTGAGGTACCCCAACTCCACCTGGTTGAAGGCCTTCTCTGCATTAAGGGAGAGGAGTACCTTCATAGGATGGGGGTCAGAGGCATACCAGATTAGGTTGAGCTGAGGTCTGTTACTGTTTGTGCCTCTACACCATGTGATAATACCTAGCTGGTCTTAATCTATGAGGAATGATATTACTTCACACATCCTAGTTGCTACTAGCTTGGCAAAAGTCTTGAAATCTGCTGTGATAAGGTAGATGGGGCAGTAACTTCTGAAAATGTGTTGGTCCATACCAGGTTTGGGAATGAGTGAGATCTGGGCCATATACATGGAAAGTGGAAAAGATCCAGTACTGTAGGCTTCTGTTAGTGCATCTGCTATGGGGCATAGAAGTGCCTGTTTAGAAAGAAGGTAATTAATGAAAACAAACATATACAATACAAAATAATGTATGAGCATGTATACACAAAAGAACTGATGTTTTCTTCTCAAGGTGAGATGACATCATAGGGACCTCTTGCACTTCACTCTCAAGGTTCATGATGTCATGGTCATCTCATCCCTTGATGAAAATACAGCATTGTTGTGTATGGTTGTCCATATATTATTTTATTTGCATAGTTACTCAGATGGTGCACGAACTGCACTGTTCATGCTCCACAGGAAAGCTCAGCTATCCTGCCTTTAATCTTTACCATTGTAACTCTGCTCCAGGATAAATTATGAGGAACATTCAAAATTTATTTTCCTGGTATCTCTGTTTGTCTGGGACGGGTCAGTCATATAGGCCAACACTATGCTGGACTGATTAGTGAGTTGAACCTGGTGGTAATGTACCAACAAGGTATCTGCAGTCACAAATGTTGGTTATTTTGATTAAGTGTCATATACGTTTTCACAATAATGATGCCACAGATCACAGCTGGCTGGAGGCAGGCCATCTGGCATGTTCCAATGGTACTATGTTAAGTCTAGTAGCATAGAATGTTACCTACCAGTGTATCTTTTAGTGGTTGGATGAAGTGTCCTAGAATATGGAGTAACCATGTTCACAGTAAGAAGAATGAGGAGTGTTCGCTTGGCATACTTATGGAGGTGTCCGCAGGATTTCAAAAACAAAATTAAGTCAATAAGACTGTCATGGTACACGGTAGAAAATCACATTGCAGGAAATTCAAACATGCATAGACTCACAAAATACCACACAAGAGGAAAAGGACCAAAATCTTTTAGCTCCCCAAGTAAGTTGCCTTTTGTACAGAGCAAACAGAGTAAATAAGGTAACACTGAATAAAAATGGTGAACATTTTTATTATTTTATTTTGTTTTTATTGCATATTTATTATACATTTTTATTTCTTGTTACACTTTTATAGTATTCCAATTCAAATTGTAATTTGTAAAAGGATGCTGAAGAAACTGACAAAAAGCACTGATGTGTGTGGCTCTCAGTGAAGATGTGGGGTCAGTAAATGAATACATTCAACAATAGTTAGTGATCATAGGTGACTGAAGAACACAATAATAGGGTACAGGCCAAATGAAGAGCAGTGTTGCATGCAGAAAAAAATACACGGGTATAGACTGGTTGCATCAATAAGTCCAGTTGATTTTATGTGCTTTACCTGGTGGCTACTGAGTCAAAAGATCCATTTTCAGCCATGCTTAAAAATGGTAGGCAATAAACAATACATCACATTGTACATAAGAATGTGTACATACACAAAATTCAAACTTGGTTACATTGAAATGTAAAGCATTCAACAACACAACAACATTTGGGTACATTCAATAAATATGTGATCAGACTAATTTTAAAATGGACTGGAATAATATATGCTTCTACTGTATGTTATTAGGAAGACTGTTTAGGAGGAAAGGTCTAGATTAGGAAAAACTTCAGATGTAATCTTACAGCTCTTTTTTAAATCATGTTGACAGTGCTAACCTTGTTTACTGTAAAATGTTAGCCTACTTCAAGCTAGTAGATAAGGAAAAGGGATGCATTATTGACATATTCTCTGAGGGATATTTTAAAGGCAATGTTGATGACAGGTTGCTGAAGAATGTAATAATGATGTAGAGGCCCAATGAAATATGGTGCTGCATGCAGCAGCAATACATGGGTTGTGGAGAGGTTGAATGAACAAGTCCAGAAATAATTAATGATGACAGGTGGCTAAAGAAAACAATAATGGAACACAATCCTAGTCAAGTACAAAGAGAGTTACTGAAACTAGTTAGAATAACAGGGACGATCAGATGGATAAAAGCCCTTATCTGTCCTTATCCATCAACCGTACGGTATGTTTCCATGTACTGTATATTGTATGCACTGCATCAAGGTACATTACATGGCTTGTGGTCACATAGTGGTGTGACACTTTGTGGAGGGACAGTTTTGTAATTCATGGACTGGCAACTTAAACTGGACATGCAAAAGGGGACAGTGAGGAATAATACACAAGGAGTTAAATCGTAATTTACTTAGAAGTTGAAAGGAGTGTATTCACTGTAATAGTACTGCAATGGAGATGCTGTAGTGTCCCAGAAACTCTAACTTTAATCTAGGGTCCATAAAAGTCAAGCATGTTAAAACTGCCAGGGATTAAGAAATGAGCTGTAAAAGCGCTGGACTGGCTGTGCAGGTCCAGCATTATTGCCTGTTATGCTGCTGACCTGGGTTCAAAACTGTACTCAGGTCACTTGGGGGCCAGCTGAGGATGGGAATATCAAGCTTCAGAAGGACAGCTCTCCTTTCTCAGGAGGGGAAATGCTGCATCTGCTGATTGACTGCCACCTGCTGGAGACAAGGTGGTGGTACAGCAAGAGCACATATCAGGGAAGAGGGGTTAAAGCTGGATACCAGGCACTCATGCATACCACAGCATGCATGAGTGCAAATCATTGCATAACAGCACCCACTGGGAGAAAACCAGGAGCGGGAGGAAAAAGCCCTAGTCCACCATAGCACCAGCACATCTCACAGGCCCGTCACATGATCAACATGGCAGGTCAGCCACCACTATTGTGGTACAGAGTAAGTGGTGCATTGCTGTAAGTATATGAAAAGTTGTTAACGGAGAAGGGGAATGTGCAGTCAAGCAAGCTGACATGTGAGAAATATCTGAATGCAGAAAGAAAAAAGACAGAAACCAGTTGTAACTGGTTTCTTGAAGTCATGGCTATTGTGCTGAGGGAATCAGTTTCAGTAAGTTGTTAACTGGGAGGTCAGCCAGTGTGAGTTAGTGAGGCCAAATCTGAGTGAAGAGTTATTACTATGAGTGTCATCTTTCACATATGTGCTCTGGGGCCACTGCTGCTCAATAATTTTATCAATGATATGGAGGCTGAGGTCACAGCAGAATGCTTCAGTTCACACTTGTCAGGATGGTGGACTTTCTTTGAGAAGGGAATAAACTTCAGGAGGACCTGAACAAGCTGGACAGTTGACCAGACTCCTGGCGTGTCAGATTCATTATATCAAAATGCAGGGTACTAAAACTGGGGAGGAAAACAGAGATGTGGTATGCACACTATGTGAGGTTCCCCTTGCAGCACTGGAGGATGAAAGGTCCCTGGGGTCATAATAGACAAGGGGCTGAAGCATGACAAGCAGTGTACAGCCAGTCACGATGGCCATCAGAATTCTGCGGTTCATCAAAACAGGGGTGTCCAGCTGGGCAGGGGCAGCTATCCTGACACATTACAGAGCCCTTGTCATACCACATCTTGAATACTGTGTGCAGAACTGGGCTTCAGAATATAAAAAGACACTAAGAGGGGATCCAAGATGATAGCAGGGAGGCAGTAGTGTTAATGTATTGCTACAGACCCAGTTAAGAATGTCTTGCAAAGAAATGAAAAAAGATTTCAATAGCTACTAAGAGACAAATCAAACAAAAGAAAAACAGTCTTCTTCATCCAAAGCCAAACTCTTGGGAAAAAGACAAACAGTAAGATCCTGTACACACTTTTATGTGCGTTATAAAAACAATTGTGGCAGATAACATTTGGGAAGGTTATGAGATCCTTTAGATACTGCAACCCCGAACTGTAGAAAAGTCTAAATATTTGCACTGGATTTGCTAACCTTCCATAAGATGGCATTCTTGTTATTCCCCCAAGGTAGGGGTTGCATTGTGTGTGTGTGTGTGTGTGTGTGTGTGTGTGTGTGTGTGCGTGCGCGTGTGTGTGCATGTGCGCATGCATGTGTACATACATGCATGCGTGTGTGTGTGTGTGTGTGTGTGTGTGTGTGTGTGTAGTGCAGTGTAAGACACACTCTCTTCTCATTTCCTGGATGCTGAGCAATCATGATGGGGTTACAGCTTGAGAAAGCATGCAGAAAAAGGTTTCATTTCGGATATGAGAGTAAATGAGGCCTGTTACGTGAGATGGTTGGGTAGAGCAGTGGTAACCCCCCAAGAAAGCAGTGAGTGATGGTGACTTTCACCTGTTTGATTGCTCTGTCCCTCCTGACCAGGGCCTGGAAGCTTAAAAACAGATGCAAATGGTAGTGCAGAGCAGTGCCATTGTGCCACTGTGCTGGCATAGAGTAACAACAAGCATGGGAGCAGTAACTGCTGAGTATAACCCTCTCCACAGCACCACTACACATATCCACACACACACAGAGGGAATCAGTGTCAGTGGCTCGGTATGTAGCACACTCGCCTCTGGGCCTAGAAGATCAGAACGTCATGGGTTCTAGCCCCACACCAGGTACTTTGGGTAATACCCATAACTGACATGATGGTGCAGTATGAGGGTGAGGGTGAGGTGTCATCCTTTGGATGAGACATTAAACCAGGGTTCCTTAATCCCATCTCTGATCACTGTCCAGGTGGAAATGAAAGATCCCATGCCACTTACCAAAGAAGAGTAAGGAAGTTTTCCCCAGTGTCATGGTTGGTATTCCCCCATCAATAAAACCAGTCCTTGCAACCCCCCACCCCAGGATGCATCTGGAAAAAAGTTTTCATAGCTTAGTGTGCCTTTCCTGGGTAAAAATTACAAATACCATTGGCCTGAATGCCAGACAGATGCTGCCAGGTCATTTGGTGAACTTCAGACCATAGAATTGGCAGCAGAAATGTACACTACCCCAATGGCAATTGCTGAAATAAATCAGTGGAGTGAGTAGGATCTAAAACCACTACTTGGTAAGGGCTCTTGTGTCCTGCATGCTGGGGCTTTTTTCCCCTTCCTGGACAGTCTGGAAAAGAAGATGCATCATTTTATGGAGAAGAATTGCCAACTCAAAAGAGAATTTAAAGGAGTAAGAAATGGAATGTGCAGCTTTAAAAGAGACTGACAAAGTCAGCCAGTGGCATAGAGGACTGAGGCACTGGGTGCTTCACCTCCCACCGCACTGGTGACCTGGGTTCGGAAATGGACCTGGGTTGTTTCAGGGCCGGTACAGGGAGGGAGGATAAAGCATCCCAAGGACAGCTCCTCTCCCTTGGGGAGGGGGCTATGTGCATCCCACTCAGTGGCTGCCACCTGGAGGTTCTGAGTGGCAGTGCATCATGACACAAGGAAAGAGTCCCCACCTATTTGGTGCCAAGAGGCATCTCCATGGAGGTGGAACTCACACCATGTCATTGCATCCATCATGGACCCATGGGTGAAAATGGAGGAAACCCCCCCAACCACGGTTGGTTGAAGGCCTGTACCCCCCGCAGGCCCCACACTGGTGGCTGGGCATCCCTGAGATCCTGTAGCAGATGGCCATCCAAGGAGCATGTTAAGTCCCAGGAAAGCTGAGTGACGGGGCAGGGGGGACCTGTTCAAATGGGAGCCAGTTGGCAGCTGAGGCAGAGAAAATACTGATAGAAAAAAGAACAGACTAACAAACAGTTATCAAACAGATTCAGGAATTTTATCTTACTACTCTTCATAATCCCAAACATACTAACATTTGACTGAGGTTCAAACTGGAAATCTTTGCTAGAAACTGTATATTTTTCAGTTATAAACAACCTGGTTCCAGTCCCCTAACTGGACAGATGTAACGGGAATGCTGGATGGCCTTAACACATAGCATTAGTATTTCCTTTTTTATAGTAAAATGAGAGACTGCTGAGTGGTATCAGAAAATGTATTTGTGCCACCTGCAGAAATTTTACTTTGACTTTTTTACAACATGGGATCAGGATATAATCAAAAAACTGGTTGTATTTTTACTACTCACAAAGTTTGGGTAGCTTAGGCACCTCAAAGCTTTGATATTTTTTTGCACTTCAAAACTGCTTTTTTTTACAAATGATATAATCCACTGTCATAGAGGAATGTAGTTACCGAGACTTGTACCCTTATCATATCAGATTTCATATCATTGGATTTCCTATGATATTTCTTAATGTCCAAACTATGATATACCTGAGCTTCTATACCTAGCACCTCTGCTTTTAAACAGCCTGAAATATTATGCAACCTTTATTCTGTAATCAACTGCATACTGTTTTGAGAATCAACATATGGTAATGTATAATTGAATTTGGCACTATTTAACCAATGAACTGAGGCTCTCTATACTTGAACTAGAAAATACATAGGGCTCTATTCTCAAAGGTTGGTTCAGGACATACAGAGGCCCTGAGCCAATGGTGCAGCTGTCCCAGCACTTTGATGCATGGTGAATGCTATTCTCATAGGTCGTATGCCTTTGCAACACCACACCCTTTTTACTGTGGCTTGCTCCAAAGATTTGGCACAAGCACCCCAAAAAGGTCCACAAAGTTAGACCAGCAAAAGCTGGTCTAACTTGGTGCATGGAGTGCTCGGGTTTTGAGAATCCCGAATGCAGCCCTGGGAATGCCATAAGCCCCATGTGCCATGCGTTTGGCATGCCTGGGGCTTGTGGCAATATAACTCTTTTGAGAATAGAGCCCATAGTACAAAAAATGTTATTTGGCAGAAATTTTTATGCAAGAATATATTATACTGTGGTATGCCATTCCTTTTTCCTCTGATATTACCTTGACTGCACTGTTTAGTCAAAATTAAATGATCTCAGTTTATTGTGTGTTTTAGTTATGAATATTTACAAATGTAGTTAATTTTTTGTTGTGTATGTTATAACAGCTTTTATTCTGAATGATAAATAAAGAATTACAACTAATAAACAGTTCAGCAGTAAATTAAATGAAAATAAAAAACTCATTAAATGAATAATGTTTTGGCTACTGTATATTGTACACATATAATAGTTCAAATGCAGGAAAAAAACAGAAGCATTAAAAATTGATCCAATATATCAGAATCTAAGACTTGCTGGATTGCTGAGCAGACTTGATGCAATTATTTAAATATTTGCAAACCCCTCAACATTATATTTAGAATCTCTCAATTTTCAGCTGGAAATGTATTTGCAAGCCACGCTTTCAGAGTTTTCTTACGAGATGATCAAGCAAAAAAAAAATAATCAAATGCTATCAATAATAGTCCTCTGTGTTTAAATTTGGTAAATTCTGAACATAAAAATGAAAAATGGAAATAAGAAAAATTGTGCTAAAAATTATCTTTACCCTGGCATTTGAGACTGATCAAGATCATATGCATAGCTGGGGGAGGTGGGTACCCACCCTTACAGAAATAATTATATGAAATGTTTTCATGCTGCACACATAAAACTACCGAAGTGATATGTGTGCTGCAAGTATGATTTACATGTTAAATTGGAACCAATTGCATGCATATGGTTTGCATGCAGCAGGCAAGTGTGGAAACCATGATTTTTATGTTACATTGGGAAAGACTGCAGGCATGTGGCATGCATGCAGAAAGCAAGTGGCCACTGATAACTGCACACGAAAAAGTCAAGTGACTTGCTCAGAATCATACCATACACAGGTGGGGGGCTGATGAGATTCAAACCCAGGTCTTCACACCTTCAGGTCTCCTGACTTGTAGTTCAGTGCCTTTAACCACCAAGCCATACTGTTTGCACACATACAGCTCTCTTGTAGTTCAATATATACTGTATCTGATTACAACTGCAAGCATGCAGCATGCTTGTAGCCACTGTTATGCTTTTCAGTGTTCTTCTCTTATTCATCTCAGTTTCACAGTTGAACTGTAGCACACATACACATATCAATGGAAACACATGTGGTTTTCCCACCCCAATACACAAACCTACCCACAAAACCACTTAAAAGGGGTGTAATTCTGATTTCCTAAATAAATAAATTATTACTTATTTCTGGCCTGTACTCCTACTATTTTCTCTCCATAGTTTTGAATGCTTCCATGCAAACATATTTTAAGGTGCAAACACAAAAGTAACAATAACTCGACACACACCCACATGGCCAGTCCCCCCCATGCACACATTGTAGCAGGTATGGCCATGCTGCTACAGGCAACTCACCAAGTTGATATATATAAGTAAAAAGTCTCTTACTTGAGTATTAGAGAGCCAGAGGCAGGAGTCTTTAAGAGATGATGCCCATGTGTCAGAGTGCTGGGGCATACCCCCTTGACATGAATGGAGTTATTTTTATTACTATTTTATACATTATGATGGTGAGTTCTAGAATAATGAAGGCCACTCTTCTACTAACAAGGACCTTGTTAGTCAAGTGGAGGCATTCATTAATCTCCAACTTTGCATCAATAATGTATAAAGTAGCAATAAATAAATACCCATATTCATTTCAATGGTGCACACCCCGTAGTCTCCTTTACCCTTTGTCATAGTGTGCCTGAGCATGGGGATGTGGAGGTTAGCTTCACTGGGGGGGGACATAAGCCTGACTATAGTGGGGCTCCAATGGTCTGTGCATACCATACGGCTCAACTGTCTGTGAATGGTAGGGACAGCTCTAGAATTTCTGTAACATCTCTAAAAGGGACAACTTACTTGTGTTGACTGAAAAGAGATATGCAAATCAGGAAAAATTAAAATGTATAAGATTCATCTGTATATACCCTGGGGCAGTGCAGCAGATTTGGTCTTAAACCCAACCAGTGACTAACCAATTTTTTTTCTGGCTAAAGTTCTGCCCCGCCTCCAAAAAAGGAGCATTGTCCTGATTTTTTGCCCCGGCTCCATACCATTCAAAACCCATCCCCTATGGATCATGAAGTTGCCCAAAGGTGAAGAAACATGAAAAACACATCAGTATTTCAGTCCTTCCTCCTTCCCCAATCCCCTTGTACAACAATTATTTACTTTTTCCTGGCAGTATGGCCAGAACCTGCAGCCTGGCACAGTGTGCCACAAGCCCAGTTTTCAGTCAGCTCCCCCTCTCTCCTTCCACCAGAAGCTGGATGCTAGAACCAACCATCATAGGTCCCCTACGTGGTCCATGACCAAGTCAACTCTCCAACTGAATCCACGCAACCTGGTTTGCTTGCTTCTTGCTTGGTTGCTGCTGTGGCTACTGCTGTGGCTGCACTGCACTGATCAAGGCCTATGAAGGCCACCCACACCGCTGTCACCACTGCTGATAAGACTTGCTTGCTGCCATGGAGCTCTGTGCTGGTTTTTTTTTGCAAGACAAGCCTAGTAGAGTAAGTAGGTAGCCTAGTCTTGAGTTAGCTTCTAGCTCACCCTCTGCCTCTTCAGCCACCAGGGGAGACAGCGAATCACTAAGAGTAGACCAATAAAAATATGCTGCCACAACACTGCTATTGAGAATTCAGTACTCACCGACTCCTCCAAGCTGTAGTGTGCAGTCTGTCTACTCTGTGGTGGGAAAGACCGTGTCGCACTTGCAAGACTCATGCACTCTATCTTGGCTGGAGCTCATCCACATCACATGTGATTGTGATGCTGCTAATAGGTGGAGAGAGTGGACAACATAATAGAGACACATTCGAATCTAGAGAGTATCTGCTGCGTGAGCACACACAGGCCAGGTGGGCACTTATTGTGCAAAACATTAAATCAAAATTTAATGCCATTATTGCCACACCATAAGAACAACCTTGGCACAAATATGGAGGGGGGACTGCCCCCCTCTGCCCTACCTTAATGGCACCCCTGCTTAATGGTAGAAATTCATTCTCAGGTGCTAATGTAATGCTTTCCACTGTGTTCTGAGTTACTGCATCTCCATGCTTCATGATGTGTCCTGATCATCATGTGGGTTAGTGTCCCTCATTGTCCCTCATTTTGAGTGTCCATGTCCCTCATTTCAGTGACAAAATGTGAGGTATGGTGTATGCTTCCAACATCCTACTCAGCACAAAGAGTGCTAAGCATGGCCATAGTGTATATGCTCCATAGAGAATGACAAAGGGAAAGAAAGTGAGATGAAACAGTCATGGTGAAACACATTTATACTATTAAATATACATAAGGGATTTGCATGGTCCAAAACGGATAGGATAGGATTCACAACACAGAGGCCCCTCTTCATACATTTGGAATGGGGGATGCTGACTGGCTATATCCTAGGCATTTAATGCAGGAAGCAATCAATACTTTGCAAATTAATGACAATTAGAAAAAGAATCAAAATCCATTAAACAACTTGCAAAAAGATCAGAATTAATGAGTTTACCTAATTTTTATGAGAATTTAAATAACTCTAATTGCTAGCAGTCATATACGAAATAGAAACTGTGTTTTTTAGATGAGATTTGCACCAGCTTAGCTACTGCATACATGACAAGCATGCAACATGTGAATCTGATGTGATGTTTAAACGATGTTCACACCTGCTTACCTGCTGCTTAAATGTCAAGCTTGAGGCATGCAAACCTAATTTGGATTTTTTAGACCTGGTTTGCTTAGGATCACTTCATGTATGCGAACTGCATGCAAACATTTCACAAATGAAGCAGTGGTATGCATTCTGCATGTACATAGCACATCTATATTTCTGTAAGGGCAGAAACCCCTCCATGTGCTTCCAGTATATACTAATAAAAAAAAAATTTTGCACAGTAGGAATGAATAATGGGATTTCTTTGGTAGAAATCCCCTGCTCCCAAATCCTGGCTATGTCCATGGAAGACCAGCACATAAAGGGGCATTTTTTCATAAATGGAAATTTCACCCTTACAATGCAGCAATAGTAAATCAGACACACCAATAGCCAATCCAGCACACTATTTATATACCGAAAAAAGCTGATAGGAACATAGAAGCATAGAATGTGAGGGCAGATAAGGGCCACTGCGCCCACCCAGTCTGCTCATTTTTGTTAACTTAATTTTTTGCTGCAGACTCTACTTGATCTACTGCACAATCTCTTATCCCTATGATTTCCTTGTGCCTGTCCCAGGCATTTTTGAATCCCACCACTGTTTTGCCTCCACTACCCATGCTGGAAGGCTGCTCCAGGTATCCACTGCCCTTTCTGTGAAGAAGTACTTCCTCACATCCCTCCTGAATTTACCGCCTCCAGCTTCATATTATGCTCCATGGTTCTAGAGCACCTTTGTCTCTGACAAATGTCTCCTCCTGTACTTTATTTACCCCTGTGAGGTATTTAAAGGTCTCTATCATATCCCTCCTCTTTCTCCTCTCCTTTATGGAGTACATACTGTATTTAGCTCCTTCAGCCTCTGATCATAGAACTTTTGATGCAGACCCTGTACAAATTTGGTAGCCCTTCTCTGGACTTCCTCCATTTCATCTATGTCCTTCCTGAGACATGGTCTTCAGAAAAGGACTTAGTGCTCAAGATGGGGTCTTACCAGTGATCTATACAGGGGCAGTACCACCTCCCGTTTCCTGCTGGTGATACTCCATCCTTTGCACCCTACCATCCCACTGCTTTGTCACATTGCCTGGCCATCTTTAGGTCATCTAATATGATTATCCCTAGGTCTCTTTCCTGCTTGGTCTTTGTCAGCATCACTCTACCCATTGTGTACTCGGTTCCAGGGTTTGTATGGCCCAAGTGCATTATTTTTCTCCCTTTTTACATTAAAACCCAATTACCATACCCTTGACCACTCTTCCAGTCTTTTTACATCCTTGCCCATTCTTTCCACCCCCAGAGTGTCCACTCTATTGAAGATCTTGGTGTCATCTGCAAAGAATCAGACCTTCCTTTCCAGCTCCTCCGCTATGTAACTTATAAAGAAATTGAAGAGGACCAGTCCCTGCACTGATCCCTCCTTTCCTCAGAGTGAACTCTGTTTACTACTACCCTCTGTGTCCTATCGACTAACCAGTTTCTTACCCAGGTTACCACCAAATCCTCCCCCTAGTTACTCAACTTGCTTACCAGTCTGCTATGCGGAATGCTGTTGAAAGCATTGCTGAAGTCCAGGTAGGACATATCCACTACTCCTCCGTGATCCAATTCTTTGGTCACCCAATCAAAAAAATTGATCTGGCATGACCTTCCCTCTTTGAAACCATGTTGCACTGAGTTCTGTAGTCTGTTGGATACAAAATATTTTATAGTCCTTTCCTTTAGTAGTTTTTCCATTAACTCACCCACCACTGATGTCAGGCTGACAGGCCTAACCTAGTTTTCCTCTTAAACATTAAAGATCTAGGGAAAAAGGACTAAATGTACTTACTGCTTGTTCTGCTCTTATTTACACTAGACTGTTTCTTGTGGTATGCTGTTTGAACAGCAACAATCGCACAGTGAATTATATTACAGCGGCAATTCACTGTTGCCACTGTAATGTACCCATGGGACCCTGGCACTTCTTTTACTGGGTATTGCACCCTACCCCAGATCAACTCCAACCTGGAGTTGATAATCCTAAAGTAGGGGTGGTGCAGGGGGCAGACAGTTTACATGAGTGATTTATGCTGACTATAACTTGTGGTTGACATAAATCCATTGCTATAACGTCAATCGACAAACTATTTATCTGACCGGCATCATGGATCCATTTCTTGCTACCCCATTGTTGTATTTCACTTGTATAAATGTTCTAATGACCTATGCTATGTTTCGCTACTGTTACTGAAAACTCATGTACTATGTGCCATCTATATGGCCCTGGTCATGCCTGAAAATGGTCCCTGGAATCAGTGTACTTACCCGGTTATCAAATAAATAAATAAGGATAAATAAATAGTTATCTCCCTCTTCCTTGCTACTGCTTTTGAGAAGTGAAACTACATCTACCCTCCTTCAGTCCTCCAGGACCATGTTGGTCTCCAGTGATCTGTTCAACAGGTCTATCTGAGGTGCAGCTAGTACCTCTCTGAGCTACCTCAGCACCCCATATGGACCCATAACCTTATCCACCTTCAGGTTAGTTAGTGTCTTCTGGGCTCTCTCCGCAGGAAATGGGCTAGTGTCCTTTTTCTTTCCAGCAAAGTTCATTGAGCCATTGTGTGGTCCCTCCTTTTCCCTTCTACTGTAAACACTGAGCAGAAGTATTTGTTTTAGTTGTTTTCTTTTTCTTGATCCCCATCTGTACAGTCACCCTTCCCTCTTTAACCATACAATCCCTCCCTTTGTTTTCCTTTTTTTGCTAATATACCTAAACAATGTCTTGTCCCCTTTTAAAACTCCATGAGCTATTGATTTCTCAGTTTGTGCCTTTGCACTTCTTACTGCTTTGTTTGCCTCCCTCTGTTTTCCCTGATACACGTCTCTATCCTTCTCTATCTCTGGGTCTCCTTATATCTTCTGAATGCTGCTCTGTTAGCCATCACCTTTTCTGCCACCTCCTTTGAGAATCATAACGGTCTCCTCTTTCTTTCACATTGCTTATCTGCTTAACACAGAGGTTTCTTGCCGTCACTATTCCCTCTTTTAGTTTGGCCCACTTTTCTTCCATTCCTCCACCTGGTCATCTCCTTCTGTCGGGCCATTCCTGAGCCATTCACCCATCTTTGTAAAATCAGCCCTTCTGAAGTCCAGGATTCTCACCATTGTATGGTTGGATTCCGCATCTGTTCTTATAGTGAACCACATGGTACAAAGATCATTGGTCCCCAGATGGCTTCCCTCTGTGCATTTGCAACACTGTCCCTGTTAGTATACAGAGACTGCCTGCTTACTTTCTCTGATGTCTTCTATGTCAGTTCTCCAGTGTTATTTCAAATACTCATTCCACATAAAAACATTTGTGCAAACACAAACAATATAATACAGCAATATAAATCAGGTTCCATTACAAATTCTTATTTTGGCCCATTTCCAAATACATCACAATAATCTTTTCTCATTTTTATTTTTTAATCTAACCATTTCTATGCTGTCTGTGATGTGACACCTTATTTCAAAACTTTTTACAACAAATTGTTAATCACAGACTCGTTATTAATCTACAGTAATTGTAAATCTGTGAACCACTTAAACTCAATTAATGGCTTTTAAGAAATATAACCTATTCTTACTCTGCTTCACTTATAAAAAAATATAACTTAAAATCTTGTAATGAAAACTTATAACACAAAAATAATTAAAATCAAATACATAAATGTAACACTCAGTAGCCCTGCAGGTTCTAAGAACATGCATCTAGTTAGCTTCAGATATACACCTGGAAACAAGCCTCTGCTCAATGTGCTTTTCCCAGTTATCAGCTTTTAAATAAATCAATACTGCTGTCAAGGTGGGATGAGTTGTAAGCAGCAGCACATGTACTAAGATGCTGAACTTCAGTAGGTGGCTGTTTGAAGGAGATCCATAGAGGGAGAGGACCACCTATCCAGTTCTTCATATTCTCTATACAGAGGTAGAACATCTGACCTGCTAGTCAAGTGGAGGAGCCATTCCATGCATAATTCCCCATTTGGTAATGCTCACCCTACACATTACAAAGGTACTCATGAGTACTTGGCTGTGTTGTAATCCCAATAGACTGATAGAGCTGTGACTTAATGTTATGAGTAAGTTGCTCAGTAAGGAATCAAGTAGGTACTCCTGTATATACATTATCATTGCTAACACTTACATGCTGAAAATTCCAGATGTTCTTCTTGAGGTGAGTTTGGAATAGGGAGTAACTCTATTGCCTTTCTGTTCCCAGCCCAGAGATAGATAGAGGACCCAGGCTTAATGGAAGTAATACTGCCATTGTTTCTGCATTTATGGAGTGTGAATAGGTGGTTGATTGGCCATATTCAGAGCACCATTTAACTGAGGGTCTGGCTCCCATGGGAGGGTCTTCACAGATGCAGATTCCCACTTTTTGCCAGAGCTAATACTCAGTGTGTGTAATTTGAAGTAGCTGGTCAGATGAATGTATCTTGTTGAACAATGTGTAGCACTGAGTGTGTGCAAAAGTTCCATGCTGGGTCTTGATTCACCTGGAGAGGAGGTGGCAGTACTGGTGTTATTACATAAGGATTGTGTTTTTTACAATGTACCTGTTTGTTCAACATCCTCATGGTGTAGTTTTTTATTTCCAAAGTGTTTACCTTGAAAGACATACTGAGCCATGACAGCTTGTTTCCAGATGTGTTCTATGGGGGGAAGGGGGGTATGGAAGAGAGTACAAGAGGTGAAAAAAAATAAATAGTAATTAACAACATGAAAAAAATAATAGCCACACACAAGCAATGCAGTACATCAAAAAGAGCATAATCTTAAACATTGCAGGGCAACATAGTACAGCATGGTACATGCGGAAGATAAAATTGAGTTTGGATGGGCAATGGAAATTACCCCAACAGGCATAGCAGAGGGAGGGGGAGAGTTAAATGGCCAGGGTAATATAAGGGGAAGGAGATCAAACAGAGTAAGGGGCATAGACATGTGTCAGTGGGAGCAGAAAAGTCACAGGGAAGAGACTTACAGAAGAAGGGAGAAGAGGCAGAAAAGAATGACAGGGGAAGGATGGACCAGAATTTAGGAGAACAATAGGAGAAGACAGTTTGACCAACAGTAGCATTCCTAGATGGACTAGAAAGGGAATGGAAAACATTGCTGCAGAGAGAGTAGGAGTAAGGAGTAAGGAATAAGGAGAAGGAGAGGAGAGGACAGCAGGGAGGTAAAATAGGAGGGAAGGAAACCAAACCAGAGTCAGGATATGAAGGAGGCTCAGTGAGAAAGGCAAATCAAAAGCAGCCAAGCCCTCGATGACATAGGTGTCTGAAGAAACCCTATGACTCTGACATTAAGTGCCAGACAACATTTTTATTTTGCACAATGCAAGGTCTCTGGCAAACAACAGACAATTTGGAGCTCCTCAGTGGTCAGAAAGCTAGAAAAGTTACTAATCACATAACTTAACATCATTTATAGCATTGTGCTAGAAAAACATATAGAAAATAAATAAGCCCCAATAGACCTCCGTATTACTAAATTGCCAGTATGAGGTTTAGAAAATGTTAACAATAAGGAGGAGTGGGAAGCTACCTCTACAGAGTGCTCTGAATACTACCTGAAAGGATGACACCCAGAAACATGCAGTTTTGAGTGAAGAGATTAAAGCAGTTAAAAGTGAAACAAGGAAACCTGTAAATAGTAGCATTGTCATTGAGCTTGACAACACTTTTAAATTAAGACCATCATACTGGAATTAATAAAAAGAAAACAGAAAAACTTGAGGCAGAGATGAGTACCTTGAAGGGAAAAATTATAACTGGAAAATAAATCCACACTCATTAACCAGAGGCAGGTCACTAACAAGGTGAACATCAAGACAACATCAAAATGTTCAGCCTCTGAACAAGACGGTGATTCAGAAAACAACTTGCAGTAGCCAGCAACTCTGAAAGTGACAACAAGAAAAAACACAGAATGAAAATCTGTGGGGCAAAAGAGGCAGGAGGACAAGGAGGAGGAATGCAATGGAGGGGTCAGGAAAAGAGAAAGATTTTAAAATATTCAGCTTACACTTGGAACTTACACAAGCACTGCAGAAGGTACTTTCTAAGGATTATTTTTGTGCCTACTCCACAAGTGGATGGTTTTGGTATTTGGTATACAGGTGGATCTATTCAGGTTGTTCAGAAAACTGTATATTAAGGAGTATTTTAAATGGAGAACTCTGTAAGGATATATAGGATGGCTAGAGGAAAACCTGGAAGGGACTGGGTGATTTGTTCCCTGTGGAGGACGCTAACTCTCTACTGTTAATACAGGGCATCACGGAGATGAACACTGAAGTCCTGCCAGAGGTCAGTGAGTTGAAACTACTGCCACCTCCCTGAGTGATAACTTTCCTGAAATGGACACACACAGTCTATCAAACTTAAAAGTGCTGGAAGAACTTTTAAACAATATCATCTATGAAGCAGATAACTGGGATAACAGCATTAATGTTGAATTTCATGAATTTGCAAGCAGGAAAAAAAGTAATGTTAAAAAAAACTACGTTTTGTCCACTGAATTTAAATGCTAATAAAAGAGCTTTTGAAAATGTAGTGTTGAATGAGGTAAAAAATATTCTAGCTGACAAAAGCATATATAATAAAAACATGAATGCTGCGAAAAACTAAGCCCTCAAAGAGTAAATGAGTTTGCAGGATGTTGTTATAAAGCAATTGGATAAAGGGGGACATTTTGTGTTAATGAACAACAAGCAGTACAAAAGGTGTGTGAGCAGATTGCTGAATAGGGAAGGAGATTATAAGAAACTCTGTTGTGACCCCACATCAAAGTTCAAAGTGGAACTTTTGAGTCTTAGAAGAGGTAACAGAAAAAGGCTACACATCAGAAGAAGAATCTGAGTACAGTACATCTTGCCAGATAACTGTGTCATTCCTACTCTGTATGTAGTACCAAAGGTGCAGAAAAGTTTAGCAGGACCCCCCCCCCCAAGAAGCCAGTTGTCCTTGGGGTAGGATCCCGGACAGGTTGACAAAATTCATTGATTTTTTTTTTCTGAAAGAATATGTCAGTTGCCTGGGATCCTACCTCAGAGGTGTTATGGATTTCCTAAGGACTTTGAATGGTGCAATGAGACATATGGTTGGGAGAGGATGTTGAATCCTCAACTCCATCAATTTTGGACCTGCATTAAGAATAATCTAGGTCAGGATGGCACCCCCACTGACATTGAGATTGGGGGAGTAAATTGCATCAACCCCACCACTATCTCGAATGCTTTTAACAATATTTTACTGATCTCTTCCCTTATACTGGGGCTTGTACCATCACCTTGCCTAACCTGTCATCCTCCCATACTCGCATTGCTACATCACATCCATTTTTTTACTTAAAAAGAGCCAGGGTCTCAGAGGTGTGTAAACTCCTGAGGCAGATTCCTGTTTCTAAATCAGCCAGCTCAGATAGTATTGAGCCCCATCTCTTCAAACTCGCAACAAATGAACTGGCCTCCCCATTGCAAGAATCTTTAACCCATCCCTTTCCACTGGTATTGTTCCTAATCTCTGGAAAATGTCCCACATTGTACCTGTATTCAAAAGAGGTAATAATAAAAATATCAGTAATTACAGATTTATTGCCTTTCTACCAACTCTTAGTAAAGTCTTGAGAAAAAACTGTTGCTTTCCAACTTTCTGATTACCTGTCAACTTATGATCTACTCTCTCCCACTCAACATGGGTTCTGCTGGAATCACAGTACCACCACGGCCCTGCTTACTGTAACAAATAGCATATCTAATGCATTTGATAATGGGGAGCTTACCAGCACCATTTTCATTGATCTCACTAAGGCTGTTGATTTGGCAGCTCACACCCTGCTCCGTAGCAAATTTACATTCTCTGGAATATCTGATACTGCCCTGCCTGATATATCAACTGTACAGTGAAACTAAAACCACAAAGACAATTAAAGCAACAAAATCGTCAGGTCTCTGTAATGGTCATGCGGTACACTGACACAGCTTCTCTGGGCTGTGCCCCCTCCCCAAAACAACTCTGACCTGGAGTTGATTATTTTAAAGTTCAGGGGGTGTGGGGGCATAGTTCCTCCTATGGGGGATATGGGGGGAACAGTTCTCCACAAAAAAACATTGTTTTCCTGATGGCTGTTGCTGTAAAGGCGGTCAACAAGTTTCCTGTCGAACCGCTGTGGCAGAACCACCCTGCCTTGGTTCAAAAGTTATCTATCTATCTGATATGCAACAATGGGTCAGGTTTGATTCCCCCCTGTCTGATCCTGCACTGTCACAACTAGCACCTCTCAATGCTCTATACTTGAACCCCTACTTTTCTCCCTCTACATAAATTCTGTTCACCACTCCATCACATACAGTATACCTATCTTGTATGCAGTTGATTTGGTGTTCTTCTGTAGCACCCAGAACGTTGACATGATCAATAGAGATTTGTCAGCTGACTTGCAGATTGTCCAACAATGGTTCCATGAAAATATGCTTTTAATGAACACAACTAAATCCCAGGCCACACTATGCGGCTCTGCCCCTTGATTAAAGGATATCAAATCTTGTCTCATGGTGGGCTGCGAAAATGGTACATCCCTGGACACTGTCCCTTCCTTTAACTATCAGCTGTTATGCTTGACCCTTCCCTATATTTCTCACTCCATGTGGTGGCTTCCTGTATGGCAGTCAATGTCTGACTGGGGCTTGCCTACCAAGTCAGCCATAATCTCTCTCTAAATGCCTGTTTCACCATAACCCAGAGTATTCTACTCCCCCAAATATCTTACATTCTGCCGGTCATTTATGAAGCCTCAAACTCTACATTACAGTTGTAGTCCCCCAGTAGGGAAGAGACACTAAATAATGCCAGTCCAAATCACCCAACAATCAGTGCACACTACAAGTAAAAGGGCAGAGATGGCTTTGCAATGTCAATAAATTTAATATAGCCTAACAATAATTTAACAAAGTTTTGGACTGAAAAGTGCCGCAATATACAAAATGCAAAAAGAGTGTCTAGTACAATGAATTCAAGGCATACTGTATTCAGCTTGATAGGTTCAAAAAGGCAAAAGCAGACATACCAGAGTGGAGAGCTCTGTCAAGGCACCTACCCAGTGCTGATATAGTATCTATGGCAAAAATTACCCAAATAATATGATTCTTGCTATTGTATGTGTGTAAAGAATAAGCTAGTAGTTCCTGCCAGGGCTGTTATGCTGCAATGATAATAAGAGGATGTTCAGATATCAAATAATGGCCTGCTATTTGATATTCATGCTTGTAGACATTATGTGCCTTTGTGCACTTTCATGCCCCCCATGTTATCGTTTGCAGTAGGACCTGAATTCCAAAATCTGGAGAAAATATACAGCAAATGTTCAGGGTGATTACTGTTCCTTGGAGTCATGCTGTTTCAAACCCCTAGCAGGGGAGGAGGCTACATGAGGGGGTTCATCCAGGATCTTGGGGCAATGCATGAACTGCAGGTGCTGTGATTTCCTTGATGTGGTGGTCCCTCAAAACACCAACATGGTCTCCAGTTGCAGCTTAAAACAGTGAGGTCACAGCACAGGAAATAGGGTGTGTGGCAGTCTGGTAAGAAAGAAAGGAAACAGGCACACTTCCCTTCTAATAGTGCTGTCGGCAATATAGAAACCATGAAAGAAAAACATAAAAAAAGATGGTGCACACTCTGAGCACTAAAACTTTATTGCAGTACAAACAGTGCATAAGGACAGGGTGCAAACATACCCCTATGTAGTGCACCCATATGGGGAATCATCAGGGGGCAGTGTGTAAGTATGATTACCCACAGAAAAAGGACATACATACAAATATTCACGAAATACAGTACAATTCATGCATATCATGTGTGTTCAATCACAGCAGTGCCAAGATTTTAAAATGCACAGTGCTAAAAGCAAAACATACCCATCTAAAGTGCTATAATGTGTAAACATTTAAATATTAAAATGTAAGAGATAGACTTGGCAGTAATGATGCTAAAGCCCTCCTGGGATTAAGAGTTATCATAAGCTCTGCAGGTGAATTAAGCAATAAGGCATGACAAGGTGTGTGTTATCATGTAATAACGTCACTCCTGGGGTGGGTTGAAGCACGAGGCTAAGCTGAGTGCTTCCACCACCCAGTGACATTATTACATGATAACACACACCTTGGAGTGCCTTATTGCAATTATATAATGGCTCGATGTTATACAAAACAAAAATAAAAATTAAAATGTTTTTAGTTTATTTTTAGTGAGGCAGTATATCTTTGTTTCTGAAAAAAAAAAACTCAGGCTCCAAAAAATCAACACAGTGATGTTATTGTGTAACAGCATCACTGTCTCAGGCACACACTGACCAATCAGAGTCCAGGAAATTTTCTTGCCATTGTATAATATACAATAACTATTCTGCTCACCTAATACGCAAAATGAGTGGAGGGAGAAGGTGGGAAGGAGAAGGATCAATAAAACTGTCCAGTTGCTAAAAGCAGTTGCAAGGCCATATTGGAAAACCAATTTCAGTCAAATGTAAAAGTGACTTTTTTCAAATGGAAAATTGCTTAAAAAGAAAAAAAAAGGGAGGGGGATTCAAGCCCTCAGCAATCAAGAATGTCAAGTTAAGCTTAGGGAGGATCTTTTTGAAATCAGTCATTATAGCAGGGACCCAGTTGAACACAGTTGCAGTGACAATTAAACTACTGATTTGAAATCTAGCAAAATGATCTCAGGGCAAAAAGCCCAAAACTACTTGGCAACTTTTGAAAGTTTACAGTCTAAGATTGCAAAAATTAGAATGTGACTAGGTCATTGCTCGGACCACATAGACTCCTAGAAAGATTCTGAAAAACAAAAATGAGTGTGAGGTATATATGAACAAGTTAAGGCTATATTCCCACATTGTTTTTCGCGATATACTATGCTGTAGGCACCATACCTCCCAAGCCTCAGCTCCCACCACCCTGACCATCCCGAACTTTCCTGCTTGGTGGTCTGTCCCAGACTAGCCCCCTCTGGGTGGGGCCATTGATCAGCCCAGGGACCCATGGACGTACAGGTGGGACTCTGGTAGGAATCCCCCACCAGAGGAACCCCCTGGCTTACACCCCAGGGTGGGGCAAAGGGACCGGGGCACACCGGCAGACACGCATCGATTCTTGTGCCAGCAGGGTTAGGAACGGATGAGATGAGCGCAGAGCCTCATAGAGTGAGGTGGCCATGATTTTGAAGTATAGATCCTTGGGGGGGTGTGGATGTGTAATGACAGCCCACGTCTGCCTCACCCCCTCAGAAAATAGTGCTGGTATAATGGCCCCCAGCCTCTGCTAGAGGTCCCAGTGCAGGACACTCTCCTCCCCCTCAGAGAAGGAAAGCAGTCCCTAGGATGTTCAATACTTCTCCCACTGGCTGGCCCTCTAAAGTCCTGAGTCCATTCCCTATATTTCCACATTTAAAACACAGGTCTCAAGCATCATCAAAAGCAACTTATTTAAATTGTAGATTATTAATCTTCAACAGGGTTACACAAGTTTGATCATTAAAAGGGTTTACAATCAATGTCCTAATTTAAGTCATTTGGAGCCTGGCCCCCAAGATTCGAAATGAAGTTCTACAGTCAATATATTGCTTTTGATGAAATTTAAGGATAACCAGTCAATCAGGTATTACGACTAGGATAGATTTCTCTTACCATTCATGCTGATTCAGACACTGAAGAACAAAGAGGGTGTTTCTTTGAAGAAACTTCTGGGTCAGAGAGGAGGGAATTGGGGAACTTAGCTTTGTGGCTACGGAAGGGCATAATGCTGTTAATTTAGGGTCCATAAGAAATTTTGGAGGATATGAGGCAGGAGGGAAGTTGAAGTATAGTGGGGTATGTGGGGAACATATGAAAAATCTACATGGCATGGTGGGAGAAAGGTGGGTATCAATTACCCAGATGGTGGTTTTTCTTTGGTTTTTTTTTGTTTGTTAAGGGTTTGATTAGAAAACTTTAGCTGGTGAGGTTGATGTGAGGTTGTGGAACTTTGTGCCGATTTCACCAGCAAATTAAAAACCTGTAATATCTCATTACTTTTCACCATTGCAGTTTGAGAAATGCATCAGCATTACCCTGCTAGTTTGAACCTTTGTAATGAATATCATGCGGATGTAGATGCAGCCAAAATCGGTGACCATCTCTGCAACCTAACTGCTTCAAATGAAGGTACCATTGTATTGAGTCCTAGGATTTAAGAAGGGGGCTGTGGCCTGTAATTAGGATGAATATGTTGTTTGAAGATAACATTGTATTGAGTCCTAGGATTTAAGAAGGGGTCTGGACTCAGTAAGTAGGGTGAATTTACTGTTCAAAGGTACCATTGTATTGTGTCCTAGGATTTAAGAAGGGGGATGGACTCTGAAATTAGGGTGAATTTGCTACAATAAAGATATTCATGAAGTTCCAATAACCCCCCAAATTATTCCTAAAGCATTCTTTTATGGAACATGATTTCCTAAAATGGCCTGTCATGGGCTGGTAGTAGCATATCAAGGATGAGATTATGTGATTGGTGCTCCTGTGGGGAATTTCATCCAGGTTTGCATGGAGAAGTGTTCCAGGTAATCTTAGGCTTATGCTCTACTTACTGTATGATGGATTCAGGGCATACCTGGCTGCTAATTGATTATTGTTTACTAAAAGAATTGGATTTACAACCATTGAGTTACCGTAAAAGCTCCTTTATAAAGGATCCTCGTCATACAAAGGGAGGGGGAGACAAATACAAGTACAGTGGGAGACAGTAGCAGCAAGGAGGCATTGTCAAGTACAAAGCAAATTGGTACATAAAAGTATACCATATTACTGAGTATTGAATGTATAAGCATCACAAAATACATGTTGCATCACAGAATCCATGCTGAACGTGCATAGTACAGGAGGAAGCAGTCCCAAGGCAGAGTAGTTACAAGTGCTAGAGTCCATGTCAATACAATTTTAAGTACTCATCAAGAGCAGCTAGATACCATTGTCAATATTCTAGAGGGTATAGTTGAGGAGGACCAGTACAGCTGGAGGGGGGGGGGTAGGCTAGACTAGTAGGGTGAGGGGAAACAGCAATAGAAAGTATGCTAGACTAGTAGATAGAGGTGGTCTCAAGCCATAGAGCTGGTGGGGGCTCAGTAGGAGGGAGGGAGGGAGGAGGGAGGGTGGTGGAGAGGGAGGATAGATTATTTCTTTACTAAAATTTGGAATGCCAAAAAACCTTATAAGCTAAAGCTCACTTACAGAGGGTGCACATCAAAAGGGAGGGATAATAAGGGAAAAAATAGTAGCAGCCAGCTGTCAGTGGCATATCAAATAGCATATATAAATACGAATCATATCAGGGTATGTGTAGAGGTCCATCAAGTGCAGGGTTTAGACACATCTTGAATCCACTGAAGGCCTTGTCAGGGTATGTAGGTGGTAAGGGAGGGAAGTAGGCTAGGGGATAAAAGGAGGTGTCAGAAGTAGACCCTACAAGGGGAAGCAGGTGAGACACTAGAGAGGTCAGGGGAAAAGTGGGGGGTAGTGTGACCAGTGAAGGTTAGCTGGCCGGGGCACAGAATGCCATATGGGGTCCTGGTTGGAGTGGATTATCTGAGACAGAAGCAATGTTCAAGAGGGGAGATACAGTTCCTGAGCTCTGTTTTAAAGTGGCTAAGGTGCGCGATGCTCATAACAGAGTGGGGGAGCATGTTTAGCTAGGTAGGGGCCCAAACTGCTAAGGCTCACCTCCCTATGGCAGTTCTTCTGAACGGCACTGTTAAGGTGTGTTTCGTAACACTTCTAGTGGTGTGTTCTGCTGGGGCAGCCCAAAATAGAGCCTGTAAGGAGGGGGTTGCAAGCCCAAGAAGGGCCTTCTTTCCTTGGAGGCAGGCATGGAGCCTGATTTGATCCATGAGGGGAAGCCATTTGGTCCTAATGTAGAGTTTGCATGTATGCGTGAGGCAGTTGGCATTTAGGACAAGTCTACAATTATGCTTTGACTTCATACCGTTTTATAAAGTAAACTAAATTAAAAAAAAAGTCTACAAGCCTTGTAAAGTGTGTTGTGGACTCTGTACAGGTTGGTTTTAGTAGCTACGCCATACACCAAGATTCTGTAGTCCAGAATTGGTAGGATAGTCCCTCTGACCACCTGAAACCTGGCTTTTGGAGTGAGGCATGACTGGTGCCTGTATAGTGACCCACGTTTCCTATTGGTTGCAGTGGTGTTGCTGTGTAGCTGTACATCATTAGTGAGGGACTCATCAATAGTGATACCTAGGTATCAGAATGATGCCACGTGCTTAAGGGTGGAGTGAGGGGTATCAGTGATAATGAAGGGTGCAGTAGACCTTTTCCTCTGCTGACCAGCAAAGAGCATGGTCTTGGTCTTTTTACTGTTGAGAACAAGCAGGCTATCCTTGAACCAGTCCTGCAGGAGGTTAAAGTTGTGCTGTACGTTTTTAGTGAGTACTGCTTGACAGGAGTCCCAAGAGAATACAACCGTGTCATCAGCATATAGCAGGATCCTAGTGGTGGGGCATGCATCTGGTAAATTGTTCACAAAGAAACTGAACAGAAGTAGGCCCAGTATAGATTCTTGGGGGGCCCCCACTGTGATTTCATGTGTCTCAGAGATGTTTCCATTAATTTTCACCTGCTGTGTGCACCCAGTTAGATAATTAGTAAACCATTTGACTGTGTTGGGTGACAGTCCTAAACAACTTAACCTAAGTAACATCAACTGGTGATCAACAAGGTCAAAGGCCTTGGTTAAGTCTACAAAGATTGCCCCCACTAGTTGGCCTTTGTCAAGAGACTCATGCATGTAGTCCATGAAATCAATTAGGGCAGTATTGGTGTTGTCTATCTTGTGAAAAACATGCTACTGTGGGCATAGGAGGTCATATTTATGCAGATGGTCCATAAGTTGGTCGATTATGATTCTCTCAAGTGCTTTTAAGAGAGGGGACAGGATCAAGATGGGCCTATAATTGGATACTGTTGCTCAGTCTCCACCTTTCAGCACAGGGGTGACTAAAGTGGATTTCCATGTGGTGGGAAAAGTGGACAGCCGGAGGTACAAATTAAATAGTTTGGTTAGGGTGCAACTACCTCAGGTAAAACAAGGGAGAGTAATGTCATATCAATACCATTGCTTCCCATTCTGTTTTTGGATAGGACTCTGGTAAGGTATTTCCTTGTTTCGAGGGACACTTGCCTGAAGCACAAATTTGGACTTGGTTTGGCATTTGGGCTGTTTATGGCAGTGGAGGGCAAGTGGTCAGGGGATGGTATTCCATCAGTGTATTTATCCGGTCTTGTGTGAAAGACAGCAGTGTAGTCCGAAAATGCTGTATTGAAGATGTTGGCGATTTTAGCATCATCAAGCATGACTTTGTTATTATGGTGAAGCATGGAGAGAGGGCTCCTGTTACTGGTTCCAAGGAGGTTCTTAACTGTGGTCCATAATTTTTTCCCATCACCCCAACTCTGGGACTGCTGGTTCTTGTGGTAGGTCACCTTGGCCTGCTGATAGCCCAGGTGCACTTGTTTAGTGCCAGTTTGTAATTTTGGCTACCTAAATTAATTTGATACTGTTTCTCTGGCATGTTGTGAGAGGAGATCCCTTTGTTTCATCATGCTTAGGAGTTGTGGGGTGACCCAGTTCATGCTCCCACCTTTCACCATCTTCTTATGGTATGGAGCAAACTTATCAGCTGTCATACTGAAATGAGTGATGAAGAGTTGGAGGGCTGAGTAAATATGGGGCATGTGTCAAGGGTGCCCCAGTCTATGACTGCAAGGTAGGTTCTAAAACCAGTCATGGTGCTATCTCTGATAACACTGTTCCTCACCAATCTTAGAAGTGGTTTTGGTTGCTTGGCCGATTATTCACATTGGATTGGAGAATGGTGACTCAGGGTGCCCTGGAGAACCTTGACTTCTGATAGCCTTTCAGGGTGTGATGTTAACACCCAGTCAATTGGGGTGCTTGTTCCCATGTGCTAATTAGCCCTAGTGTTACTCTTGATCATTTGTGTTAGGAATAGACCAGAAATCAGTTCTCTGCGAGCAGCACTAGAGCTGGCAGCCCAATTAGAGTTGAAATCCTCCAGAATGATAATTTCTTTATTCTGGCTAACCTGGGTGTAGTACTTGGGGAAGGCTTCAAGCTCAGCCTGCTGTCACCTTGGAGGGATGTACACTGCCATGACATTAAGATTTGTTCTCCCTTTACCTAGGAAGAATTTTAGAGTTAGGCATTCACAGTCCTTACTGTCAGTGGCCAGTAGGACTCTGTGGCATTGTAGGTGGTTACGGGTGTAGATTATACATCATCCACCTCTTTTCCCATTTTGGTCTTGCCTATGCAGGTTGTATCCAGGGATGGAGACTACCAAGTTGGCTGTATGAGGGGTAATCCAGGTCTCAGTCAATGTGATGATATCAGGCTACATATGTGTCACCCAGGCCTCGAACTGTGCTAGCTTTACTAGTAGGATCCCGATGTTGATGGCTAGAATCTTTAGATAGACCTAAGTTTGGACATTGGGTGCTGAGGGCTGGGTGTGTGTCTGCAGAAGGCCGGGGTTAGGGTGAATATTTCCAGAGATCAAAAGTAGTATAGGATGCACTTCCTACATATTTCTGGGAAGTGAGGATTTCCATTTTGTCTCATTAGATTCGGTGAGTCACCTTTAGCTAGTGGAGAGCCAGGTGATAGGTGGGGGCCAGGGAAAAGACATAAGGCTGGAATAGATAGGCAACTGGGGTTTCCCAAATGGGAAGAGGTCCAGTTGTGATATTGCATTGTGTGAGAAGGAGTGAGGGGGCTCCAGTTAGTCTCCCACTGTGCAAGTTTTCCACACTGCACACTAGGGTTGCCTTGGTGGCAGTTGTGGGTAGTTTTGGTCAGGTGCAGTGCAAGTCTGTAATAATGGGCCCATCTGTACACATAACTTTTGCCCATTATATCCAGTGTCCATTGTATCCAGAGGACATGGTTCCTATGTGTTAAGTGTGTCTGTGTGGGTGAGCATGGGCTCAGAGTGAATGAGACCCACAATAAAACTTAATAGATTACTCAGAATCCTGCCTAGCATATATGTTTCTGTATTGTGTATGTTTATTTAACTGTCAGGGAACATGATTTTTTTTCAGGAAGTTTATTGCAGAAGGTAAGAAGATAATAACTCTAGTGGATGGATGTTGAAGTTCTAGGACAGAAAGAATAAACACAAGTTTACTGTAAGGGTTTGATTCAAATATAGAATCATTTCTTTTTAGCGTAATTAACTAAAAAGTTTATATAGCTTGTGAAGAATTATTTTGTTAGAAATTTAATCTATGTAGTTCCTCCATCTAAATTCTACATTTTCCAAATCTCCTCATCATTTCTGCACTGCCAACCCCCCCCAGAAAAAGCACTACAAATGCCCATTAAAGCTTTATAGTGTCCATTATAAGCAATGTTTCTGTCCATTATAACCAGAGGAAAATGCATTGGATTTGATATATTTAGTTTGGAAAATTAATTTTTGTCCACTATAACTGACTGTCCATTACAACAGTGTCTGTTATAAGTGGACTGCACTGTATCTTTGTTCTACAGCTAACACTAAAAGTAGGAGAAGTTGTGTAGGAATACCTCCTGGCAGGAGGTGCCATCTCATCCTGGTTTTCATTCTCTACATATATATATATATATATATTCTTAGAGAGTTTTGGAGACTACCAGCACACACTTTTCTCAAAGGTTGTCGTATTGCTATAGGCTCTGGTGAGCTGGGTAGCTTGAAGTTGACTGGGTACAGTACACTTGGGGATGCTACTTGGTGTTAACCTGCTGAGCAGTGCCTATAGTATACTTAGCTCAGATCCTTTGAGGGACAGGTAGAGTCCAGCAGGAGTGGACTATGTCTTTAAGGGGAATGTCAGAAAGGGATAGATATTGATCATTGGGCAGTGCTAGTGAAGAAGTTTATTTAATAATGGAAAAAGGTGGGGGGGGAGGGCCAAAATTTTGCCGAAACACACACTGTGGCAGCAGACCCCAGGCAGAAATTCAGCCCACAACACTGAAGTGCCTGTAGCAGCAGACCCCAGGCAGAAGCACTTTTTGGAGCCAAATTCTGGTGCTATCAGCACCGACGTAGGAGTGCTTGGTAGTCAGGTCAGGCAAGGCAACACCCTGGCTGGAGGCACTGCAGGAAAAACAGTAGATTTTAGGCTTTGCTCCAGTATAAAACTCCATTTCAAATGCTTTTTAAAATCCATTGCCAAGAGTGAAAGGCAGGTCCAGTGAGCAGAGCCATAAATGGGTGGCAAATGGAGAGACTGGTTCCAGACTTGGCATTCAAATCAAATTATTGCCTTCTGAGCCTGGTTTGTAGTGGGCTGACAGCCGTACCTGTTCCTGTGAGGGTGGGTTAAAGGTTGCTTGTGGTGCGTCAAGAGCAGTAGCTAGTGCTGCCAGTCCTCTGGGACCCAGCCTGGGTGAGGCAGGGTCCTGGAAGGGAAGGAAGAGAGAGAGGTTAGGGAAATAGGGTATGAAGATAAAAGGCAGTCTGAGTTGGTGGGAGTGTCAGGGAGAAACAAAGAAATGTGGGAGTAAGTGTGAAAGTAGGTGTGGTTGGGAGGGCTGAGGCAAGAAAAAGATGAATTGGGGGTGTCTGGGTTTTTGCACCAATGGCACTTTTTTTTTGCAATTTAAAGTTTATTAACATTATTTTCCATTTTACATGAAAGGTAGATATTCATACAGAAACACAGGATACATTAGTCATTGATTACACATGAATCCACCCCTCCCCCTCCCTTTACCACCCAAACCCTTCCATCCCTTCCTCCTTCCCCATCCCTTTTCTGAAGTGGCACCATTTTAAATAAAAGGAACAGAGTATCAAGCTAGGGGGATTGGATTAGACGAGCTAGGAGGTACACAATTCTGCATCAGAATAGGTCTAACTTTAACACAATTTAGGGGACAGGAGGTACACAATTTACATCTAAATATCTCTAAGCATTAGCACCCAACTTAGTGAGCTCTAGCCATTACATAGTTAATAGTTCTAGCCATTCAAATTAATGCAAAACTCTGATGTCTAGCTGAGTACCATGAATCCAGTTAACTTATAAGCTCTAATCAGTCGTGCTTACATTTAAACACAAGTTCAGCAACATTCTGTATCTAGCTGAGTCCCTGCATTTTTAGACACTTAACTTATTAGCTGTAAACAGTCCTATTTGCTATAGATAAAGTAATAGCTGTGACAGCTGGGTTAGCTCAGTGAAGCTTCTGGACAGTTTAAACAAACACAGTAGCTTCTGCAGAATGCTGAGATTAGCAATGTAGCCCAAAATTTCATCCAAAACACACACTGTGGTAGCAGACTCGAGGCAGAAATTCAGCCCACAGCACTGGAGTGCCTGTAGCAGCAGACCCCAGACAGAAGTGCTTTTTGGAGCTGAATTCTGCTGTGATCATCACCAAGGTAGAAGCGCTTGGTAACAGGGTCAGGCATGGAAACATCCTGGCTGGAGGCGCTAAGGGACAAACAGTAGATTTTAGGCTTCCAAAATTCCACTTCAAGTGCTTTTTCAAATCCAGCACCCGAAAGTGAAAGGCAGGTCCAGTGAGCAGAGCCATAAATGGGTGGCAATGGAGTGGCTGGTTCCCAGCTTGGCAGTCCAATCAAACTACCACCTTTTGAGCCGGGCTTGTAGTGGGCTGAGAACTGTACCTGTTCTTGTGAGGGCAGGCTAAAGGTTGCTTGTCACCTGGAAAGAGCTGTAGCTGGTGCCACCGGTCCTCTGGGACCCAGTCTAGGTGAGACAGTCTAACCTGCTCTTGTGAGGGTGGGCTGAAGGTTACTTGCAACTGGCCAAGAACTGTAGCCAGTGCCACCAGTCCTCTGGGACCCAGTCTGGGAGGGGCAGGGACCTGTTCTTGTGAGGGTGGGCTGAAGGTTGCTTGAGGCCGTCCAAGAGCTGTAGTCATGGTGTGAGGGTCTGCATCTGTCCTGGAGGGGAACCAGGATCCTAGGTGATAGGTTTAAATGCTTCATTGACAAGCATTTAAACTAGCCAAGGAGGGAGGCATTGAAAAGGAGAAGGGAAATCATAGCCCCCCAAAAATCAGGGTAGTTAGTGAGGTAAACACCAAGATAGAGAAGTCGATAGGAAGAAGGGCAGGGTAAATGGAGAAAAAGACAAATGCAATAAGTTCAGGGATGGGGCAAAAAGGGGTAAGGCCATCAAAAAATGGAGGGTAATGAGTACCAATGCCCATAGTCCAGGTAACAAGCTCCCTGAACTGGTGGCCTTGATGGAAGAGGGATGCCTGGATATTGTGGCAGACACAGAAACATGGTACACAGAGAACAATGACTGGGATGTCAACATGCCAGGGTACACAATCTACAGGAGGAGCAGGAGGGCAGAAGAGGAGGGAGTAGCTCTCTCATGTAAGGAAGGGATCTAAGAATGGAACCAAAGGGTAAACAGGAGAGAGGAGGCACTGTGGGTCACCCTGGAGACTGGAAATGCACCACAATCAGCACAGGGGTTGTATATAGACCCCATCTCAGGGGGAGGAAATGGACAAGGAAATGATAGAAGGCATCCTTAGGATGGCAGAGAAAGGGGAGATATTGCTGATGGGAGACCTCAATATGCCAGATGTTAACTGGAGCACCTTTGCTGCAACCACATCCAAGAGCAGGGCCATTCTCGATGCCCTACATGGGACATGCCTCAGACAGTTAGTGTTGGAACCCACGCAGCAGGGGGCAATCTTAGACCAGCTACTCTCAAATGAGGATGGAGAGAGGATCCCAGATCTAGAAGTGGGTAGCCATCTGGGAA
Organism: Neoceratodus forsteri; assembly: GCA_016271365.2. NCBI lineage: Eukaryota > Metazoa > Chordata > Ceratodontiformes > Ceratodontidae > Neoceratodus > Neoceratodus forsteri. The sequence continues at coordinate 1,645,674,022 of CM057449.1, forward strand.
CAAGTGACCACCAAGCAGTGTGGTTCACGATAAACTAAGCTGTACAGTTAAGCCATACAAAAGTGAAGGTACTGGACTTCAGGAGGGCTGATTTTGTCAAAATGGGAGAGTGCCTCAGAAACGCACTAGCAAACAGGCAAGAAGGGGGAGTGGAGCAACAATAGGAAAACATCAAAACTGCCATCACAGAGGCAACAAGCATTTATGTGAAGCAAAAAACTCAAAACAAAAGAAAAAAGCACTTTGGTTCTCAAAAGAGGTGGCTGGGAAGGATAGGGAGAAAAAGATAGCATTCAGGAAGTATAAGGAAACACAGAAGGAGCAGGACAGAGAACTGTAGCAGTTAAAGCAGAAGGAAGCGGGGAAGGCAGTCAGAATAGCAAAGGCCCAAACTGAGGAAAAAATAGCCAACTCAGTTAAGAAGGGGTATAAAACCTTTTATAGGTACATTAGGGAGCGAAGAAAGACAAAGGGAGGGATACTGAGGATAAATAAAGAGGAGGGTGGGTGGGCAGAGAGGGACAGTGAAAAAGCAGAGATATTGAATGAGTACTTCTGCTCAGTATTCACAGAGCAACAGGAAGAGGAGGGGGAGGTACCTAATCCAGTCAACAGAAGCACTCTGGTTAGGGGGTCGATATCAGTCCTTTCACAGAAGAAAGGGTTGTTAAAGAACTACTAAAACTGAAGGTGGACAAAGCAATGGGGCCTGATGGGATTCTCCCCAGAATTCTGAAAGAACTAAGGGGAGAACTAGTAACACCATTGACTACCCTTTTTAAAAAATCATGGGAGAATGGTGTGATGCCTGAAGACTGGAGGAGGGCAGATGTGATTCCCCTTCACAAAAGTGGGAACAAGACAGAGGCAGAAAATGACAGACCTGTCAGTTTGACCTCAGTGGTAGGGAAAATGATGGAGTAACTTCTGAAGGAAAGAATTGTTGATTAATTAGAGGTCAGTGGGGCACGGGACCCAAGGCAGCATGGATTCACAGCAGAAAGGTCATGTCAGATGAATCTAATTGATTTCTTTGTCTGGGTGACCAAAGTAGTAGACCAGGGAGGGGCTGTGGACATGGCCTACCTAAACTTTAGCAAGGCATTTGACACAATCCAGCACAAAAGATTAATAAATGAATTAGCCAGCCTGGTAGTGGGTCCCAGGGTGGTAGCCTGGGTAAAACATTGGCTGGACAACAGGACGCAGAGGGAAATAGTAAACAGAGTCCACAGTGAAGAAAGTGGGGTTACTAGTGAGGTACCGCAGGGTTCAGTATTGGGTCAAGTCCTTTTCAATGTCTTTATAAGTGATATTGCAGAGGGACTGGAAGGAAAACTATGTCTCTTTGCAGACAACACAAAGATCTGCAACAGGGTTGATACACAAGGTGGGGTAAAAAGAATGAGAAGGGACTTGGCAAGGTTGGAGGAATGGTTAAATGTGTGGCAGCTTAGATTCAACGCAAAGAAGTGCAAAGTAATGCACCTGGAAAACAAAAAGCCAGGGGAAGAGTACACAATGGGGGGTGAGATACTGGCAACAACAAAATGAAAAGGACCAGGGGGTAGTTATATCAGATGACCTAAATGTGGGCAAGCAATGTGAGAAAGCAGTAAGGAGGGCTGGGGGGGATATTGGAATGCATAGGGACAGGCATCACCAGTAGAAAACAGGAAGTTGTTATCCCTCTGTACAGACAGTTGGTGACACCCCATCTGGAATACTGCGTGCAGTTCTGGAGACCCCATCTCCGCAAAGGCATAGACAGGGTGGAGGCTGTCCAGAAGAGGGCAACCAAAATGGTGCAGGGACTGCACCAGAAGACATAACAAGAGAGACTAAGGAGCTTAATATGTATACCCTCAAGGAAAGGAGGGAGAGGGGGAACATGATAGAAACTTTCAAGTACCTCAAGGGAATCAACGATGTCCAAGAAGGCAGCATCTTTCAGAAAAAGAGATATGCAAGAACAAGGAGACACAATTTGAAGATAGAGGGGGGACAGCTCAGAGGTAATGTGAGGAAGCATTTTTTCATGGAGAGGGTTGTGGATGCATGGAACAGCCTTCCTCGGGAGGTCAAGGAGTCAAAAACACTGGGGGAGTTCAAGAATGCATGGGACAGACATAAGGCAATTCTAGTGGGGGATAGGAGGAAGTAGGCTGTTGATTAACTAGAATCTGCAGCTTATCCATTAGGTAAGAAAATGGGTAGACTAGGTGGGCCAAGTGGTCCTTATCTTCCATCAAATTCTATGTTTCTATGTTTCTATGAGGTTTGTGCTGCCAGTCCTCTGGGATCAGGTCTGGGTGAGGCGGGGACCTGTTGTTGCGAAGGTGGGCTGAATGTTGTTTGCTGCCAGCCAAGAGCTGTAGCCAGTGCTGACAGTCCTCTGGGACCCAGTCTGGGGGAGGTTGGGTCCTGTTCTTGAGAGGGCAGGCTTGTGAGGAGTCTCTAGATCTGATTATTTTGAGATTGTTGGATGGTCCCTGAAGGTGGCTGTTTTCCCTGCCATCCTGAAAAAGGCAGTGGTGAAACATCTCCTAAGGAAGTCACCTCTGGATCCTGATGACCTTCTGGATTACAAAGCTATTCTGAACTTTTCTTTTTTAGCAAGGTAGCCAAGAAGATGATGTTGGTGCATCTGGATGCTTACCTGGAAGAAAATAACATCTATAAGGCTCTCCGGTAAGGGGTTTGACCACCCCACAGGACAGAGACCACTCTTATCAAAGTGTTCCATTGTTTCCTCACTGCATAGGACAGAGGGTACTGGTCCACCTTTGTGCTTCATGATCTCTCTTTATCATTTGGCACAGTAGATCATAGGGTGCTGTTGGATCACCTGAGACATTATGTGGGACTCACTGACACTGTTTTTCACTGATATGAGTCCTACCTTGCAGGTAGGGTACTACAGACAGTTCTTGATAAGTCCATCTCTAAAATGGTTGGTGTTGACTGAAGTGTGCAGTTAAGGCTCAATCTTTGCCCACAAGTAGTTCATGGTGTACATGCTGCTGTTGAGTGAGATCAGCAAAGGGTATAGCTTGGAGTTTCACTGCTATGCTAATGATACCCAGCTACACCTGTCTTATTCATATGATGGGGTTGATGCAGTTCCCACACTATGTCACTGTCTACATGAGATCAATAACCGGATGGCCTCCAACTTGCTGAACCTCAACCCAGGTGAGATAGAAAAGATGACTGTCAAACCAGGCTCCCACAGATTGACTATGACAGGGATTGATTCCACGTCACCATTTTTAAATGGCATCACACTTGGAGCTGTGGATACTGTCAGAAATATAGGGGTCATTATGGACTGCAAGATGACACTTGAACATCTGGTGTTAGAGGTCATCCTTAGTGACTTTTTCATCTTCATAGCATCTCCATATTTAAATGTAGCTTGTGACTGCAGACCTAGTTATGATAGTCCATGCCTTTGTCACATCCAGACTGGATTACTGCAGTGCTCTTTGCCTAGGTTATCTGGGAATCTGATGCACTGTCTGCAACTACTGTAATCCAGAATGGTTGATAGCAAAACATCTCACAAGTATTACTCCAGTGCTACATGACCTGCACTGGCTGCTTATTTAGTGGTGTATCATCTTCAAGATTGGCTTTTCAATATACAAGGCACTGCATGGTTTGCATTCTAGTTACCTAAAAGATCTCTAGTCTTCTCACAACTCTGCCTGCCCTCTCCACTTAATCAAGTTTGACTTGCTGTCAATACAGCATTCAAGGTTTGAATTGTTTGGGAACAGGGTCTTATGGCTGGCTGCACCATCACTTTGGAATTATTTTTTTTTTTTTGCAATCATATTTTTTATTGAGCAAATTATTATTACAGTAACAGTACCATAAATTATCAAATTACATTTCATAAACAAACATTCACCACCTAGCCACTCCTGCTCTCTCAAATTTAATATTTAATGGTTACAGCCATATTCATGTTTTTTTGTTAGTATTACCTATGTTCGCTCTTCAAAACAGGGATAAACTTCATCTTACAAATTTCACAGATTATAATTGCAATAGTGGAGGATGCATGTTATAAACGGAATTCCAAGTTGTGTCAAAAATATTCACTTTATCAGTTATATGGTCCATTAATCTTTCCAATATCATAGTTTGTTTAAAATTCTGGATCCATTTAGACAAATTAAATTCTGGAAGTTTGGCGGAATTCCATTCAGTCAGGATCATTCTTTTTGTTGTCATTGTAGCTAATGCCATTATTATTTGCTCTTTAAGTTGCAAATCCAATCCTTCAAAGTCATTCAGTATAAAAATAGTGGGTGAAAGTGGAATTTACTTATTTAAAATGTAAAAATGATATTTAATTCTATCTGTACGTATTTCCATAATTGTAATATTTGTTTATATTCCCACAGTACATGATAGTGGTCAGTTTTAGATTCCAATAAACAATTATGCCAGCATTTGATTTTATTGGGTTTTAATATATGCTAGAGTTTATTTGGAGTTATAAAATGGGCTTAAAAATTCAAAGCCACTGATTGGCTACAACATCATCTGAGCTGTGTCCTTACCAGATGATATTGTAGCCAATCAGCACTACCAGCCACCAAGATGATGCATAAAAACAGCAAATCAGTGAGCTTTGCCAACTGAAAACAACAACGCTGACTGGCAGAACTCACTGGTGCCATAACGCAAAATACATTCTCCTCAGGCTGCTCAGTCAATGGCAGGTATCATGGTTCCCTCAAATGAAACACACCATTGGAAAAACAAAACAACTTTCAGAAACCAAAGAAATATTAAAATACCAGCAAAAAAATAGTAAAAAATAAAAGCTGACGTTCACGGGAAACCGCACTGTTTAAACTAAGTACTCCGACTCTGAGCATGTGGCAAAGATAACAAAAAAATCCTCCATGGCACCTGTGACATAATGGACAGTAGAAATCCAGCAACTTCCAACATTGATTTCCAAGCAGTACTTACCAATTTTGCAGAATGTGAAGAACCGCACAGTCCTGTCGTGATAGTGCCACAGACCCTCCAGTCCAGCCATCCACCTCAACGTGTGCGACTCCATCACCCACAGCAGAGACTCCCAGCACACAAACTGCACTGACAGCGAAACTGCAGACAATGAAAACCAGGAATCCCAGCACATGGAAGCAACGATCTCCACACCACAGCCTGCAAAGAAAAAAAGAAAAGAAAAACATCTCACTCACTATGCAGAAATGACAGATGACGAACTACAGCAGCTTGAAAAACAACAAGATGAACAAAATACACAGAACACGACACAATGGGCACTGTCAGTGTTTCAAACCTGAGCTCAAGCAAAAGGTATAGCAATAAATTTCAAAACAATAACACCTAGTGACCTATCCTAAATACTTCAAAAATTTTATGCAGAGATCCATCAGATTGATGGCACAGAATACAGCTTATCAAGCCTCATACAGCTCCATGCAGGTCTTAACAGACACCTGAACAACCCACCTCTGAGCAGAAACATAAACTTGCACAGACATCCTGACATGAACCTTGCAAACAACATTTTTTCCGCAGTTCTCAAAAAGTATAGAAGAGAGGGCAAAGATCGGGCAGAGCACCACCCTGCCATAGCAGAACAAGATCAACAACTGCTAAAAATCTCTCTCCTGCTCTATCCCCAAATACACCTAGAGGGCTACTCTATAAAGTGTGCCTCGACATACAGCTTTGCATGGCTTGGAGAGGCAGAGAGGAGTTAAGAAAACTAAAACCAGAGCACTTCAAAATAAAAACAGACAAACAAGGTGTGGAGTACATAACTAAGCTTCAACGAACATACAAAGAAACACAAACAAACGATTCTTCAAAGCAGCAATATCATAGCTATATATACAGTTTGACTAATAATCCTCTCTGCCCTATGAAATCTTTCAAAAAATACCTTCAACAACTGCCTCCCAACCCTCCAGCTTTTTATTGCCACCTGAGAAAAATGGCAGATGCCCTTGCAGAAACTGTAGACACTTGTTGCACTCAAAAGCCTTTAGGCATCAATTACCTGTCCAACTTAATGCCAAAAATCAGCGAACAAGCTGCCCTGTCACGCAGATACACTAATCATTCAGTAAGAGCCACAGCTCTCCAGCTACTTGCAGTTGCAGGCCTAGAAGTCTGAGAGATCATGTCTGTCACCTGCCATAAAGCCAAGTCTAGCCTTCACTCTTATCAGGCTGCCATCCCCGAAGATTGTCAACGTTGGAACCATATCTTATCACAAAAAAGCAAGGTACAAAGCAATAAAACAAACTCATCTGCACAGCTAGGAATCTCTCCATTAGTGCTCCAAAAACAAAACTCGCTGCAAGAAAATCCTCTACCTTGCTCCAGCTCGAACATTGCTCCCATCACCGGAAATATTCCAGTTTCCGGTCCCGACGAGAATCACACCCCAGAACAAACCTTCCAACCAACAAGCCTCATACATCAGTTTAATGCCACCACAAAAACATCAGCATTCAATGTCCAAAACTGCATGATGCACAACATGAAGTTCATAGCCCTGTCAAAATAACAATGCAGCACCACGTAACAGAAAACAGCAACATGTAAGCAAAAATGACCACTACATCAGTTTAGTAACTCTAGTTTAAAATGTTAACAGTTCAATATTTAGTTTTTTAATGTTTGCTTGACTGCAAGAGCAAAATCTTCAAAATGAAGCTCACATCTTCAACAAGAAAAAAATGGACTTCTCTGTAGCAGTTACACTAAAGCTGACATCATCAACAACAAAACAATGAACTTGTCTGCAGCAGTTACAGTAAGACAATCTTTAGTCTTCAACATGTTTCCTTCAGTAAAACAATTATAAAACAGTTCAAATGTTAAAAATTGCATACCATATTTAAAAAGTTTCAACAATTTATTTTAAACAGCTAAGCCAATTACTGTCAATAACAAAGCCAGTTACATAAATTTACAATGGCAAAAATTGACTATTTTTGTGTCCCTACAAACTGTTATTCTATTAAATGCTTCAAATTTCAATTAAGAAAAATGTTACAATCACAAATGCCTATTTACTTTACTGTTGCCACATTTTATATTTCGTAATAACACACCTGAGGTGAGGGCTTGGATGATGAAGCAACGCCCAAGAGCATATGACACGTGGCGCAAGCGCCTCATGCCATAGTACACCCCTGGGTGTGTTCTTATCAGCATGTAACCCACACCTCATTGTGTGTTATTGCTTGCTTATAAAATGGGTAAGAAATATCATGTAGCCTGATTGGCTGAAAGGGTTTGGAATCCAGTGGTATGAAGATTAACAACCACTGGGCTGGGAACCCTTTCATCCAACAGTGCAGAGTCCACCTTGAAAATAAATGCCTTTTCCACATTCTGATGTGGAATGTTCGACCTTCATATTAGTAAAGCATAATAGGCAGGAAAACTGGCAAGTGTCAGCAAAAAAAAAAACACCCAACATGTGAGACCATAACATAAATGAATAGAAAATGGCAAGAAAAAGTAATCAGACCTCAGTAGCAAAGGTTTCTTGATCACTGAGGTTTTCCTAAGTAAACCTGTAGTGTTCGTGTATGTAGGCCACAAATCCAGCTGTTTGCAGTAGGTGTAGAACCGGATAGTGCGATCTAGCATAGGGCAACCCTCGCACAAGCTCACTGTAGGCTCGTCCACCCTTCTCCCAAGAAACTGGCAATTCATGAAAGTCTTTTGAGACAAAATTAGAATGTTGAAATGGCAAACATTTTTAAAATAGCCTCACAGATCAAAAGTAGAAACATTCAACCGCCCAACACACTCCATAGGTGGCAAGGTAAGAAAAAAACTGGCTCTGTCACTTATTCACATATTGAAATAAAGAAGTAGACATAAAATTAAAAAAAAGTCAGCAGGTAGCTAGGGATAAATGTCTAAATGTTCAATAGAAATGTTAACTGCAACATGACTCAAGTAAGCAATTGTAAATAAGGGAGACCTGGTTTAAAATCACACATTTGCCGACGGGGGTGCCCAATCCCCGTCAGTTTCACTGATCCCCCCCCAAAAATGTTCGTATGCCATGCTGGGAGCCCACCCCAGCGTGGCAAAAATTCAGCACCGGGGGTGCCCAATCCCATTGGCCTCACTGCCCCCCAAGCTGCCTGGTGCCATGCTGGGAGCCCACCCCAGCATGGCAAAAGCTGATTTGCTGATGGGGTGCCCAATCCCCATCGGATTCAGTCCCCCAAAAATGTCCGTATGCTATGCTGGGAGCCCACCCCAGCATGGCAAAAACTTCCTTGCCGACGGTGGTGCCCAATCCCCCATCGGTTTCAGTGCTCCCCACAAAAGAGAGTGTTCTTATGCCATGCTGGGAGCCCACCCCAGCATGGCAAAAGATCCTTAGCTGATCGGTGCCCAAATTCTCCGTTGGCTTAACTGTCCTCTCTAAGCCACGCTTGGGAGCCCACCACAGCGTGGCAAAAGCTCTTAGCCGATGGGGTGCCTCAATCCTCCGCGGCTTAACTGTCCTCTAGCCATGCTGGGAGCCCACCCCAGTATGGCTAAAGTCCCTTGTGTGTTCACAAATGTAAAAAAGACCTGTAAAAAAAACCTTCCTCAAGATTCTTTTCCCCCTCCCCAACCCGCACCCACCCTCTGAGGACCCACCTCCCACACCCCACCTCACCCCATCTCAACCCATACTTACCTCCGGAGCCCAGCGTATGATCTTCGTGGATCGGGAACACATCTGCACTCTTCAAAGCCGACCGCGAACTGAAGAAATGCCAGTAAGCTGTATAATGTAATGAATAGGGTTTTTCAACTTTAGTGCATATCTCGGCCATTTTGGAATTTTTTCACCAAATTTTCAACATGGGTTATTTGGTCCCAACTCATGAACTGTGACACTGTCATTTCGTTAATCAGTCCCGAAAGGTGGTTCCGCAGTCACTGCAGCGGAACCACCTTTCCAGAATGTTTAATGAAATGACAGTGTCACAGTTCATGAGGTAGGCTCCCAAAAACTCTATTTTGAAAATTTGGTGTAAATATTCCCAAAACGACTGTTTTATGAGTAGCGTTACGCAGTTCCTACGCACGCATAACTCTGACATTTTTATATTTTTACCCAGATTTTCACTATTGTCATTTCACCACACCTCCTTATGAACAGTACCTGTCATTTTTCAAATCTCACCTAAAATGTGTTTTCGCACATGTAGCACACAATGGCACAGTCGGTGTGCAGAATCAATGGTCCGGACAGATAAATAAAATCACAGCAACAATGTTCATGCACAGTGGTCTTAAACTGGCTATGTTGACAATCTGAGAAAAAAATTCCTCAAAACAACTGTTTTACAAGCGTGCATTGCACAGTTCCTTTGCACTCTCGTAACTCCGAGTATTTTTAATATTTTCACTCCAGATGTTCAGTATTGCCATTGCACCACACCTCCTTATGAACAGCACAACTGTCATTTTGTCACATCTCACCCATAATGTGTTTTCACACATGTAGTGCACAATGGCATGGTCGGTGTGCGAAATCAATGATTGGGACAGATTAAGAAAATCACATTAATACTGTTCATGAGCAGAGGTCTTAAACTGGCTATGTTGAAAAGTTGGTGACAAACGCCCATAAAATGACTGTGTCACGAGTGTGCATTGCGTCAGACATGGCCAAAAAAGGCAAAAAAAACACAAAAAATTTATGGTAAAAATGTGCTGCAGAACTGCTGCAGAAATTGGTGTTGAGTGACGCAGAAGTTCTGTGGCAAATGAGAACCCTGCTGCAGAACTTTGATCCAATGTGCTGCAGAAAAACTGGGGCCCTGCCCACAACCCTCACTTATACACGGTGTGATCCTGATTTAATAACTGAATTTTCCTGTGTTCCCAGGTAGCACCTGTGAGAAAGTTACCAGTCAGTGTGGCATACCTCTTGAAAAAAATGTAGAACACAGAATAGATAATTAATAAAACAGTAAGAATAGTCAAAAATAAAATTAATAGAATGAACAAAAAAATCGCAATTAACAGCAGCCTTTGAAAGCAACAGTCCACTTGTTCTAATTGATTGATTATTTCATTTTACCATTGTTTACCATTTATCCCCAATAGGTTAAAATCAACAACCATGGCAAACATTCCTGAATTATACTTCTCACTACTGCAACATCCTAGAATACAAGAAATACTACAGCAAGCAGAAGACAAAACAGATGACACAAGTTCCACCGCAAATGCCGAAATGAGTAATGAACAACAGCAATCCCCGCAGATGTCAACGCTATACTGCAAGTAGAGAAAGACAGTGCAGAGACACCAACAACTACACCTTCCACCAGTGAAACAGTTGAAGCCACAAAAGAAAAATCCAGCGGATCTGAAACTAAGCATCTCACTCTAACTGATGATCAGTTGACAGCCATAGAGAAACATAAAGATGAGCGCAACACAGTTAAAACCACAAACTGGGCTCATCAGATTTTCTTGAGTTTGGTGTTAAAATGTGAAATAGCAATGGATTTGAAAACCATCCCAATTAGTGATTTAAATGCCGTACTTCGAAAATTCAATGCTGAAGTTCGTAGCAGTACAGGTGAACAGTACTCCATCTCTAACTACCTTGGGCTTCATGCAGGTCTCAACAGAATACTTAACAGTCCTGACATCGGGCGCTGTGTTAACATCATAACAGATAACCGTTTCACCACTGCGAACAATGTCTTTCTTGCAGTAGTCAAGCAGTACAGAAGGGAGAAAACGGACGTGACCACTCACCACCCACCACTATCAGATGTTGACCTGCACCAACTGAAGACTTCTTCGATACTGTCACCATCAACACCATCAGGGCTTGTTTGGAAAGTATGGGTTGATGTACAGTTACACATGGCTCATAGAGGGAGAGAGGGACAAAGGGACCTACATCCAGAGTCATTCAGAATAGATAAAGATGAAAATGGAATTGAGTATGTCAGCCTCAAATACAACAAAGCAACAAAAAACCACAAAAGTCACACTGATGGCAACTGAGACCAGTATAGGGGCTTCATATACGCTTCACCAGATGACCCTCTCTGTCCAGTGAACTAATTTAAGCAGTACCTCTCCAAGCTACCACCAGGGGCACCAGCTTTCTACCTTCACCCACTACGTGCAAATCAGGAGTACCTAAACAGCAGTCTGATCTGGTATTCCAAGGAACCTATCGGTGTGAACTACCTCTCAGGCATGACGCCCTGATTGAGCAAGGAATGTAATCTAAGTCAAAGATACACAAACCACTCAGTTTGTGCCACCGCAGTTCATCTACTATCAACTGCAGGACTGCAAGCACGTGAAATAATGGCAGTAACAGGACACAGATCTGAAGCAAGCTTGAGAAGTTACTGGAGTGCCTCTGCTGAAGATCGCAAAAAGTGGAGTGAAATCCTAGCACAAACCATAGAAGAAAATCAAACAACAGAATCTTCAATCAATCAATCAATCAATCAAGAAATGAAAACCAGAACCAGAAATAGAGTCAACCACCAGCACATCTGAGCCACCATCCAGAGAAACAACAGTATTAGAAAACATGCCATTTAACCTCATGAACCCAATATTCCATGGTAAAGTGCAATTCATAAACTACAACAAGTAGACTGTTGTTTGCTAATGTTGTTGGTAATAACTATTTTTTACCATTCACAAAAGTTAACCAAGGGACTGTTGTTGGTAATTACTATTTTTAACCATTCAAAAAAGTTTATCAAGGGACTATTTTATCTCAGTGTTTCAATTAATTCTCTACTCTGTATTAAAATAAATGTTACAAAGTTTTCAAAATATAAACACCTTGCCAGTGTCCTTTTTTTCCACAGTTACTTCCCAAGAGCAAAGACACATCAGGTGGGTTAGTTATAGATAACCGCACACCCAGTGCGGAAGGACACGGCCTTCAGCCTTGTGCCTCGCCACACACCTAGGTGTGCGGTTATCACATAACAACCACCACCCTGTCGTGTCTTATTGCTTACTTATGTATGCCCAATCCACTATTTTATACTGAATGGATCTATTTTTAGCATAGGTGCATATCTTAATGGCATTAACCAGAATTGTTTCCATTTGTAATCATTTATGTTTGTTTTAAACTCTTTCTCCCAACTGTTTTGTGGATTAACTGCATTATGTTCCCTTTTTGTTTTGGAATTCTTTTCCACCATATTTGCTATGCCCACTTGGTGGAGGTCTTTAAGGGTGTTATTAAATCTTATATTTTTCAACAAACCTACTGCCTTAGTTAATTTGGAATATTTATCAATTTACTGTATGAATAAGAGCATTCAGTATAACTTTATTGTACTGCATTGTTGTTTGTCTCCCTGTATGGTACTGTGAGCCTCCAGGATAGGGCACCTTGTAAATAAAGTTGCGGTGCCTTTTCAATTTGCTTGCTCATACTAATCTAGGGCAGAGTGCAAGATGCATAACCTATGGATTTTTACAGTCATCTGAATTTTATGAGAAATTCCAGCTCCCATACTGACTGGTGGGGCATTACAGGAAAAATTACAGGAAAAACAGCATCAAAATGAACTAACTCAAGGAATGTAGATAGCTGATTTTTGTAAAAGATTCCTGGAATTATTTTACCCAAACCCATATCTGTTTTTATTATTTTCTTTTAATGCCACCTTCCCTGGCCTGCCATCATCTGCCAACCCTCCCCCAGTCCCAACACCCACTTTCTTGGGATACTTACACCATCCTCTTGCACTTTCAAGGTTTATTCCCCATGAGAGGACTGTCAGAATTCTACAAGCTGCTTCTGAGTTTGTACTTGGTGGAGAAGGGTGCCACAGTTAGTGATGTAGGGCTTGGGGAGGAGGGCTGGCTTCATCCTGCATTGGCCATGTTTTTTCTTCTTCTTCTAACAAACATTGGGGAACACAACCAGCTGTAATGACAGTGGGTATGCACATGGGGTCCATGTACAAAAGATTTCACTGCATATGTGCTATGTATCTTCAGTGTGTTTGAAACCCAACCCCAGAATGCTGCCAACAGGGGGTCCAGTGGACTCCTTGCAGCATTCATGGAAGGGACAAGTGTTCCTTGCACACTTGATCCTCAAGCTAACTGCCCAGCAACATGTGCAGCCGCAGGGGCCTGTCTGTGGGCATGCCTGCAGTCCACGCCATTCATAAGGCGTGGAATTCATGGTAAGGGGATTTCAAGATACAGCAGCAGGGACCCTTATGAATGGCATGCCCCATGTTGATGACATTATCGACTGGCTTGGGCAAGCACAGTACATTAGCACACTAGATCTTACTAAAGGGTACTGGCAGATTCTGCTTGATAAAATGGCTAGAGGCAAGACTGCCTTCAGTACTCCTTTAGGTCAATTTCAGTTTACCATCATGCCTTTTGGTCTTCATGGAGCACCCGACACATTCCAAAGGCTGATGGATCAAATTCTGAGACCCATGGAGAGTATAATGCAGCCTACCTGGACGACGTGATTGTGTTCAGTCCCTCACTGGAAGAACATTTGAAACATTTGTCTGTGGTTTTATGAACCATCACGCAGGCTGGCCGCACTATTAATCCTATAAAATGCTCTCTTGCCATGAGAGAAGCAAAGTATTTGGGTTCCTCATTGGGGAAGGAGAGGTAAAACCTGAAGTGGGAAAAGTTGATGCTGTGGCAAAATGTCCACGCCCCATAACAAAAAAATATGTTTGTCCATTTTTGAGACTAGCAGGTTATTACAGGCGGTTTGTGCCTCAATTTGTGACACTCGCCAGTCCCTTAATTGAACTAACAAAGAAGAGCAAACCCATGAAAGTCACGTGGACACCTGAATGTGAGGATTCATTTTGTGCTATAAAGGCTGCCCTTTGTTCAGCACCGATTTGAGAAGTCCAGATTTTAACAGCCCTTTTATTGTACTGACTGATGCCTCTAATGAAGGTATTGAGCGGTCCTCTCCCAAGTACAAGAAGGAGAGGAACACCCAATACTTTATGTGTTGGATACAGCAGATGAAAGAAAAAAAAACGAGGATTATGAGATGGTACTTGGCTCTTCAGCCATATAAATTTACCATCAGACACAGAGCAGGTAAGGCAAATTGTAATGCTGATTTTATGTCACACTTTGGAGCAGACATAACAAGTAGACAGAAATAGACTTCAGGGTATTATTTGAACTCAATCTATAGGGTATGTACTGCATATTCATTTGGACCCTTTATGCCCTTATAGATATGTGATTATATGGGACCCCGAGGTGGAGCTTAGAGAGAGTGGCTGGAGCTCCATCTCTCCTTGAGAGAGATCTACACAACCTGTCTACCTTTGGATCCTTCTAACGGATGGGTAGCCATTGAAACCTGTGGTTTCCTCTAGGTGGGGAGGAGAATGTGATAGGTGTCATATTGGTGCCCCACTTTACACCCCTTTTACTGTTTTAGCCTCAGTGTTCTAACAAATCAACCAAAAATGGTTAAAATGGAAGAAAAATGGGGATTTAATAATAAACAAGGTTGCTGCTTCTTTGGGCTGAGTTTGAGTGATGCTTTCCCTTTAACAAGCTTTTAAAATCTCTTGCAACAGTATTACTCTGTTTACTTCTCTTTCTTTTCTGCTGCTTAACATTGCCTTGTGCTTTACTATTTTCCCTACCTACATCTTGGCCACTTGTAGGTATTCTCCTCTATCCCTTGAAACTCTTTTCTGAATTTTCCCTTTGTCCAAATTGCCTGCATTCTGCTTGTTTTTTCAGAGTGAGCAGGGTTTAAACTGAATTTTATTTTTTGCCTTCTACAAGACTTGAAGCCCAAAATGGGGTAATAGGAAAGCCTGAAAGAGTACACTGCTTCCCTGTGTTTTCTCAAAGGTTGTCACAGAAAACTACAGCACAGATAGCCTGTTTCTAGTGTTGTTAGCTCTGCAAGAGTGAAAATTAAATAACATGCATGCATGGTAATAAAAATGTTCCAAAGCCACAGAGTTCTTGTTACTGCTAGAAGCTAGAAGAATGTTTTTCAAAGGAAATATTGGTGGGGAAACTCTGAAATAGATGTATATTCACCTAAAGCCTTGTCTAGTGTTCGGGGTGTGGTCAGCACCTTCCCACATACATGTCTTCCATTAGAGCCAGCCGGCTGTTACTCTGCCTTTTTTATGACAGTATCTGCTGGGAGGAGCTTGTGTATCTTCCAAATCTTGCATTTCTAGTTCTTATTGTGTTTTATTTGAAATTAATGATTGTAAAACATTAAAAGGCTCTAGTAATGTATGATTTCATGTGATGCAAAATTTAAAGCTCCTCTGTAATAATTTAAAGTTAAAGTATTTGTAGGGGAGGAGTTTGCTGTGTCATGTGACCCAACCACAGTATAAATACACTCTGAATGGGACTTAAATCAGTTGGTAGTAGGAGGTCGAACCTACCAGTCCCCTAGCCTGTTTCTAGGAGGAATTTAGTTTTGTCTTCCATTAGTGCTGCTAACTATGGAATAAACCTGTTTATTTTGCATTGGTTCTTTATTTTCCATTCTCAGTCCATTTTATTTTATCCTGCTGTGTAATAACTTTTTGGACTTTTACATCTTGACGCTGTTGCCGGACTCCATTTGTTCCCATGTTCACATATCCATTGAGCACTCAGACTGGATGCCTGCCTGTGTCCTCCAATCTGCCCCCCCACAGCTGCATGCCGGGGGGGCAGGGCTCCCGACAGGCCCATGTCAGTGGCCATTGGCCACCTTTCAAGCATGCTGGTCACCTTCCATATGTCCATAGGTGTGGAGCTATGTGGGCTGGGTTCACATGAATCATGCATAGCCAGTCCATCTTTAACGCATAATTCCCATAGTGCATACCTGTTCTGATGCCAGGTAGCATCCACCCACCTTTGAGCAACTACTGCTTGCACATACCTCTGGTCACCCAGGTGGCCGTAGCATAGTAGAGAACACTACCCTCCCTCCCCAGAGGAGGAGTGCTTCCTCTTGACACTCAGTTCTCATGCACCCAGCCAGCCCCCAGTGACCCATGCTTGTGCCCAAACCTCAGTCATGAGCATCATGAGATGCAACCCAATGACTGAACCAAAAGCATTCTGATGTTTATGTACTAATAGTGTATAGTGTACCTTTATTGTGCATTGAAATCCATACACCTGAAAATGTCATTCTGTTTCAGTAGTGTCATCCCTACTGCAGCACAATGACTGTTTGTTTGCTGTAGAAAGTATGTCATGTAGGAAAACGCTGAAAGCTCTTATTGTGTGCCACCAGATCATCATGTCACAGCCTGGTCAAATCAGCTCTTTAGAACAACTCATGCTACAAACTGGAGGCAGTTTTCATTAAAAAAAAACACATCAAACATAAAGCAGGCATACTGGTACTACCATAGGCTGAGTCAAAAAACAAAGAGAAATGAAATAAACACTCACTGTCACCAGTTAGAAACTCAAGTAAGAAGTGGTGTTGGTGGAGGTGATTGGTTACCTTGTCGGACACTGAATCACCACAACTGAAGACAGTGCCAAAGGGGCAGAAGGTGTGGACTTACAGAACAGTGAAATCAGTGAACTCACACTTCCTTTTTTCTTTCTCCTGCACAGGTAGTGTTGCAATGTGAAGGTTGAAAAAGCACAGTAATGTTATTCCATACAGTATACAGAAAAGTGTATGGAGAACAGTGCACCACAAGGCAGAGTTTCCCTCTCTAGGGTTATCAGGACAACAGGAACCTCTTGAGATTCACCCTCGAGGTCACACTGTCATCATGGTAACCATCTCAGTGGAAACAGTCTTATTGTGCACTGTTCTCCATATACAATTCTATATTTTGTGTCACAGGTTTTACGAAGGTATTTAAACTTCTGATAATAATTTAACAAACCCAGAAATTCTCAGTTCAGTTTAAATGTGTTGGTTTAAGGCCCGGAAAATAGCCTTTGTTCTTTCTTCCGTGTGGTGAATACCCTCATTATAAACTATGTACTCAAAGTACAGTATCTCATTGTGGCTTAAGAACAACAAAGGGTCATTTTAATAATTTTGGAATGTTAGACTTGTCAGTGTAACTCCACACTTTGATGATATAGAAAGGGAAAAAACATGAATTCTTGTTTCAGTAATACACATTTAAAAAGAACAGTAGAAAAAGCATGAACACATTTTTAGCTGTCTTGCTTTGTTATAACCTAAATGTGTAAGAGGCAATAATTACCAAACATTCATGGTATGCCCCACTGTACAAGGGATGGCAAAACATGATCTATCCAGCATTGACACTGAGATTGCCAGCTTGAAAATAATAGTTCAATAACTTTTGAAAACTGATGGACTGAGTTTTTGAAAGACAGCCCATTGAAAACTGAAGTTAAAATGTAATTTCAAGTAGAGAATGGGTTCTGTGAACTCTGTCATACTTTCACATTAACTCCATGCAAGCAAAAGTTATGAGTCACAGTGCATTTGCTCTGAGATAGACGCATCATAGTCACAGTATTTTTCTGCCAATGTTAAAATAGCTACAGATCTATTACAGAATTGAGTACCTTTGTATGGCAGAAAGAAAAGATTTCATTCTACCCCAACCATTGAACACAATAATAACTGTATTTCAATTATTTACTCATTGGGTTTGTAATGCTAGTAGATATAGGTAATGTATCTGTAATGCACCCAGCTGAGGTTAATGCCAATTATAGACAGACTTGTATTTTTATATGAAGAAAGAAAGCCTGACTTGTCTTTGGAAATTGATCTTGAGTTACATTTTAAGAAATTGTATCACAGCTTGTGGTCCTTCACAATGACAGTTGTATTGTTTGCTCCCTGTTCTCAAAGGGCACCTGTGTTGTGTGTCTTGTATTTTGGATCTAGTTTTGCATTTGTTCTTATTCAGTTTTGGAATCACATGCAACAGTAAGGCTCAACAGACAAATGACTGAGTGTTCTGGCATGGAGACCTTTGCACGAGGAAGGGGTGAGTAGTTTGCATGTTATTTGTTTGCCCCAAAAAAGCCATTTTACGGCTGCAAAATATGGGGCTTGTAGACCCATTAACCATTTAAAAACAAGGGTCCTTTTGTGTAAACAGACTATGTTTTCTGATTCAAAAATGGAAGGCATGTGTGTACCACTGCAATTAATTGTGCAAAACTGTGAAATAACCAATGCACAAACAAAATGCAGAAGCAGCTGCTGAGCACCCACAAATCAATGCCCCCTATGCATTGAAATGTGCTGTTTCTTCCTCAGGGGGAAGATATGCTTCAAACCATGTTTTCTTTTATATTGAACATTTAATAGTATTATCATTCACAACTTTTAATTAAAAGTAGGCACATACTCAAAATATATTTGTCTGCGGAAGCTACTAGTGGTTCCATGCTTACAATAAAATAAATTAAGTACTGGTCAGAGCCACAGTAACATCTAATGCATCACCCTGCTATGGGATATGTAATTAAATAATATACCAGCCTTCCATTCATTATAAAACAGCAGTTTATAACATACAATATATTTGTTTTATTTGGAATGAATGTCAAAAGAAAGAGTGAGAAAAAAGGAAGAGGTGAGACATTGCCCTTGGACACCCTAGGAAGCCAAGTGATGATAAACATGGTTAGCAGTCAAGCATTCCCTTCTGGGCATGCAAAAGGAAGAGGGCTAGAAAGTGGAGTGACTTCTTAAGAGGGGCAGATAGATGGGGAAGATAAAGGCAGTAGGAGGTGGAGGAAGATGATCATGATGAGGACTGAACAATGTTACAAGGCAGGAGGCAGAAAAGGGGCACAGTGCAAAACATTCAGTAGTTATTGGGGCCTATGCACAATGTCTATGTGATGAGTGTAGGGGTGTATAGAGAACACATGTAGGCACCTACGCATGAACCACACACATGTCCAGATGACAGGACATGTACGAAGGGTGTGTAGGTGCCCACATAGGAAAGTAGTCCCGTGAATCTCCACAACCCCAATGCATGGCATGTATGCAGGAGCATGGCCATGTACCACCATGTGCAAGCAGCAGTAGCACACATGCACAACACTGTGTACGTCATCCAGGTACATGGTGTTGGGCATGGACACATACAGTACATTGAGGAGGGCTGCTGTAAAAGGCTGTGCAGTGGTGCTGACCGGCAGGTCATTGGCCACAGAGCTGTATGGTGGCACCCAATGGATACACACCACACAGCTGTTAAGAGCACACAGCATGAAAATTCCTGGTAAGCCCTGCCACATGATGCAGGTGAACATGACATGAGGGGTGTGCATGGTGAGGGGCATGGGCTGCGCAGCAGCACAAGGTGCCCATGGCCCCACAGTAGGAGGCCCCAGGGCATGCACACATGCCATGCAGCACTGATGGCACACAGCCCATGCTGCACCAGCAGTGCTGCCATGTGGTGCTGTCCACGGGCATGTGGCAGTGCAGGCCATACCACATATATGACAGTGCTGCTCTGAGGGGCAGTGATGCAACCATTCACACCAATGGATGTGGCATGGGAGCATCACAGCCAACAGCAAGGTGGGCAAGGCACACCCATCGATGTGGTGCCAGCTTGATGGCCCATGGCAGTGACCTGATCCCAGACTGGCAGTGGGAACAGTGGTGGCATCCTATGTGAAAGCCAAGCCATGGCCCAGGCATGCATGTGTGTGTGTGTGGGCATGGCACACTGATGGCACTGTTCTCAACACCCCAGGTGGACAGAATATGGCAGTGCTCAACATACCATAAACACGCATGATGTCCCCAGTGGCAGGCATGACAGCAACATGTGGCACACACATGTCGAACATGCAATACATGTGCACCGGCACCCATGGAGCCCACCACCTTGGTGGTGGCATACGCTGGAACACCATCAACAGTCAACACCCCACCCTATCCCCTTCCCCATGATGCAGTAAACACACAGGTTTAATGTACAAATCTCTTTAATGTGCATTCAAACATGTGTACATACAGCAGCATACGGAATATATGAAAAATAAAATATGAAATAAAAAAGATAAAATGCAATGCTTAGTCAGTAACAATGTGAGGCACAATACATATCCACAGTGATCACCCACAGTGCAGGGGTTGCATAGCTAGTCAGATACACAATGGCCATCTTCACATGCCCCCCACATCCATAGACCTCCTCCTCATTGCTGGTGTTGCTGACATCTGTGGATGGGTCATGCACCGTGCCCAAACATTGCAGCACCATCTGGTGTGCTGCTCCCCTGTAGCACTGCAAATGAAAAGACAGGCACAGTATGAGTGCATGTCATGTGTATGGAACCAACAATTGTGATGCCCAGACAGGAACGCAGACACACTAGTACATGATGTCCAGTACTCATCATCGATGGAATGGTCACATGCCACAGCACTGTCCCATCTGCAACATAGCACAGCTCATTGCCTCCAGTTGCAGGGACATGTAATCCAGGAAGACCATCTTCCAATATTGACAATAGGAGGGTGGTGTCCTCACCATGCAGGGTGCTCCATCTGGCTGCTCCACCCTTGTCAGTTCCAGGTGTTGTGGATGGCCCTAGTGGTTCTGTGTGGGATGTAAAATGGAACATTAGGTTAGGACTGTGCACACTGACCACACCCCACAATGTCCCCCAGCACAGCCAACAGTTATGGTACTCACCCTCTCATGTCTCTGCACCTGCCACAGGGTCCCACCACCAAGGTTGTTGAAGTAGATGTCCTTCAACATCCTCCACAGTCTCATTTGGAAATGTTCCACAGCAGCAGTGGTTGCAGTTGTTGACACTCAGTGATGTCCATGATGCATGCTGCATGGCAGCATGGGCACGTGTGCCTGCATGTGTCCACTGCCCATGTTGAGCCAGTGTGCACATGCACCATAACACACCCCCTTAAAGGCACACACAGGTACACACAGCAGGATAAAGGGGACTGTCCAGGGCATGCATGGGCCACTAGAAACATTACAGCAGTGGAGGATGTGTCCCGGACTGATGATGAACATGCATCTGCTCCACAAGGAGATGCTGCAGCAGAGGCATGCCCGTCCCTGGCCCAGGGTATTCAGACTATGTCTAGATGCCACCACACTGTGGGAAACACACTGCATAGAGAGATTCCAGTTACCCTGGGCCATGATCGAATGGCTGAGTGACATGGTCTGTGACGATATCACCCGTGGACATGCCAATCCAGGACAATGACAGTGGAGACAAAGATTCTGTGTGCCCTAGCATACTATGGGACAGGGTCCCTCTAGAGGTTGATCAGCAATCCATTTGGCATTTGCCAACCATCGGTGTCACGGGCCATGGTGCAGGTCACAGATGCCCTGCTGGCACATGTGCACACCCACATCAGGTTCCTGACAGGGGATGGAGATGTATGTAACACAAAACCAGCCTTCTATGACATGCATGGCATGCCTAATGTGTACAGTGTGACTGACTGCACCCATATGGCTATACTGCTACTGCCAACACAGGAGGAGGTACACAAAAACAGAAAGGGGTTCCACAGCGTGAACTGAAAAGTCATGTGTGATGCAGGTGGACTGTTCACTAACGTATGCACAAAGTACCCAGGATCATGCCATGATGCATACATTCTGAACACATCACACCTTGGTGCCATGCTCCATGCAGGGCACATTGGCAGCTGGCCATTGGGTGAGTATAGTAGTGACATTGTGTGTAGCACCCCTCTATTGTGGCATGTTAACCAATATGCGACAATGCACTTTGTCCCCCACACAAGTGACAGCAGATACCCGCTGTGGCTGTACCTAATGACACCAATCTTGGCACCCACCTGTGCAGAAAAGGAGGCCTACAACCATGCCCACAGGAAGACACAGAATATTGTGGAGAGGACCATTGGCCTGATGAAGATGTGGTTTCAGTGCCTGGACCATACCAGGGGGGCAATCATGCTGTCCCCGGAAAAGGCCTGCAGTGTGTTCACCATGTTTGCCATGCCACATAATATGGACCTGCATTGAAATGTGCCCTTATCAGGGCCACAGCAGCAGGGATGGATTGATGGAGGATGTTGTGGTGGAGGCATGCTGTGGTAAGGAGACAGTGGGAAGCAGTGTGGCGAGGGCAGCCCTTATGCAGGGCACGTTCAAATGGCAGTATGGTATCCTGGTATGATGCTGGGACAGACTGGCATGTGGATGTGTGAAGTCACATTTGGTTGCATTCCTGCATCGCATGTCCAGTCATGTGTATGTTGTGGTTGTCAATGTGGTTCCGCATGTGTGTGCCATGTCCAATGAGGGTGGTGGGTGCATGATGATGATGCCCTGCACTGAGCACATCTGTTGGGGGGGCAGGTGCCAGTCCATCATGTGCAGGGCATGCCACTAATGTGGCTCACTGAGCTATCCAGGGTAGTGTGTGGTAGTGGGTGTGTCATGTGGTGGTGGCCATGTCCAGGTGGCTGCCCTGGGGTGTGTATGTGTCACTCACATTAGTTGTGTGGTCATGCACTGCTGTGGTACCATGTGCCATACAGGGTGTGTGGCACCATCCGTACCATGGTTACATACTGTGTTGGTGGGCCATGTGCAGTGGAGGGCTTGTGTTTAGTGTGTGCCTATGCTGTACGTTATGGGTGTCTGTGTTCAGTGCAGCATCATTGTTCTTGTGTGTCATTTGGCTTTGCCTGCAGCTGGGTGGAAGTCCATGTACCCTGCCTCTGGAAAGATGATGCTGCCTAGTGGTACCCCAGTGGTGCCTGCTGCCATGGGTCTGCTCTGTGTGCTCATCCTGCATAGCATCATCATTCTCAGGGCTATGGCTGTCGGCTTGCCCCACCATGTCCCCCTCTGTGCTGTTAGTGCATTGTCCCTGCACCCCCCATGCTGTGTGCACCATTGAGGTGTACTTGTGCTGGTACTGCAGCCTGGGACTCAGCCACCTGAGTGCTGTCCAAGTCACATAGTTGTGTTCATGCATCTAGCTGTGGGATGGTCATGCTGGTGGATGCCTTTGTGTGTGCAATGCCATGGTGCATGCCACACACCTGAGTGGTCAGAGGTACCAGTGCCTCCATGTTACATCACTGTGCTTCTAGCCTGTCCACTTCCAGCTGTTGCAGCTCCTTATACCAGTCAGACATGGTAGCATGGATGAGCATTGTGTGTCTCCATCCCAGTAGCCACCATGATGGCCCTTCATCTCCACTGTCCTCAGTGACTGGCAGTGCCCACCCAGAAGGGGCTGTGCCATCCTGGCAGAGCTGTTCCAGCACAGGTTTTTCTGTTCTGCTGCAGGTCCTTCATGGCCCTGCCATGCATGGCCCCCAGGGTCATGCAGGTGTCCGATGTTGTTGCACACTCCATCTTGCTCAGTGGTGGGCTCCTGTGTTCCCTCATCTGCTGCTTCGGGTGTGATGTCCACCTCCACGTCAGTCTCCATCTGTATTTCTGTATCATGCTCAGTACTTTTGGGGGAGAAGGTCATGTTAGACTGACTATGCATGTGCCTTGTGGTTGCCACTTACAGGGGTGCGTGGGGCATGGTGACATACCTGTGCCATCCTCTGCCTGTCTGGTGTCATTGTGTGCTAACTGCATTGCAGGTGTGTCCTGGCTCTGTGTTGCTATCGCCTGTGTCCTGTGTCCCTTACTGGATGGGTCTGTGAGTGGAACACATGGATGTTAGTCTTTGAATGGTGCCACAGCACATGGGTACCCACGCTCATCTACTACCTGTATACATTCCATGGTGTCCACCCCTTCCACCTCACTGTGGATGCCACCATCCTCTTCACCTTTGTCAGTTGGCTATCCTCACTGAGGGAACTGCCTCTGGTGGCCAGGCATGCCTTTGCAGCAGTGATGAGTTTCTTTTTCCCCGCGGTGCACATTTCATGCCAGTTATGTTTGAGTGTCACCAGTGACCATGCCTATGGACCAGCAGCATTGACTGCACTCTGGATTTTAAGCCATAGCCATGCCTTTACCTCAGGGGCTGTGCTCAGGGACTGTGCCCTATATAGCATTCATTACTGCATCCTGATGTCCATGTACCATGGATGCCACCTGGCCCACTGTGAAGTTCATGGCATGGGGATGGGCTCTTCCTCATGTCTGCACATTGCTGCAGCACTGGCCACTGGCATGGACTGCCCATTTGGGCTGCTCCAGTGATAGGCTGTACCTGTCCATGCCACTTCAGTTTTCTGCAGTCATCCCTTGCACCCTATTCACTTCAATGCCTCTGCGTAGGGTGGGGATTGTGTTCATATATGGTGGGGTCAAGGGGCACTTCTGCAAATCTCTGGCATGCCTCTGTGCACTGTGTGAACTGCTATGCATCCCCCATCCTGCCCCATGTCCTCACAGCCTACTTGGGCTTTAATGCATGATGCATTGTGGGGGTGCCCTGCGTGTCATGTTTATGATGTTTGTGGGCATCCTTTCTGCACCTTTGTGCATAGGGCCCCAATATTAATAACAGGTTTGTGAACTCAGTAGACTTGGGGGGAGGATGATGAAGAAAGGGGATCCAGTCAGATAGAGGCAGCAGGCAGAGAGGAAGAAAGGACTGGTATAGAGGGACGTAAAGGGATGAGGCAGCTAGTAGTCATGGTTTATTCCCTATGTCACTGATAGCACAGTGTGTAGAGGAGAACAGTATGGCGAATTATTTCCAAGAAGCAGTAGTGTAGCATCTGTGGAAGTTAGCAGATGAAATTCTCCGTAGTACTGGGGAGTAAACTTTAGTCATGAGGCTGTAAATAATATAGTTAGAACAATAGATACGGGTATCAGTCAGGACTTCAGGGTCCTGGGGAGGACCTTAAGAGCAAAGGGTGCAATATAGTCATCTTAGAGATCCTACCTATACCAAAAGTTGTACAGGGTGGCAGAGGGCGATGAATGCCTGGTTAGGTAACTGAGCTAATGATTAAACATGTACCTTTCCACAGCATTTGGACAGATCTTGGCACACAGATGACCTCATTAGGAGGGAATGGTTGCTTCTGAACAAGGAAAGAACATCTGCACCAGTTGAAAGGATCAGTAGGATTTCAGGGAACAATTTAAATTAAATGGGGAGGGGGTCAATGGCACTGGAGTGAGTCCTCACAGGTCAAAATGGTAGAGCACAAATAATATTGATCAATTAGGAAAATGTGTATAGATAAACATTTGGGAAAATGAAACAAAAATGGGTACACAAATGTAATAAGAATTGTAAATGCCCATTAATTAATGTTAAGACAAAATATGACAATTAGAAAAATGATCACAAAGGTGAAAGCCCGATATAATAGCAATACCAGAGACATGGTAGGTGGTGGGAGATACAAGGGAGAAGCACCTAGAGGGGTATAAGCTCTTTACAATAGACATAAAAGAGCAGCATGGGGGGTCGACAATCTACACATATTAGGTAGGTAATACAAGCCGCAGAGGAAGTACACATAAAATAATCAAATATAGAAAGTTAATCTACATATGGGTAAAGGAAGATGGCAACAGAGGAGAGGCCATCTTAATAGGACTGTGTTAAAGATCACCAGATTGTAATCATGAGGGGAACAAGGAAATAAATAGTAAAATTGAAAAAGTGACATGAGAGAGAGAGATGTTACATTGATGGGAGACTTCAATCATGGAGAAGCAAATTGACAAACTGACATAGCCAACAGCAGAGCAAGGAGATTATTTTATGACACTACAAATGACTAATTTGTGTGACTGTGAATATATAAGTCAAGAAACTAGAGCGGGGATAAATTTGAGCCTACTCCAAAGCAACATAGGAAATTATATAGCTGGGTGTCAAACAATGGAGTCACTAGTGGGATATGATCACAGAATGATTACATTTTAATGACAAAAGAAAGTGGTTGTAGAAAGAGGGCAGACAGCATATTAGAATTACAAAGCTGGCCGAAACAGCACTATAAAGGGGAAAATCTTAAGGACTGGAAATGAAGTAGAGAGAGGATGGGAAACACATAAATGAACAACAGTGTGGGCTAAAATCGAAGATGTTAGAGCTGAGAGAAAAGCACATACCAAAAATAGGAAAAATACATTATGAAATTAGTGAAATCTGTGTGACTAGCAACAAAATACAGAAAGAACTAAGGAGCAACAGAGAACACCTATAGACATGTTAAATCAGAAGGTACAAAGGAGGCCAGGGGCTAGTATGGGGAGAAAGTTAAAAAGGTGTAAGAGGACTAATAAAGAGAAAATACAGTTGTAAAAGTGGCTTGCAACATGAGCTATCAGAAACCTGAAGGAATTGTCCTGGTACATTAATGGTAAAATAAAAAGTGCCAATACACTGGGACCACTGAAAGTGGAAGGGAAGATAACAGACCAAAAACAGGAAGCACAAGAATGAAATAGGTACTTCTGTTAAATAATTGGAGAGAAAGAACCATCAGTGAGGGGCTTTCAAGAGCTAAGGCAGAGAAAGGGAAATGATTAATGTAGTGGTATATGCAAAAGGGAGAAGGTTGTAGAAAAATGAAATCAACAGGTCCAGATGAAATCTATCCAGAGGTCCTTATGGAGCTGGCCATGGAATTACCATACCTCTTGTTAATTTATTTAATAGATCTCTTGAGACAGAGAAAGAGATTGGAAGGAGGCCACAGTGATGCCATTATTCAAAAAAGGAGGATAGAGGTAAGCAATTAAATTGTAGACGGACTAGCCTAATGGCAAGCCTATATTAAATGAATGATGGAATCCTTTTTAAAGGAGACAACTGAGGATGAACTAAAAGAAATAAGGTTTATGGACAAGTAAGAGCATGACTTTAGAAGAGGGAAATCATGTGTGATTAATTGATTAGCCCTGTACAAGCCAGGCATTAAATGTATAGACAGGGACACACCTCCAGATATCAAATTTGTGGAATTCTCCAAAGCACGTGACATGAAAAACTGATTAACAAATATGATGCAATTGGAATTATCTGTAAGACAGTAAATTGGGTAAGCAATTGGCAGATTGTTAGAAAACAAAGGGTGAAAATAAATGGTTGTGTGTCCAAAGAAGAGAATGTGACCATTGGAATACAAGAGGCATCAGTGGTGGATTTGATCTAATTTAATATATACAGTATATGAAGGAGCTTACTGAAGGAATGAAAAACTGGGTATGAAGTTTGCAGATTACACAAAAATGTAAGGAGCAGAGGGAGTAGAAGAAGAGACAACAAATATACAGAGGAACTTGCAAAGGATATCTGAATGAGCAAATGGGAGACATAAAGTTTAAGGAATGAAAATACACTTACATTTTGGAAAGATAAACAAAGAGTCAAGTTATCACTTAAATGTGACTGAATTAAAGAAAGTGGAGGACACAAGTGATTTTAGTTTTATTATTATCTTAGATTTCAAACAGGAGAGTGGTGTAAATCAGCATCAAAAAAAGCAGTTCAGTTATGAGGTTGTATAAAGATGAACTGAGATCATATAAAGATAATTATACAATGGCAAGACAATTTCCTGGACTCTGATTGGTCAGTGTGTGCCTGAGACAGTGATGATATTACACAATAACATCACTGTGTTGAGTTTTTGGAGGATTATATGTTGTTTTTTTTCAGAAACAAAGATATACTGCCTCACTAAAAATCTACTAAAAACATTTTTATTTTCATTTTTGTTTTGTATAACATCGAGCCATTGTATAATTGCAATAAGGCACTCCAAGGTGTGTGTTATCGTGTAATAACATCACTCCTGGGGTGGGTTGAAGCACTTTCACATTGTGCTTCAACCCACCCCAGGAGTGATGTTATTACACTATAACACACACCTTGTCGTGCCTTATTGCTTAAGTAAGAGCACCACTATATACAGCAAATTAGGGTTGCATGGAATCCAGTGAAAGGAATCAGATTCATTAGATTTCTGATTCAATTTTGGGAAAAGCAGTCTAAAATCCTAATTCCTAAAAAGAGTCCTAAAACCTATTTTTACAAAGGTGGTTAGGATTAGGATTCCAAATCTGAATCTGATTCTGATTCTGATGTCATTTTAGGATTTCAGTTGGAATCGAATTAGGAATCAGAACTTCTTAAATTCCAAAACAGTGCAGTTGCATCAGAACTGGGAGATGATGAGCAACCCTAGGGTATATGTAATTCCTCAAGTTGTGTACTGCTGCTAGTTCTGGCTCCATGTTATAGGAATGGCATGGGCAGACTATAGAAAGTACATAGATGAGCAACAATAATGATGATGGAAGAAAACTGCATGAATATTTGGAAGAAACTAAGTACTTTAGAAATGTTTAGGCTAGAAAAGAAGAGAATAAAAGGCAACATAATTGTCCTATGTGGTCCCTTAAAAGAACCAGATTTGTAACAGATGTTGTAGCGATAACAGAAAGAAAACAAATACATAAATACACAATTAGGAGTCATAACAAGCAACTACAAGGGGAAGTATTTATTTATTAGAAAACTGGTAACCAGGAAAGGCACACTGAGCCAAGGCTCGTTTCCAGGTGTGACATGGGGAGAGGAAACTGGAAATGTAACAATAAAAGCATACACAGTATTAATGATTGTTACACAGTAAAGTACAAATAGCGTGCAATTAAACGTATCACAAGTGCACATAAAAAGTAAACAGAGCTAAACGAAGGTACAATGAGTGGCTTTAATGTGCAAATAAAGAGACTAAAGCTGGTTTAATAAATAGTACAGATGTAGAAATGGAAGGAGCCTGATACTGGCTGAGGTAGAACCCAGGAGGAGGCCTCTGCAATAGGGAAGGTTGGGCTCCAGTAAGGTAAGAATCAAAGAGGTGGATGACAGGAGCAGGTGGGTGTGGGAAGGAGTTTTAGCTGGTGCCTATTGGATATGGGGGAGGGGGAGAGACAGAGAAGAGGGGATCAGGTTCTAGAGGAAAGGAAGGTGATAAGAGAAGGCCCAGCAGAGGAGTGAGGATGAGGAAAGGAGAAAGTTCAAGGATCCCTGGAGAGAATGGAGTATGAGCGAGAGCAAGTAGGAGAAAGAAGTGAGGCCAGGTTAAGAGGGGATAGAACCAAATCAGAATTTAGAGATGAAGGGGGTGCAGAGGGATTGGCTACATGAGGGTAGGGGGAGGGGAATAGGTAGGAGAATAGGGAGCAGTCACGAGTATAAAGGGGAGAGTTGGTAGCAAACTGACAAAAGGTGTTACAGAGGATGTCCAGTCTGGCAAGGGAAGAGGAGGGGGTGGTGCCATAGACCACATCAGCAGAGTCAAATACCAGAACCACCATTTTGGTAACTAGCTCCCGGTGGACATGAGAAGAGAAGCATATTAATTGCCATACAAGGCACTGAGTTTTGGCCAGAGCTTGGAGTGGAGGGCATCAATGTATACAGAGAAGTCAAGTTTACTATCTAGCCACATGCCCAGATACTAAAAGGAAGAAACCCCTTAGAGAGGAGAGAGAGAGACATCCAGGGTGGAGAAAACAGGGAGAGTGGAGAGCCTGTCCAATTTCTGGTTTGTGCCAATGATCATTGACACTGTATTCTTAGTGTTAACCCAGAGCTGGTTTGATGGTTGAACTGATGGAGGACATTGTGGAAGTCTTGCTGGAGCAAGCCTTCCACTGATATGGTTAAAGGGCCAGAGATGTAAATATCTATGTCATCTTCATACATGTGAATATGCAAGTTAGTACAAGAAGAGGAGACATCAGTTTGAAAACTAAAGAAGAGGTTGGGACCCAGGATGGAGCCCTGTGGGCCCCACCCTGGATGCATAGAGAAGTGACAGGATGCCTCCTACCTGTACTGACTATTGATGGCCTGTGAGGAAGGAATGGAAGCATTCGACAGCCAGAGCTGATAGGCTGACATAACTCAACTTGTCTAGGAGGAATCGATGGGCCACCAAGTTAAAGGCTTTGGCCAGGTCAATGAAAATGGCTACTGTGATTGTGCCCCTGATCCATTTCAGTGAGGATGAAGTCAGTGATATGCAGCAGGGAGGAGACAGTGGAGTGGTTCTTCAGAAAACTGGACTGGAAGGGGAACTGAAAGTTGGCTGAGTAAATGAAGTCAGCAAGCCTAGGGCAGAAAAGTTTCTCTTGCAGCTTTGCAAGAGAGGGGAGGAGGGAGATAGGATGGAAGTTGTCAGTGGAGGAGGGATCACCACCTTTATGAAGAGGAAGAACACTGACAATCTTCCATGAGTGAGGCACAGCACAAAAGGAAATGAAAAGATTGAGGAGGTGAATAAGAGGGAAGGCAATGGCAGGAGCTGAGGGGTGGAGAAATTCAGAATCCAATCTAACAGGGCTAGACTTAGAAAGGTTGATAGAGAAAAGGGCTGGTGAGGTTTCCTGAGTATTAACCAGGGGGAAATGAAAATTGGGTGGGGTGTGGGATGGAAAAGAGAGTGGAGCAGGGAGGAGGAGAGAGGAGCTGGGGGGAGAAGGGAGTGTACATACAGTGAAAAAACAATTGAAGTTAGAGCTACAGAGGGAATGTAAAAAATAGGTGAACCATTAAGCATGAGTACTGAGGGGGCAGACTAGGCAGGGGGGTCAAAAAAGGAGTGAATCAACTCCCAGAATTTGTGTGAGAGGTTAAGTTTGTTCTGGAGATTGGCCTTAAAATAGAGGGATGCATTTGGCAGCATGGATTCGCCTTTGTACAATATTCATGGGAGTTAGAAAGAAGTAGTATTTCTAATAAACAGTATTCAGAAAACTCACTTCCAAGAAATGTAATGAACTCAGAAAGAATGGAAACCTTTTTAAAAAGATTAGATATTATTTACAGGTAGCAACAGGTACAAGTTACCAGCACTAACAAGTCAGGGTTAGAAATGTTTGAAGTTGGCAAAACTTTGATCTGCAATAAAATCTTCATACTTCTCAGTGTCGAAATTGGCAGTATTGTAGTAGTAGCACTTCTAGTAGTAGAAGGTTTATTTGTACCACTCTCTTTCCCTGAGGCTCAGAGAACTTTACAGTGATATAAAAACATTAGGATACTAATATAGTAAAAGCAGGTAAATAAAATTATCAACTTAGCAAATTTGAAAATTAATTCACTGGTGAATTTCTCTGTAAGTTCTGAGAAAGTCACATCACTCAGTGTTGCTGCTGCACCATGTGACAGGAAATGATGAAACAGACCCCGGGAGCTGTACTGTGAGCAGTCCTGGGAAGTGTGTATTCAGGAGATACTATCTGTGTGCTGAAAGCTTAGTTTGAGTGTTGTACTGCTTTAAGTTGCATAAAATAAGTTTTTCAAAGAACCAAACATTTCCTTTTTCTTCTGCATCTGCAGAATCAAAGTTTGAAAGTTTTGTATAACAGATTATAGATTGTTCTTTACTTTCTCTTTTTGTGGTGCTGCTGCAGCCTGTGCTGGACTACCAGTATGTGTGGGGAGAGTGGCAGTGACTCTTGTCTGCAGCCACAGGCCTTGTTTCAGTTTATTCACAGTCACTGTCATCTCATTTTTCTGAAGGATGCAGGAAGTACTGAAAGGGAAACTGGACGGCATAAAGCAGGAGATGGATGTGGAGCAGAAATGGGATATTATTAAACAGGGGATTACAGAGGCAACAAAGCTTGCACCAAGACACAGAGTAAGAGGAGCAGAGCAAGAAAACCATGCTGGTTGAACAGCGAGGTAGTGGAGGTGGTGAGAGTAAAATGAGAGGCTGCCCAGAGGTATAGGAGGATGGGGAAGGAAGTAGACAGGGAGGAGTATACCAGATTGTCCAGGGAGGTGACCAGAAAAGTAAGAGAAACCAAGGCCCAGAGGGAGCTGAGATTAGCACAGGGAATTAATGGGGGGGGGAGACTTTGTCAAATACATTAGGGAGAAAAGGAAGAGCAAGGAGACAAAAGTGAGGATAAAAAGGGATGGGGAGTGGACAGAAAAGGAGGAGGAGGAGGAGCAGACAGAAGCACTGAATGAATACTTTTGCTCAGTGTTCACAGAAGAAAAGGGGGTCTGCTACCACCATGGGCTGGGAGGGTGGGGATAAGGGGAGAGGAGGCAACAGATGGAAGAATTGAGGCAAGTAGAGTCCTAGAGGGACTGAGGGCACTGAAGGTAGACAAGGCACCAGGGCCGAAAGATATCCACCCCAGGGTGCTAAGGGACGTGGCAGAGGTGTTGGCAGAGCCGCCGGTGGATCTGTATGGCACCTCACTGGAGTAGGGATGTTTGCCACTGGACTGGAGGATGGTACATGTGGTACCATTACACAAGAGTGGACCAAGGGATGAACTAGGTAATTATCATAATGTAAGTCTCACCTCCATAGTGTGCAAACTCATGGAAATGGTACTAAAGGAAAGACTGGTTTCATACATGGAGGACAATGGCCTCCAGTATATGATGCAGCATGGGTTCATTTTAGGGAAGTCTTGTCAAACCAACCTGATACAATATTATGACTGGGTGACAGGTGAGCTGGATAAGGGTCATGTGGTGGATTTTCTTTACTTGGACTTCAGCAAGGCCTTGAATTCTGTGCCTCATGGGCGGCTTGGGGGGAAGCTAACTGACGTAGGGGTAGGGGCAAAAATGATTAACTGGATTACAAGCTGGCTAAGTGGGAGGCTGCAATGGGTGGTGGTGAGAGTGGAGCTCTCAGCTCCAAGGCCAGTGATGAGTGGGGTGCCACAGGGCTCTGTGTTGAGGCCAGTATTATTTGGGCTCTTCATGTCAGACATTGCACACAGGGTAGTAAGCAAGGTAAGTCTATTTGCTGACAGCACCAAAATTGGAACAGTGGTGGATGGAGGGGAGGGATGGAAGCAGCTGCAGGGGGACCTAAGCAAGCTAGAGGAGTGGACAGAGAGGTTGCAGCTGGGGTTCAATGCAAAGAAGTATAAGGTTATGCACTTTGGGGTGAAGAACCCAAGGAGAGAATACTGGCTGGGGGGGGGATTAAGTTGGGGATCACTGAGGAGGAGAAGGGCCTAAGGGTAATGATAACAGGGACCATGAACAACACTGCCCAGTGCAGGAGAGTGGCTGCAAAAGCGAACAAAATGCTGGGATGCATAACGAGGAGGTTTTCATCAAGTTGAAGAAAGGTGAACTTTCCCCTCTACAGGTCGCTGGCAAGGCCACAATTAGAGTATTGTGTGCAGATTTGTAGGCCATACCTAAAGTGTGATATCAGGCTACTGGATAGTGTGCAGAGGAGGGCAACAAAGATGATATGTGAAATGGAGGGGAGAGACTATGACAGCAGGCTGGCAGACCTGAATATGTACACCCTGGAGGATAGAAGGGACAGGGTGGACATGATAGAGACATTCAAGTATCTGAGGGTAATCAATAAGGATGGGGCAGATGGGGTCTTTAAGCTAAGGAGGGGAGGGTCACCAGGGGGCATGGGCTAAGAATAGAGGGGAGAAGATTTAAGGAGGGAAATGAGGAGATGCTATTTCACAGAGAGTGTGGTAGGAAATAGAATGCACTACCAGAATAGGTGGTATCATGTAAATCTGTGAACAGCTTTAATAGGGCATGGGACAGGAAACAGGGGAGAGTGAGGGTGGGGGAAGTGGGGAGTGGCAGTGGGATTACAACGGGTAGGAGGGTGGGGCAACTGCAAACTAGGGGTGCTGGCTGCACACTTGAGCAGGCCTAGATAGACCATGTGGTCTGTTTCTGTTGGCACATTCGTATGTTCTTATGCTTGCAAGTTCAATAATTTGTAAACTGTCAGTGTTGCTGTGCTGCTAAAATGTTAAAGACCAACAAGGGCTCTGGTACTTACAGTTCTAGTCTAGAACTGTAGACATTAATTTAAAGAGCTGCTGATGCATTAAAAAGAACTTTGAAAAACATAATAATTAGGTACAATTCAGCTTTCATTCCATATATATTCTAAAGAGTCCTCTTCCCCAGTATTTATTACTAAGAACATTTGCAAGAATATATTATCTTCATCCCTCAAGTTTCATCTGCCACTATAGCTGACTCCCTATTTCAAGTCGTAATTCTCTGTTGTGACATCACAGTGTGTTGTCATGTGTGTAACTGTGATGCCACAAGCAGTGCATTATGACCTCAGGTTGGGAGGCAGCAACCAGAGGACCAGGGGACATGACCTCAGGCTACAAGGAGGGAGGGAGGGAGGTTCTCTACCAACACCAGGACATTTTTCTTCACAGAAAGAGTGGTGGATGCTTGGAACAGCCTGCCCAAGAGGTTGTGGGCATCAACACTGTTGGGGGAATTCAAGAATGCATGGGATAGACACAAGGGAGTCCTGACTACAAAGGGCAACTAGAGTGTCAAAACAGGTCTAAAATAAATGGGCAGACTAGATGGACCTAGCGGTCTCCTTCTGCCATCAGCTTCTATGTTTCTATGAATAGATGCACTCTTCAGGAGCAAAGATCCTGTTTTCATGCAAATTATCTCAGTAATAAATAACGGGGAGGTGGAATACAGAAATAATTAAGCAATAAGGCATGACAAGGTGTGTGTTATTGTGTAATAACGGCACTCCTGGGGTGGGTTGATGCACGAGGCAAAGTCGAGTGCTTCCACCACCCCAGAAGTGACATTATTACACAATAACACACACCTTGTAGTGCCTTATTGCAATTATACAATGGCTCAATGTTATACAAAATAAAAATACAAAAATAATATTTTTAGTAGATTTGTTGTGTTTCTGAAGAGACAACAGTGATCAAATGGTCCAATAAATCAATACAGTGATGTTATTGTGTAATAACATCACTGTCTCAGGCACCCACTGACCAATCAGAATACAGGAAATTTCCTTGCCATTGTATAATGTGAAATACAAGCTGGACTGTGTCTAAATATTATGTTTTGGTAAAGTTCTCCTGAAGGTGTCAGCTGCTCATTAATATTTCTGATTATTATTCTTTGATTCTCACTATCAACCCTTTCCCTTCATTTTGGAAAATTTATAGTAATTTATTTTACTATTTCTGTAGTACTTTTGTATTGTTTAAGCCATTAGCACCCACTACATCAGTACATGTTACCACAATAGTAGCATGAGTGGTAGAGGGATAGGGAAGGGTAAACAGGAAGGGAAGACGGCTGTGGTGGTGACCAGAGGTTGAGGCAGCTGTGGGCGTAGTATAGCTACAGATGGAAGTGTATCTGCAGTGCATGATGGAAAATGCTTATAGCACTTAATTTGACTGCTCTCTTTGTTGATGGAGGCAGCCAGAGCCAAGAACTTTTACTTGAAATGTCCTCAATGCCATCAACACCAGTGAGTAAACATAGTGTTGATGAAAAATCTGAAAAGGAGTCCCCATCAGTTGGTGGCACTGGACCCGAGTCTGAGTTGGGTATAGCGGATAGTGTGTGTGTGTGTGTGTGTGCCACTGACACGTCAAGAAAATGACAAAGATGAGGACCTGGGAAAAGAAGAGGGGGAGGAAATGGAGGGTGATAGTGAGGATGACACAGTCATTGATCCTTCATGAGAGCCAAAAAAGGAAAAAAATAACAAAAGGTGATAGCAATGTTGGTGATTTTTTTCAATGTAAAAGGTAGGCACCTGTGTCCAAAGAGATGAAGAATGACGACACTCATCCCAGAAAAAAAACAAGTGTTGGTCTGCTGGCAAGTAGCACCACAACTAGTGCTCCCACTGCTCCACGTACATTTTTTGTCATGTGGTATCCCTTGTGTGGGACTTTCTGTATTACTGGCCCAAAAGATGAGACTGTGGTAATATGCCAACTTTGTCAGGCTTGAGTAAGTTGGACAAGAAAGGGTCTTGTCTTTACACAAGTGGGCAGCATACCAATCTTAAAGTGAAACATTTGGCTAGGCTAAGCACATCAGTAGAAAGTGTTCATAGGTGGTACGGGACTCAGTCATAGAGATAAGACAAGGGATATTGTGGAGGAAAGGTAGTTTGAGGAGATCACTAGTACCCCAGAAAGTGTAGAATCACTACTGAGCATAAGCAGCAGGAATAACAGCAGCAGCAGCATCCTGACAAACCTCCCCAAGACATGTCACAGGTTTCTTGGAACCATCTCCATCTGTGACATCTAAGCAATGTGGTGCCCACACAAAACTGTTTTCTAACAGTACCAACCCAAGAAAGATCCAGCCAACTATAACCATTATTTTAACAAAGCAATGTAAATGTAAACCCTGACGCTGCAGCCTGGTTCAAAAGTTATTTGGAAAACTGGACACAAAGAGTGAAAATCACAGATGTCCTTTCTGATGCCAGACCTGTCCATTGAGGAGTCTCTCAAGGATCCATTCTGGGCCCTTACTTTTCAGCTTGTTCCAGAACACCCTTTCCGATTCCTGCCCTGAACAAATCATCCTGTAGGCTGATGATGCTGTAATCCTTGCCTCATACCAGGACCCCAAACTTCTACAAGACAATCTCCAGCTTGATTTTGCCTCAGGTTGAAAACTGCTTTACAAAGCACAAACTGATCCTAAATCATAAAAAAAACAAAGTCCATGATTTTTAGCAGCTCCCATAACAAACATAAGCAGCACCCATATCCATCAAAACCAGCCACACAGTCACTCTGGAACAGGTTCAATCTTTTAAATACCTTGGAATCACCCTAGACCCTCACCTCTCCTATGGTGCCCACATCGACCATGTTGCCAAAGCTGCTATTACCCATCTTGGCCTACTTTACTGGCAGAGGCAACATCTTTCCCCAAAAGCCATGTCAGTAGCTGTCCAGAGCTCTATCATCTCCGTTATTGACTACAGACTTATTATCTATGGCTCTGCCACCGCTACTGCTCTCAGGCACGTATCCACCTCACTTAATAAGGTGTGTCAGCTCATCACTGGCTCACACCATCTCACACATACGTGTGACCTGTATGCTCAAACTGGGTGATTGCAACTCACCAATCGGATAAAGTACCAAACCTGCACCGTAGCGAAGAAAATAACTATGGGTCTAGCACCCCCTGGAGTCTGTGCTCTTCTACACCCTAGAAATAACCCCCACACCACCAGGGGGTCTACACCACAGCTCCTTAAGTTCCCCACTGTTGCACAACTCAAGGCCAAAGAGCTTTTGCTTATAGGGCACCTAGCTGGCTAAATGGACTCTGCAGTGACATCTCCTCCACTCCCTCACTTGGTGCATTTAAATCAAGGCTCCGCCTCTCTCTCATTGCCTCCAGCACCTGTGACTGCCTCAACTACCTGACCCCCCCTTGAATGTTTCTCTAGCACCAGTCATTTCTCTCTCCTTCTTAGTACTTGCCCCCCCACATGTCCTCCCCCACAACCTGCACTTCCCTGTTTGTCTGACAAAGCCTCGGCTTCTCTTGACTCACATTTGTTCCTCCCTCCCTTTGCCTCTACTCTCTTTCCCTCCCCTTTTTCCCCCTCCCTCACCTCCTACTTTTTTTCACTTTGTGCCCCCTTTACCTCTTTACACCTCTTTCACCTGGTATTTCACCCTAAATATGCTTGTTTTTTTATATTCCTTGTAACCACATGTTTAGGTTTAGTGTTCCTGCTTGCTCATACTGTTGTCATGTTGTCTTACTGTATTCGAAATGTTAATTGACTTGGAACCTTTGTAAAAGAGCAATCATAGATATAAATAAATAAATTCATTTTCCCCTAATCAGTCAGTGGTCAGGGAATTTAATGCTACCACTGCAAAGATGATTGTAATTGATCTTCCATTTTCATTTCTTGAAAATGCTGGTTTCCTTCACTTTATGTCCAATGCATGATCAAAAATGAAAGTGTCAACCAGAACTTACTTTTTACAATTGGCAATCCTGAGCTGAGGTATATTATAGAAGAAGAAATCTCACATGCCCTGCAGCATTCCTTCAGTTCATTTATCCATCTGTCTACCGCTATTTAGAGCAGTGGACCAACAGCTGCTTGCTCATTTATGTGCATAATAGTACATTCAGTTGAACTGCTGGAGAGGGGTTGGGGTTGGTCTTTACCTTGGCACTAAAATGCATGCAGCCAAATTGTAATGGAAGCTACATGCCTGGAATTCCCAAGCATGCACAACTGGCTATGAAGAGCATGCTTGATTTGCACACTGGGAAAGCATTTTGGCATAAATATTGGAGGAGATTGACACTTGATTGAACCCACTATGTTTAAAGACAGTCTTCAGAGTTAGTGACAAGGAACTAATTGCAGTACGTCAAAGGAATTGAGATGTCTATTCTAAATATGTACTTAAGTTCAAAATGTTATTAGGATCCTTGGTTTTAAGGTGCTTAGCTGGTAAATCCACCAGGTTTCCATCAGTAGAAGCCATAGTAGGCCCCCCATCAGTAACTGGGGTGGACACATTCCAGATTTATTTATTTTAATGTAAATGGTTATACACATGTTTTATTACAAAATGGGCATTATTAAAATTCTCCATATTGTTTCAGCATTACTGAACCACTACACTAGGTATAGAAACATAGAATTTGTCAGCAGAGAAAGAACGTTTGGCCCACCCAGTCTACACAGTTTTCCTCCCTGCCTGTTTTGTTCCAGTGGACCGTAACATAGATACATAGATACATAGACAGTGTTGGCAGATAAGGGCCTATGGCCCACCCAACCTGCCCATTTGAGCTTGTAAGTTCAGTTTGTTTTCTTAGAAGTCTGTTGCCCCTTACCCCTGACCTCCAGAATTCCTTTATGTCTATCCCATGCATTCTTAAATCCCGTGATTGTTTCAGCCCCCACCACTTCCTCTGGCAGGGTGTTCCACTTGTCCACCACCCGCTCTGTGAAGAAATTCTTTTCATGTTTCTCTGAATCGTCCTCCTCCAACTTCATCCCATGCCCTAGTCCTGGAACATCGTTTTCGCTTAAAAATAGTGTTTTCCTGCACCCTGTTCTCCCCTGTAAGATACTTATATGTCTCTATCATATCCCTCTCTCCTCCTCTCCTCCAGGGAGTACATGTTCAGTTCCTTTAACCTGTCTTCATAGGACTTGTGATGCAATCCATGCACCATCTTTGTTGCCCTCCTCTGAACCTTCTCTACCCTGTCTATGTCCTTATGTAGGTATGGTCTCCAGAACTGTACACTGTACTCCAGGTGGGGCCTCACTAGTGTCTTGTATAGCGGAATTAGGACCTCCCTTTTCCTGCTGGTGATGCCCTGCCTATACATCCCAGCATCCTATTTGCTTTACCTGCTGCCTTGTCACACTGTTTCCCTACCTTGAGGGCATCAGAGATGACAACCCCAAGATCCCTTTCCTGCTTGGTGCATGCTATATCCTCACCCCCCAACTGATATATTGTGCCAGGGTTTTTGTGCCCCATATGCATTATCTTGCACTTCTTTGCATTGGATTTCAACTGCCAAACCCCTGACCATTCTTCAAGTTTCTGCAGGTCGCTTCTCATTTTGTCTACACTCCTCTGGCGTGTCTACTCTGTTACAGAGCTTTGTGTCATCAGCGAACAGTGAAATTCTGCCTTCTAGGTCCTGCGCAATGTCACTGATGAAGATGTTGAATAGGACCGGTCCCAGCACTGATCCCTGTGGTACCCCACTGGTCACTCTTCCCTCTGTGGAGTGACAGCCATTTACCACCACCCTCTGTGTCCTGCCACCCAGCCAGTTACCTACCCACCACACTACTGTCCTGCCCACACCCATATTCCCCAGTTTGTGTAATAGTCTTCTATGTGGCACAGTGTCAAAGGCCTTGCTGAAGTCCAGATAGGCCATGTCCACTGCCCTCCCTGATCCACCTCCTAGTCACCCAGTCAAAAATTCAACGAGGTTGGTCTGACATGACCTTCCTGGTGAAACCATGCTGCCTTGAGTCCTGTAGTCCATTGACAACCAGATGTTCCATCAATCTCTCCTTCAGTAGTGCTTCCATGATCTTCCCCACTACGAGGTGAGGCTGACTGGTCTGTAGTTCCCTGCTTCCTCTTTGTTCCCACTTTTGTATAAGGGACTACATCTGCTGTCCTCCAGTCTTTGGTGCCTCCCTGTTTCCAGTGATCGGCTAAACAGGATAGCCAGAGGTTCAGCCACCACCTCTCTTAGTTCTTTAAGGACCCTGGGTGCACCCATCTGGCCTCCATTGCTTTATCAACTCTTATTACTTCCAGTTCCTTCAGGACCCTTTCTCTGTAAAGGGACTTGTGTCCATTTCTGCACCATTCTCACCCTTGTGCTCCCTTCAGACCCATTACCCTTCTGTTCCTCAGTAAAGACTGAGCAGAAATACCTGCTCAATATGTCAGCTTTACTGTTGTAATCCTCCACGTGGCCCCATCCTCCCCCTTCAGTCTCACTATCCCTCCCTTTGTCTTTCTTTTTTCACTTATGTACCTGTAAAAGGTTTTGTCCCCTCTACCCACTGATTTTGCAATGTGTTCTTCTGTCAGCAACTGTAACTTGTCTCCAGAGAGCTTCCCCAACACACTTTTTATTTACTAGTATTCCTCTATGTCTATCCCATGCATGTTTGAAGCGCCCCCTCCCCCCACAGTTTTTGCCCCTACTACCTCTTGTGTAGTTGTGGGTGAAGCAAAAAAAACAACTTTGCAATTCAGGTAGTGTAGTGTGCAAATTCTTAGTGGAATTCAGACAATTGCACAAATTTTACCGCACACATTCATTTACTATGCACACACTATGCACCTTGCAATGAATTATACTATGTGAACTGCCACACTTCAAAATCAAAATTCACAGCAAAGTGTGAATTATGTTAATTTATTTAGTGGAATTCACTACAAGGGCAGGGAATTGCATAATGCACAATTTGCAAATGCTATACGTATCATTAAGCGGCCTAATTTGCTGCAATTTGTGGGATAATTTTAATTAGAAATGTACCTTCCCTTGTGACAGGCTGTTCCAGATGTCCACCACTCTTTGAGTGAAGTAGTATTTCCTCACATCCTTTTTTAATTTCTCCCATTCTAGTTTAATTTCATGCCCTCTTGTTGTGTTGTACTGTTTCATTTTAAACAGGTTCCCCACCTGTACCCTGTTTACTCCCATTAGGCACTTGTAGGTCTCTTTCATTTCCTCTCTCCCGCCTCTAATTTAGGGTGCACATTTCGAGATTCCTCAGTCTCTCATCGCATGGTTTCTCATGCAGCCATTGTGCCATTTTAGTTGATCTTCTCTGGACTGCCTGTACCATGTTGATGTCTTTTCCTACATGCACTTTCCAGAGCTGTGCACATATTCCAGGTGTGGTCTCACCAATGATGTATACAACGGTAATATCACTCATCTCCTTCTGCTTGTGTTACCTCTCCCCTATGCACCCCAGCAATCCACTGGCCCTACCCACTGCCGTGTCACACTGACAAGCATGATCACAGGGCACTCAAATCCTCTGGTGATGCAGCCTGTGGTCTTAGAAGTGAAGCACTGGGGTCATTTTTATTTCCGTTGTCTCACGTTTAAAAGATGACAATAGATAATTGACTTCTAAAGCATTCCTTGAATGTCAGATGGCTTCCTTTCAAGGTGCACTGCTTCTGTGCTTTTTCCTTGTCACACTATCCTGCTACCTTAAAGTCATCAGATCTTATAAACCCTTGTTTTTTTTCCTTCTTAGTGACCAACAATAATCCCCTCCCCCCCCCATTTCATACTCAGTGCCTGGGTTTCTACATCCTAGGTGCATGATTTTATACTTTTTTGGCTTTGAACCACAGCTACCATACCTGTGACCACTTCTCAAGTTTTCAAAGGTCCCTTCTCATTTTCTCTACCCCCTCCTGAGTCTCCACCCTGTTACAGATCTTGGTGTCATCAGCAAAAATGCATAAAGTACAGTCCCTTCAAGCTCTGCTACAATGTCACTTATGAAGATGTTGTACAGGATCAGCCCCAATACTGAAGCCCGTGTCACCCAGCTAGTCAATTCCCCTCATTTGAGTGAATGCCATTTACCACCACCTCTGACACCTATCCTTTAGTCAGTTTTTTTACCCAGTAAACAACCATCTCCTACTCCTAGACTATCTAGTTTCTTTAACCGTCTCCTGTGTGGTACAGTGTTGATGGCTTTTCTGAAATCCAAATAGGTCTTAACAACTGCCCTTCCTTGATCCATTTCCCCTGGTGTATAAGGTGGGAACCTCCCACATGTGCATATTTATATATGTTGTAATATCGAAATGCTAAAAAAATAATTGGTT
This sequence comes from Neoceratodus forsteri, assembly GCA_016271365.2. NCBI lineage: Eukaryota > Metazoa > Chordata > Ceratodontiformes > Ceratodontidae > Neoceratodus > Neoceratodus forsteri. The sequence goes on from CM057449.1 coordinate 1,645,716,204, forward strand.
TTGTGTACCAACTTGTCTTTGATGATGGACATTGGAAGTGACTATGAACAGCAATATCTCCCAGATGTTTACCTGAGTGTACTGGACTATATGTCACTGCAACAGCTTGCCCACTGAGATGTCAAATCTGAGGTCCATTGATGAGATCTTCTAATGACAAAAAATATTCTTTTTCTCCAGATGGATGATGTTGACATACTGTGTCACAAACATTGTGGCCTTGTTAGATGTATTTTTTTCTGTGTTTGAGGACACAAATGTTCTCTCTAGGAATTTGTTTGGCTTGTTTATACTGCATGTCCCATTTACAAAATTTGTAGAATATCCCCAATTACGTAATCTGGTCTTCCATTTTTACAGAACATCAGTTTTCAGAGCAGTTTTGTTGAAGCCTCATAAATTAGCTCCATGGGATGGTGTCAATTAAACTTTGGGGGTGGGTGCTGTCAGCACTTAGTAATGTATTGCCTGCAGTGGGTTTCCAAAATGTATCAACGTGGACCTATAATTTGTCATCCACTGAGAAGTGGATGTCCACACAAATCATTGAACACAGAACTTGTATTGGAAGTAAAAGACAGATTGAAGCCACTGACGTTTAGCCAGTTACCTAAATTAACAGTGTCCACAGCTGTCATCTGTCAGATGATACATTGTCAATATAGCAAAACCATCTGATTATATTTCCCAGACATGGATTACAGGACTCACTGAGCACTAAAATACCTTCCCACCAGCTCAAAAAAAGATTTATATGTGAGGAGGCCTGTTTTGACTTGGTTTACAATATTATATGACTGTACTTTATTGTCACTGAGAATGCACATCCAAGTTCTCAGAGGTGTTTCATCACTAACTCTGTGCAACATCCATAACGCAACACCACAACACCAGAAAACAACATGGCAACACAACACCACAACAAAACAACATGGTAACACAACACCACAGCAAAACCACATTGTAACACCACAGCACAACACACTACCACAACAGTACAACACATAACAGCAAAACAACATATAATAACACAACATATGATATAACAAAACAATAACACATAACAACACAACACATGAAAATACAACACATACTGTATTACTGTAAGAACACATAACATAGCATGACATGAAGTGAGATGACATGATGCACATCTGTCTCCATCAGTGGGCCTTTTTCTGCTGATAGAGTCCATCGCCAGGATTCACAAAAGAAGGCAAAGTGCCACGCAAATGTTTGCACTGCACCCCAATGTTGTGCTGCTGGGCAATGGGGCTATCCACAGTCAGATAGTGGAGTACATTATCTGACACTGAATAGGAGCAGGTGGGGCAGCACTAACCCAGGAAAAGCATCAGGAACCTCGGTAGCACTGCCCCCACAGCCAGCCAGGAGAATGGGCCAGCAACAATAGCGCACGAGTGCTAAGGCTCATAATCATGAAAGTGGACATACAAATGAGCCCATTGGGCATGCAAGGTGCAATAAGCCATTAGCATGCCCATTATAGGCCAATTTGCATGGCCCTTGTCAGGCCTAGCAGAGCCACCCCACCTGCTATTGCTCCACACAGCCACAGTCCCCTGGTGTAGTGCCCTCCATCCTCCGATTGCCATCCCCAATGAAAGTAATGTATCCTGGTAGTCCTGGGTCCCTCCCCCTTCCCTGATCACCTATCTCAGAAGTAAAATCCCCCTTTCCACTGTGTAGCTTTCCCTTTACCCTCCCGGTCACCGATTGCCATCACCACATGCAGTAGAAATTTTCCATAGTGTAGTGTTGCCCTCCCTTTACCCAACTTCATACTCTATAAGAGTAGATTCTTTAATGTAGTGTTGCCCTCCCCTGCCCTGATCACCCACCCTATAAGAGTAGTTTCCATAGTGTAGTGTTGCCTCCCTGCCCCAATCACTGACCCATCCTATAACAGTTTCCATAGTGTAGTGGTCCCACCCCCCTCTCTGGTCAGCAATCATCATGCCCAAATGCCAAAACCCCTATATCCTGGTAGTGTGGGGTCCCTGCCTCCACGCCCCACCTCATCCAGTGTGACCCCCCCAACCCCATCCCAATCTGTGATCGGCAACCAGCACAGCTCACCTCTCACCACCATGGCTGGCCACTGTAGGCCCTCATGGAGCATAGACTGTATACAGTACAGCTCATTGACTATGGCCGCACTTTGGCGCAAAGCTACCCGTGATCTATGGGAAACTTTTGCAACTGCACCCAAGATTGTAAAATTGGTAAAGATGTTTATATACATATAAAAAAAAAAGATTGTAAAATTGGGCACAGCTGTGGCAAAGCGATTGGTGCACCACCAGAATCTAAGTGCCGTGACACAGGCCTGGATGCAAGCCCTGCACCAGACTTTGAGAATCCCACCCCATGAGTCCTGACCTTGTGCCTAAGATACATGTTGCTGTTAGACCAGCCAGAGCATGTCTAACATACACTAGAACATATAAAGAGGCCAATAACAGGATGGAAGACCCGACTGTGGTACTATTAAGGGCCAATATTCCCCTGCAGGACTAGTTTAGAACAATTTTGGGGCTTAGTCTTGGCAATTCCACCGGCTATATTTTTTGTCTCTGTTTGTGTCATTCTCATTTCTTGAGTCTGTTTTTTGACTCAACTTGCACCATTTTTTTTTGACACAGCTTGCATCATTCTCATTCCTTACATAATTTGTTTGATGCAGTGGACCTCTTGGGTCAGTTTGGGGGACCTTGCCACAGAGGATGCTTTTCTTGCAAAATATGGCACACAGCATTTGGTCCACTTAGATCTGATGCAAGGTGGTTGTTAGACGTACCCTGAATTGATCTAAAAGCCCTTTGAAAATCCAGCCCATAATATACACAGTGCTGTAGGCAACAGGAGGGAAGCTAAACAGCACAGAGACCATTTTAACTGGATGAGTGTTAGATGATTTGCTGAAAATCAAATCAAGAGATTAGTGGAGTCCAGTTGAAGAGAGGCAAAAATACTGTAGCAGTTGAGGCCAGCTGTAAACAGAAAGATGAAATCAGAATATATGTAAATACTGAATGATTGAACAGCAAAGGGGATCAGAGCGGGCAGTCCTCACAAGGCCTGATAGGGAGAGACCTGTAAGGTAAGAGAAAACCAATACAGAGAAGGGCTGGAGACATCAGAGGGAGAAAGACTGGTAGAAAAAAGAGAATTATCAACAGTGTCAAACACATTTGCTAGTTCAAAGAAGACAACACACGTATTGTAGATAAGCAATTATCCATGTTAGTGTGACTCTAGTATGGTCAGTTCATCTTAAGAGAGACATAGTAGTGGAGTGGGCAGCACAGAAACCACAGTGGTAGCTGAAACAATTGCTGGTATATAAACTGAATAGCTTAATTGCAACCAGTCTCTTGAGGATTTTGGACAGAATGGAGAAGGGATAGAAACACAGAAACATAGAAGTTGATGGCAGATAAGGACGGCAAGGCCCATCCAATCTGCTCATTTCTTTTTCTACCTTATGAATGTGCCATCGGCCTCTGCTCTGTCAATGGCCTATCTATTCATACTCATCTGTATTGCTCACTTACGCCTATCCCATGCCTGTTTGAAGCCCTGCACTGTATTCATATCCACCACTTCTTGAGGTAGGCCTTTCCATGCATCCACTACCCTTCTGTCAAAAAGAACTTTCTCACATTACCCCTTAATCGGCCTACCTCTAATCTCAAGCTGTGTCCTCTTGTCCTGCTATTTTTCATGTATTGAAACATGTTAGACTCTTTCACCTTGTTAATGCCCTTAAGGTGTTTGAATGTTTCGATCATATGACCTCTCTCCCTTCATTGCTCTAGGATATACATATTGAGCTCCGTTAATCTGTCCTCATATGTTTTCTGATGCAGCCCCTGCACCATTTTGGTTGTCCTTCTCTGAACTACCTCAATTTGGTTAATGTCCTTGTGAAGGTGTGGCCTCCAATACTGCAAGCAGTGCTCCAGATGGGGCCTAACCAGTGTCTTGTAAAGAGGGATTATTACCTCCCTCTTCTGACTTGTAATACCCCTACTAATGTACCCAAACATCCTTCTAGCCTACTGCTTTAGCGGTCTGCTTGGATGATTTCAGGTCATCGGTGATGATGATGCCCAAGTCTCTTTCTTCCCTTGCAACTGCCAGCAACTCCCCTCCCAGCCAATAGGTGGCTTCAGGGTTTCTCTTCCCTATGTGCATGATTTTGCACTTCTTTGAGTTAAACTCCAGTTGCCACTCTTCTGATCATTTTGATAATTTGTCCAGATCTCTCCTCATTCTGCCCACCCCATCTGGATCATCTACTCAGTTGCAGATCTTGGTGTCATCTGCAAACAGACAAATCTTACCCTCCAGTCCATCTACAATGTCACTGATGAAGATATTGAAGAGGACTGGCCACAGGACGGATCCCTGAGGTACCCCACTTGTGACTTGCACCTCTTCTGACTGTATACCATTTACCACCACTCTCTGTTTTCTGCCCATCAACCAGTTTGCCACCCAGTTGACCAATGTCTGACCCACTCTGAGCCTACCTAGCTTATTAATCAATCTTCTATGTGGAACAGTAGTGAAAGCTTTGCTGAAGTCAAGGTAGGTGACATCAGCTGCTCCTCCTTGGTCCACCACTCTGGTTACCCAGTCACAGAAATCTTTGACATTAGTTTGACAGGGCCTTCCTTTTGTAAACCCATGCTGTCTTGGATCCTCTGCTCCTATGGATTCCAGGTATTGCACTATCCTTTCCTTAAGGAGTGCCTCCATAATCTTGCCCACTACTGAGGTAAGACTGACTGGTCTGTAGTTCCCTGCCTCCTCCCTGCTACCACTCTTGTGGAGTTGGATCACATGAGCCCTTCTCCAGTCTTCTGGGACCTCTCCTGTGCTCAGAGACTCACTAAACAGTTCTGATAATGGCTCTGTTAGTTCCACCCTTAGCTCCTTTAGTACCCTGTGATGTATGCCATTAGGTCCCATTGCCTTGTCCACCCTGAGCTTATTGAGCTCTTGTAGGACCCTTTCTTTTGTGAAGGGACTAGTGCACACCTCCCTCCCCCCTGTGTCCATGTTGTGGAGCTGTGGGCCCTGCCCTACCTTCTCTTCAGTAAATACTGAGCAGAAGTATCTATTTAGGACAGATGCTTTTACATTGTCCTCTCCACACATGCCCCCTTATCCCCTTTGATCTTAGCAATACCCCCTCTGGACTTTCTCCTTTCACTAATGTATCCATAGAAAGTCTTGTCGCCTTCTTTTACTGTGTGTGCTAGTGTTTCCCTCAGTTGGAGGGCCTCAAACAACTGGTACAACAACCCACTAGAGACAGGGCTATCCTAGATCTAGTACTGACTAACAGGGAAAGGATCACAGATCTCCAGGTAGAAGGTCACCTGGGGGCCAGTGACCATCACATGGTATGGTTCAATTTGGCCACTAGAACAAAATCATCCCATTCCAAGGCAAAATATGGGACTTCAGAGGAGCTGACTTTGATAAGATGGCCAACAGAGTTAGGCTAGCTCTGGCAAAAAGAAATACAGGTGAGGGGGTTACAGACAAAGTGGGCAAGTATTAAAGATGCAATACTTGAAGCAACATCCCATTGTGTTAGTGAGAAAAGGAAGTGCAAAAGAAGAAGGAAACCACTTTGGTTCGAAAACACAGTAGCAGAAAAGATCAGAGCCAAAAGGCTGGCCTTCAGAAAATATAAGGGAATGCAGCAGGATGAAGATAGGGAGGCATACCAAACTTCCCTAAGGGAAGCAGGGAAGGCAGTAAGGCAGGCAAAGGCCCAAACTGACGAAACACTAGCACAAACAGTAAAAGAAGGTGACAAGACTTTCTATAGATACATTAGTGAAAGGAAAAAGTCCAGAGGGGGTATTGCTAAGATCAAAGGGGATAAGGGGGGCATGTGAGGAGGAGGACCATATAAAAGCACCTATCCTAAATAGATACTTCTGCTAGGTATTTACTGAAGAGAAGGTAGGGCAGGGCCCACAGCTCTGCACCATGGACACAGGGGTGAGGGAGGTGGGCACTAGTCCCTTTACAAAAGAAAGGGTCCTACAAGAGCTCGATAAGCTCAGGGTGGACAAGGCAATGGGACCTAATGGCATACATCACAGGGTACTAGGAGCTAAAGGTGGAACTAGCAGAGCCCTTATCAGAACTGTTTAGTGAGTATCTGAGCACAGGAGAGGTCCCAGAAGACTGGAAAAGGGCTTAAGTGATCCCGCTCCACAAGAGTGGTAGCAGGGAGGAGGAGGCAGGGAACTACAGACCAGTCAATCTTACCTCAGTAGAGGGCAAGATTATGGAGACATTCCTTAAGGAAAGGATAGTGCAATACCTGGAATCCATAGGAGCACACGATATAAGACAGCATGGGTTTACAAAAGGAAGGTCCTGTCAAACTAATGTCATAGATTTCTTTGACTGGGTAACCAGAGTGGTGGACCAAGGAGGAGCAGTTGATGTTTCCTACCTTGACTTCAGCAAAGCTTTTGATACTGTTTCACAAAGAAGACTGATTAATAAGCTGGGTAGGCTCGGGGTTGGTCAGACATTGGTCAACTGGGTGGCAAACTGGTTGATGGGCAGAAAACAGAGAGTTATGGTAAACGGTATACAGTCAGAAGAGGTGCAAGTCACAAGTGGGGTACCTCAGGGATCAGTCCTGTGGCCAGTCCTCTTCAATATCTTCATCAGTGGCATTGCAGATGGACTGGAGACTAAGGTTTGTCTGTTTGCAGATGACAGCAAGATCTGCAACAGAGTAGATGATCTAGATGGTGTGGGCAGAATAAAAAGAGATCTGGATAAACTAGCAAAATGGTCAAAAGAGTGGCAGCTGGGGTTTAATGCAAAGAAGTGCAAGATCATGCACATAGGGAAGAGAAACCCTGAAGCCACCTGTAGGCTGGGAGGGGAGTCACTGGCAGTCACAAGAAAAGAAAGTGACTTGGGCGTCGTCATCACTGATGAACTGAAATAATCCAAGCAGACCTCTAAAGCATTAGGCAATGCTAGAGGGATGTTGGGGTGTATTAGTAGGGGTATCATAAGTCAGAAGAGGGAGGTAATAATCTCTCTTTACAAGACACTGGTTAGGCCCCATCTGGAGTACTGCGTGCAGTACTGAAGGCCACACCTTCATAAGGACATTAACCAAATTGAGGCAGTCCAGAGAAGGGCAACCAAAATGGTGCAGGGACTGCATCAGAAAACATATGAGGACAGATTAACTGAACTCAATATGTATACCCTAGAGCAAAGGAAGGAGAGAGTTGATATGATTGAAACATTCAAACACCTTAAGGGCATTAACAAGGTGAAAGAGTCTAACATGTTTCAATATAAGAAAAATAGCAGGACAAGAGGACACAGCATGAGATTAAAGGGAGGCCGATTGGGGGTAATGTGAGGAAGTTCTTTTTCACAGAAAGGGTGGTGGATGCATGGAATGGCCTACCTCAGGAAGTGGTGGATATGAATACAGTGCAGGGCTTCAAACAGGGATGGGATAGTCATAAGGAAGCACTACTGATGAGTATGAGTATGAATAGATAGGCCATTGGCAGAGCAAAAGCCTATGGCACATTTATAAGGTAGAAAAGAAATGGACAGACTGGATGGGCCTTGCGGTCCTTATCTGCCATCAACTTCTATGTTTCTATGTTCTTTCCATTCAACATATGGGGTGCTGCACCCCTCTCCCCATTTTCTAGTTTAAATATTCTGCAAAGACGTCAAACTTCTGCCCCAATGCACTGACTCCCTCCTTAGTTAGATGCAGTCCATCAAATTTAAAGAACTTTCGCCCCCAAAACTGTTGCCAGTTCCCTACAAATTTTTGTCCTTTTTCCTGGCACACACTCTTGAGCCACATGTTTAGCTCCCCTATGTCCCCTTCTCTGACCTTCTGTCCATCTGCACTCATCTCCCAGACTGGCAGGATCTCAGAGAAGGAGATGCTGGACGAAGTGGATGATAGTTTGTCACCCAGCCTGGTCAGGTGTTCATTGGTCTCCACAACTGACAAGCTGGAGAGATCGTTAGTCCCTATGTTTACCAGGACATTAATGTTTTCTCCTGGGATATTGGTGTGTAGTTACCAGAAGAGGTTGGGAAGCCACAAGTGGAGTTTAAGTTATCGGTGTTGTAATAGACGTGCACAGTTTCAGGTGAACGTTTTTATATTTATTTTAAACTTTAATTATGGGATATCCACATGTACTTACAATAATATGAGGAGCTTTTAAACGCCTTCCTAGTGAAGTTTTATGTATTATGAATTTGCTTTACATGTGAGGAATGATTTTCTGGTGTAATTGTATCCTTTGGAGAACTGAAACTGTTGTTGTTATAAGAATTCCTAGACTGTGTGTGTGTGTCTGACCTCATGGTGCACAGACTTCTTTCTAACTTTACCAGACTTATTATCTGTTGCAGATCAGTAAGACCTACTGTTTTAATGCTCCTCTAGTTGAAACGTTCTCTCCTTATATTAGTTCAGCTTGTTGACCATTTTAGGGTACACTGAGTCCCCACCTTATGTAACAACCCTGACTGAATTGAGGTGTACACCTCAACAGTACCTCATACATACCAGACATATACTGGGCTCTTCATCTGCACTTTGCAAACTCTACATTTAGCAATGTGCACCTCAACAACTGAACAGTTAAGCAGTATACAGTGAATATGCACTCTAACAGTATACACCTCAACCACAATATGACTTCTGCCTTGTGTTACTGTGTGGAAAGCTATCCTTTTTGTTATGTTGGCACACTTGCACAGCCAACATCTTGCGGTAGTGCAGATTTGGAGGCTCAGTCACTGTTGGGTGAATACAGGGCACGCACCTGTAGGTGAGTCCCACATTCCCCAATCAGCCAGCAGCAGGGGCCGACACCCTGCCTAGCTAATGAGGCGAAGACATCAGACAAAAGGTCCGCTGCAATGAGAACGAAGCTGTCATGCAGCATGACCACAACATGCCTCCCCCTACGTGCAGGCAACATGGTGGCAGTGACTGCTGCTGTTGCCTGTCAACACCCCCATTTATTGTGTGCCGATGGGGGGTGCCCAATCCCTGTCAGCATCATGTAACCCCGACCCTTTTTTTGATTGCTGAGAGGGTGCCTAATCCCATCTCAGCATCATGCACCTCCCCCAACAGTTTTTCTTTGTCGACGGGGGCCCAATCCCTGTCGGCATGTATCCCTCACTCCCCTTGAATTTTGCCGACGGAGGAGCCCACTCCCCGTTGGCATAATGTGTCGCCCCCTGTTTTTTGCTTGCCGAGGAGGTGCCCAATCCCCCTTAGCTCCTGCAGCCCTCTCTTTCCTTGTTTGCCGATGGGGGTGCCCAATCCCTCATCGGCTAAAGCACCCACCCACACACACACACACATTCAGGTGGCATGCTGGGAGCCCAACCCAGCATGCCAAAGCACATACTAAAAAGAAAACGGTCCCCTGATGTCTTTTATTTTTTTTTTACCTGTAAAGCAAAAATGGTCCCTCATACTCTTTCAACCCCCCTACCACAACCCGCACCCACCCACTGCGCACACTGCCTCCCCACACCCCCACACCCCATGCTTACCTCCTGAGTTCGGCAAGATGATCTTCGGTGGACCGGGAACACATCTGCACTCTTCAAAGCCAACCACTAACTGAGGAAATGCCGATAAGCCGTATAATGGAATAAATAGGGGTTTTTAAACTTTAAATCATATCTCGGGCATTTTGGGGAATTTTTACACCAAATTTTCAACATGGGGTTTTTGGGACCCCTCCACATGAATTCTAGCACTGTCATATCATTAATCAGTCCCGAAAGGTGATTTTCCAGTCACTGTGCAGAATCACCTTTCAGGACCGATTAACGAGATGACAGTGCCACTGTTCATGAGGTGGGCTCTCAAAAAGCCTATGTTGCAAATTTGGTGAACAAAATCCAAAAAATGGCTGTTTTACGAGAATACATTGCGCAGCTGTTACACAGGCTAGTAACTTCATGAATTCACAATATTTTCATGCCAAATTTTCAACATTGTCATTTTTGTACACCTCCTTGTGAATAGTGCAGCTGTCATTTTTCACATCCTGGCCGAAATGTGTTTCTGCACTTCCGGCACACAATAGCGCGGTCGCTGTAAGAAATCAGTGTTCGGGCCAGATTATGAAAATGATAGTGACACTGTTCATGAATAGAGGTCCTAAAATGCCTAATTGGAAATTTGGTGACGATACACCATAAAATGACTGTGTTACGAGCGTGCGTTGGCAGATTGCACACATGCTCATAACGTCATGCATTTGTAATATTTTCACTCTGGATTTTCACCATTGGCATTTTTCCACACCTCTTGATGAACAGTACAGCTGTCATTTCTCATATCCTGCCCAAAATGTGTTTTCGCATGTCCGATGCAGAATAGCACAGTTGCTGTGTGATACCACTTTTTGGGACAGTTTGAGGAAATAACAGTGACACTGTGCATGAACAGAGGTGCTAAAATGCTTATGTTGAAAATTTGGTGCAGAACGCCCATAAAATTACTGTGTTACAAGTGTGCATTGCGCATTTCTCACGCACCCTTGTAACTTCGCAAATTTGCAATATTTACATGCCACGTTTTCAACACTGGCATTTTTTTACACCTCCTTATGAACTGTACAGCTGTCATTTTTCACATCCTGCCCAAAATGTTTTTCCACACTGCACTACCGAAGCCAATGCCAGTGCGACAACATTCGGCATTGACAAATGCTTGTTCCTATAGGGACAGTATTGACAGGTCTAATTTTTGAACTCTCCTGCAGTATTTCTTGGTTACTGGTAGTCTAAGCTCAGGCAGCAGTCAGAGCTCTGTTTAGCTAAGCAGTGGTTGAAAAATAAGCAAGCATGTGTTTACAGAGTTGTGATGTACGCAAAACCACGTTGCATCACTTTTGCATTAGAGATAACAGCTGCATCTGTATGAGAAGGGTGTGCTACTACCATCTGTGCCTCAAATAGTTTGGACCACAGTCTGCTGTGGCTATGCTTCAAAGTAATGCAGTCATAACACAACTCACAAATACAGTATGTTGCAATTATGATGCAATATAAGTGTCAGGTTTGATGCAACCATGAAAATACAGTGCAAATATATGTCGTATCTGTGTGATGCAGATTTGTGTGTCTTAATGTATCTGCATAATTTTTGAGCACTCTTGAAAATACCACCCTATGGGTCAGATATTCAAAACTTTGCACTAGGTGCAAACCATTTGTGCAGGTCTAGCACTGGGTTAACACAGGTCCGCTATATTCAAAAGGTCAAATAGCGCACGCAAACTGCATTAGCGCCGGGGAAAATTATAATGTATGCAAGGGGAAAAGTGAAGGGGCATGTCAGTGCAATGCTATATTCAGAGAATAGCACCACACAAAGTGGTTTTGCTCAACTTAGCACAACACTTTGCATGGTGCAAAGTACCGCCCCAGGAAAAGGTAGTCTTAACACTGGGCAAACCAACTTTGCATGACTTTGTGGCTTTGAGTGGCATTTGCACTGCTTTTGCACAGCTTTGCATGACCATAACTAATAAGTATGACACATAGAAATAAGCCAGACATAGAGGAAAGATGCTACTTACTGATGGCATCACAATGATGCCATCATCTACCACCAGTCCCAGCCATGCCAGGCAGTAAGTGATGACCCAGCTCCCAGTGGACACCATGACAGTGCAGCTATACAGCACACACCTGCAGACCACTCTTCAGTGGATACCAACAGATGCCAGCACACACATGCAGCACTGTGGGCATGGAGAGTGTTGAGAGGACGGTGTATAAGTGGCCAGACTGCACCACAGACTGGGTGTGGCCACACAACTGGAACAAGCCATGCTGTGCACATGGGCCAGTGTTGGGCATACTCCAACAGCAGTGTGCCTATCTGATCGTATGTGCCCCCCCCAGCCACATACCACACATCTGTACAGAAACCACAGCATACACGACCACTGTGTGTATGTCACTGTGAGCATCCCATGCCAGTGGTGCAGCATCTGTGGGTCACACAACAGCATAAAAATAATGTCCACTGTCAGTAAACACCTGCAAGTTGGGTCTGTCACTGTGTACAGTGCAGTAATCATCACTGCCGTACATACCATAGACACTGCTGTGTCGCTCACACTACTGCCCTCCTTGCTATTGTAGTGCCTGCTGTGGATCATAGCATGAACTACAGTATGACAGTTGCATGCATGCCACCACCACCTGTGCCTGTGCTGTGTAGTGCCCTGGGGCACAATATGCTATGTTGTACTGTATAAATGTAGCCTGCAGCTACCGCCATGCACTCCCAGACTGACCTACAGGTGGAGCTGTGAGCAGACACAGCCAGCCCCTGTACTTCTAGACTAACCTACAGGTGGAGCTGTGGGACCCTGCAATAATGCTGGGCAAACTACATGTAAATCAGGTCCAAGTGAAATGCTAATCTGGATGTTTGCCCAGAGACTACCTAATTAGGCACATTTGCATGTCACTTTTGAATATAGCAAAGTTTATCCCTGGGCAAATGTGCTTGCGCTGGGGAAACGTCTTAGCTCCATGCTAAACCTGCGGAAATGTGTTAGCGCCATGCAAACATTTTGGAATTATTGTTCAGTTTTGCACAATGTAATTTCACATGCTCTGCTGCTTGCAGCTGTACTGAATCCATGCCTTTGCTGGCACACACATTGTCCACATTGTTCACCTCTACCTTCCTTCACGTCACTGTGAACTTGGCTGCTGTTATGGTGTGCACTTCCTGGTTGCTATATTCAGAGCTGTCTTATTCTCAGGCTATGTTTGCACTGCACTCCCAGCCCAGATTGCCCAGCTTCCTTAGCATGCTATATTCAGCAGGTTTAGCACCGGGGCTATCCCTTTTGAATATAGCGGACTATTGGGCCCAGGCTAATTTAGCATGCTGGGCAGTGCTAATTTAGCCCTGGGGCAAAGTTTTGAATATCTGGCCCTATATCTTTTAAATGATGTTCCTGCAGACCCTGCTCCACTTATCTACTACTTTCAGATCCAGAAGCAAATTATTTGATACCTTTTATTGGACCAACATAGATGTAAAAAAAATAACAAAATGCTTTATCTTTCGGACCTACCCAGCCCTTCCTCAGAAGTTTAATGACAGTTATTTAGAAAATCCCACACTTTTAACACGCAGATCATGCAGAAAAAAACCTGAAAAAATTCCCATTGGTTTAAAATACTTATTTAAAAAATAACACAAGACACATCAGAGAAGCTGAAAAGTACCGGTACAACTTCAGCTGAAAGGGCCTAAAGGTCATATGTTCTGAGGAAGGACTGGGTAGGTCTGAAAGCTAAAGCATTTTGTTCTTTTTGTTACATCTATGTTGGTCCAATAAAAGGTATCAAATCATTTGCTTCTGGATCTGTTCTTGTAAGGACCAATACGGCAAAGACTAAATCTGTATGTCTATTAAATGCAAGAATTCCAAAGAGTTTCGTTTATGTGTCATTCCTGAAATCAGGCTGGGGGTGTTAATGATGTAAGGGCAAGTGAACTGTCACCCTTGTTAATACTTTTTAAAGTTCAGCTCAAAATTTGATAATAAATCAAGCAGTATTTATTTTTTATTTTGAATAAAATCTGTGCCTTGCATTTAGAGTTTATTTTTTACGGCTACACTGGCTATACTGATGAGTGCCCTTCAACCCCACATCATAACTATACCTCTGGTTACAGTGTACACCGCAATGGGATGTACCTACTAAGCATTTTTTTAAATAAATGAAACTGTACCTCCTGATGATACCTCTAGCTGAGGTGCGTACCTCACTCATTTGTACCTTATTAGCATTTTTAGACACATATCAACTGCACCCCTGACTTACATCTCAAGTGAGGTGCACCTAATTAGCATTTTTAGATGGACATCATCTGCACCTAAATGACGCAGTAAGTGCTGCTGGTGAGCCTCATGTACACCTCTCAGACAGTAGAGCATCTGAAGTGCGCTCCTCAAGCTGCACCAAAGTGCACCACACATATAAACCTTAGCAGTACATTAAATAAACTTCAGCTGATTCCGAGGTCAAGCACATGAATAGGGTTTACCACTGTAAGTCTCAATGGATTGTAAGGGTTTTATTCTGTATTTTCTTGCAAGGGAACCAGTATTTTTATCTACATGGCAAAATCACAAATATAAATACTAAATCAAAGTTAAAGGAAATCGAATTGTGAACAGCCAAGGAGAAAAGCTGAGGGACAATGACAGCTGCCATCGAAGGAAGGGGGTTGTGAATGTGCAGTGGGGGTACAGTACCTCTAGATCCTACAGTATGTTATGCTTTGCTAGGGGCGAGGACAGACAGGGAGGTAACACAGTATACCAGAGAGTGCTTGGTATGGGCGAGGGTTAAGGAGGTAGTGTCCACTGGATGCCAGAGAATGCTTGGCATGAGATGTGTTGAGGGAAGGGATGCCACTGGATACCAGAGAGTGCCTAATGCTTGGAATATCATACTCATTACATATCCTGAGAAGCATAGCAAACTGATTGAAACATATTTACTTAGCAAGGTTGTGACTAGAAAACAATTCACAGAATTTATTGTACTATACCAACTAACCTTTTTTTTAGATCCTGTACAGCTCTAGCTGAACATTCAGCACTGCAATTATTTTTTATGTGTTTTTTATCCTTATATATTGGTGAAAATTTGAGTGCAGCAGTACTTTGATTTCTGAATGTATATTTATTTATTTATTGAAAACTTCAGAGAATACCTTTAAACACAGGTGCTCATTTAGAAAGGTTTCATGTCAAATACATAGTCACAAAAAACATTACAACTACAATAAGCAGTTCTGGAGAAAACGCAGTCAAGACAGGTTCAAAGCACTTAAGACAGATCAGTTACACATGGTTTTGAAAAAATCCATCTAGAACACTGTATAAAATGTCACAGGATATGTACAGAGGGGAACCGAATAAAACAGTTTAACAGTTACAATTGGTATGGACTACAAGGCCGGACTGCAAATGTCTCTTAAACTGATTAATATTGGGGAGATAAGCAGAGTATCAGGCATTTCATTTTACCAGTTAGTGGCCATGACAGAAAATGACTGCTTACCCAGCTGAGTATGCTGGAAAGGAGGCTTGCTGTCATTTCTGGCTATATTCTTGGTGTGGTACTGGTTGGAGATGGTATGGAAACAGTTTGTTAAAGCAGGGGGTGTTAAGCCCAGGAGCATCTTTTTTCTTTATCCACACTTTTACTCACCTCTCTCACCCTGGCGGCCCCCATCCAATCAACTCCCCCAGCTCCTTCACCCAGTTTCATCTGGGATCTTACCTTTGAAGAGCCCTCCTGGCCACAGGATTGACTGCCTGACCACTGGTGTGGAGCCTGTAGGAGTCGATCATCATCCCTCGCCATGGAGGTGGTTTTTTTTTCCATTTTCTCCCAATCCTCTGCATTGCTGGGGTGCAACATGTCAGCACGCAGATGTGGAGGTGAATGCACACTGAGGAATTCCACAGCACTCACCCTTCCATTGGTGCCCCCATCCTGTTCTGCCCTCAGGCCTCCACCTGGGGACAGTTATTCAGCGTGGCTGCCAAGTCACCCTCCCTGGGATATGAGAGCTGTTCCTGGATGCTCAATCCTCTCCCTCCCTGGCCGACCCCTGGCGATCCACTCACACCACAAACATGGGTCACCAGCATGGCAGGAGGTAAGGCATGGATGCTCCAGCCATCCATGCCCTGGGCCGGGCACCAGGAGCATCTTTTTGGCTAGCAAACAGGTCTGGAGCTTTATTCTGCAGGGTAAAGGTATCCAGTTAGTGAGTGCATAAAGGGTATACTATGAGTGCAGTTATGTGCACCAAGTACAAAGTGACACACCTTATTACAGATCAGCTGTACTCTGTTTAGCACTGTGTCACTAGCAGTTACATAGACTGTAAGTGATAGAATGGAAATGGCAACAATAAGGCATCTAGCAATATTATACTAGATTCAATACTAGATATATGAGATAGGTAGAAGATGTTAGCCCATAATGCCAGTCTCCTGCATTAGTGGGTCAGTAGGTTACCAGTCATAGCCAACAGGTGCTTATCTAATGTAGCTTTAAAGGCCTGAAAGTTGTTAGCCTCAACTGCCTCTTGGGAGGCCATTCCATATTGGAATGATTCCTTGGGTGAACAAGTACCTCCTTGCATTGTTCTTTGGAAATGTTAACTATAGCTGAAATGTATGTCTTCTTAAATTTATATTTCTATTGTTAAACTCTAAGCCTAAGTTTTTTCATTAGATTTAAATCCCTGGATACCTTGTACATATGTAACTAGTCTCCCCAGTGAGATTGCTCTGGTTATATTACAGTGCACCCAGTTTTCTGCTAACTATGGTCACTAGATACTTGATACTAAGAGGCAGTAGCGCAGTGGTTCAAGGCTCTGAGCTGCAAACCTGGAGACCTGGGTTTGAATCCCACAGACCCCACTTGCATATTGTGTGACCCTGAGCAAGTCACTTAACTTCCATGTGCTCCCAAGTCGCACCTGTAAACGAGCTTTCAGCTTAGTGTGTCTCTCCTGGTTAAACAATTGGGAAAAAAAAAATATTGTCAACACTGGGGGCAAAAGAAAACATGACATCCAGAGATACTCCAAGATATTTCACTATAAATACTACCAACAGCTTAATCTGGTTCAAGGTCAGTTGGCATATATTTTTATCCCCCTCCCCAGGGTCATGCCTGAAAATAGGCAGACTTTGTCTAGTGCACTTACCCGGTCAACAAAAACTAAATAAATAAATAAATATTTGAAGGTCTCCACCTGTTCAAGGTTTTGCCCCTGACCATTTCAAATGACAAAGGGTAGAATATTCCTCTTCTGTAGGAGACTAGAGAAGAGCAGAGTATGATATTTGCTTTTTTGCAATTAAGAACCAGTTCATAACTGGAGAATTAGCTTTCTAGTGACCTGAAGTTACTCTGTAGAGCAGCAATGTAGCTGTAAAGATCAGTGTTTTTGGAATAGATGACAGCACCATTAGCACAGAGGAGTACATTGGCTGTCTGACAGGAATCACGCAGTTGACTTATTAAGCAGCCAAATACAAGTGGGCACAAGATGGAGCCCTGGGGACACCATTAGCTACTCCTCTAGTGTCGTATAAAGATTTATCCATCTTCACAGAATGAGAGTGGTTGGTGGGATAGCTGTGAAAGCAATCAATGGTGTTCTGTGACAAATCCAGGCCTAGGAGTTTGTTATGTAAGAGCTTGTGGTTGACTAGGTTGAAGGCCTTAGTAATAGCTCTGAAGAGGTTACCATTGTCAGGGGCCTCATGTACACAGCTGGTGAAATCCAACAGTGCAACTAGATGTACATCAGAGGAAGGCTCATTATTCTACATTTTTTGGCCTTGCCATAAAATTGCCCCCCTGTGGTCACTTATTCAACAGAAAGTTGATCCCCTGTTGGGTTTCAATGATATTTTTACAGCAGAGATTTGCCTTCTAGGTGATTTTTCTAAGATTTCAGTACATAACGGTAAATATTATATGGCTTTAATATCAATGTCAGTTAAGAAATTCATACTGAGACATTGGAAGGACCAAGATGGTATTACATAAACAGAATGGTTAAATGAACTGCTGGCGAATTTCAGAACGGAGAAGACAATAGCGAGCTTGCACAACAGGTCAAAGAGATTTGCCAAGATATGGGACCCCTTTTATACTCTTTATTCTTTATATTAATGAGACTGGTGCTATACTATGCCTATCATATTATCTTACTTTGCATCGGGGAGGAGGGGAGTGAGGAGAGGGTGTGTTAGGGAAGGGAGGGAGAGAGGTACCATCAATACTAATCCAGTAGATGTTGCTTTGAATGTATGTATATTATGAAATGTTTCTCTGTATTGGAAAACAATCTTAATAAACTTTGAATTGAAAAAAAAAAAAGAAATCCAACAGTGCAGAGTTGGTGCTGTGTAGCTTCTGAAAGCCATGCTACTGTACATATTGGACATTGTATTTTTTGAAGTATATGACACATTGGTCAGAGACTATTCCCTTGAGGGCCTTGGATGAGGGGAGAGAATAGAAATGGGTCTGTAACTGGCAATGCTAAGGTGGTCACCACTTTTGAAAACTGGTATAACCAGTGCAGATTTTCACTTCTTGGGGAACTGAAAGTAGCACAGAGAAAAGTTAAAAATTCTAGAGATGGTGTGGGAAAGTTCCTCTATCGCCAGGGCAAGAAGCATCATAACAATAACATCACTTCCACACCTAGCTTGCCAAGTAATGCCTGATGTATTTTAAGGTGTCTGACTGAAACAGCTTTAAAGCAGAATTTGGGGTACCCTGGTTTAGAGCCCACTATCTGTAATGGTTCAGGACAGGCTTCCCTGCAAGGAGTAATGGTAGACTCAGTGGGGATGATAGCACTGAGGTCAGTAAAAGGTTATGTTAAAGTAGTTGAAAATTTGATGGGATCAAGGACCTCTTGACCCTCCACCATGAGCATCTGAGGAGTGATTTTAACTCTCTTACCAAGGAACTCTGAGATGTTCCCAGAATATTTTGCTATTGCTTCAGTTCTGGATCTACTGATCCTTATAGAGGTCAGATTTGGCATTTCTGATCATAGTGTTACACTTATTGGGGGCTTCCTTGTACCTTTGCTGGTGGACAGAGGACCCTGTTTTTTAATTTTTATTTTTATTTTGTTATGGTCAGTGCCCACAGATTGCCCTATTCATCATGCAGGCTAGGAGTTCAGGGGAGATCCATCCTGGCGGTGCTCCTCTTGCCTTGCGTTTTTGAAATGGTGCATATTTATCTCAGGCGTGTATGAACACAGAGATAAAGCATTCTAAGGGTGGGTCAATATTAGGAATGGTATCTAAGAAGCTCCAATCTATTTGGGCCAAGTAAGATTTGAATTCAGGTACTTTCATTTTGTTTAGGACTCTGCTGAGGGTGATCTGTGGAGTGGCCTTGTCTTTTTAACTGCCCATGGACATTGCACCAGAAACAGTACTTCTAGGAAGGTGGGGCAGACATGTAAATGGCCATGTCGGACAGACCCAAGCACTCCCCAAGTAACACCAGGGTTAGGTGTCCAATGAGGGAGCATATGGCTAGGAGGCTCGGGTACTGTAGGGTTGTTCAGTGGGATCAGTAGGCCTCGGTATTGGTGTGGGACCAAGGGAGATATCCTCCTTTATAACTGAGGACTCTATAGGTTCTGGTAGCAGTGTTGTGGGTAACAGGTCAGCAGCATTAGTATTGCAAGGAACATGTCTGCAGTGAATCAGAGTGACAGCGGTTTGTAAGTAAAACAGGTAGATCAGTAGGCTGTGGTCCTGGGACAGAATCCACCATGAGGGATATTAACAAAATTACAATAGCAGTATGGGTGACAGGAGCCGTAATAAACAATTTAAATACCGTCACAATTAAGGAGGAGATATAAGCAGCAGCCAGTTCTGGTGGGTCCTTGATCATCTAACCATAGGGCACAATCCACACAGGCAGTGAGTGTATGAAATGTAGCTAATAATATTAGTATAGCAAGAAAGAGCAAATTCATTCTTCGGATCTTCAAAACAATTGGATTTCACTTCTGTTTTAGATCAAAGAGATTTTTTTATTTCCTGTGCATTACAACAATAATTTCAAGAAATGTTTTGTGAAAATACAAGCTCATCTATTAAGAAATGCCAAGGTTTGTGAAGTGGTGCAAATACTGTTTTGTAGCCAAGATATGCATTTAATCCCAAAGGTTCTCAATACACTACTAGAATCATATCTTTTTTACTTGCCCAGTGGTGTAGTTTGACCTGAAAATTTCTTGTCTTACTAAAAAAGGAAGTATCTGATCAAAATGGAGCAGAATCAGAGTAGATTGCTGACTACAAACAGTAGTATGTTGCCAGCAATATTTTTTAATGGTGCAAGTATGTGTAATGTATAACAGTCCTGAAAGAGTAGACTGTGCATTTACAGTACTACAGTCAGTGATGTACGTAACACTGATACCATTTACCAGACTTCTGCAGTCTGGTCCTGTGTACACTGTTAAGTGGTAACAAAACAGAACCTGGAAATATTCCCTTAGAAGAAGCTCCTCTGAGCCCACTTGCTTGATTTTGAAATATACCATACAGAAATGTTTTATCACTGGACGTTACAGTCGCAATGAGGTAAAGGTTTTCACTGAGGAATGTGTGCTGCTGGCAAATTTCCAAATTAAGAATATTTTTGCTCAGCTGTAGCTTACACACTACTAAAAGCTAAAACCTGAATCTTTCAGGTTTTTGACAGTTTGACCCAAGGAAATTAGGTGGTTTCACTGAAAAATGTTTAGTTTTCAAATTATTTAGGAAATAAAATACCATTAGTGTCTGTTTTTATTTATTTATTTATTAACCATGTGGTGCATTGAGCTCAAGGACCATGTTCAGTCCTTTCTACAAGATAAAATAAAAAAAAAACAGGTACAAATGATAAAACATACAGTAAGTAGTTATATTACAAATAAATGGTATGAAATAAAAGGTACAGAACTGGGCAAATTGAGTATAAAGTGACCTTAGTGTGAGCAGTTATAGTGCACAGAGTCTATGTGGTAACGAAGTACCTAGCATATAACATTACAATAACAAATAGTTTCCAGAGTCAAATATCATTGTAATAACAGTTTCCAGAGTAATTGTAGCACCCTGGTTGTCACAACAAGATGAGGGGAGAAAGCAGATGTTGTGCCCTCAGGCGGGGTCACTTTATCATTGGATGCATTTACAGGTGATGGTGGCAGTAAGGCAAGTAATGTAGTGAAATTTAAATACGGGGTGTGATGCCAGGGTCCACAGTGGAACAGATAGGCTGTTCAAAATATTTGGGGCAGCAAAGAAGAAGGTCTTCTTATTCATACATGTCGTAACTTGTGAGCACACTAATGGTAGGCTGGTAGAGGTCCAGCAGTCTTGATAGTAGAGCTTCAGTCTGAGTAAAGGGAAGTGGGAGAGCTCCTCTTTTCTGATGGATCTGTCAATGAGGCAGCCTCCTAGCGGGTCTTCATGGGAGCCAGCCTAGGTTCTGGTAGAGGACAAATGAACCGTGGTGTAAGAGGCCCTCAAGGCAAACCTACAGATGTTTAGGTTATGTTTAGTCTGTACAGGCAGGGGGATAAGGTTTGCGTGTAGATGGAGAGCTGTAGTTCAGCAGGGGAAATAAGGTGACTTGGGCAATGGTGAGTCTGATTTTTAGGGGGTCATAAAGCCCTTGAGCCAGTAATCAAATCCTACTCTCTGATTTGTGATCCAGACTGTGAGTTCAATGTGGTCAGAGAAAGTATGGAAGGGGTCAAGGATGACTCCCAGATATTTGAAATTAGTCACTAACTCAAGGTATACCATCACCGCAGCGACTCCAATACCGTGAAGACCATCACAGCGACAGGAATAGGGCAAAACCCGCACATCGCTGTGATGGTCTGTGCAGTGACCGAGACTGCCTCGCTGGTCTTCCTTAGTCCAATTATGACTGGGTTGGAATCCTAGAGACCGGGGTGTGGGGAGGAGCCCCACATGGAGGGTTCAGGGGTGCAGCCCTCTGTGAATCACACTGACATCCTTAAGGCTACAATGCCGACATTCAGCATGGTAGCTGTTGCTGTACAGGGATGTCAGTACTAGCTGTTGAAGCACTATGGTAAACCCTAAATCAAGGGGTGAACCGTCAGAGGACAGGATGTGGACAGAAGTCATGTCTCCAGCCCACATAGCTAGTTTGGGTTTTGATTTGAGCAGTAAGACCTTTGTCTTCAGGGTTTTTACTAAGAGTCTGTTGGCAAGGAGCCATTGTTGTGCAGTGCTAAAGTTTTCCACGAGAGTGGAAGAAAGTTTGGCAGGGGTCTTTGCACTGTGGTAGAAGATAAGGTCATCAACACAAAATAACAAGTTGCATATGATGCCATCTCTCAGAAGGGCATTGACAAACAGGGAAAACAAGATGGGTCCAAGTATAAATCCTTGCAAGACCCTGCTATGCACCTAGAATAACAAGTGCTGAAAATTCCCCCTCTCTCCGTGAAGACCAGCTGAGTGCATCTGAGAGGTAGTCACAAAAGCATGCTGTGGATGGTATCCAGTGAAGATAGCAACTAAATATGAGTGAATGTCAAAATGGACTCTCATATTCAGTGCTTACCTCATGGGTTACCCTCCAAGGGTAGCCACCCTACTTGAAAGTGAGCATAGGGAAGGGCCAGTGGAAGGGGGGATAGCAAGGGGAAGGGGAAGGACAGGAATGGGGTTTTAGGGGACTGGTGTGCCCACTTCTGCTGAGCTAGCCATCTAGTGTGGTGGTGTGGGTGGCTAGCTCTGGCTCAGCAGGTATTGGGTTCGGGGCTGGGATCTGGAGGGTAGAAATTTTGCTGCTGCCTGCGGCTGCAGGACTTAATTTTTTTTATTCCAGACTGTGCCCTTCCAAACATGCAATCTCCCTGGAGTTGAGAATCAAATCGGGGGGTTGGCCAGAGGGGGGTACTGGGGGTGCAACTTCCACCATAAAAACACTTTTTGTGTTTCCAGATATCGGGTTGCCAGGAAGTATATATCTCTGATTTGCTTTTCAGTGATATACAGTACACTCCCCATAATAGCGATCACTGTTTTGTGATTGCTATTATGACATAAAATCACTGTGGACGTAGCAGACAACTCAACACTGATCAGCTTATCTAGCAGGATGTTATGATCCACCAGGTAGAAAGCTTCATTGAGATCCACAAAGATGGCAACAATGAGACTGGCTTCATCCATGCTTCTGAAAATGTGGTTGGTGAAGCAAGTCAGTGCAGTGGTGTTACTGTGACCATTCTGAAACCTGTTCTGTTGGGGAGAAAGAGGGTTGTACTTAGACACATGGTCTGTGATTTGCTGGTACACAACCTTTCTGAGAACTGAACTCGCGGTAGAGGATAGAAATGGGGCTGTAATTGTCAACTAGGGACGGGAGGAATGGAGGCAGAGGTAAGGGATAAAGTTAAGTCATCTAGCAAAAGATTTGGCAAAACCATGGACTACTAGTTCAAGGAATTGTGGGCAGAAAGCATTACTGCTGGCCCTACCCTGGTTGTGGAAGGTCATCAGAAGCTTTCAGGTTTCTTGTGTAGGGATGGCCTTTGAGCTGTCAGTGACCAGGCCAGTAGTACAGGATCCTGTCCCTGTATTTAGTTTTATGGAAATTGATTTGTTCCTGGGTGAAATGAGGGACTTTACTGCCAACCAGAAATATGTGGGATTGCCAAAGTTACAGTATGGGAGGTTTCTGAGGTACTTAGTCTAACATGATTCGATCTCTTGTTTGCAGAGGTTATGCAGGTGCCTATATTAATTCCAAAGGGATGGGGATGGGCAGCTTTATGTATGCCCATCACTCATCTTCTTGATGAGTTCTTTAGAGAGCCATCTCGTACTACCACTCTGTACTCTCCAGGTGGTTAGTGGGAAGTGCCTGTCCTGGATTGCAGTTAGGCTGCAGTGAGGAACCCCAGGGCCAAGCTGATTTCAAGTATTGTGTGTAGGGGGGGCACAACTAAGGAAAATTTATATTTAGAGAAGTCTCTAAAGGTCAAATAATTTAGCTCAGTGAGGGTTTGGAGGACTAGATTCAGAAAGTGGGGCATTGGTCATTGATGGAATGAGATAGGGTTCCTGCATGGTGGACCCTATTTCTCGATTTGTTAGTGCCCAGGAAGAAATGGTTCAAGGACTGACTGTTAAGGCAGATAAGAATGGTAATACATTGGGAGAGACTGAACTGTTTTAACATTCTGTTTGGTTGCTGGGCAGATAGTTCAGATTAAAGTGCCACAGCATAATGATCTCTACAGAGGGGAAGAGATAACCTATACCAACCAAAAAGTTAGTCAAGCCAGTTTTACCACTTTAGGAGGGATTGTAGCAGCAACCAATATAGTTTTTTTTGTAGACCCAATGATCATTTCAGTGATGATCCATTCATTAACTGAGGTACCAGATGTGCTGTGGGAGACCAGAGTGGCACTGAGGGGGTCTTTGAAATAAAAGATTACTCCTTCACCTTTTCTGGACTGAGGTCAGTCTTGTCTTATCAAGGTGAAACCATTCAGGCAACAGTTAGAGTCCACGGTGTTAGGCTTCAGCCACGATTCAGTGATGCCTATATCATCTGGGTTATATAGGGAAACCCATGCCTCCAACTTGGCAGATTTGGACAGGAGGCTGCATGCATTGATGTGCACAATTTTTAGGTTGTACATGTTTGTCCAAATGGGGTTGCTGTGGCTAAGGGAGGAGGTGATTGGGCCTGGGTTACTTTCAACATCCCCAGCATGGAGGAGCAGCAGTGGTGAGGGACAAGACACTTGGGGCTAAATTCTGCAGGTAGGGGAAACCCTGAAGAGGTTAGTGAAGGTATGAAAACACACAGTAGGTGACTCTCTCTTTCCTTCAGGAGAACCAGGAGTAGTGAAGGATTGGTACTAGAGATGGATGAAATGGCCCAGTTCTCTCTGCGAAGTGATCCACGGAGTGAAGGGGAATTCGCGAAGTGCCCTGCAACTTGCGTTATAATGGGTAACGCAAAGTCCATTAAAAACAATGACTTTGCGTTAGTCCACCTTCCCAAACCACTACTCCACCAATTCTTAAGGCGAAGTACATTGAAAACATTGTACTTCACCTCACTTCGCCTTGTTTATAGTTTCCAAATGTGAAGTTTGCAGTGATTCATGGGATTTCAGGTCACATGGGTTCTATATTGTTTTGCACAGCCTCAGTTAGGGGTAGTGTGTGTAGGAAGCTGTAGGAGACAGTCTGCTCTGAGAGATCTCTGCAATTCAAATCTTCTAAAAGCTATTAAAAAAGCCTTTTTGAGTTTTTTTGCTGAAACTTTATTTCATCGATTGTAGGAAACCCTCCTGTGCTCATATCATCGAGTGTTTATTGTTTGTGTGTGGATTTTGAATGTTAATTTACAACATTCAGTCTGTGTACTGAGAGACAGTGGAAGTGTGCTTTGGGGGAGGGGCGTATCTGTGGTGTAGGTAGATTAACTTGGCGAAAAAGACAGTTATTTCTGTTTTGGTGATATTTTTCTTATAACTGTGTTAAAGTACACACAGTAATATTTTCAATAATTCTTGCCATTTTTTTGCTGATTGTTGTGGTGCATCAGTGCATCATTTTAGTTTGTTTAAAGTATATAGTTATATTACTGAACTTTTCAATTTGCTACGCATTACTTAGTGTGTGTGTGAGTATGTGTGTGATGCGTGTCTTCAAATCAGACACCTTTTATTATGCCACATAGTAATTTCAGCAATGTGAACCTGCTATCCACTGCAGCTGTGTGATTTTTGTACTTCTTTGTGGTATCTTTACTGGTACTAGTAATAGTGACTGTTACTGCAGCAGTGCAGTACACTGCCCCCCACCACATGGCCCACTCCAACCAGCAAAGGTAAGCCTTTCCTGATTCGAATTTCTGATGGTGAGCACTGGTTAGGTGTTGTGCCTTTGTGTCTGCATCTCTTCAGTGTGCAGCGCAATCTTAATCTGCCTGTGCATTTGCATTTCTTTAGGGCCCAATCTCCATCTGTAACTTAAGTCACAGTTGTTTCTTTGGCTTCCGTTCAGAGTACTGGACAGGTGTGGTACATAATTCTGCATGAACATTGTACTCATTAATATGCGTTTTTAAGTCAGGACCATCATCATGAGTCACTCATGATACAAATCACGTTCTTCATCATCACAGTCACAAATGCAGTCACAAATCACGATTCATGATCACATCATGAATCACAACTTTAATTTTGATACTTGGATGTATTGTAAGCCTGTTTTGTAGTATCTCTCCAGGTTTCACCACCCCACCATTGTACTCACTGATACGTCTTTTTAAGTCAGAGAGTTTTAAGATACAGCTCATCGGGGAAGTACAGCCATAGGCATTTGCGTTCCCAATACAGTTTCATATTGGTTAACTCACACCATCGACACTGAATTATATTCTTCATTATCATGGTCACAAATGCAGTCACAATTCACGATCATGTCACAAATCACAACATACATTTTTTTTCTAGTTACTTGGATGTATTGTAAGCCTGTTTTGTATTATCTCTCCAGGTTTCACCACCCCACCATTGTACTCACTGATACATCTTTTTAAGTCGGAGAGTTTTAAGCTACAGCTCATCGGGAAGTACAGCCATAGGCATTCGCGTTCCTGATACAGTTTCATATTGGTTATCTCACACCATTGACACCGAATCACATTTTTCATTATCATGGTCACAAATGCAGTCACAAATCACGATTCATGATCACGTCACAAATCACAACATTAATTTTTTTGTAGTTACTTGGATGTATTGTAAGCCTGTTTTGTAGTATCTCTCCAGGCTTTACCACCCCACCATTGTACTCATTAATACGTGTTTTTAAGTCAGGTAGTTTTGTGCTGCAGTTCATTGGGGAAGTACAGCCATAGGCATTCACATTCCTTCCTATGCAGCATGTGAGTTACAGTACTATAAGTAGTGGTGGGTGAAGTGGCCCCAATTCGCTCCACAAAGTCATTCACGGAGTAACACAGACCCTGAGGAGTACTACACAATGTGAAGTGAAGTACTTCGCTTCATAATGAGGAATGCAGAGTCCATTGAAACCAATGACTTTGCCTTATTTTGCCTTCCCCAAACCACTTCTCCACCAATTTTAAGGCGAAGTACATTGAAATCAATGTAATTTACCTCACTACGCCTTGTAATTGAGCTCCAAATGAAATTCTGCAGTGATTCATAGGATTGCAGGTCACATGGGCTCTAGATTGTTCTGCACAGCCTCAGTTTTGGCCTGGGTAGTCTGTGTGTAGTGGTAGCTGGAGACAGTTTGCTCTCAGAGCGCTGCGATTCAGAACCTCTAAAAGTTGTTTAAAATGCCTTTTTGAGCCATTTATTTTGCTCAGAATTTACTAGGAATCCCTTCTGTGCTCATATCATCGAGTGATTATTGTTGTGTGTGGATTTTGAATGTTAATTTAGAACAGTCTGTCTTGTGAAGTGTGCTTTGGGAAGGGGCATATTTGTGATGTAGTAGATTAACTGGGAGAAAAAGGCAGTCTTTCTATTTTGGTGATATTTTCTTGTATAACTGTGTTAATGTGCACACAGTAATATTTTCAGTAATTCTTGAAATTTTTTTGCTGATTGTTGTGGTGTAGCAGTGTACAATTTGTCTGTTTAAAACATTTGGTTATATTACTAAAGGTTTTCAATTTGTTACGCATTACTTGTAGTGTATGTGTGTGTGAGTGTGTGTGCGATGCGTGCCATTAAATCAGACACCTTTTACTGTGCCAATGAGTAATTGCAGCAGTGTGAACCTGCTGTCCACTGCACCTGCATTAATTTTTTATACTGCTTTGTGGTATCTTTATTGGTAGTGGATTGTTACTGCCATGCACTAATTCCCCAACTGGCAAAATGTATTCCTTTCCAGATTTGGATTTGTGACTTCTGTGCACTATATAGGTGTTGTTGTGCCTTTTTGTATGCATCCCTTAAGTGCGCAGCATAATCTTAATCTGTCTGTGCATTTGCAGTGCACCATTAATTCTGGGAGACTGCATTTCTTGTTACGCTCTCATTTCACTTCGTCAGCACTGGAGAATTTTCTGGACACAAGACAGTAGCATTTTGGGGATACACATTAATTCTGGTGACTGTGTAGGGGGGGTGCTGCCAATATTGTTGTCACTTCACCTTACTTCACGTTTAAAATGGAATGACAATGCAAAGTAATAATAACAAGGTGAAGTGAGCCTTTCCTATGGGGCACTCTGCGTAGTGAAGTGCCAACGTGAAGTGGCCACTTCCGTTCACTTCACAGGTGGATTTTAAATTCTCTGCATCTCTAATTGGTACAAGATTATCAACAGCTTGACACGGGGAAGGAACAAGGTCGGGCTGTTGGTGATGGAAAAGTGAGAGAGAGCAGCTTATTTAATAGTCAGGATGTGAGCACAAAACTCAGACATTATGAAGAGTCCCGTTAGGATACAAATGGCAAGTTACATACTAGGGTAAAAGTCACAGCAGAAGAAATAAGTCCTTAATAAGCTGTCACCCCATAACAGTGGTTATAGTCTGTCAAATTGCAATGATCCATGTGTCTAGCTAGCCTAACCGTAAACGCATAGCTAGTGTCACTTGAAATGACTTCCTTCAGGGACATGCCAACAGCTGAAGCAAATGGTCACCTGAGACTCTAGCTCTCTCTTAATCCCCTGACAAACATTCAAAAATATTCCAAGCTTTCTGCAGCATAAATCCTTTAAATCTCATAGAACTTTGGAATAGTTCTTATCTTTTTGGTGACTCCTTTATTAAACTCCTGGCTGCCAGCACTTCTGAGATACACCCCACTTGCTATTGTGCTTTGATATGCTGCCTGGCTACACAATGGGATCCCCGAGATGAATTCCACACCACTACAACTGCCTGAGGGCAACATCTCGGAAATCCAGCAAATGTTTTTGGAGAGCCTGAAATGATGGACAATATGGACATTGATACTAAATGAAACATGGCCGACATTATTGACTTATCGCAGAGAGCCTGCGTCTCAGAACACAGGCTAGCAGATGCTGAGGACAGCTGGCACAGAACTAATGCCAGGCTGCAGGAACAGGAGAGGGTGATCCATCTGCTCTGGTCCAGAGTTGAGAACCTTGAAAATCGCAGCCGACAGAATAACCTCAGGTTCATGGGGTTTCCAGAAGGCTGTGAGAAAAAGGACACAGTGCTGTTTTTGCAGTGCAAACTCCCAACACCCCTAAACTGGCACCATGGTGACTTGCCTTAGGTCGACCGGCCCCACAGAATGCTAGCTCCTCATCCAGCCCCTGGTGGCTGCCCACGCACCATACTAGCCCGGTTCCTCTGTTTCAAGACCGAGAAGCTATCACCAGGCTAGCTAGGCAAAAGAAGGAGCTCCACTGAAAGGGCACAAAATACAAATATTTGCTGATTACTTCTAGGAAGTATCAGCTAGATGGAGAGCCTACTTAGCAGCCAGAAGAACCTGTGCTGAGATTGGGCTGCAGTACTCTCGGAGGTACCTGTTCTTGCTCCGTATGGTGATTAATGGATCTCCAAGAGTCTTCAACATACCTGCAGCCACTGAGAATTTCCTCACAGCACAGGCCCTCAAGCTCAACTGGGTCAGGCTGCAAGACACTGGCAGATCCTTGGGCCCCTCTGCACTGCCCACCCCAGTGGAACAACAGCCACCAGTGTGCAACCACCAGTGGCTGCCTGTTGCACCCACACCTTCCAAGGATGATCACATCCCAAACCAGGAGCTCCCCTGCAAGTACTGTACCCAGGCAGCAACAGAAGAAAACAAGAAAAAAAGGGGCACATGTGGATAAAACCCCCAGGCTCTACTCCAGGAGCTGCAGTGACAGCCCTTACTCCGAGGCTTTATTGGGCTCCCTACAACCCAACATGAGCAACAACATGTTCTTGACCCTGATGGACCTACAGTCGGAGGGCCCTCCACACTGTCCGCCTTTGCCACCAAGATGCTCTGCAGGTCAAGGGGCTACAGTCCCGGCAGCAAAGAGCCTCTCCTGGACTGATGAATCTGAAGTTGCTACGTCAGCAGCCTTGCCACTAGCCGAGACTCTGTCAGCTACGGTGATCCCAATGGGGGCCTTCAATTACCAGCAATGGTAGCCAAGCAGGTGGGCTTGTGCTGAGGGATCATTTCTTCTGATGAGGGACATCTCCTGTTCTCTTTTTGTTGACTTTCCTGGAGAGTTGACCCTCACGTTGACCCCCCTGCCTGACTGAATGTAAGTTGGATTTCCGTTTTATTGTGTTCCATGCATGTTTTCATAAATAAGGTTTTCCCCCCCTGGATTAAGGGGAAAGAGTTCAAGCATTAGTGAGATGAGGACCGGGGCATTTGCTGAAGCTGGAACTCCCCCTAGGCCACCAGACAAGGTGGCGCAAAGGGAGGCTTGGGCTGGGTAACCAATGTGCCCCCTACACTCATTAGGAGGCAGTTAAATTGTTAAAGATTTCTTCCTGCCCAGTTTGAGGCTTGATGGTTAAATGAAAAAAAGGTAAATAAATAGATAAAAACCACAGCTAGGGAACAACGTAAAGGAGAACAGGCAACTTGGCCGGATACAAGGTCATACGCAGTTGGCCTAATATCTCTTGTGGCTTTCTCCTTCCTGAATGCCTGCTAGTGATCCCCCAGACAGACTGCTGCTAGTCTGGATCTCATAAGCCATGGAGCTGGGATGAAGGACTGCAGCCCTTGACCATAATGGAAGCCCCATCTACCCCTACCCCTGGGACCCCAGGGTGCTAGTATCCACAGACCACACCTTGGGCCCCGTCATGGCTGAATGGGTCAGCACCTTTGATTGAGCAAGCAGGAGAGGGACCAAGACTTTGGGTAACCCCAGCAGTGGCAGGGACAACACATACCCTCGGGGACAGGGGTAGCGGGGAAGCCAGAGACTATAAGTGGTTGATGTACACAGGCAATGATTTGGCTCACTAAGTAAAAGCTACAGAAAGGAAAGGTGCATATTAGTGTGAGAGTAATGAATTGAGTGAGTCAAGGACTCTAATTTTCAATGATCAGACCAAGGTTGTCCACTCCCAGTGACCTTTGCAGGTATCTGGGCTGAAGGACAGCTGATACATACAGCGGATGCTGGTCATGAGATGGGATGGGGAAGAAGGAGGGGAGGGAGTGGGGAAATTTTGGTTAATTGTGTTCAGACAATGTTATTACTAGTACCTATGTTTGAGAAACACATGTTTAGTAAAGTAAAGTTTGTTGCACATAGTCTTGTTAATGGAATGGGCAATCCAGTGATTAGGGTACTAAAACAGTTGGGGAGGTGGATGAGAGGGTGGGGGGAGTGCAGGGGCATACTAGAGGAAGAAGGGAAGCAAGTTGGAGGGCTACATCAAACCATCTTCAGACCAAGGTAAACTGCTCTCCCGATGGAGACTAGACTCAGATTCTGGAAAGTTTGGGGGCTCAACTCACCAGTTAAAAGAAAAAAAGTTTTGCTACATTTAAAGAAATTGAGCCTCCAGGTAGCATTCCTACAAGAAACAAAATTCTCCTCTGGGGAAGCAAAAAAATTAAAACAGGGATGAGTGGCAGAGGAGCTAAACAGCGCAGCTGTATCCCACAAAATGGGTGTTTCCATACTCCTCCACAAAAACCTAGGGTGGAAAATTACTAGACTGATGCATGACAAGGAGTGGTGATGGATCATAACAGAAATGAAGACCCCAGAAGGCCCCTTTATCCTCACTAATGTTTATGACCCTAACCAGCACTGCCCACAATTTTTCCACAAGGTTAATCAGGCCCTCACAGATTTTAATACAGAAAAAGTACTAGTGCTAATGGGAAGGGACCTCAATCTTATACTAGACCACACATTTGACATGAGTAACAAAACCCCCGAACTGCACAGGCAGGCCAAGAATGCAGTCCAGAGACTTATGGCTGAGCACTCACTGCTAGATGCATGGAGAACGCAACACCCAGGAATGCACAACTACACTTGCTTTTCCCAGACCCACAGATCATCCAGCAGGATTCCATATCAAGTGGGGTATACAATAATCTTATCAACACCAAGTCACAACCTATCATCATTTCTGATCATGCCCCTTTAGAGCTGGTGATTGGACAAGGGTATGAACCCCCCCAAAAGACTTCTACGTAGTGCCTGGGTACTCTCCTGTTAGATGATGTACAGTTCCAGGAATGGCTGGAACCTGAGGTGGAGGGTTATTGGAAAAATAATGAAAATGGGGAAGTATCAACTCAACCCTATGGGAGGCTTTTAAAGCCACTCTCCGAGGCAGAATAATTGCTTTTGCTTCTGCCAGAAGGCACCGCAGAGAGGCAGACCAAAGGACCCTGGAGAAACAGTTTGCACAATTTGGAAACCCAGTGCAAAAACCTCAAATCCAACCCCCCACCCCCACCCCAAACCCTGCTGGCACAGTTGGCCAGTACAAGGATCTCACTTAGCACCCACCTAACCTGCCAGGTTGAGATGAACCAGAGAATGATGTGCCTTGCCTTCTGGGAGGGAGGAGAAAAGGCTAGTAAACTACTGGCCTATCAGCTCAAGAGTCAACAGGCTGCCAAGACCTTTCACACCCTAACAGATAAAGATGAAGTATCCTATCAGTCTCAGAAAGGAGTGAACAAAATGATGGCCCAATTCTACACACAACTGGATGCATCCCCCTCCTCTCTTGACCCTCTCCATATCCAAGGCTTTCTGGCCAACTTTACCTATACCTAGAATCCCAGACACCGAATTCCAAAGCCCTGAAACCCCACTAACAGTGGATGAGATTGAGGTGGGAATTAAAACCATGAACCCCCGCAAAGCTCCAGGGAAAGATGGACTGCCCATAGACCTGTACAATGTGCGAGGTGTACATCTGGCTCAGTACCTGGTCAGGGCATTCCAGGACTCCCTGGTCACAGGGCTGCTGCCCCCACCATGAGAGAAGTGATCATCACACTTCTTCCCAAAAAGAGGAAAGATCCGCTATCACCAGAAAACTATCACCCCATATATCTTATAAACACTGATGCCAAAATACTGGCTAAGGTATTGGAGGGGAGGCTAGAACAACTACTGGGCCTGACCCACCCATCTCAAGCTGGATTCATCAAAGGATGTTTGGGGTCAGACCACCATAGGACACAGATTACCCTAATGCACATGACTAAGATGTCCAAGACCCCCTCTGTGGCCCTAGCAATAGATTTCGAGAAGGCCTTCGATTCAGTCAAATGGTCCTTTTTGTTACATACACTTACATGAATGGGCATAAGGCAGAGTTTTATCACCTGGAAAAAACTCCTATGTGCTTCCCCCATGGCCTCGGTCCTGACCAATCATACTATGTCCCCCCCCCATTTGAACTGCAGAAAGGTACAAGGCAAAGTTGCCTTCTCTCACCCCTCTTGTTTGTCCTAGCGATAGAACCCTTGGCCATAGCCCTTAGGGAATCCCACTTGATCACAGGCATACAAGTGGGCAACATTACCTTCAAGACCTTTCTTTGTGCTGATGACCTCCTGATAACTACAGCCTACACCCTCTCAAGTGGTCCAAGACATCCTTGATATCCTGGCGGATTTCACCCGAGTTTCTGGCATGAAGGTTCTTCCACTGATCTCAGCGAGCTCGGGGGACACTTTCACAAAACAAGGCCTGAAATGTTCCCTTAGTGGCATCAAATACCTAGCCATTATCTTGCACCCAAATCTAACTACAATGATCTTGGTCAATTTCTCGACCCTGTTAGACTCCCTCAGACAGGACGTAGACAGATGGAATGCCCTAAGAATCTCACTAGCAGCCAAAATAGACTCCAAATCAGATGATGGCAGCTCCTAAAATGCTTTACTTGCTAGCCCATCTACTGGTCCCTATCTCCCAGAAATGGTTTCAAAAACTTGAAGAGCTAATAGGTGGATTCCTCTGGGAGGGGTCACCCCCCCAGATTCAGTAAATTTAGGCTACAGTAGCACTGAAGCAGGAGAGGGTGGGGACTTCCATGGCTGCAAGGGTACCATATGGCTTACATCTTGGCCCAGGTCATCAGATGATTCTCAAAGATAGGACAAGCCTCTCCAACTAGGCTCCTCCTTGAAGCTTTGCTAGCACAGGCCCTGTCCCTGGCAGTGGTCTTTTATGATACAAAAAGTAGCCCTATTTGCCTCCCCCAATACAGGTCTCAATCAAATACTGGAGGAAAACACACTCTCTCCTAGACCAGAACCCAGCTCCGTGGAGATACATGCCTCTTTGGAGTAATCATGATTGATGGTAGGGAAGTAACCTATCTACTGGAAGGTATGGGAAATCCAGGGCATGTCGCAGGTACAGGACTTATTACTCCCAGGATCCCACTCAATTGATGCCTTTGAGGCCCTGAGAACCAGATATCTTCCTCCAGCTAGACATTTTGGGAGATAGTTCCAAATAAGTGATGCCATAGCCCATGTACCTAATGCCCCTTATAGCAAGGGGGCACCACAGGGTCCCCATCTGATAGGACACTTGGGGGAAGCTCACCAAGAACAGAGCGAACCAGATATATGCCACACTTCAGTACACTTCTCTGGAACCCACCAATCAGCCAAAGCTCAACACGAGCTGAGTGAGTATTGATGCAGCATGCCGAGATAGATGAACATGCCTAATCACAAACAAGACCTTACTCAGATGGTACCACACACCAGTCAAACTTAAAGTAATGGGTCTAACCCTGAGTGATAACTGCTGGAGGTGTGGAACCCCGGAGGCCCACCTGTACCATGTCCTTTGGGTTTGCCCCTATCTCCGTCCATTCTGGGTAGCAACCCAAGATCTGTGTCAAGAGATATTCCATATGGTCGACCCTGCGCCCCATCTTCTTGGGATATGGGAGGCCTGACATGTCTAAATGAAATCTGGGAGCACAATGGGCCACGGTGGTGGGGGCTGTGGCCAAGAGGCATCCTGATGAGATGGCACTCCCTTGAGATACTGACCTTTGCGAAGCTCCTCCTTGAGCTAGGTCAAGGGGTCACATTTGAGAGACTCTCGAGTATTGCAGGGGGAACAGTAGACAAATTTGAGAAATGCTGGCAGCTCTTCCTAGGTTCAAATTGCTGTCACAAATCCATGGTGGGTGTGGGAGTAAAGGGAGGAGGTACCTGAACCCCCCTGATGACCACACCTACCCCCCTTCCCATCACTACCCCCACACCTCTCTGGACTGTTACAGCCCGCTCTTCAGATTGTTCCCTACCACAATGGCTTGCCACTTTGTATATAGTTAATATTACTTAAGACCTGAACTATAAGATACACTGCATTCCTCTACCCAGATGGCCCATCAAGGCTCAACACATTGAGGTCTGACCCATGGCACAAGTTGGGTACTTTAAGGCCTCCGCCGAGTGGGGAAACTAAGCTTTGGTTACAGCGTGATGTTAATTATGGGGATGTGGACAGACTCACTGATTGGCAATGATTTTTATAACACTTTAAGATGGGTATTCTCAAGGATATTGTCAAGGTCTGCAATGCTGTGGTCAGATGTGCTCCTGAAGACTCCTGGAGATACCAAATGTTGCGATGCTCCCCAGGTAATGTAATGTATTGCTGTGCGTGTGTCTTTTAAAATAACAAAAATCTTTAACTACAAAAAAAAAAACTGACTTCCTTCAGTAGTACATTCCAAACCACTACCACACTTTTTGTGAAGAATAATTTCCTTTTAGTTGTCTTAAAATGATGAGTACAGAGCTGTTTGTTATCTTCTCTAGTTCCCTTGCCATGAGTTTTGTACACTAAAACAAGTTCTATCATTAATTCATTATTTTTTAGTATGCTAAACAATAGTTGAAGATCAACTCTTATCCTCCTGTGTTGCAGGCTGTGTAAACTCACACAGTCTAGCCTGTCCCTACATTCAGGATCCTCCATACATTTTATCATTTTTGTTCCTATTTTCTGAATCTTTTCCAGCCTGTTTTTGTCCCTCTTCTCCCAATCCTCCACAAAACTGTGTACAGTAGCCCACATGTAGCCTCACACACATTCAATGTAGTGGTACTAGCACTTCTAGGGATTTATTAACATAATGCTTCTGATTAGATTTAGTAAGCCACTTGCTGTCTTGAACACTGTGTTTCATTGTTCAGTGGTTTTAAAGTCATTTGACACTATGATTCACAGATCTTTTTCTTTACCTGAGTCCAAAAGACTAGCACTATTCAAGGTGTAATTGATCCCCATATTTTTAGTCCTAAAATGGAGTACTTTGAATTTGTCAGTGTTAATTGACATACCTCAATCTTCAACCAATTTTTCAAAAACCCATAAAAAACATCTGATATCCAATATAATCTTCCACATTATCCACTCTATGTCCTAGCTTTGTATCATCCATAAACATTGAGTAGTTACTCTATATCCCCTCATCCAAATTGGCTATATGTAGTGAAAAAATCAGAGGCCCAAGTACAGACCCCTGATGTACACTTCTAGTTACTAAACATTTGTTTGATAGAATCCATTCAGTCTAATGCTGTGCATATGCCCAGATAGCCATGCTTGTATCCGATTAATGATAATAGGGCATAGACTGATAGCCACTAATTTTATGATTAATTTGCCATGAGGACCACAATCAAACCTTTACTGAAGTCTAGTAGTACCACATCTATGGACCCACCCACATCTAATGTCTTACTAACAGGCTCATAAAATCTCAACAAGTTAGTCATGCAAGGTTGTCCTTTAGTAAAGCCAAGCTGCATTCTTAATTTTACGTATCTCAGAAGTCAAGCTAATCCATCTGTAGTTGTTTGACTGTTTTTTATTACCTGTTTGTACAGGGGAATCATCTGTGCAGGTCTCCAGTTCTCCTGGACTCTATCACTCATAAGAAATTGTGGTATCACAATTGATGAATTTACATACACAAATTGTGGTACCTCCCATGTGGTATACCTAGCATCCTCTACATGCAGAGCATATTATGATGGCAGGACCAAATGCAAGTTCAAGAAAAAAGAACAGGTGATCATATGCTTGCTATTCAGAATGATAATTTGCAGTAAACCTTAGCTGTACACAAACTCCACCCCTGACTCCCTAAAAAACATAACTGGTCCTTTACAGGAATAGAACAAGGTACAATTAAAGCTAAAAGTGTGATCATGAGGAGCTATTATTCAAAGAGGGATGTTAGATTTTCAGTTTAGGAGCAACTGTTCCCTCTGACTTGAATGATTGCATAGAAATTGTGTAATTTTTATAACTATGTAAATTTTATACATATGCTGGTTTGCCTCTAACATAACTCCTCTTCTGTTTCAAATATAGCTTCAAAAATATCTTGCATGTTTTTGTTTGAAGCCCTTTGCCTCAGATTTTATTGATTGTATGCTTTTGAAATGCAACCCCAGGTGATTTTCATCCTATAAACCCATATTGTATCTCCATGGGCTAGCATATCTGTATTTTTGCATCAGTCCTTAAACATCATACTTTTGTAACTGTTCACTACTGGTTTTAACTTTACTGTGTGTTTATCAATTGCACACTGATAGTTTTTCACACTTTTGCAGCATGATATGCTCTTTTGCACAGGTTTGTACTTTACACAGCCAGTGAGTGTTATTGTCCCTTCATGAATGCTTTATAAATGGGGACCATGTACTAGGCATGCCAGTCTCTTGCAAAGCTCTTGACATGCAAAATGTTGGGCTGTTAGCACACTGCCTTTAACTTCCTGTTTATGATGTGATAAGCTTGAAATAAACCAGAAAACTAGCAAATGTTTTAATGTACTGCCTCTTTCTTCAGCGTGGATGAGTGTACCATTTTTTCTATTTTCCCCTCTTACATTGTGTTAAATGACACTTCCTGTTTACAGAATAGTTCAGCTGGATAATTGTTGAACCAGGGTGACTGCTTACCCTTCATTTGAACAATTTCTTCCTGGGCACATGTTTGTCCTGAAATTCTAACAGTTTGTTGCTTAAATAATTTCTGGCAATCTTCTACTGGCCATTTATTAAATTTCACCTTCCGGTCCTATTCAGTTATAGCCTTATAAATTCTTTCATATTTGCTTTGTTTATAGTCAAAGCGGAAGGATACCACTCTACCTTTCCTAATACCTCAATTACATTTGAATTCAGCTTTATTATGGTCACTAGTACTGAGAGATTCTAGGACACTGTAAATACAATGGTCTGAGAAATTAATAAGGACCAAATCCAAGCTGTTCTCTTCACATATAAATTCATGGATACATTGTACTAGTCCTGATTTTGCTGTTGAGTCCAAAAATATTCTTCCCAACTTGGAGCTCGAGTGATCTGATTCCCAATCTATGCAAGATAGATTAAAATCCTCTATAACGATGCAGTGCTCCATGTTGGCATAGTGTTCTGTAGATGATGACAGAGTCCTAAAACCACTTTAGTCAATATCTGGTGGTAAATAACAAGTTCCAGATTTGACAGGCTTTGGTTTGGTACTATTTATTCTTACCTGAAGGGATTCTATAGGATTCTATACCCTCACTTGGCTGGTCAGTGATTTCTATGCACTCCAAATCATGCCTTGTATATAGAGCTATGTCACCACCTTTTTATAGTTGATCTCTCTTTACTAAAATAATTATAATGTGCTAAATCTTTATTCCAAGTATGATTGTAGTACCCCTCTCCCCCATGTCTCAGTAATAACTATCAGGTCGGGTTTTCCATAATGCACCACTACAGTCCAAGACAAATTAGCAGGATACGCTTAAGTGGGATGGCTGCCTAAGTGAGATGACCATTTGGAAACAATTTTCTGTAATTAATGTCTACAGGCAGTTCTTTTGGTTAAATGAGACAGTGATAATAAGCAACTTCACTTTAGAGGGAAGATCAGATTTGATCCTGCCCTGGCAGGGTCCCTCTTTAATCCCTCTAGTCACCTTGTTAATCCTTTTCTCACACTTTAAATGGTGTGAATGTGTTCCTCCTCCTGCCTTTCCTGCTCTGTCTTTCCTGTCCTGCTATATGTCTGTTGATCTCCTCTCAATCCTCTGCCTTCTCTCTGCGGGTTTAAGATAGCTTACCTGCTCAGAAACTTACCACCAGGGCACACGCAATTCAGCACAGAGCACATAAAAAGGAGCAGAGTGAAAGCTGTAACTTTAAATCTAAACTTACTTGGATTCACCACACCACTCCAATGTACCAAGCCACCACCACAAATGCTTGCAGGGGGAAGATGGCAAGCTATAGGTTACAGTGCAGTACTGTATTAGGTGCATAAATGCAGCAAACCAATAATGTACTGCACTTTTATACAGGAATCAGCATGGTGTGTGACAGAAGCCTGAGACAATTGGCTTCTGTTAAATGAGACGGCTGTTTAATTAGGACAAAAAGCCCTCCACCAGGGTGTTCCAAATAAGTGGCTTCTACTGTATTTGTAACATGTCCTTTTTATGTACATGACTTATGGTATTTATGGCCAAAAGCAAACAAAATAAAAATAAGAATCAACTACTGGAAATCCAGGAGCATGAGCAGTAGGCACATTCATGGACTTAGTTTTTGACAGCACCAAAAAAAAATGTGAAAAATATTCTTTCCAACACTAACAAAATGTTTAAAGCAGTAGAATTAAGACTCATTTGTACTTTGTATTTACCCAAAAAGTCCCTGTGCAAACCAAGGTACAATGGATGTCATGTTTTACATTAGGTCAATAAGGCCATGTGCATCTACAAAGCAAGTTAGGCCACAGTCCTAAGCAAATTAGGACTTAACTTGTGAGTTACACAGGGCTTGAAGGTCCATGTAAATCTTGTTTCCTGCAAGGCTCACAGGGTTCTGCACAAGCAATTTAGGCTTTTCCTCCTGTTTCATGGATTCATGCCACATTACCACCCCACCTTATGGCAACATAAGTGGCCCCTGGCAAATCTCCCCTAAAAATGTTTTTGGGAGTTATCTTAAAACATATTTTGTAGCTGGCCAAGTGGTGTAGAGGATTGAGGCACTGGTGTCTTACCTCAAACCACACCAGCAACCCAGGTTTGAGAATGGACTCAGGACACCAGGGGATGGCAGGGGAAGGAGAGGATTGAGCATCCGTAGGACTGCTCTCCTCTCCTGGGGTGGGTAGTGGGCTGACGCTACACTATGATGGCCTCTGGTGAAGACCAGGAGCTCTGCAGATACACATAGGAGGGAACAGTATAGAAAAGCAGAAAAATCCTCCTTGTGACTGACCAGACAACAGCAGCTGGTCTATCGCTGCCGCCAATGCCCTGAAGGAGACCCTCCATCTCAGCAGCACCCTGGGGCCAAGTATGTGCTGGTTGCTCCTCCTGGTGCCTTCCCCTTCGGAGGAGGGCGACCCACCCAGTGAAGGGTTAAGTCCAGGTTACCCCAGGGATGTCTGCAATTTGAGGTTGGAGGGCTCAGGAAGGGATAGGCAAAGTGGGTGGGACCTAGGCGACCCAAAGAAGTGGTGGGTTGTGAGGCATGAGGGGGAGAAAAGAAATAATACAAAAAAAAACATATTTTATATGAGTTTAACAAGAATACTATTTATGTGGTCTTGAGGTGGAGTGGCAACGTGTCCATCTTGAAAATTATTATTATTCAAATGAAGGCCTATGGACAACATTGCCCATTTTCATAGGCAACCATACATAAATATAATACATAAATGAAAACAAGATATAATATACAGATTATGTAAAACAAGTACTTGCATACATATTGTTCAAGTGCTGTCTCAAAGCTTGTGCTAATTGCCTTTAAAGTATAACACCAATTATTTCTTTAGGCAGGTAATTCCCAAAACAGCTTATCCTAAATGTGGGCACAACGTGAAAATAATTGGCCAAGTTATGTTTTTTTTTTCATCCCACTTGGTAAACCTGACAGCTGTCATTTTTCAAATCATTCTAGAATTGTCATTTTGTGGTCATTCTGCAAAACAAAGTTTCAGGTGGGATTTGAAAAAATGACAGCTGTCTCATTAATGAGATGATGTGAATACAAGACTATTATAAAATCTGGGCTTAAAATCTAAGAAATAAACATTAATTAGGGAATATGAAGTTAGGGCACACAAAGTTATGACTCAGCTATTGTTTTTCATAGGTTCCAAAGGGCCCTGCAAGAAGGAGGTTAGGATCCTCCTCCTTTCAAAAGGCCTTGTGCATCCTGTATTGTGCAACATCTGAAGGGCCCATTGCAAACGAGTTAGTACCTACCTTCTGATCAGTGCATGGCTCAAAAAATCCTGCACTTCATTCTTCACAAAGCAAGTTAGGACTTAAAAGTACCATCTGATTCAGAACCAGTGTGATATAAGTTAGGCCTCATCCCCTGATTTGTGCTGGGGCTCAAGGGCCCTGCATGAAGCAAGTTTGGATTAATCTCCTCTTTTGCAGACTTGTACTAAGTAACCAGCATAATGTTTCCATCAAGGTACTATAGTTATTTAAAAAATAGAGGACATTCATGGCAAAAAAAACAACAACAATGTTAATACATCATTTAAGGTTATTGAAACATCAAAGTTGGAAATCAATATTAGGGAATTTTGCAAAACTATCTCTCCCCACCTCTATACACCACCCCCATGAAATCCACTGAATTGAATGTAAAAGCACAGTCCAGATCCCAATCTGAAGGACCTATGAAATGCAAGTGAAGAACCAGGTTATGTTTTGTGCAAAACAAGTTAGAAGTCAAGTCTTATTTTGCAACAGGCTTGAAGACATCCTGCTTTTCTGCCCAGAATGATGCACATTAGTACCTAGATCATGCTTTGTGCAGGGCCTGAAGGATTCTACTTTAAGCAAGTTGGCAATTAGATCCTGATTCACAAAGGGCCCTGTGCAAAGCACATTAGTAGATAGGTCTCTCAGAAAGGGCCCTGCATGTATCCTGCTTCAGCAGAGACCAAACAGCCCTGTGTGAATCAAGTTAGGAAACAATTCCTTTTTCAAACTGGGACCAAAGGGCCGTGTGTGAAGTAAGGTCGGAATCAGCTCCTGCTTTTTCAGGGCCCAAAGAGTCATGCACATTCTGCTTCATCTACATGTTCAAAAACCAAGGATATTAACTTGGTTTGTGCATGTCCCTTCTGGACTGGGGTCAGGATTTTGCTTTGGCATTCAGTTCAATGGAACTCAAGGGGTGGTGCATGGGGTGGGTGACTTAGGGTTCAAAAAAATCCCTAACATCATATTTTCCCTATGTTTGATGTTTCAAAAACCCTAACTGATGCATTAATATAGGTTTTGCCATAAATGTTCATAAATGTCAAAAATCAAAGCGTACAAAGTAAGGAAACTAAAAACTAGGAACTAGATTTTTGAAGCATCTGAAATTTTTGCAGCTGTGGGAAGAAATGGCACAAGTGGTTCTCCACTTGTAGAGCCACAGTTTCTCCCACAGCTGTAGTATTCTCAAAGATGCAGCCAATTAATAACTGGCCCCACAATTTACAGCAGCTTGCAGCTGTTTTTTTTTTTTTTGGCACAGCCATGCCAAAATGTTACACCTGCTGGGACCAGGTGTAACATCCTCTGCAGCTGCACTGGCTGAAAATATGAAACTCCACAGCTGCAGGGATGTCATCCTTCAGCTGTTGCTGTGGCATGGGACTTAGCTCCCATGTCTTTTGAAAATTTAGCCCTAGGATGGGAAGTCATTGGAACCTTGGAAAATTGGTGGTGTGGTTTTCTTTAGGCTTTTAATGATTATGAAATGCAGGGAACCTAATATTGGCACTATCCCACTCCTACCATGCGTTACATGATCATTGAAACTTTAAGAACACCATACCACCAATTTGCTAATTCTCCAGAGACTTGCAACCCAATTTGTCATTTCTTTAATACGTACAATTTACATTTCAACTCTCACAAACGCTTGATGTAGATTTTTTAAATTCATTTATTTTTTGAAAAAGATATCTAAAACCTTTTTTTTTAATAATGATGCTCACTATACAACATCCATAGACTGCATCATGAGTAGTTTTGCAGGGCACTTATGAAGGAGCTGCATTGTGTCTCTCACTGCAACAGACCTGTAGTTTGCTTTATGAGTAGCCCAATGGGTATTGCATGGAGCAGCTGCATCGTGACAGTCATTGTACCAGACCTGTAGCTTGCTTCATGAGTTGCCCCATAGGCCACTTACAGAGCAGCTGCAAAATGATGCTTACTGCCGCAGACCTGTGGCTTGCTTCATAAAGCAGCTACAAAGTGATGCACACTGTACCAGACCCTGTGGGACACTCATGAAGCCGCTGCATAGTGATGTGCACTGGGCCAGACCTGTAGCTTGCTTCACTAGTGGCCTTGATGGCCACTCACAAAGCAGCTGAATAATGCCCCTTACCAGACCAGACCTCTGGACTATATGTGAAGCAGCAGTCCCATAGGTTGGGAACTAGTCCTGTAGTCTGCATTGTGCATGGCCTTGTGGGTCCTATGCAAAGCAGTAGCCCACCAGGCACAGCCTCAGACCTGTAGCTTGCTTCACCCAAGGCCCTTTGAGCACTATGTAAAGCAGCACACTTATTGGGTAGGCATGAAACTTGCCAGTTAGGTGTTCATGAGGAGCAGTACTAAGTATGCTGTCCTTCAAGTTAGGTGAACCAACATTAAGAAATAAAAAGTTGTGAGTGTTAGAAAAAAAATGACAAATTCAGAAAAAAATAAGCCATTTCACATGCAGAGTATGCATTTCAAAGGACTTTTTTTGTTTGTTTTTAGTGGGGTTTTTTTTTTCCAAGACCATTAATTATTTTTTTGTTTGCCACATTTGAGGCCTAGGGCTCTTACCAACCAGCTTATGAATACCCACTATGAATTTTGCTAAACTGTCCCTTAGTACAGGTTTGGACACCCTATTTTTCTTTTAAAAGCAAAGTCTTTGTTTTGTAATGTAGGTGTTTTTCCCATGTTTTTTTTCCATACCTGCAGGTAAAGGAGCAGATTGAGGGACAGTCAGAAATTATTTTGTAGGACACTGGGGATTTGTGGCAAGGAATATTGAGGACTTGCAACAAGGGGCAAGAGTGTGAGCAATGGTGGTATGGGGACGGTGTCGGGGTGCTAGGGTGTAGGCAAGAGCGTTTGTTTTTAGCAATTATATGGATGGGTGGAGGAAAGCGGGTGGGTAGAGGAACTTTGCTAGTGGGTAGAGAAAAGGTTTTGTGACTTTTTGGCATCCAGGAGTGACCAGTGTGGTTGGGCACCCCACTGCAGGCTGTATTGAAGCGTGCTAAGGGAGTAGCTGTGGCAGGGTTGGGCACCTGCTGCCAGTTTAATTAATGAGCAGGTGGAGGGGTGTACTGGCAGCACAGATGGGCACCCATCACTAGGTTAATTAAAGACTGTGAAGGTAGCAAGAGTGTAATGATGGAGGGTTTATGAACCCACTGCAGGTTTAATTGTGACTGGAAGGGGGTGCCTGCTGTGGGATGGGCACCTGCTGCTGGTTTAATTAAAGATCCTGTGGGCAGGAGGGGTGAACTGGTAATGGGGTTGGTCACCACTGCCAGTTTGATTTAAGATCAGGCAGGCAGAAAGGAGATACTGCTGGCAGGGTTGGGCACTTGCCACCACTTTTATTACAGATCTGGCAGGTGAGCAAGTGGGAAGGGGTACTGTCAGTGGGATTAGGAAACCACTGCTGGCTGTTAAATACTTCTGGTGGAGGGCAGTGGAGGACAGCAGTGGGGATGGGCTCCTAAATGCCAGGCAAACATTGGCACTGGCCTCTGGTGCTGGTGGTGGAGATGGGCTTCCAACCAAACAGCAATGTAACAAAACCTAGGGGCCATTTTAATTACTCGAAATTGCTCATAGATAGGAAATTTGAGTTACAAAATGATCCACTCAAAAGTGACAGCAACAGTTTTGTGAAAATCCAGTTTTGAAAAGAACATTGAAACAAATTCTGTACATGCATGGAAATAGCGCTTTATTTTTTTTTAATTATTTAAAAATCTTTGCACTTTC
Organism: Neoceratodus forsteri; assembly: GCA_016271365.2. NCBI lineage: Eukaryota > Metazoa > Chordata > Ceratodontiformes > Ceratodontidae > Neoceratodus > Neoceratodus forsteri. The sequence continues at coordinate 1,645,761,004 of CM057449.1, forward strand.
CAATTAAACCACCTATCAAAGAATGATCTTTGGCAAAATGCTAATGGACCAGGAAGTTTTAAGTTTCAATGCCCAACTGTTTTTGTGCTCTCAGTGAACAAATGAAAATATCTTAATTTCAGTATATGTCTGTATTTTCAACCATATAGACGTTTTAAACTGCTGAACAAACCATTACCAAATGTACATTACCCAGAGATCATGGTACCACCTATGTGCATGCCAACAGTCTATTCAATCCAGGGCTGGTCCAGTTATTGAGGTGCAAATATCAGGGTTTAACATTAAACATTAAACTACCTATTCAACCCTACTAAAGTGGTACTGCCATACTACTACAATACTTTTGATTTGCCTAGGATAACCTAGCTAACATTTTCATGTATTATCTCCTTTTAATTGGGATACTTCTTCATTCTAATCCAATTGCAGTTTTACATCTGGGGAGCTAATGCAGTAGCAATTGGAATGACCTGCTAAAGGTCACACAGTGAACCAGTGGCCTCAGTAGAATTCAGCCATTGATATCCCCTTTAACAGTTTAGTGTTCTAATTGTTAGACCATGTTATCGTCCCTTCATTAAATAACACTACATCGTCACTGAATGCAAATAATAAATACCAAAAAGGCAACTTTTATTAATAGAGTAATGATCACTCAAACAGAGCTCCAGTACAAGCACATTTTTTGGAGGGAGAGCAGGGCATTAATGAAAAGAAAAAAGGGATTCTATTGAAGCACTCACATTTTGCAAACAGTGCCATTTTGTGTCAGATTCATCTAACATGACTTTGCCTATAAACAAACATTTGAATAATAGTCAGAATTATTTTTTGTTACGTTCACCAAGTGGTCCAAGATAAGTGCCTGCTTCACTGCTCTCATCATCAATTATACTTATTATGTTGATCATTAGAAGTAGCATGCAGGCAGAAAAGATGTTGGATAAAAAGGTAAGATTTCCAACTGCCAATTTGGAACATAAGGTAATGGCCTGAGAGGGGAAATTAATGGATTTATGTTTGACCTTTTAGCTGGAATGCATTCTCTCTCTGGTAATCTTGTTGATTAGTGAGCATTAAAACAAGAAGCATTTGGGGTTATGTTCAAACAAACACAACTCATTTTGTACTGATTATATTCACCGATCTTTCATTCTGTTTATCCTTGCTGTAATTTGGCAAAAATCTAGCATTTTGTTATATCAGACCAAACACACCCTTCCCACAAGCACTTTTAAAATCTATTTTGACAAGGCAAGCTATTGATTTTAGACATCTATTCAATGATTTTGTTCTGTCAACCTTGATGGCTTTTCATCAGTGGTCCCCACAAAGTATAAATGGAGGTGAAAAGTAGCAGAGTTTAGTGTAGAAGAAGATAGTTAATGTAATATTATTAAAGTCCCTGACTGGAAGACAACACTACTGGATATTGTGCAAACTAGAATTCTTTTTATGTAGCATGTTTATATGATTATGTATGCATAATTCCCTTTCTTACCACTGATCTTGAAGCGGAGTCTGTATAAGGAAGGCATAGCAACTTAAAGATCAGCAATAAGTTAAGATCTGGACACTGTCATATTAATCATGTCATAGGTCTAATATTTCTAAAGCTGCCAAAAACAAGTGTTGCAATGTCATCTCCATTCATCACCATGACAAGGATTCTCATAGCCCCACCCAGCACAACATTGTGATAAATGTCATGCTTTGAGAAGGATTGATAATACTGGTGAATAAAGCTCCTCTATTAACAGATCAGACACAGGGTGAGTGCAATACAACAAATTCCCCACAGTATTTTGCCAGTAAAAATTCAGATTGGTTTGTAGGAGAATATGCCTCATGTTTCTTTAGCCCAAGACCCTGTCTAAACACACTGGCAACTGTGCCATTTTTCCTTCTACTTGTTGAGTTGTTTTAGTGTGACAAACACATCATGAGGGTGCAACAGCATTTTCTAATCCACTTGACATCAGCTGGAGTGATGATTTCCTATACCATTGGTACTCATCATGTTTTTATGAGGGGCCAAATTCCACAGATGTTTTTTCATTGTTGTTTTGTTACCTTTTTTTAACTTTGGTCCTTGATTAATCAGCCATCAGTTACAGCACGTTATATATACACATGGTAATCATAATGGGTGTAGGAGATATTCTATGCAGTATTCATTTAGTGATGGTTGTAACTATTCTTCCTAATTCCCGGTTCTAGAAGTATAACACAAGTGAGCATGTTTTACCAGTCTTTTTTCAAAGTTATTCACATTTTAAAATGTTAAGAACAACATTCCTGTGCAGAATCAATCAGAATTAGTTGTTCTTAACACTTTAGAACATGAAGAACCACTTTACTCATGTTCTGTCATCAGACTCATGCTCCACTAATAATAAATCATGAGAGCACAAACTGAGCTACCCCAATAGCTTGGCAGAAGACACCAGGAGAAAGGACTGCTGTGTGACTGGACTTCTCTGCTGGGACTAAAGAAGAAGAACTTTTGTACTTGGACCTTTAATTTAAGGTAAAAAAAAAACTAACAAACAAAACAAAAAAAAAGCGCGTGTTTGTCTGGGTTAACTGAACTGAATGGGTATCTGAACAGTTATCTAGGTGTAAATCTCAGGTGACTGAAAGGACTTAATAGCTGTGAGGTTAAATTACTTGTAGAAAGCTCTAGTAAGTAGGGGGAGTGGCTTATCTAGAAGGAAGCTACATTTAAAGACTGCCTTAGAAAGATTCTGCTAATAGCTTGGCAGAAGACACCAGGAGAAAGGACTGCTGTGTGACTGAACTTCTCTACTGGGACTATATTGCCCTCCTTCCCTCCCCTCCACCCAAAGTTAGTTCTATTTTTATAGGCACAGGATTTTACTGACTACAGGAACTTCATGTTTGGGAGCAGGACATGAGTGATCACAGAACCACCAAAGACCCACCATCCTAGAAGGGCACGAGTAGCTCTCTGGCCCCCTCTAGCTGCTGGAGGTCTGCCTCTGAGCAAGTAAGTAGACTACTGAGAAATATAGGATATTCTTGTCTCAGAACAGGACAATCAGGAGCTTAAAGGGCACACAGGCAGAAAGCAAGGAGAGAGAGAAAAAGAAAATAGAGGAAAGAGTAAGGATTGCAAACAGTTAAGGGGCCTGAAATAAGACATGATTGGAGTGGTGCAGTGGCTGTGGAGCAGCAGTCTTCCGGGAGACGTTCTGGAGGATGCGGTGTTGTCCCATCCGCAGGCAACTCTCTGTGCTGAGGGATGAGGTTGCTCATCTCCATGCTGAGTTGGCCAGGATTTGTGGGACCTCCTCTTCCATCCAGGGACCACCAGTGCCACTGCCGTTGCCTCAGAGGTTGCCAAGAAAGAGGAGCAGTTGGACCACAGTGGGCTCAGGGAGAGTGAGGGTGGTGGAACAGAGGTGCATCCCTCCAGTTGTACCTCTCCACAATCCCTATGCCATTCTGGCAAAGTGTGGTTCCTCTATGGAGGCACCCACAGTGGAGACCAAGGAGGATGCTGGGAACCTCCACAAAGAAGACCCACAGGAGGGTGGCAGAGGACCCTGCAGGGGAAGGAAACAACTCCTGGTGGGGAACTCCATTGTTAGGAAGGTAGAACTGGGGGAGGAAGGGGAGAGGGAGGTAAGGTGCCTGCCTGGCGCCATGGCCTGGATGGACAGGGAGCAAATCCTCAGGATTGCCGGAGCAGCTGCACAGGGGAAGGTGCTGGATGTCATTGTCCACCTAGGGACAAATGATCTGGCTAAGAAAGGGATTAGAGAAGTGCAGGAAGAGTTTGTAGAATTGGGGAGGGGCCTTAGTCAACTAGCACGCACGGTAACATTCTCGGAGGTGCTGCTCATCTATGGCATAGGATAGGCTAGGGTGTTCCACACCATGGGATTCAATCAGTGGCTTAAAAACTGGTGTGGAGCTCAGGGATTTGGTTTCATTGGGGACTGGGGGTCCACCTGGAGTGATGCAAGCCTATACTGGCATGATAGGCTGCATCTGTCTGGGAGGGGTACCAGAATCCTAGGTGATAGGTTTAAATGCTTCATTGGCAAGCTTTTAAACTAGCCAAGGGGGAGGCACTGGAAAGGAGCAGGGAAATCCTAGCCCCCCCCAAAAAAATCACGGTAGTAAGTGCAGCAAACACCAACATAGAGGTGTCAATAGGGAGAAGGGCAGGGGTAAATGGAGAAAGTGACAAAGGCAAGAAGGACAGGGATGGGTCAAAAGTGAGTAAGGCCATCAGGAAATGGAGTGTAATGAGCACCAATGCCCATAGTCTGGGCAACAAGCTCCCTGAGCTAGTGACCTTGATGGAAGAGGAATGCACGGATACCATAGCAGTCACAGAAACATGGTACACAGACAACCATGACTGGGATGTTAACATACCAGGGTACATAACCTACAGGAGAGACAGGCAGGGGAGAAGAGGGGGAGGAGTAGCTCTCTATGTAAAGGAAGGGATAAAAGCAACTGAACAAAAGAGTAAACAGGGAGGAAAGGAGGCACTGTGGGTCACCTTGGAGACTGGAAAGGGCACCACAATCTGCACAGGGGTTGTGTACAGACCCCCATGTCAGGAGGAAGGAATGGACAAGGATATGATAGAAGGCATTCTTAGAATGGCAGAGAAAGGGGAGATACTGTTGATGGGAGACCTGAATATGCCAGATGTTAACTGGAGTACATTTGCTGCAGCCACATCCAAGAGCAGGGCCATTCTTGATGCCCTACAGGTGGCAGGCCTTAGACAGCTAGTTTTGGAACCCACTCGTGAGGGAGCAATCTTAGACCTCATACTCTCAAACAGGGGCAGTGAGAGTATCTCAGAAGTACCATCAAACAGTGTGGTTCACGTTAAACTCAGCTACAGAGTCAAACCATACAAAAGTGAGGGTACTGGACTTTAGGAGGGCTGACTTTGGCAAGATGGGAGAGTGCCTCAGAAAAGCACTAGCAAACAGGCTAGAAGGAGGTGTGGAGCAACAATGGGGAATCATTAAAACTGCCATCACAGAGGCAACAAGCCTTTGTGTGAAGCAAATAAACAAATCAAATGAAAGAAAAGCCACTATGGTTCTCAAAAGAGGTGGCTGTGAAAGTCAGAAAGAAAAGATAGCATTCAGAAGTATAAGGAAACACAGAAGGAGCAGGACAGAGAGCTGTACCAGTTAAGGCAGAAGGAAGCAGGGAGGGAAGTCAGAATAGCAAAGGCCCAAACTGAGGAAAAGATAGCCAACTCAGTTAAGAAGGGGATAAAAACCTTTTATAGGTACATCAGCGAGCGTAGAAAGACAAAGGGAGGGATAGTGAGGCTGAATAGAATGAACGGTGGGTGGGCAGAAAGGGACAGTGAAAAAACAGGGATACTGAATGAATATTTCTGCTCAGTATTCACAAAAGAGGAGGGGGAAGTGCCTAATCCAATTAACAGAAGCACTCTTGATAGGGGGGTAAATCCCAGTCCTTTCACAGAAGAAAGGGTTCTTCAAGAACTCCTAAAACTGAAGGTGGACAAAGCAATGGGTCCTGATGGAATTCACCCCAGAATTCTAAAAGAATTAAGGGAGGAACTAGTGAAACCACTGGCTACTCTTTTTAATAAATCATGGGAGGATGGTGTGGTACCCGAGGACTGGAGGAAGGCGGATGTGATTCCCCTTCACAAAAGTGGGACCAAGACAGAGGCAGAAAACTACAGACCTGTCAGTCTGACCTCTGTGGTAGGGAAAGTGATGGAGTCACTTCTGAAGGAAAGAATAGTTGCGTACCTAGAGGCCAGTGGAGCACAGGACCCAAGGCAGCATGGGTTCACAGCTGGAAGGTCACGTCAGACGAATCTAATAGATTTCTTTGACTGGGTGACCAAAGTAGTAGACCAGGGAGGGGCTGTGGACATGGCCTACCTAGACTTTAGCAAGGCATTTGACACAGTCCCACATAAAAGATTAATAGTCAAATTAACCAGCCTGGGTGTGGGTCCCAGGGTGGTAGCCTGGGTAAAACATTGGCTGCACAACAGGACACAGAAGGTAATTGTAAATGGAGTCCACTCTGAAGAAAGATGGGTTACTAGTGGGGTACTGCAAGGTTCAGTATTAGGTTCAGTCCTTTTTAATGTCTTCATCAGTGACATTGCAGAGGGACTGGAAGGAAAAGTATGCCTTTTTGCAGATGACACAAAGATCTGCAACAGGGTTGCTACACAAGGAGGCATGGAAAGGATGAAAAGGGACTTGGCAAGGTTGGAGGAATGGTCAGAAGTATGGCAGCTAGGATTCAATGCAAAGAAGTGCAAAATAATGCACCTGGGAAACAAGAACCCAGGGGAAGAATACACAATGGGTGGGGAGGTAGTAACAACAACAAAAAAGGAAAGGGACCTGGGGGTAATCATATCAGATGACCTTAAGGTTAGCAAGCAATGTGAGAAGGCAGTAAGGAGGGCTGAGGTATACTGGGATGCATAGGGAGAGGCATCAGCAGCAGAAAACAGGAAGTTGTTATCCTTCTGTACAGACAGTTGGTGAGACCCCATCTGGAGTACTGTGTCCAGTTCTGGAGACCCCATCTCTGCAAGGACATAGACAGGATAGAGGTAGTCCAGAAGAGGGCAACTAAAATGGTGCAGGGTCTGCAAGAGAAGCCGTAATATGAGAGACTAAAGGATCTTAATATGTATACCCTTGAGGAAAGAAGGGAGAGGGGGGACATGACAGAAACTTTTAAGTACCTCAGTGGAATCAACAAAGTCCAAGAGAGTAGCATCTTTCAGAAAAAGAGACTTGCAAGAACAAGGGGACACAATTTAAAGATAGAAGGTGGGCGGTTCAGGGGCAATATGAGGAAGTATTATTTCACAGACAGGGTAGTGGATGCATGGAACAGCCTTCCTGAGGAGGTTGTGGGGTCTAAAACTGTGGGAGAATTCAAGAATGCATGGGACAGACATAAGGCAATTCTTGTGGGGGTAGGAAGAAATAGGCTGTTGGTTAACTAGGATCTGCGGCCTATCCTGTAGGTAGGGAAATGGGCAGACTAGATGGGCCAAGCGGTCCTTATCTGCCGTCAAAGTCTATGTTTCTATGTTTCTAATACACAGCTTGAAAATCAATAAGAGATAAATCAAATCAATTATTTTTTTTGTTAAACATGCCTAGTGTTGCATTATATAGAATAACAAAACCTAAACAAATACATATACCTAGGGTAGTAACAAATAAATGTAAATACTACTATACAGTCGGACAGCAAGACTCTGGAATGACCTACCACAATATGTAGTAGACTTAGAAAATGAGCATAAATTTTAAAATTGTCTGGATAAGCTACTTCTTGGGTAAGTTAATATACACCACACCAGTGTGGGGAGGGTGGTCTCAATGGGCTATTGGCCTACTTCCACCCTTAAAAGACAGAGTAATGCTGAGTAAGACCCTCAGTACAAAGAACTCTCAGGTTCTCAACACCTCTTAGAATGGTTGCATCTAAGGCACTAGAATCTTGCTCTTTTGCCAGTGATGTCACCAATTTTGACTCAGTGTTGTGAACCAGCTTGTTTTTAATGCTGAGGGGTTAGTTATTCTCTGGGTGTTTCTTTTTCATTGTTTTATACACTAAGCTACAGATCCTCACAATATATCCATGGGTATTTGAAATGTATACATTTAACAATTTTTAAAATGAACAATAATTTATAAAACAATAAACCTTAATGGAAAACACTTGTTCTTCCATCACCCACTCCCCCAAACAAGATCCCTCAATTGGCCTTTTCAACATGAAAAAACATTTGTTATTACCGCTGTGTAATACCATCTCCTTAGATGTATCAGCCATAATGTAAACATGGCCAGAGCAGCACAGTGCAATTTCACATACTCAGCATGGCTCCATGCTGCTCCACTGCGTCACTTTCATGGTGGAGCAGCACCAAGTCATGCTAAACATATGAAATAGCACCGTGCTGCTCCGGCCATGTTTGAATTTTTGCTAATACATCAGAACGGATAATATTGCACCGAGGTAATGAAAAAAACATTATTATGGCTGAAAAGCCTAATCAGGGGTTTATGGTTTGTGGGTGGGGTTGCTGGAAGGACAAGTGTCGTCTTTTAAAAATCTGGGCCAGGATTCACAAAGAGAATGCAAAGTGGGTGCAAAGGTTTGTGCTGCACTTCCCGGCTGCACTGGTGGGCTATCTGACTGTCAATCAGGGCTGGCAGGAGCAGCACTAACCCAGGAAAAGCAGTGGAATACCCAGTAGTACTGCCTCCACAGCCAACCAGGGAAATGGCCCTATGGCAGTAGTGCTCAGGTGTTAAAGTACTATTCATGTATGGAGGTATTCAAATAAGCCCATTGGGCTTGCAAGGTGCTAGTGGCCATTAGCATGCTCATTATGGGCTCATTTACATGCTATTACTGTGGCAGTGCATGGTCCCCCACACCAGCCTAAGCCCCACACAGCCGCAGTCTCCCATAGTCCAGTGTTGCCTTCCGCCACCCTGATCATGGCTATGACATTAAGAAAAACTTATTCCATAGTGTAGGGTCCCACCCCAAATTCCTGATCACCTGATTACCTACCCATTTATAAAATAAAATAATTTCCATAGTGTAGGGTCCCACCCTAGTCTCTGATTGCCTGATTATACACCTGTTAACAAAATATTTTTTTTTTCCATATTGTAGGGTCACACCCCAGTTCCTGATCACCTGATCACCCACCTTAACAAAATAAATATTTTCCATAGTGTAGGGTCCCATCCCAGTCCCTATCATCCACCTGAAAATAAAAAAAGAGATTTTCATAGCATAGGGTCCCTCCCTGTTGCCTGATCTCCCACCCAATATGAAACTGAATAGCTTTCCTTAGTGTAGTGGTCCCCCAACCCCCCCACCCACTCCAGTAAACACAGACCACCCTGCTCCCCCTACCCCAGCATGGCCACTGGTTGGTGAGCAGCACAGCCCTCCTCAGTCCTTCACAGCTGCCCACCAACTGAACTGTAAATGACAGCTTACAGTATACACTACAAGCCCTTTGGTTAACACTGTCTGCTCACACTGTGGAAAATAATTTATTTTCATAATGGGTTGATATCTGGGCAATCGGGGTCTGGGGAGGGACCACTACACTTTGGAAATTAGATTATTTTATTGCTGGTTGGCTAATTGGGCGATCAACAACTGGGGAGGGATCACTACATTGTGGAAATACTTGTATTTTATTATTGGGTGGGTACTTGGGCAATTAGGGACCAGGGAGGGGGTGTGGGGCCACAGTACTTCTGACAACCACTAGGGTTTTATCGATTATTGCCTGTTTTTTCTGGCTGTAATTTGCTCCATGCAAGTACCTTTGCAAAGGCCCTATGCCTGGAGCAAATCCTTTGTGAATGGTTTGGTGGGGATATGCAGGTCCCCTTCCCCTCATTTACACTGCAGCCCCCCTCACTACTTTGCCCAGGTGCAAACCCATTTTTGGGGGGGGCAAACTGGGCTTTGTAAATACCAGCTATTCACAAAGACCAGTTTGCCATTGGGAAAAGGTGCTTGCGCACTGGCAAAGCTTTGTGAATCTTGCCCCTGTTGTGTGTATTTACAGCACTTATTAATTTGTGATTTGAGTAAATGTCATTCCTGTTTCTTGCATTAGAGATGTGCAGTTTATGCGTTAGACCAGACATTGGGAGAGGACATTTGTGCATTCTCTGTCTGGCAGAAAGTGTGACAAAGGAAATTATCCCAGATCCTGGTAGCACATCAAGTCCTCCTAGTCAAAAGAAACACAGTCAATAACAAGTGGTCGAAATCACGAAAGTCAGAAGAGTGTGGTATGAAAAATAACGAGGTGTCTTAACCACGCAACCTCAAATTTCACTGGAGTGGTGATCCATGGTGGAGCGGTGTTGTAACAGCAAATCTGTACTTCCCTCAAATTGCACTACAATGGTGATCCATCATGGTGTGGTGTTGTAACAGTAAATCTGCAGTTGAGGGAATTGTGCATTGTTTTTGCTGTAGCTGTCTTTCAAATGCACAGTTTTGTCTTGCAGCATTTTGACCATGCTGTATTTTACCGCATTAGATTGTATTTTGCTCATTTGAAATGGAACCAACAGTCCCCCACCACTTTCTTTTTGTCTGCTTTCAAAATTCTCTGTGCAGTCTGGGTCACTTCATTCCCCTTATAAAGATGCTTGTGGTTCTTTATACAGTATGCCTTTCTAATCAATAAGTGTTTTTTAAGAGTGAAGTTTTCTTAATAAAGAACAAGAGTTGATAAAGTACATTCATCTTTTTTTTTCTGAATTTTATTTACCTTGCTCCTAACTCAGCATCTCAGGGCATCTCTTGGGTGAGCCTCCCTTGACTTTTTGACTCCTACTCTTCAACTGAAACCCTCTGACCAGGAAACTGGGGACAGAGACACCCCACTTCACTACCCAGACGTTAGCTGCCCCCCCCCGGATCTACACCCCCCCAGGGCGGGGTCACCCATTGCCTTATCTTGGTGTCCTGTCTGGAAATCTAGACAGCCAGGCCTAGGCGCAGAGCAAGGGCTTGGGAGAGCTGATCAGGTGATCAGGGGAGTCTGGTGTTGGGGATGTGGGCCACAGTCACCCGAAGCCACCATCACATCTTCGAGAGCCGGGTTTTCCTCCTTATTGTTGCAAGGGCACAGTCGTGCAATGACGACCTGCTCATGACAGGAATGCTCCCATGCCTGTGCGAAAGATGCCTGCCACTGCTCAACCCCTACTAGCATGCCCACATAGACTGCAGCTATCCCCAGGAACACCATGGATCACTAATGCTGTGAAAGGCAGAGCCCACCCAGCCCAGGAGAGAAGAGCAGTCCATCAGATGTTTGATTCTCTCCTTTCCTAGCTGACCCCCGATGACCCGAGTTAGTTCATGAATCTGGGTCACTGGCATGGGATGAGGTATGGCATCCAGCACCTCAACCCTCAGCACCACTTGGCTGGCTATGTACATTCATATTAAGTGTGCCAATTTTTCACATATGGGATAATGTTTATGGCAGTACCTCCCATCTTCTCAAGTCAGTTTGATCTCTTCTAGGAAAGCTGGTGTATGTTAGCTAGAATGTTAATTCCTATGTTGAATAATTCACTGATTTAATGTATAACAAGAAAGGCATTGTATGCTTTACCCATGTGCCACTTTCTAACTGCTTTCTTATTTGAACTGTTTCTATGTAAAACAAACTGAAACCTAATTGTTAATCAGTTTCTTCTCAAATGAGTTGCATCCTTGTTTATGCCTTGATATGAATAACATTTTACCCACCTAACCTACCTCTGAGTTCTCTTCATCTCTCACTTCGGTTTTTCCCTCTCACTTCATTTCTTTCGCTCTCTCTTTTTTTTTTTTTTTTGTAGCTGTGCCCTGAGTTGTTGTCCCCTCTGATTTTTATGGCTGATTGGCAAAGCTAAAGCAGATATCTTATTAGCAGAGAGATGGTTGTGGCCAAAACTGGGAAGGTGAATTACCCTATTTTTCTCCCTCCAATGGAAAGCAACTCAACAAGAGGAGACTTACTTGCTGTTGTAATGCAATGCTATAGAGGGTTTAGTGGTTTATAAAAGGGGTTGAACATTTCCTGCTTCCTGATTGACTAAATAAGTTCTAAGACCCACATGTCAATTCCTAAGACATGCACAGGTTGGAATAAGTTCAGGCAATGGGATTTGGAATTTGAACTAGTAATATACATAATTCATGAGTCACTTCACACTTCCTTAACTGCCATTACAAATATGGTTACCACCTTTACTCATTGAAAACCACCATCAAAACCCTAAAAAATAAAACTCCCTTAAATTTCAAACAAATAAATGAGTAAACATTCTTTCCTTTCATAATACCCTCCGTTCACTCATAAATAAACTTTAAAAAGTAAGTACTATTCACAGTTTTAATTACTGGTGTATCTTTGGTGACCATAGGATTTCCCCCTTCTATTCTTACCAGACTGTCAGGGCAAGCTCTGCTGCTCACACTGCTTCATAAACAGTATAGACCTTGGCTCCAAGTAAGGCTTTTGTTGTGTGTCAGGGAATGAACAGTCTACTAGAGGAATTTTGCAACAGTTTGAATTCCTATATTCCATGATAAACAAACATTCCTTCTAGTGAGCATATGAAAAGAATAATGATTGACAGGTAGGGAAAAACTACTTTCTATTAGTTACTTTTAGCAAAAGAAAATACCTGTTTTTAATTTAAAAAATGACTTTTTTTAATTTTAAATTGGTTATCAGTTTACCCATTTTATAAGCACAATAAGGCACTCCAGGTTATTGGTTGTCTGGGGTTAATGCACTTCCAGGAACTAAAAGTACTCAGCACAAGCATTTTGTGCTTCATTACACACCAGGGCATGCATTAACCCCTGACAATCAATGCCCTGTCATGTCTTATTGCTTAACTATTTCATTGTGTGCATGAAATTTAGCAACACTTTTCTAAAAACATGTTATCAGGAACTGTAATAGTTTTTCCTTTGCAAGGAATGGCACAGTATTGGTCAGATAACTACTTTCCCATAATGTTGGTTGATTTTTTTTACAAGGTTACTAATCTGATCCTGTATCAGTCCAGATTTAATCTAATTATCCTGACAATTTAATGACCTAAATAATCATTGTGTGTTACCTCTTCAGTGTTTTATCTACAAAGAAATTGTATCACGTCTCTTCATCTTTCTGAGGTAAACAACTGTGGCTTCATCAACATGCATAGCAATCTACTAGCAGAGAAAACAAAGGTATTTTTCTATGACAAACTGAAACAGTGATTGACCTTACTGTATATTATACAAAACAAAGTTCTTCTCTACTTTGGTTTCATGCCTTATTATGTAATAGAAAAAAAAAACTGGATGGAATTAAGGGATTAACTTTTTTAAGCCACAAGTACAGAATGACAGTTTTCGTGTACTATAAGTCAATGTCAAACCTGATCGAGACATACTGTGCAAATTAATTATGCACAAGACTAAATGAGCTCCCTTAGGACTTATCCAGCAGCTGAACAGAACAAATTAGTCTGGAGTAGAAGTGGCCAAAACTGGGGAGGTTCTGGTTCTGGTTTTGGTTTGATGTCACCAGCAGTTTTGGTTCTGTTTTTTGATTCAAGCCAGTCATCCTTCTTCCTGACCCATTTTTAAGAATACTCTCCCATCAATGAATGTAACCAGGCCTTTCCCTTTATAAGGCAAAACCCCCATATCAATGGTTTGGCAAGAAAACAATGTCAAATGTCTGCCCTGATGCTCCCATAGGATACTAGACTTCTTTCCAGTCTACCTCCCCTCCCAAGTCCCACCTAACTTGTTTAATAAAAGTTACCCTTCCTAACACCTAAAGGAAAAGGTAAGGACTGGTTTTACAGCACCTTTTATGCACACCATATCCAAAAGTACTTTACGTATTCAGTATTCGATGGTTTATTTTTTAAACCATTCTTCATTACAATAAATAACAAGCATTTGTCAATGCCAAACGTTCGCTTGCAGGTATTTGCAGTGGTGTTTGGCATGTATGGTGCTTTACCCTAATGCCCTGTGCGATTGCTGGTATTTGCACAATAAATTTTCAGCATGACCTTTTTGTTACCCACATTGTGCGCTACATAGGCGGAAACACGTTTTGGGCAGGATGTGAAAAATGACAGCTGTACTGCTCATAAGGAGGTGTGGTAAAATGGCAATGTTGAAAATCTGGAGTGAAAGTATTGAAAATTCTCAAACTTACAAACGTGCATAGGAACTGCACAATGCAAGCTCATAAAACAGTTATTTTTAGGAATTTGTTCACCAAATTTTCAACATAGCCATTTTAAGATCTCTGCTCATTAACAGTGGCACTGTGATTTTCTTAATGTGTCCCATACACTGAGTTCACACAGTGACTATTGCCATTATGCGCTACATTAGAGGAAACACGTTTTGGGCAAGATGTGAAAAATGACAGCTGCACTGCTCATAAAGAGGTGTGGTAAAATGGCAATGCTGAAAATGTGGAGTGAAAATATTGAAAATTCGCAAACTTACGAGCGTGCATAGGAACTGCGCAATGAACACTCATAAAACAGTAATTTTTGGAATTTTGTCACCAAATTTTCAACACAGCCATTTTAAGACCTCTGCTCATGAACAGTGTCACTGTGATTTTCTTAATGTGTCCCATACATTGAGTTAGCACATGGACTGCGCCATTGTGTGCTACATGGGCAGAAACACGTTATGGGCAGGATGTGAAAAATGACAGCTGTACTGCTCATGAGGAGGTGTGGTAAAATGGCAATGTTGAAAATATGGAGTGAAAATATTGAAAATTCGCAGACTTCTGACGTGTGTAGAAGACTGCATAGCATACACTTTCAGTAAAACAGTCATTTTAGAATTTTTTCACCAAATTTTCAATGCCGCCATTTTAAGACCTCTGCTAATGAACAGTGTCACCGTGATTTTCTTAATGCATCCCATACATTGATTTTGCACACCGACTGCGCTATTTTGCGCTACATGGGCAGAAACACGTTTTGGGCAGGATGTGAAAAATGACAGCTGTACTGCTCATAAGGAGGTGTGGTAAAATGGCAATGTTGAAAATCTGGAGTAAAAATATTGAAAATTCGCAAACTTACGAGGCCTGCGTAGGAACTGCACAACATGCGCTTGTAAAACAGTCATTTTGGAATTTTTGCAAATTTTTCAACATGGGGTTTTGGCCCCTTCTCATGAATGATGTCACTGTCATGGCCTTATTCTGGCCCGAAAGAGTGATTTCACGTAGTGACTGCGCAGTGACTGTGAAATCACCCTTCGGGCCCGAATATCGCCATGACAGTGACATCATTCATGAGAAGGGGTCCCAAAAACCCCATGTTGAAAATTTGGTGCAAAAATTCCAAAAAATGACTGAGATATGCAATAAAGTTGAAACCCCCCTATCTAGCCCATTATACAGCTTACTGGCATTTCGTCAGTTCGCGGTCGGCTTTAAAGAGTGCAGACGTGTTCTCGGTCCACTGAAGATCGTCACGCCGGTCTCCAGAGGTAAGTATGGGGTGAGGGGAGTGTGGGGAGGCTGGGTGCGCAGTGGGTGGGTGCAGCTGCAGTTGGACCTGGCTAGCCCCTGTACTTCCAGACTGACCTACAGGTGGAGCTGTAGGACCCTGTAGTAACACTGGGCAAACTGCATGCAAATCAGGGCATAATGGGATGCTAATGTGGCTGTTTGCCCAGAGACTACCTAAGTAGGCTCATTTACATGTCACTTTGTAATATGGCAAAGTTTAGCACCAGGCAAACGTGTTTGCACTGGTAAACAGTTGAACTTTGTGCAAATGGTTCAGGGAATATTATACTGTTTTGCACACTGTACTTTCTCACAGGCTGCTCCCTGCAGCTGTACTGGGTACACGCATTTTCCGGAACACATATTGGCCACATAGGTTGCCTTTACCTACCTTCACGTCACTGTACACTGTGTTGCTGTCGTGGTCTGCACTTCCTGGTTGCTATATTCAGAGCTGTCTTATTCCAGGGCTATGTTTGCCCTGCATGCCCAGCCCAGTTTGCGCAGCCTCATTCCCTTGCTATATTCAGAGGCTGTTTGCCCTGGGCTATTCCTTTTGAATATAGCTTGCTTACTGCTCTGGGCTAACTTTGCCCACCAGGCAGTGCTAATCTAGCCCTAGAACAAAGTTTTGAATATCTGTCCCATAGTCTATAATGGTAGAACCTCTTGCTGTTGCACAGGTTACATTGCCTTCACAGTCTGAGGGCATATGACCATTCAGAATGATAAGTTGCAGACTGTCAATCATTTTTTCCATTTGTTTATTTTTATCTATATGCTTTTTATCCATTGAAAGGCTATGAGGTATATTCAGTACCCTTAATAACTCTTTCTGTTCACTACACATTCTATAACGGGTGTTGAAATCCCCCATGCATAATAAGTCTGAGTGTTCATATGTATCCAATTTTTTTTATATCTTTTGCAATATGTTCCATTAATTGACAATCATATGCAGCAGGTTTTTCTGGAAGGTTATAAAGATTTGCCAACATTACTTTTTCTCCCCATATAATCTTACTATTATAATTATATAATTAGTTTCTACATGATTTTCGATTTTGATAAACTCCACTATTCTAATATAGACAACAAGGCCCCCAGCTCTTCGTCCTGCCTTTTTCATTTTCTGTGCTGGTGCATGTATTAAGATGTAACCATTTCTATTAATGTTTTCCACTTGTCCCTCCCCATGCCAGATTTCTTACAATCCTATTATGTCCATTTTGTTTATGAAATTGCAGAATTCTTCATCTATAAATTTTGAGATCAGTCCAGCAATATTCCAGGT
Source organism: Neoceratodus forsteri (assembly GCA_016271365.2). NCBI lineage: Eukaryota > Metazoa > Chordata > Ceratodontiformes > Ceratodontidae > Neoceratodus > Neoceratodus forsteri. Next base: position 1,645,777,437 of record CM057449.1, read on the forward strand.
CATAATACTCAAATTTCTATTGTTTTTCTGTAATTAAACATTTACACTATTATTTAGGATATCCTGGTGTTCTTCAGTCTCCTGTGTATCAATTGTAGTTTCTTTATTGAGTCAAACCAAATCAATTTGATTTCCTTTAGTTGAATCTCTATGGACTTTTCTTATATCCTTTATATCATCCTTATAAAACTCAATACCCACGAGATTGTCCAGTAAATATCCCATCATTTCCATCAGTTGTTCCTTTGTTTCCAATGTTCTGCAAGAGATATTGACAAAATAACTTCTGTTTTACTATCACTTTCCTGTAAGCAGAGATTGTGCAATGAATAGGCCTCAGCCAATCTTTTGATTAATTCAGACTTAGTTAAATTGTTTATGTGTTTCAATGTACTGCTAGCTATAGGATAATCCATAGCTAATATAAATCCAGCTAAATAATAGGAATTCCTCCAGACATAGTGTGCGACTCTCTCATGCCTAAAAAAAAAGCAGTATCAGTTCTTGTGATGTTAAGTCACTTAATCTAGCTGCATCAATGGTGTCATCCTCTAAAAGCTCCAATCCTAGCATCACAGTACATATGATCTTCCCTAATTCCATTAATACCAGACAGTTCTCAATATCTTCTTTATGGACTCCTCTGAGTACCACGATGGAGTCTCCCTCCCAATTTGTTAGGACCTCATCTACCTTCTTATTGGTATTTATAACCACATTATTATTCTCTTTATTACTGTCTTGTTGATTAATAGGGTTCTCAATATTACCATTTCCTTTCCATTCTTTCTTCAGCAATTTGTATTACTCCTGAACATGCTTTCCCAATTTGTTCAGCTTCCCTTGTCCATAGTAACTGTCCACACTTTTCCAATCCTTTTATTTGAGTATTTAAATCTTTGTCTGTATTCCTACCTTTCCTATTCTGTTCATACCTTATAATTTCTTCTCCTTCTTCCCAAGCTATTTCATGTACAGTAGTTGAGTTTTAAATAGTGTTATATCCATTTTTAGGTTATTCAAAACAGGTCTCTCCTGGAATAGCCCTAACGTTTCAGTTACCTTGTGTTGCAACAGATCCCTTTCATCCTTTTCTTGTATTTTATTTAGATAATTGTTTCCAGGGGCTGAACTATCATCCTTCTGGTCATCTGCGTTTACCAACAAACTCTGAGGGAGGAGTAGTTTTAGGGCATTCATTTCTGCTTCATATTGCTCTAAGTGATATTCCAGATCCTGTTTATTTGAATCATTATTCCTTTCCAGTTGTACTTCCTGAGTTATCATTAACTCCTCATTGAATTTTGTACTACTAGGTTTATCAAACATTTTCAGATTTTGCTTATTTTGATTTCCTGCTCCACATGAGTTTTCTGTCCTTCTTTTCCTTCTCTTTTTCTTTTTTTTTTCCTTTTGGAACAGAGTTTGCATGCTCCTCTCACTTTCCTTTAATCTGTTTCCCACCTTTCCATTTTTCTTCTTTTTCTGTGTGTTCTCTATAGTGTCTGGGAAGTGAATCACTGAAAAAATGGGTCTTCCATGTTCTCCATTTTTGCTCTCATATAAAACTGAGTCTGATAATGTGTAGGGAACAATGTAGTCTGTTTTACTTCTCAATGAATCAGTCTTTGCAAGATTAACAGCAACATCATGCCTAGGATTTCCTAGTTCATTTTTTAGAGCTATCAGCTGTCCCATAAGGATAAGATTTGCTGTGTATTGATGTCCCAAATTAACAGCTAGTTCTTCATCAATTAAGTCAGGGATAAATAGTGGTCTATCCAAATATCCTGCTGTAGTATATTCTATGTATTTACTTTTTGCCAATTTAGGTGTTTGAGTGATATTATAGCTAAAGGCTATATGTTTAATCCCTTTAATAGTCCACTGCAAGTTATCATTAACCTATCTGAATTCAGTGCAAATACCAATATTAAGTCCTCCTGTGAGAGCTGTGTAATTTTACTTTTATTTGCCCCTGTATATTTTTCTAAACGCTGCAATTCCACAATTTCTATGTCTGATTCTATTTCAGGATTCAGAACATAGCTGGCTTGCCCTGACATTTCTTGGTCTAAATCTAACACAGATTCCTGTTCTAAATTGAGATCCACCAGTTCCTCACCATCCCCTAAGTTTCTGTTTTTGATTTCACTGTCCCTCACATTCCCCTGAGGAGTTAAAGTTTCCATATGTCCAAAACTAAATGGTAGGGATTCAGTGGGTTTAAAACTACTACAAGTAGAGAGTTATGAGGGTATTGGGAGTAGATGTTTTATCACTATCCAGTTTGTTTAATTTCATATGTTCTGTCATTTTTGATTGCTTGCGATTTCCCACTAAAGCTTTGCTCACCCCTGTTTTCCCGCTAATTGAAACAGGACTGATTAATGGGGGGAGCAACATGCTTCCTTCTATCACCTCCTTATTTATTATGGTATTAGCCAGATACACTATTCACACCACTTATACCACTTAATCTATTTCTATTAAAAAATAACTGCAGTAACTCTAGTAGGTGGTAGTAGTAAGGAGGTAGAAATAATCGGGGTAATAAGTGTCAAAAAATCAGTGCACACACACACACCTATATATATTAATAACTAAAAATTGAATGTCACAATTACATCTGACAAATCTAAATTGAAATACAATGAAAGGGAGAGTAATGACACAAACCATCGTGGATTGTCCTCACTGGCACGAGCGAATTCTAAAACGTTTGTCAAATCTTGACTTTAGAGGAAAACCACTTGTGGAAGCACATGTTCCCTGGGAGTTCCTAGATTTGTAGTCTTCTTAGCTATCCTTAACTCTGCCTTTCCATTTCTTTATTTTGTCAGTTCGAAAGGAAAAAAGCTCTTTTAAATATCAATACATTTCTAGTGAATGCCAGTAATTCAAGTCACCACAGAATTGCACAGATTGCCACATTTTCTTTCAGTTTTCCATAGGCCCGCAAGGCTGTACTGCTTGCTAGTCTCTCAACTCCACTATCTCCCCATGACCACACTTCCTTTCAGCTGTTCTGAGTTGTCCAAAAGTATGTTTGAGTTGATTTTACCAAAATATCCATTTCAGCAGTTAGGAGTGAGATTTTCAACCCTGCTCTTAAAATGATCTCTCTCACATTAATGTTATTATAGAAAGCACCCCCCCATTTGAGGATATAAAGTAAATATCCTAGCTTGCAACACTGCAAAACAGAGAAAAAAACAGTATATCAGTTAAGTAACAAAGAAAAACTCCTGAACTCTTTATATAGACAATTGTTATATCTCACTAATCAATTCCAGCTCATGCATACACCTATAGGCAAAACACAGTGATATATCAAACTTACTGATAGACTCTTTACTCATTTGGTGATTAGGATATAGCAGGGTGACAGTTCTATGTATAACTGAAAGAGCTGTTTAATACACAGATTTATCTCTGCACAACTCTGTAAACTCACAGCTCTTGGCTTGCAGTTCATGGCTCACAATTTGCCGCATGCAATGTACTCCCCAGAGACAACTTGTTTAAAATAAAATCATGAAAAGCAATGGTAACTTACTACCAAGCAGAGCTGTTAAATCATTACTTGCTCCATTGCTCTGTGTTGCATTGCTGCTTCCAACAGAGTGGGACTTTGCGCATGTGCTTTAAAGCCAAGGGGAGTAGAGTGGGCCACTTATTGGTGAATACTAGTCATGTGATCGCACTAACCCTGGGATAAGCCAATATTCAATAAAAGGACACAAATACCCAACAAAATACACCACGCTCACAGGGAAAAAAAAGAAAAAAATGAAGGAAATGAGGCATATGACAGAAACAACAACACAGGTCAGACAAAGGAACAGATGCCAAAATACATAAATCAGTAATACAAATGCATAAAAGTATGTACAATCAATCTAAAATACTTTATATTGCTCTGGTCCATATTCTTCAGCATGTTTACATCACTAACATTTAAAAATATTTAGCAGTGTTCCATATAGTTTCTTTCCATAGTGCCTTCCCCAAGACTCTTCTTCCACCAGCCCACACGGTGTGGTTTTTGCCATTTCCCTCAGTGCAGCCACTTAGCAATGAGGATCCTGGGCTCCTAAAATGGCAAAGCACAAGAAGAGGCACAGGAAGGACAGGACCAAGTTGCAGTAACATTTTCTGGTAAGACCATATAGATCTGTGGCATAGATGGCATACCTTTTATAAATTTAAAATGAGTGGAATGGTCCTGCAATCTGCAACTATTCCCCAGTTGCAGATACGCGTAGCACCTACTTTGTCCCTCTAATGTCTTTCAGTGGCTGGGCCTGTAGCTCAATGGACAAGCAGTCAACACGTTTGCTCTTTCTCAATGCATGTGGGATAATGAACAGCCCATAGTACAATCAGTAAGTCAGGTCCTGTGTGAAGAAAGAAGATCATGTGTGATGTTGTTTGCACAGGGAATGGGGTGAGCATTAGGGCTGATAACCCCAAGGAAGACCACACCATTGATTCACCAAGATTTGGGAGACCCAAAACCCTAATGCTTTTTCCTTTTGCTGCTTGGGGGATAGGGTGGGGAGTTAGGTTAGAAACCCTAATTCTACATTTCCTGCTTTTTGGCATTAAGTTATCCTAACTGGTGCATTACCTTTTTTTGCAAATAATTTCCTTTGAGACAGTGGAGTCATATCTTCATTCACACAGGTCATATTCAGGACCAGTATGCACAGATACAGATGCCCTGCACCAAGAGAAGGCTCCATCCACCTACAGAAAATATTCTCACTCTATGAAGACATTCTCATCTATATCTTTCATTATGGCCACAGAAAAGCACAGCAACACACACAAAGAAATAAATGTGAGACACTGCACCTGCTCCCCAGATCAATCAAGAACCACAAACATTCTACATGGCCTCATTCGATCCCTGAAGTGCAAACAGAACACAACTAATACAAAACAAAAACTCGGCAGCCATAAAAAAATGGAAGAGCAAAACATCAGCTTTGAGGTAGAGTATGACAACCTACTCACAGCATTTAAGTATGCCATGCCATTCCTAGAAGAGGACATGTCAGAAGAACCACAAAATACTAAACTTCAACAAGACTCTACCAACGAACAAGAACACACTCACCAAGAAACAATAGAAACTGAGAAATCCAATAATGATCAACCAGAAACCAACAGAGACAGAGCAGAAATATAGACCTTCATAAATGCCAGTCAAAACAAAAATACAATAAAAGAAACACTAACAGATGTGGGCATGATCCAAAGGCACATGGTTGAACACTTCAAAGAGACAAGAGAACTACATACAATCTCACCCAGGGAACTAGACTTTCTGTAAAGCAAGCACTTGATTGAAACCACCAAAAAAAAAGAACACTCAACATATGAACCACTCACCCTGAGGTTGCAGTTTCAGTCAATAGAAAAATGGGTAAAAGACAACAAGCACAAACACTCACTGTCCACAGACCTTCTATTTCACACTAGCAGACAGGCCCCAGCAGTAAAAAAAAGCAAAAAACCTTAAAGAACAAGGCAAAGGCTACAGAGAAAATGTGGCTGATGAACTGACAGACCAAATAGTGGACACCCTGTATGAAAAGCAGCTTCTAGTACACTTCAGTCCCACTGCACTCCAGAACACCATGTGGCTACTCTGCACAATATTTTTTGGCATATGAGGCAACACAGAAGTCTGAAACATAAAATGGGGCGATATCCAGACAAAAATGGACACCAATGGAAAAAATATCTAGAGTACTGTAGAGAATGCTGAATGAAAACCAGGGCAGGTCTCAACACAAAAGACATCCACAAATAAAGCTTCAGGCCTACACCAATGACCTCAGTCCAATAAATTTCCCAGTTACCAACTATGAGAAATACAAATCACACAGACCAGCAATTACACTAAAGGAAGACAGTCCTTTCCTGATAGCAATAAATACCAACAACCAAATATATGACTCTGCAGTGCATTGGCACAATAACCAGTCCTTGGACATTGACAAAATCGGATCAATAATCAAGAAACTGATTTCTGACAGTGGACTATCTATGGAAAAAAAAAACATCTTGTGTAGAAATTAAATGTTGCAGGAGTCCAACCTAATAAAATAATTCAGATCAGAGGACACAAGAAGTTGGCCAGTATAAACAACTATTTTAAACTAAACGACCAGCAGCAACAACACATTTTGAATATCTTAAACAATACAGCCAGCACCTCTGAAATGACATACAACACTGTCTCCACATCAAGCTCAATAATGCACAGCAGGCTAGAGAATACCTTAGAATTCTACTTTACCAACCCTGTCTTTAATGCCAGAAACACCACCATTCAAATCAACCAAGATTAGCTATCTATGGAAATGTCACTTGTTATATACAAGAACCCCCCCTCCAACAGACACACACACACACACACACGCCCACAACCACAGAAAAAAAGACAAATCTATGTAAAGAAGACAATGTCTCTGAAGAGATCTGCAAGCAAGAAAAAAGTTTGAAAATGGAACCCACAAACTTCAAAACAGAAGCAACTATCCATTGCAACACCGGATAAAGACTTGCATTCCAGCAAACCTGAATATAAATAAAGATTTCAGCTCACTGCTAACAAAAGGACTAAAACTTTATTTATTTTTATTTTAATTTTGGTGACTGGGTAGGCCTACTGAGACTGAAACAGTCCCTTTTTTCAGGAGCGACCAAGAATTAATTACACACATCTAGAAACATAACACAATACATACATGCCATTTCACAATTAACAGTCAATACAGACATACCTGACTCAGAATGACTGTTTTAAGAAATATAAGATACAAAAAAGGACACTTTCAATTCATTCCATAAATCTGCTCTTTAGTAAACAAGTTGCTACTGTTGCAAGCATAGAAAAACTAAAAAAAGTTATCTCTCTAAACAGTTGTTGCACTTCAAGGACAAAATACTGTTCTACCTCTTCAAACAAAAGAAATAACATTAGAAACAGTTACCTATTTTGCCCTCCCCTACTTGACATTTTCAGTTTAATTATCTTTTCTTATAATAAAGTTAGCTTCCTTCTCCTCTATAATGTCATGTAATCCCAATATAAAATAAAGTGTTTAAACCATAAAATCTTTGACCATTGCAATAGAATAAACCAAAAGATCAAACAATCCACAAAAAAATAAAACCCATCAAAACATAAAATCCGAAAGAGTCTTGTAATCCAGAACTAGGGGAAACAAAATACAAAAAAACTACATAAAAATAATCCATGCAAACAAAAGAAATCCTCCATCCTAGAAGAAACCAATAAAGAATCCTCTCCTCAAAGATAATCCTCTCAGAAATGCGATGCCATAATCCATAAAGCCAGAATGTTGCTTAATAACTCTGCAATCATATATCCGACAGGTACGAAACTTGGCTAATCTCAAGACCTCTGCTACCACTCCAAGCCTGCCAAATTTCAGGCAGATTCATCTTACGGTGGCAAAGTTATTCAGGTGCAAACTTTTACCATTTAACCTTAAATGGGGTACTCAACCCTAAAGATAGTGGCACGGTATATATATATATATATATATATGTATATGTATATATATATATATTCTAGAAGTGTGATTGCACCACTATAGTTAGAGTAGAGTAGGAAGTTTTTAATTTAACCCCATGTTTCACTTTTAATAACTTTGTAACCGTTCAATGGATTTAACCATCATTTTGTATGTGCAGTTCCATGTGGAATATCTCTTGATGTGCCAAGTTTTGTTTTAATTGGATTTGTGCATTTAAAATTTTGGCCTTACATTTTCAGGGTAAAAATACTTGGTCCCAAAGAACAAACCAGTGCTGGTTTGGTGAATAAATATTAATCCCTTTCAAAGTTATTCAAGTTTTGAAATGTCGGGTTCTGAGCATGCTAACTTCAATCTTTTAGGATAGCTGCACAGCTTCGAACAAGGATTTGGCCTCACGAATTAAGATTTTGACAGCTCATGAACAGGGATTCAGTAAATCCCTGTTCATAAGAAAAAAAATCCCTGTTCACAAGCCGCCATCTTTTTTTTTTTATTTTGCCAATCAAAAAGTGTAATAACTCTGCCCAGGGGCATCTGTTCCACACATCTAAATATAATTTCTGCTTATCAGGAATTGATAAGCTGTGTTGTGTGCTTTCTGGCATCTGTATGTCCTTATAAACATTTATTTTTAATAATTAAAATCCTTGTCCATCACTTGCTAACTTCCTTGTCTGTTAGTCTTTGTATATCATGATGGACAAGGAAAATGGGTGATGGACAAGGATTCCCGGTCTGGCTATCTGGTCATGTACTTTTGCCAACCAGATGGCCAGACCGAGAATCCTTGTCTGTCAGATGTTTTATTTGTCCGTCATGATGGAAAATGACTGACAGACAAAGAATTTAATTGGTGAACAAGGATTCCTTTCTGGCCATCTGGTTGGCAAAATTGCATGACCAGATAGCCACACTGAGAATTCTGTATGTCAGCCATTTCCCCTGTCTTTCATGATGGGCAAAGACCGATGGGGAAGGTGGCTGACAAAGATTTTTTTTTTTTTTAGGTTTTCCCTGTTTTATCCCTGATGGCTAGTAATACCCCCAACCCCCTCTGAATATTTACTTGCCCCCCCACTATGCACCCACCTCCCCACACCCTCCCCTGATATCTCTCCAGACTACCACTCACCTGAGGAGATACCTGGTTTGACACCCGCTCCCACAATCAAAGACACGTCTTGCTGCTGGAATTGGCGACTGCAATCTGAACAAAGGTAAATGTGGTGCTATGTATTTCAATAAGGGGTTTCAACTTTCAGCCAAAACTCAGCCATTTTGTAACATTTTGGCCCCCAATTTTCAACATGGCCTTTTGGGGAACCCACCTCATGGACAATATAGCTGTCATTAGGCAACTCTCACTAGAAAGGTGATTTTGTGGTCAGTTGGTAAAATCACCTTTCCAGTGTGATTTGCATAATGACAGTCACATTGCTCATCAGGTGGGGTCATAAGACGGCTATGTTGAAGATTTGTGGTCAAAAGTTTGAAAAATTACTGTTATGGGCATTTGGCACAATCTCACTATGCATGCTGGTAACTTAGTAGATTTTTAATATTTTCACCCCATATTTTCAACATACTCTTGTTATTACCCCACCTCATGTATGTCACAGCTTTCATTTGTCAGATCCTGTCCAAAACATGATTTTGTACCTGTGGGGCAGATTGGTGTTGCAGTTGTGCAGAATTATGTTTTGGCAGGAATTTGAAACTTTTCTGTGATATGTACATGTGGTGAGGTCATGAAAAGGCTATGATGAAAATGTGGGATCAAAAGTCTGAAAAACGGGTGCGTTATGGGCATTAGGTGAAATCTCACTATGCACGCTGATAACTTAGTAGATTTTCAATATTTTCCTCCCATATTTTCAACATATTGTTCACCTTTTTAACGTATCCCTGTCTCAGGGCACCTTACCACCTATATGGAAGACAGCACATGTCATACCACTGTTCAAATCAGGTGACCTTGGTGATCTAAATAACTACAGGCCAATTTCTTTCCTTCTGGTCCTGTCCAAGCTCCTAGAGAAAATTGTAAATGCACAGCTGAGGACTCACCTTGAGTCTAGGGAACTGCTAAACCCTATGCAGTCTGGATTCAGAGCTAAACATTGCACTATCTCAGCCCTCGCCAAAGTTACTAATGACTGGCAGCGTAATTTTGAGAGCAAAAAATTTATTTGTGCTGTTTTCCTTGATCTAAGCAAGGCTTTTGACACCATCGATCATAGTCTGCTCCTCTCCTCCCTTCAAACCATAGATGTGGACCCCTCCTCTCTGCGCTGGTTTACTGACTATCTTGCAGGGCTCCCTTCCAACAAGTTAAAACCCGAAGAGACCTGTCCCCTTAAAAACTCTGCAAAGAGGGGTACCTCAAGGTTCTATATTAGGGCCCTTACTTTTTGCAATCTACATTAATAACATCGACTACTGTATAAAAGAAGCCAACATCCATCTGTTTGCAGATGATACAGTTCTCTACGTGAGTCGCCCAACACCTGAAGCTGCCTGCAGTGACCTACAGTAAGAATTCAACCTTTTGCAAAGCCAACTCCTCCAAAAACACTACTCCTTAACGCCAAAAAAACTAAAGCGATGTTCCTCTCCCCTTTCATCCGTACAGCTAACCCTATGTCCAGTGGGACAGTTCCCCAAATTACCACAGTTCTAGGTGAAAAACTAGAATTTGTTACAAAATTCAAGTATGTGGGAGTTTGGATAGACCAAAGACTCTCCTTCATTGAACATATCGAGGACTTGCAAAACCGACTTCGGCAAAGGCTTGGCCTGTTTTTTAGAATCAACCAGTTTCTCACCAGAGATGCCAAGAAACAACTGGTCCAATCCATTTTCCTATCATTGGTTGATTATGCTGATTTCCTCTACAGCCAATGCCCCAACTCTTACAGGGCTAAACTGGACACACGCTACCATCGAGCACTGAGGTTTATAATGGGACTTCCCCTTGACACACATCACTGCACCCTATATGTGGCAGTGGGGTGGACATCACTAAAGTTCAGGTGCCACAGAAACGCTGCTCTCTGGACCTATAGAGCCATCTCTAATAAGCTGCCTTACTATATCTCCTGCTGTCTTACCCTGAGTATAATTGGGAAATACGCGTTAAGAAGTTACTCAGCTATTACACTTAAAGTACCCAAAGAAAAATCCCGCTTCGGCAGGGAAGCCATAAGCTTCGGGCTACCTACCTTATGGAACGATCTACAAAAACCCCTCAGATTAAGCACTCTAATAAGTATAAATGCCTTCAAAATGCTTTATTTTCATACAATCAGAGAAGTATGTAACTGCTTCACCCACTCAGACCCAGTACCGATGTCTGCACTGGTATATAGCCACGCCTAGACACAATTTTAAGTACTGACCCCCCCCCAGCTTGCTCCACACAAGCCTAATTGTTCTCTGTCTCTCTCTCTCTTATCCCCCTGTCTTATCAACATTAGGCCCGTCCATCCCCTTATCCTTCCTTTCCCAACCTCGGATAGGAGTTCACTACCCCTGGGTTGTGACATCCTACCATGCCCTGTATTTTATAGCATTCAATCCCGGGGCTCACACATACTTCTTTTCTCCATCCACCTTCTCTACATCCTGTTTTACTAACTCTTCTCTGTGCACCATGCCCTCCTAGCCTTTCTCCCCCTACCTCCTCCCTTTCCCCCCACCTTCGCCTCCACCTGGTGTATATTTTTATTTTTTTCTTCCGTTACTTCCTCCTGCAACCTTAGATAACCTGCTTTATCTTCCTATAGACACTTCTATGTATATAAATACACTGTAATCTGTACAATATCTGTATAATTCTATGAACATATGAACTTATTTTTCTTCCTTTCTGTAAACAGTATTATCTGTATTGCCTTGTAAATACCTGTGTTGACCTGTATATACAATTGTTCATGCTCCACCCAGGTCCATCTTGCAAATGAGCTTCTGCTCAACGATGAACGCCTAGTTAAATAAAGGCTTTGATTGATTGATTGATTATTACCACACCTCATGTGTGTCACAGCTGTCATTTGTCAAATCCTGTCCAAAACATGATTTTGCACCTGTGGCATAGATTGGCATTGCGATTATGCAGAATTATGTTTTGGCAGGGTATTGAAAATTTTCTGTGCTGAGCACATGTGGTGAGGTCATAAAAAGAGTATGTTGAAAATCTGGGCTCAAATAAGGATAATATTATACTATCTCAATGGAGGGATGGGAACGCAGGGTCCACAGGACCCTGCGCTCCCACCGTAACATGTAAATACTGTTGTACTATGTTGATAGAGGGATGGGAACACATGGTCCACAGGACTCAGTGCTCCCACTGTAACATATGGATACTGTTGTACTATGTCAATGGAGGGATGGGAGCACAGGGTCCAAAGAGCCCTGCACTCCCACCATTAAATAAGGATACTATTATACTGTATCAAAAAGTAAAGATATAAATTGTAAAAAACTTTGTTAATGCATCAGTTAGGGTCAAAGCGACAAAAGTAGGGAACTGTGGTGTTAGGGTTTCCAACCCTAACACCCCATTGCCCACCCTGCACAGACCCACTGGCAGAGGGGAGGGTCTGTCTTGGGGCCTGTGAAGCCTAAAGCACATCCCATTCCAGTACAAAATTAGTTGACATGGGTACAGCATAGCTGAATAGGGTGTGTGTGTTTCAATTCACAGGACCCAAGACAGAGCCTCCCCTCCTACAGTGGGTCTGTAGAGGGTGGGCGATATGGTGTTAGGGTTGGAAACCCTAACGCAACATTTCCCTACTTTTGTCACTTTGACCCTGTCTGATGCATTATACATATATATATATATATATCCTGGTAGGACGAAACACGTGTCTATGTCTTCTGTTAGCACCCTTTGCAAACTGTGTGAGAGGCCTTTCGGCACCATGCAATTCTGCTTAAAGTTGGACCAGCATAACATTCTGTGGTGATTTGCATGTGCAGCCCATGATGCTTTGCATTGTGGGGGCATGTGTGATTTTGTATTTTCTTGAAACTTGGCTTCCCAGCCAAATGCCCTTTGGGGTAACCCTTGCCTCAGTGTTTGCGCACAGAGGTTCTTTGTCTTTTAAATAGTTTTTTATTTTAATGGGTTCACCACAATATATCCAAGGCACACTGCCTTAAGGGTAGCTGGTCCATTCCACTGGGGTGTCAAACAGATGAGGCATACTGATGAGTCCTGGTAGGATGAAACACGTGTCTGTGTCTTCTGTTAGCACCCTTTGCAAACTGTGTGAGAGGCCTTTTGGCACCATGCAATTCTGCTTAAAGTTGGACCAGCATAACATTCTGTGGTGATTTGCATATGCAGCCCATGATGCTTTGCATTGTGGGGGCATGTGTGATTTTGTATTTTCTTGAAACTTGGCTTCCCAACCAAATGCCCTTTGGGGTAACCCTTGCCTCAGTGTTTACGCACAGAGGTTCTTTGTCTTTTATATATATATATATGTGTATATATATGTGTATATATATATATTATGCTAGCGCTGTAGCACCAGTATAGTTATGGTTCAGTGGGCAGTTTAATGTTAAAGCCCAGATTTTGCACCTTAATAACTTTGCAACTGTTCAATGGATTTGCACAAAATTTGGAATGCACAGTTTTGTATGGTAGATCTCGTCACTTGCCAAGTTGCATTTTGACTCAGTGCAGCAATGTGCCATAAAACAAGTTTTTTCACTTTTTTTTTCACTTTTTTTGCTGATTTCTGCCCATCTTGCTGCAGCCACACTGTTTGGTATTTTGGTCAGACATTTCCAGGGTAGAAAGAGGTGTGGTCAATGAACAATCTGGCATTAGTTTGGTGAAAAAATATTAATCTATTCCAAAGTTATTTAATTTTGAATTTTCAGGTTCTGAGCATACTCAGTTCAGTCTAAGATTTATATCAATCAATCAATCAATACTTTATTTGTAAAAAGGCGCCTTTCTTAAACCAAGGCACCTGCACAATAAAATCAAGACACATTAATAAATAACAAGATAAAATTAAACTAATAAATACAGTAGCAGCTTTAAAAATCAGAAAATGCCAGGCTAAAAAGATTCATTTTTAGGGCAACTTTAAAAATTTGGACAGTCAGGCAATTTTGCACTCGATGAGGTAGAGAATTCCACAGGGTTGGGCCATAAAACTAAATGACCTTGCTCTGGGTGTTTGTAAATGGACCCAGGGACTCTCTAGCAATCCTTCATTGGTGGATTGGAGAGGGTGGGGGGGGACAGTAGGGATAAAGGAGATCTTGCAGATAACTGGGTCTCTAACCTTGTAGGGCCTAATAAGTCAGCAAACCGACCTTGGAGGTGATCCACTACTGTATTGGCAGCCAGTGCAGTCTGCGGAGCTTAAACATTATATGACTGGTCCTAGAGGTACCAGTCAAAAGCCTGGCTGATGCATTTTGCACCAGCTGCAGGTGGCGGATATAAACCCCCAGAAGCCCAAGGTAAAGGGCATTGCAATAGTCAAGGCAGGAGGTAACGAAGGCGTGGACGAAAGTTGGAAGATCATCAGGAGGAACCAGGTGCTTTACCCGGGTGATATTTCTCAGATGGTAAAAAGAGGTTTTGAAAACCTCCAACACCTGTGGTTTTAGGGTCAGGTGGACATCAAACATAATGCCCAGGTTCTGCACATGGTCTGAGGTAGTTAGCTGGACACCACTAAGCCATAGACCCGAAGGCAATCCCGCCAACACACCCACCTCTCGACGACCTGGGTCCACAACCAACACCTCAGTTTTCTCTGGGTTTAACCATAGCCAGCTCACATTCATCCAGTCCTGAATCTTGGCTAGACAGCTGTTAAAGACCAAGACAGCATCATCCTGGCCAGGCACAAAGGACATGTACAGCTGAGTATCATCTGCTTAGCAGTGAAAACTCAAGCTGTACCACCTAATAATCACTCCTAGTGGCAGCATATACACTGCAAACAACATGGGCAACAAGATGGAGCCCTGTGGCACCCCGCAGGATAGGGAGAATGGGGCTGAGAAAAAAAACTCAGACACCACCCTCTGAGTCCTACCCTTGAGGAATGATTGAAACCATCTGAGGACCATTCCCCAAAAGTCCACAGATGAACAGCAGGCACTCCAACAGCACACCATGGTCCACGGTGTAAAATACCACAGAGAGATCTAGAAGGACCAAGATGGAATGGGTCTTTTGCCCTTTCGCTATTAGGATGTCATTTAGGACCTGGACAAGGGCTGTCTCGGTATTATGTCTCTTCCTAAATCCAGACTGGAGAGAATCATAAACACTGTGACTGGTCAAATGGTCCTCTAGCTGCGACACCACCACCATCTCAATAACCTTACCCACAAAGGGTAAGTTAGAGACAGGCCTGTAGTTAGCCAGACAGTCAGGGTCCAAGGAGAGTTTCTTAAGAAGGGGCTGAACCACAGCCTCCTTCAGGGAATCTGGAAAGATCCCCCTCTCCAAGGACATCCGGACTATCCTGGCAAGGACAGGACTGATTTTATCCACACAACCTACTAAAAGGCGTGTGGGACCCGGGTCCAAACTACAGTTGGTGGGACGCAATGACTGGATAACCATCACAATATCATTGATTGTGGGGTGGCCGAAGTCACACCACACAAATTGGGCATCCGTCATCTCCTGCCGACCACCGCAGCTCCCTTGAGAGAGGGTCAGGTGGATGCCAGACCTGATTGTGGCAACCTTATCGGCGAAGAATTGAGCAACCACCTCACAACGTTCTTGTGACAAAGCATTTCCAGGCTGGAGACAGAGTGGACTGCACAATCTGTTCACAGTCCAGAAAAGCTAAGCAGGTCAATTCTGCACAGCAACAATTTCCGTGGACAGGAACTCTGCCTTCTCATGGGAAATTGCTGATTGATAGACTGCATAGTGGTCCATCAAACTAAGTCTGTCACAGTCCAGGCCTGACTTCTGCCAACACCTCTCTAACCTTTGTCCAACTCTCCTCAACTCCCTCAAGGCCTCGTCAAACCAAGGAGACCTGGGGTAAAGAGTTAGGGGACAAATACGAACAGCTGCAATGGAATCCAGGGCCTCTGTCACTGCCCTATTATAGACTAATACCGATCCCCTGGATCTGTGCATTCACTCAGTATACACAATAGGTCCAGCATCGCCATCAGGCCCTCAGGGAACACACCCCTCAAAGGGTCATACTGGACCATCTCTGTAAGGACAGACCTATTGGGGGGCCAGGAAACTGAACCCTATGGTACGATGGTCAGACCACCCGACTGACTCCACCGCCAGGTTGGATATCTCCATCCCCAGGAGAAACACCAAGTCCAATGAATGACCACCAATATGGGTTGAGGAGGAAATATCCTGTGTGAAGACCAGTAAATTCATTAACTGGAGGAAGTCCTGTCCAAACTTCAAGAGTTCATAATCAACCCAAGTATTGAAATCTCCCAGGATCAGCCGTCTGGGGATCCCAATGTCAGATCTACAATGAAATCCGCGACTTCTCACAGGAAAACATTCCCATCTCCTGGTAGATGGTAGATGAGAAAACTCCTGCACCCCACACCCTCACCCAAAATACATTCAAAGGAGTTGGTGGCTCCCACTGGTACCTCCATCAGGTTCAGTTCCAATCTAAAACAAATGGCCACCCCTACGATCCATCCTCAGGCAGTGTATCACCGAGTACCCATCAGGAATTGCTGATGCCAAAATGGAACCAGCATTTTCATCCAGCCAGGTCTCAGTGATGCATGCCAGGTCAGATGACCAAATAAGATCTGCTACTATAGCAGTCTTGTTTTTAACAGACCTGGCATTGCATAACACCACTTGAGTTGGATGAGCTACCGAGGAAGACCGAGTTACACTGCGGACTCAGGCTCCAAATACAAATACAAAATGACTCTCCTCTGATTCCTCCCCCTCAAACCCAGCAAAATGACCAGGTACGAGATGCACAGGTGTTCTCCACTCAGAAAATTTTTATAGTGAGAATGCTCAACAAGCCGTTCATTCCGGCATTCAGAATGTTAGTAGAGTATGTTAGTAGAGTTTAGATTTAACTTTGTGTGACTTATTAATCCTGCTACTTCGACTGAAATACTATAACCATTGCTTACTCACTCCTTCACCCCTCACTAACTACCATTAAAAATGCAAATAAAATAAAACAAAAATGGAACAATAAAATAACAAGGCAATACAATAAATAATCACAAATAATAATTAAAACCTCCACACAAACTGTTGCTGCCTGTGGTTAGCCCAGCCTGGCTGCCATCTTGTATGTTATGCAAAAGGGGATTGTGCTTGAGAGCAAGGATTTTGTCAGCTTGCCAAAGGAGATTTATAAAATCCCCATTTGTGAGGAAAAATTCCCCTTTCGTGAGCCGCCATCTTGTTTTCATTTTTCCCCCCGAACAAAATGTTGTACCTTGCTCCACTGCTGACTTCCTTTGCAAATGAAGAATGGGTTTTGTTCAGGGAGACTCCCTCTACAAACCCATGCTTTTGATTTTCTTTGCCAAAACATGGCCATTTTAAACTTTGAAATTCTTCATTTGTGACTCACTTCCGATCCTCTTTTGTGAGCTGACAAAACCCCCTTTCGCAAGCCAATCCCCTTTCGTGAGGTAACAAAATCCTTGATCGCGACTTAGGGACAAGATGGCCTTATCTCACAAACAAGGATTGGTTCACGAAAGTGGATTTTGTCAGCTTGTGAAACGGAATTCGCTCACTAAAGGGGATTTTGTCAGCTCACAAAAGAGGATTGGTTGTATGAATCCCCGATAGCGAGCTGACAAAATCTCCTTTCATGAGCTGACAAAATCCCCTTTCATGAGCCAATCCCCTTTCACAAACTGACAAAATCCTTGATTGTCATCTCCTGACAAGATGGCTGTTCTCTTGAACAAGGATTGGCTCATGAAAGGGGATACTCCTCACAAAAGGGGATCAACTTGCAAAAGGGGATTTTGACAATTCATGAAAGGGGATTGTTTTTTTAATTCCTCATTCACGAGCTGACAAAATCCCCATTCTTGAGCTGTCAAAATCTCCTTTCATGAGCCAGTCCCCTTTTGCGAGCTGACAAAATCCTTGATAGCAACTTCCAGACCAGATGGCCAAAATCTGATGATCAGGATTTCTCGCAAATGGTGATTTTGACAGCTCGCGAACGGGGATTGACCTCGTGAATGGGGTTTTTGGCCCCTCACAAACTAGGAATTTAAAAACGTTGCCAGTGCACTGTAAATAAACAGTTTGGTCTTTTGGCTTGAAATTTGCAGGATATAAAGTAGGTGTCCCAGAGATGTGAATTATACTCTTTAGGTGTAAAAAAGTTAATCAGTTCCATAGATATGCCATCACGAAGTTGAGATTTTTCCCATAGGATAACATCGCAGTGGCCACAGCGACTTTCAGTGCCCATATCTTGGAACCTTTGTTGTCTTGTGTCTTTTGGTGGTTTGATGAAAAAATATTGCAAGGGATGCAAAGTTACAGTACTCCAAAGTTGACACTTTTTCCCTTAGACTAACATTGCGGGCATCCACCATGCCTTTCGGGGCCCGTATCTCCGAAACTGTGTGAGATTCAGACTTTTCTTCACAAAAATGCTTAGCCCCCCAACAGGGCGCTAAGTAAAAAGCTAGCCAGGAAAGTCATGAATCATATGAAATTTTATTTTTTTTTCTACGCCATACGGTTTCTGAGATATAAGCAATTTAATATTCCAAGTGCTCATTTTCTGGTCCGAGGTCCATTATTATGCATACATCCTTTGTAGTCACTGTGTTTCTCTATGCAGCTGTTGGGGAAAACCAGGGTGTGCGCTCCACTTACTGTTACACTTAGCATTTCCACTTGCATTTTCGTACCCATTTGCATTAGCATTCCTGTGTACGACACATTGTGCATTACCCTTTGCATTTTTGTTTGCACTTGCATTTGCGTTACCGTTACCATTTGCTTCTCCACTACTGTTTCTGTTTGCATTTTAAATTTGCTTCACCATGCACATTACCATTTGCATTTGCAGCTGCCCTTCCATTTGCATTTGCATTTGTCTTTCGTTTTGCATCATCATTGCTGTTACCATTACCATTTGCATTTCCAATTGTGTTACTGTGACCATCCACATTACAGTTTGCATTTCTGTATGCACTTGAGTTTGCATTTCCGTTTCTGTTTTCTTTGGCATTATTGTTGCTGTTACTGTTATCATTTGCATTTCCAATTGAGGTACTGTCACCGTACACATTATGGTTTGCATTTCCGTACGCACTTGTGTTTGCATTTCCGTTTCTGTTTCCTTTGGCATTACTGTTGCTGTTACCATTACCATTTGCTTTTCCAGTTATGGTACCTTGACCGTGTACATAATGGTTTGCATTTACGTATGTGCTTGCATTTGCATTTCTGTTTCCTTTGGCGTTATTGTTGCTGTTACCATTACCATTTGCATTTCCATGACCGTGCATGTTACGGTTTGTGTTTCTGTATGCACTTGCATTTGTGTTTCCATTCCTGTTTCCTTTGGCATTATTGTTGCTGTTTTGTTACCATTTGCTTTTACAAATGCAGTACCGTCAGTGTGCGAGTACGGTTTGCATTTCCGTATGTGCTTGCATTTGTGTTTCCATTTCTATTTCCTTTGGCATTATTGTTGCTGTTACTATTACCATTTGTGTTTACAATTGCAGTACCGAGGCCATGCGCATTACTATTTGTGTTTCCATACATGCTTGCATTTGCATTTCCGTTTCTGTTTTCTTTGGCATTATTGTTGCTGTTACCGTTACCATTTGCATTTCCAATTGCGGTGCATGACCATGCGTGTTACCATTTGCATTTCCATACGTGCTTGTGTTTGCATCTCCGTTTGCATCATTGTTCACTTTGGCAACATCTTTGCACTTGCATTTCTATTACCGTTTGCGTTACCATTTACGTTTGCCTCACCATGTGCGTAACTGTTTGTGCTTGCATTTGCATTGCACTTACCGTTATGATGTGACAAAAAATCACGTGGTGGGAGTGCGGGGCCCGAAGGGCCTGTTATCCCACCACCGCATTCCATTCACTATTTATAGCCCTCATTCTCAAAAGAAGGAAATTCATGGCAAAACTCTGTTTAATGCATCAGTTAGGGTTGTTCCACAGTGACAAGCAGAAATTCGTGTTAGGGTTTCATGTGTACCCCACACTGCCCCAACCAGTATCGGGGTGGCATTGAGTCATTGGTCCTAACTCTCATCCCATTCTCCTATACTTCACCACCTCAACTTGTTTACACATGGAATGGGGTGAGAGTTAGGGCTGACAACCCCAACACACACCCCGATGCCGGTTGGGGGTTGGGGTGCAAGGAGGGGCTTTCAACCCTCACATTGAATTTCCTCACTTTTGTCACTGTGGAACAACCCTAACTGATGCATTAAACAAAGTTTTTTTGCCCTGAATATATATACATATATATATATATATAGTGAAGCCCCCACACCGTCCACACACCAACAAGCATCGGGTGTGCCCTGGGGTCACTGGGTCTAACTCTCACACCATTCTCCTATACTGTACCATCTCAACTTGTTTACACATGGACTGGAGTGAGAGTTAGGGCCAATAACTCCAAGGCACATCCCAATGCCTGTTGGTGTGTGGAGGGTAAGGGGTGGGATGGTAGGATTGGTAACCCTAACACCGAATTTACAGACTTTTGTCACTGTAATAGGAACCCTAACTGATGCATTAGTGGATTTTTTTTTTACAATGAATAGCTAGATAGATAGATAGACTAATTGCAAATGGTGTGGCTACAGCGTGGTAATGAAAAATCAGCAAAAATGGGTGAAAAAGTGAAAAACACACTCTTTTCATGATCTGTTGTGCAAAATCTGCACATCCGATCAAAACAAAACTTGGCATGTCAAGAGACCTGCCCCACAGAACAGTGCATACCAAATTTTCTGCAAATCCGTTTAACAGTTGCAAAGTTATTAATGGTCAATTTTTGGGGTTAAACATTAAACTGCCTACTTAACCCTAACTATAGTGGTGCTGTTGTGCCACTATTAGAAATATATACAGTATATATATTATGGTAGCACGGTAGTGCTACCATAGGTATGGTTGAGGAGCCATTTACATGCTAAACCCAAAATTTTGCACCTTAACAACTTTGCAACCGTTTGACGGATTTGCCTGAAATTTGGAATACACGATCAAGACCCATACGCCTTGGGATCTGCCAAGTTTCGTACTGGTTGGATACACTGCTGTGGAGTTATTAAGCATTATCTGCATGTGCATTTATGCTTTTTCTGGAATTCTACGGTCACGCCTACAGGTCGCACAGTTTGCTCGACTGGTCTGAAATATTCAGGGAACGTGTAGCCAGGAAAGTCATAAATCATAAGATTTTTAAATTTTTTTTCTACGACGTACGGTTCCTGAGATATAAGCTATTTAGTATTCGAACTCCTCATTTTCTGCTCCGAGACCCATTATTATGCATACATTCTTTGTACTCACTGTCTTTCTCTATGCAGATTTTGGGAAAAACCAGCCTGTGCGCTTACATTACTGTTACCGTTGCTCTTTCCGCTTGCAGTTCCATACCCATTTCACTTACCGTTCACGTCTATGCCACCATGTGCGTTATCCTTTGCGTTTTCATTTGTGCTTGCGTTTCTGTTATTTTTTGCCATTTGTGTCTACAGTACTGTTTCTCTTTCTGTTTCACTTTGCGTCACCATGCCCATTGACATTTCCATTTGCGGACACCATGTTACTATGTGATAAGACATCACGTGGTGGACCGTTCCTGTCTATGCTAACGTGTGCATTACCCTTTCTTTTCTCATTCACGCTTGCGTTACCATGTGCGCCACTGTTAGTGCTTCTGTTTGCATTGCTGTTCCTGTTACTATGTCACAAGACATTACGTGGCAGGAGCACGGGGCCCTCCCTCTGCTGCATTACATGGCGGGAGCGCCCTGTGCTCCCGCCGCTGCATTACATTCACTAGTTCTCGATATCATTCTCAAAAAGAAGGGAAATTAGAGGCAAAAAACTCTGTTTAATGCATCAGTTAGGGTTGTTCCACAGCGACAAAAGTGAGGAAATTTCATGTTAGGGTTGAAAACCCCCCTTTTACCCCCCAGCCCACCCCAACCCACATTGGGGTGCACATTGGGGTGTTCAGTTCTAACTCTCACCCCATTCTCCTATACTTCTGCTGCTTTACACATGTGATGGGGTGAGAGTTAGGGCCGATGACCCCAATGTGCACCCCAATGCCAGTTGGGGGTGGGCGGGGGTCAGGGGTTTCAACCCTAACATCAATTTCCTCACTTTTGTCACTGTGGAACTACCCTAACTGATGCATTAAACAGAGTTTTTTGCCTCAAAGATATATACATATATATATATATATATATATATATATATATATATGTATATATGTGTATATATATATATATATATATATGTGTGTGTAGTGAAGCCCCACCTTCCCACACACCAACAGGCATCGAGGTGTGCCTTGGGGTCATTTGGCCTAACTCTCACCCCATTCTCCTATACTGTACCATCTCAGATTGTTTATACATGGAATGGGGTGAGAGTTATGGCCAATGACTCTAAGGCACAACCCAATGCCTGTTGGTGTGTGGAGAGTGGGTAGGTGGGGGTTGGGTGGTGGGGTTGGTAACCCAAACACCAAATTTCCAGACTTTTGTCACTGTAATAGAAACCCTAACTGATGCATTAATTTAGTTCTTTTGCAATGAATAGATAGATAGACAGACAGACAGATAGAGAGATAGATTCATTGTAAATCCTACTTTAATGCAGACATTAGTTTTCAAGAATGCAAACTGTACAAAGAAGGGAAATGAGAAAAAAAATAGGATTTTGGGTCTCCAGAGTATTGGTGGATCAGTGCCGGGTCTTCCTTGGGGATGTCAACCCTAATGCCTACCTCCACCCCCAGCCCATACCTCCTGTCAGAGGCCCAGGGTACAGCTCCAAGCTAGTGCCTCATGGTGATATAGTATGGCCAACATAATCTGTCATAGCTTTCTTTACATAGGGCCCTGTGGGCCCTGTTTGAAGATATCACATCTGAGCTCATTTGTACAGGAGATGGGGTGGGTATTAGAGTTGACAACCTCAAGAAAGACCCCACCACTGATTTGCCAATACCCCGGAGACCCAAATCCCTAATTTCTTTTTAATTTCCCTTCTTTATATGCTTCACGTTCTTGAACCATAATGTCTGCATTAATGCAGTTTCTTGCAATGAATTTCCCTTCTTTTTTTGATAGTGGAATTGTATCCTCATTTGCATAGGTACCTTTGGGACCTACACAAAATGAGATAAATACAATACTGCAGACA
This sequence comes from Neoceratodus forsteri, assembly GCA_016271365.2. Taxonomy (NCBI): domain Eukaryota; kingdom Metazoa; phylum Chordata; order Ceratodontiformes; family Ceratodontidae; genus Neoceratodus; species Neoceratodus forsteri. The sequence continues at coordinate 1,645,800,459 of CM057449.1, forward strand.
GTCCTGATGCAGTGCATTGGCCCAGCAAGCCTTGGGATATATGTCAATACCTTGTGGGGAAGGCTCACAGACCTAACACAGGGTGTCATGTCTCTGCTAAAATTCTGCTCCATCTATATCCAGGTCAGTGCTGTGGCTGCATGCTACAGCATCTTCCCCATCTGCCGTGTCCTATTTAATTGGCTCACTGAGTTCACACCTGAATTCAGATCACTAACATGGTAAAGCAAAATGGTCACCAAGTGGTGCAATGGACATCCCTGCAAACAACTTTTTTTAATAAATTATTTGTTTTTTAATATTTTGACCCCAAACTTTCAACATAATCTTTTTATGACCCCACCTCATGAACAAGGTAAGAGAACATTTTCAAATCCCAGCCAAAACACCATTCCATGCCACAGGTGCAAAAACAGATTTTGGCCAGGATATGAAAAATGACAGCTGTATTGTTCATGAGGTGGTGTGAAATAATGGCTATGTTTAAAATTTGGAGTCAAAATATTGAAAATTACCAAAGTTATGTGCGTGCGTAGAAAACTTTCAAAGAACACTCATAACTTTGCCAATTCTAGGAATTTGTTAACCAAATTTTCAACATGGCCTGTTTGGGCACCACCTGATGAACACTGGTGGTGAAATTTCATTATTCCATCCCAAAAGGTGATTTCAGGCAGTGACCGCAAAATCACCTCTGGTCCAATTAATGAAATTTCATTAACAGTGTTTATGAGGTGAGTCCCAAAAAGGACATGCTGAAAATTTGATGAAAAAATTCCAAAAAATGTCTAAGTTATGAACATAAATTCAAAACACCATTGAAATACATTATGCAGCACTTACATGTATTCCTCAGTTCACGGTTTGGCTTTGAAGAGTGCAGACATGTCTCAGTACACAGAGGATAACAACATTCAGTCTTGGCTAAGGGGGTGTGGGGTGGAGGGTGCTTAGTGGGAGGGTCTGGATGGGTGGAGGGGATGGTGGTGATAACAAGGGACCATTTTCTTTATTTCAGGTTAAAAATAGAAAGACATGGTGGGATGGTTTTCTTCATTACAGATTTACATATGACCATCGGAGAGTAGGTGGTGGGGTGCCACTACATACCAGAGAAACAAGAAAAACAATGGGAACAGCATTCGGTTGGTGGGAGGGTGCCTCTAGACAACAGGGAAATGAGGAAAACAACAGGAACAGTTATTGGAGGGTGGGGGTGCCATTAGACACCAGGGAAACAGGAAATAAAACTGGGGATAGGAATCAGAGTGTGGATGTGCCACTAGAAATCAGGGATATGACAAACAAAATAGGGACAACAATCAGAGGGTGGCAGTGCCACTAGACACCAGAGAAATGAGGAAAACAACATGGATGGCAACTGGAGGGTGTGGGGTCAGCTAGACACCAGGGACATGGTAATAAAACTAGGGACAGCACCAGGGAAAATTTCATTACAAATCGGTCAGGTGATCGGGTGGGCGGAGGGATCACTAGCCACCAGGGAAAACAATATTAGGTATTAGGCTTGCATTTTGGCTGTGTGTGTCGTATCATATACTGTGGTGTTCTGCTATACAAAACACCACAGTATATGATATGATGCACTTAACTGAAATATGACAACAGGACATAATGGGAGGGTGCGCGGGTGGAGGGAGAGACTGCTAGCCACCAGGAAAAACTTTATTACATAATGGGCAGGTGATCAGGTGGGTTGAGAGAGACCACTGTACAGCAGGAAAATATTACTATAAATATGAGGGGGGATTGGATGGGAAGGACCATTAGCCACCAGGAAAAAGTTCTCACATCTCGTGGTTGTTTTTTTCCATTGTGTGTTGTATCATATACCATGGTGTTCTACTATACAACACACCACAGTATATAATACGACACACGTAATGAAATATTAGAACAGGATGTTGTGCTTTTGCAAAAATTCAGCTATCCTTAGAACGTTGTTTTTTTAAACTGTGCATGCTCACAAAGTGAACTTTTTTCATAAATAATTTAAAAACTACTAGTCTCCGAAACATAAAAAAACTCAGAACAACGTACCTTGGACAAAACTCTATTAAACTTTAAAGTTTCAGCTTTAAAATCCTCATATTTTTTCAGTTATCTCAGGCAAAAAAAGTTTTAAGATTTTTAAAAACAGTGATTTTTACATTTTTTGCACCTCTGTAATATTGCCTCCACTGAACTGATCTACCTGTATTGTTGTATTGTTGTACTGTACCCTCCTGGGTCGTGCCTGAAAATAGTCATTGCTATGGCTAGTGCACCTACCCGGTAAACAAAAATGAAATAAAAGCAAAATAAGTAAACATGAAGTTTTTTGAATCAAGAGATTCTGGCACAAAGGCTAGGCTAGCCTTTTCAAATTTCATGTAAATCGACTGAATGGGGGCAAAGTTATTAAGGTGCAAAAACTGGGGTTTAATTTTAAAGTGCTTCATCAACCATAATATACAGGTACTACCATACTCACTTTGTTAATGGAATAGTTAGGGTTAAAGCAACAAATGTAGGAAAATGTGGCATTAGGGTTTCCAACCTAACAGCCCACCCCCACCCTGCATGTAGCAACTGGCGTGAGGTGTGCCTTGGGGTTGTCAATGCTAATGTTCACCCCATTCTCATAAACTCTACCCATCTTAGCTTATTTACACATGGAATGGGGTGAGCATTAGGGATGACAACCCCAAGACACACCCCACACCTGTTGCTGCCTGCAGAGTGGGGAGTGGGTATTGGGGTTGGAAACCAAAATGCAACATTTCCCTACTTTTGTCACTTTAGCTCTAACTTTTTCATTAAAGAAGTTTTTTGCAATTAATTTCCTTACCTTTTAAGATAGTGTAATCATATTCTTATTTGCCTGTGAGAGGACAGGGCCCTCTCCCATCAATCCATATTTTTTGAAATATAATTGTATCCTTATTTGCCTGAGGGCCCTGCACTCTCATCCCTCCATAGATGCATATATGTATGATTTTGAGAAAACCGCAACCAGATTGTCACCATAGGCTTTTTATTACCCCACCTTATGAACCCTTTACTGAAAATTTCCAAATCACTGCCAAAACGTGATTCCATGCCACTGTAACATCATTCCATGCCACGGGTGCGAAATAACAGTTTGACCAGAATTCAAAAAATTACAGCTGTCACGTTCATGAGGTGGTGTAAAAATATGGCTATCTTACAAATTTGGTGTTAAAATATTTCAAAAATTACCAGAGGTATGAGCCAGCATTGCAAAATTTCAACAGATGCGCATATGTTTGGCATTTTTACATATTTTGACCCCATATTTTAAACATATCCTTCTTATGACCACACCTCATGAACAAGGGCAATAAAAATGTTCAGATCCCATCCAAAAGGTGATTTCACCAGGTGACTATGACATCACCTTTCTGGCTGGATTTGCGTAATTCCACTGACATTGTTCATGAGGTGGGGTTTGAACAAGGTCATGTTGAAAATATGGGGTGAGAATATGCAAAAATGGCTATGTTATGCATCAATGTTGAAAACCCCATTGAAGTACACTGAACTGCACTTACCTTAGTTTCTCATATTGCAGCTGGTGAGTCCAGCAGCAAGGGGGCCAACCAAGTTAAAATGGGAGAGGGAGTACCATGAATGAGCAGACGAAACAAAACAATAGAATTCTGTCTAATTGTTCTACCTGGCCCACACTAACAGTTGCTTAGAGTAATATTGTACAGTAGCAAAAGTAGCAGACAGCTAACAATGCCCAGTGAGTAACAGTAGGTACAGATAAGCAACAAACAGGATCATAATGCAAGGGTGTATGTAACAGGACTAAGCAAAAGCTATAATTATCTAAGCAAGCTATCTTAAAGTATGGGTCCAGCAGAGACAGAGCATATAACAGGTCTACTAAAACAATGCAGTACTGTCCCTAGCTGGGTAAGCAATAATACACTACAGGGTGGGCTTTATTGGGAAATACCAAACCACCCAGGGGTGTAATGAGGCCCGACGCCACAGGCGGAGGGCCTTATAGCCCCTGAAAGGTCCAGTATTTCCCTGTAAAGCCCACCCTGGAGGGTATTATTGCATTTAGAAAATTGGCACTGTTAAAAAATGTAATAAAAAATTGTCAATAAATGGTTAAGATTAGTTTTGTAATAAAATAGTTCCTCTGCCTGCATGAGGTATGGAGTCTCGTCCTACTAGGGACTCTGTATTTTAAAAAAAAAGTGGTTGTATGCAGTTGCAACCTCCCATAGCAGTCTGTTTATACCCCCCACCACTGTTATGCAGCATGTTAATTTGATGAGAAAAAGTACATTTCTTTTTTTGTGTGTGCCTCCGTTTCTGTAGGGCCAGGAGCTACTGCAGTTCAGCTTGGGAGAACAAAGTACAGTCTGGAATTATGTGCATATTTGGGAGACAAAGCATAGTCAAGGATGCAACTGTTTACGTTTGGCTGCAGATGAGACCAGGGCAGTTCTGCCTGTGTGTAAAAAAAAAAACAGAGGTGATTTCTGTGTGGATAGAGGAAAAACAGGTCGCTACTGGTTGTCAGAGGAACCATGGAGGAGTATTGTGAGTGTGGTTTCTGTGGAGAGGAGCACTGTGCTGCCACCAGTTATATGAAGCCGATCTGTCTGACGGCTTCATTATTCATCCTTAGTGTTTTTTTTTTTTTAATGTGTGGCTACTGGTGTGGTTCTGGCTCCGCCCCCCCCGACTCTCAGGAGACAACATGTTTACTGTGTGGGCTGTGCAGTCAGTGGTAGAGGAGCAGCCATATATGTGTGCAGGTCAGGGAGTCGCTGTGACTAAAGCTTCAGATCATCGTGAATAAGATGGAACAGCTCTTATGCAGTCTGGATACTGGTGAGACTACAGTGTAATGACAGTTGTGTCTGCAGTGGATGTAGGTGGAAAAGGATGGCAGCAGGGCCATAGAAAGGGACATTTTTTAACGCTCTGTCTTGGTAGTACTGGCTGGGGGCATCCCTCAGCAGCAAGCCATAATAAAATGGCTGACACAGTTTTAGTCGATGGTGCCCATGGATATCCTAAGTAATGAGGCACCCCGAATTTGAACTCGTTTTTCAGTGGACACTATTGAAAAATAAATGCACACCAGGCACGGCATTCCAACCAATCAGGTTGCTTTATTTTTCAAGTCCATTTTCTAAATAATATAAAATGATAAACAGTTCCAAAGGTAGAATTATCTAACTGAACTTAGTCAATGCAGCAAAGAACAGCTGCTTAATGAAACATTGTCCAGAATTAGCCTCCAGTCCAGAAATAAGCTGTAGTGTAAGTTAACAAAATATAACATTTTTTAAAGCAAGCCAGCTCACCCAGCAGATACAGTTCACTGCAGAGAGGGAGAGAGTCCCGGCTCATATGTCCAAATCAGATCTCCAATTAAAAAGAATTGTAGAAAAGTCTTGATAACTGCAAATGTAGCATAGCAGGTGCTGCTTGGGGTGCTGCTATATGGTGAGTTCTTGAATTGGTAGTGCGCCATAAGGAGATGGAGGAAGAGGGTGCCATATATGAACAGACAAAGAGAAAAAAAATAAAAAAAAATGCTATCTACAGTAAATGCGCTATCCAGCCTGCAGTAAAAAGTGCATAAAAACAAGTTTGCATTAAAGACAACGAAGAGATGACAAAATCCACTAGGCAACAGGAGGTATAGGTAGGCAACAAACAGCAAGATAAAGATACAGGGATGCATATAACAGGACTGAGCTATAGCTGTTGGTATATTCACAGGCTGTTTAAAATGAAAGGTCCTGTAGAAACAGAGTGTGTGTCTGCCCAGTGAAAACAATGCAATACTGTTTTAACCAAGGGGATATAATATGGCTAACAGTCCCTGAGATGAAAGTAATTATGAACATACAAAACTGCCAGCAGATAAAGGCCATAAGGTCTATCAAGTCAGCTCGGGTGTGCAGCTAGCCATCCTCTTACTCAGCAGCTGCCCCTCCCTCCCTCCCAGACCCTCATAACAGCAACCACCCCCTCACTTTATTCTACCCCCTCTTAAAACTGCCCACCGATTTACGGAAAACCACCTCCTTGGTAACGCATTCCACCTAGACACCACCCTGTCCATGAAAAAGTGCTTCCTCATTTCCCCTCTGAATCTTCCACCTTCCAGTCTCAGACCATGCCCCGTTGTGTTCCCCTCTCCATTTAACATAAAAATCCCCTCTGTACCAGTCTTGTTAATACCTTTATTAATTTAAAGGTCTTTATCATATACATACTGCCTACACTCTGTCTTGCTGTTACCTGTTGATTTTCTACCTCCCCATGCTACTAATGTACCCTGTGGATGTACTGCCTTCAGTACTGTAGAATGCAATGTGTACTGTGTGCTGTCCCACCCACTTGTATGTGGGCCAGTATGGTTACCCTGACTCTGTATCATGTTTCTATTTTGACTCTGTATCATGTTTCTATTGTACTGTGGTTCCACTTGTAAGTGGGCTTGTATGTTACCCTGATAAAGTACTATGTTTCTGTATTGTAATCTCCTGTGTCGCACCTGAAAATAGGCACTTGTTGTCTAGTGTGCTTACCTGGTTAACAAAAACAAATAAATAAATATCTCCCTAATCCTTCCTCTCTTCCAGGGAGTACATGTTCAGTTTCCTTAGCCTTTCCTTGTAGGGCTTGTCCTCCAATCCCAGGCTCATTCTTGTAACTTTGCACTGGACCCCCTCCAGTGATTTAGCATCCTTCCTTAGGTATGGGCACCAGTACTGTACGCAGTACTCCAGGTGCAGCCTCACCAATGTCCTGTACAGTGGCAGGATTATCTCCCCTCCCCTCTCTGGAGGTGATACCTCTAGCAATACACCTCAGCATCGTATTGCCTTTAGCTGCTGTTTTCCTGCACTGTGCTGAGTGGTTCATTTGCCCAGTTATTCTCACCCCTAGATCATTCTCCTCCTCTATAGTGCTTATCTGCACCCCTCCCAACTGGTAAAACCTCCTTGGGTTCCTTGCTCCCATGTGCATGACTTTGCTCTTTTTGCATTGAACTCCAGTTGCCATGTGTCTGACCAGCGCTCTGGTTTAGTCAGTTCTTCCTGCAACTCCTGCCATCCTACTGTGTGATCCACCACTGCCCCTATCTTTGTGTCATCTGCAAAAAAGCTAATCTTGTTCATAATGCCATGCAAGATGTTGACGATGAAAATGCCAAACAACACCAGGTCCAGTACTGAGCCCTGTGGCACTCAACTAGTCACAGCCCTTGGAGCTGAGAGTTCTCCTCCCACCACCACCCTCTGCTGCCTCCCCTGCAACCAATTCTTGACCCAATTCACTATCTTCATTCCTGCCCCCTGGTATCCCAACTTGCTAATCAGCTTCCCATGCAGCACTGAATGAAAGGCCTTGCTGAAATCCAGATATAGGGCATCCACCACCTGGCCCTTGTCAAGTACCCTAGTCACCCAGTCATAGTAGTCCACCAAGTTGGTCTGTCAGGATTTGCCAGAGACAAACCCATGTTGCTTTCCATCCTGTAGATGATTCCCTTCCAGAAAGGTTACCAACCTCTCCTTAAGGATCATCTCCATTAACCTCCCCACAATTGATGTAAGGCTTACTGACCTATTGTTGCCTGGATCATTCTTGGGACCACTTTTGTGGAGGGGCATCATGCGCGCCACGTCCTGGGGTATGCACCCTGTACCCAGAGAGGTACTGAACAAGTCTGTGAATGGCTCTGTCAGGATCTCTTCCAACTCCTTCAATTTCCAGGGGTGAATGCTATCTGGGCCAGGTGTCTTATCTACCCACAGTGCCCTTAGGCCTTCCAGTACCCTGCCTGCTGAGATTACCCCATCAGTTATCTCTGCCCCCTCCGTGCCTACCCTTACTATCCCCTGAGGCAGTGACCCATACTTTTTCTTAGTAAATGCAGAACATAAGAATTCATTGAGTGCTGCTGCCTGATCTACCCCATTCTCCACCCACCCTCCATCCCTTTTGATCCTTACAATTTGATCCTTGTAATTCCTTCTCTCCCTTATGTACCTGAAGAAATCATTTTCTCCTTCCTTGATACCCTGTGCCAGCCTTTGCTCACTTGATGCCTTGGCTGCCCTGACTGCTGTGGTCAACCTCTCTTGATTTCCTCAGGTACTCCTCCATATGTTCTTCCCAGTTGCATCTTCTGAAGATTGCTTTTTTCACCCTCACCTTCTCCAACACCTCCCCACTTAACAAGCTTGTTTTTTTTGGACCTAGCCTTTTTGCTCTATGTCTTAGTACAGGAGCTTGTGGACACTGCAAACCTTAGCTTGATAACTTCCCATTTCTGGTTAGCATCTATGTGTGGTGGATGCTGTCTAGGTGCCTGGCCACTATCTCCCCCATCCTACCAAATGTGGCTCGCCTGAAGTCCAACACCTTGGTCCCTGTTCCTGTCACCATGTTAAGTGAGAACCAAGCTGTGTGATGGTCACTCCCTTCCAGTGGCTCCTCCACCCCTAGCACCCTGACAACATCCCCATTAGTCAGCACTAGGTCCAGAATATTACCTTACCTGGTTGGCTCATTTACCATCTGTACCAGGAAGCTATCCTAGAAAGCCTCTAGGAGGATCTACTCCTTAATGCTTGAGGTGGCTGGGGTGCTCCAATCTACCCTTGGCAGATTCAAGGCTCCCATGAACATGGTATTACCCTACCCGCTGACACTTCTTGTCTGATGCACTAGTTCCATATCCAAGTCCTCTGCCTGAGATGGTGGTTTATTCACCACATCCATCCTATGGGTCCTGTTCCTCGAATCCTGGAATTGCATCCATTATGCCTCTGCCCTACCCTTCTCCCCCTCCTCCCTGGCACACCTTATTCCCTCCCTCACATAAATAGCTACCCCTCCTCCTTTCCTTCTTTCCCTTTTTCCCTGTCCCTGTGGTAAAGCCTGTACCCTGGGATCACCAGGCCCCAGTCCTGGCATAGGGAGGCCCATGTTTCAGTGACGGCAGCTATGTCCACCTTCCCCTCTGCCATCAGAGCCTGTAACTCAGCTGCTTTGTTACCCAGGCTCCTCACATTTATGGAGACTACCCTCCAATATGTGCTCTTTCCATCCTTCCCCTTCTGAACCCTATCGTCAGTGACACTGTGTGATCATTCCCGTGCTTTTACCCTACTGGTATGGGGGATAATCTCATTTGGCTCCCCCACCTGGAGACATTGTTTGATTTCCACTCATTTGCCTCCCCCACAACACCTAGTTTAAATCCACCCTGGTTGGTATGCATTCCCCCAGTCTCTGTTTTAAGATCCCAGAGCCCTCACTGCTCAAGTGTAATCTGTCCTGGGCAAACTGTACAGAACGCTGCCAACCCAAGTTCTATCCCATCCTCCCACCAGCACTTACCCTTTGGTCTGACACCAGGTCCCCAACCATGTGTTAAACTCTTCTGTTCTCAGTTTCCTTGCTGCACTTGCTCTGGGTACTGGGAGAACTTCAGAGAAAACCACCAAAGTCCCTGCCTCCTCACACAACTTCCCAAGCTCTGAATCTCTCCTGCACCTCTTTGACCGTGTTACCCTCCAAGTTATTTATGCCCAAGTGCACCTCGATATGGAGTTTCTCCCTCCCCCTTTTTTGTGTACTTAGGAATAAACTGTCCCGCCATTCCTGCTATCATTCCTGGAATGCACTCAACCGAGATGTGACTAAGCTGTTCACCCTTACTTCCCCACCTCTCCCTTTAAGTACTGAGTCTCCCAGAATTAAAACTCCACCCTCTTTCTCAGGTTTCTGCCCCAGATGCTTCCCCTTTTCCTGGCCCCATTTCTGACCCTTTACCCCACCTTATATATCCCTGATGCCTCCTGCCCCCACAGCCTCCTCCTGTGCCCCTCCACCATCCTGTGTCCCACCCCTCCATGTATCATATCTGACCCAACATCCACTCTCCCCGATGCTCTCCCTGCATCCTCACCATCACCCCTACCACCACTACAACATGGCTCCACCTCTCCCTCCTTAGCTTTAGTCTCCCTGACCAGTCCTTTAGCCTTCACTCCCTTACCATTACTCATCGAAGCCCTGTCCCCACCAGCTGCCATACTGCTGGCCTCTAGATTGCTAGTATTCTCCTTTCCTTCAGGCCCCCCACAAGCTCCTCCCCTACCATATCCACTAGTGTAGCCAGCACTGAGAATCTATTGTTGGATACTGCCACCTTGCCCCGAGCTTCCTTTGGCACACTGTTGTGAGACTTCCATTTACTATCTGCTCTTGAGCCATTACTGCTCTTATTCCTGATTCTCCTCCAGTACCCTGGCTCTGCCCACTTAGGTTCCTGAGGAGGTGGCAATTTTGGACAATTTACCACTTCCCTCTCTCCTCCCTGGGTCTGAGTTGGCTGACTACATCTGGAGCACTTTTATGGTCCCTCGGTCCTTGGTGGTTCCACCACCCTGCCCACATACCCCTTCTTATCTCTGTACATAACCAACTAATCTTGTCCCTAAGCTGCTCCAGCTGTCTGCACACCAAGCACCCCCACTCTCCATGCAACCCCCCAAAAAATAACTGCTCCACAGATGTTGCAGCTTACTACCCTCCCCATATCCCTTTCACACATCCAACCTGCCCCTGCGCCTCCCTCTTAAGGCTGTCTGCCCTATCTCCTCAGACCCTCCCACCTTCCAGGGATATCTATGTTACCCTGTTTGATGCACACTCTCTTCCCCAATGCTACCTTTAGTTGAACCAGTCCTTTTTTTTAATTGTTATTTCTGTCTCTCTCTCTCTCTCTTCTCTTTGTAGCCTTATTCTGTCATTCCCCATGGGAAGGTCAGAGTCGAACAGGCTAAATTAGAGGATTCACTTGATTGTGCTATCCACCAACCCCAATTTTTACCTCCCCTATGAAAGTGGATGAGCCCGGGGAGGGAGGGTTGGGCCCTATGTGGACTCTGTCAAGAGTCCATCAGCCTCACTTATGGTAGTGTGTCTAAGCCCCCACCCTCACCACTTGTTCAAGATAGGTACCACTCCAAGTACTGAGCACACTGCAGGAGTAAAAGACATAAAAATGACCATTTCTACACAGCAGAGAAACTTCCCCTTTGTTCACCACAATTAAAGCAAGGGTTACCTTAAATGTTATTTAAAACCCCACTTGTGAAGTACAAAGAAATATCTCCCTTACTTAAAACCACAGAGAACACCAGAGATATATCCTCCTTGTTCAATACAGGTAAAGCTACTATTTAAAATACACAGCAAGTACTTCCCTGCCCCTCTTGCCTCTACAGGTCTTCAGCTCCAAGTGAGAGAAAACAACTAAAATGGTTCCTTATCAATTACTGAATCCCAGCCCTGCTTTTGCCTGGTCTGAGTCAAGTGACCACCCCTCCCCCTTCTATGTAGTCTCACTCTGTCCATCCCTCAGACAGCTTCACCCCTCCTCCCAGCCCAAGACAAAATCATTTGATTTTCAGTTGCACAGTTTAAATCCCACAGGACATATTGTCCTCTCAGTAAAAGCTAATACAATACTAACAGAAAACACACAAACAAACAGCACAGAACAAGTACGTCCCTGTACCTTCTGCCTCTACGGGCCTTCAACTCCAAGTGAGAGCAAACAACTAAAATGGTTTCTTCTTAATCACTCAATCCCAGTCCCGCTATTGCCTGTTCCGAGTCACTTGACCATCCCATGCCCTCCTGTGTAGTCCCACCCTATCCCTCCCTCAGAAGGCTCCCACCTCCTCACAGCCCATGACAAAAACATTCAGTTTTCAGTTACACAGTTTAAATCCCACAGTTGCACAGTTTAAATCCCACAGTACATTTTTCCCTCTCAGTAAAAGCTACCACAATACTAACAGAAAACACAAAAACAAACAGCATAGAGCAAGTACTTCCCAGCATCTCCTACCTCTATAGGTCTTCAGCTCCAAATTAACAAAGTCAATGCTGTGAGGAACAGGTGGTGGATGAAGTAGCACTCAGAGTAAACCTCGAATTGGTGTGAGTTGAATACAGCAAAAAGCAGAACTTTTCTAGTTACAAAAAGAACTATCTCATCCATTAGATGCAGTTCACATCAGGGAGGGGAGGAATACACTGTATTGTGTCTGCATATGATCTCTGATGTGAAGAATTGCAGAACAGTCTTGTTTTCTACAAGTGTAGTAGATGCTGCTTGAGTGGCTGATGTTGTAAGACGGTTTCTTCAGTGTGTGGTGCGTCGGGGGGGGGGAGTGGTTCCAACTCCAATAATGTTTTGCTCTCAACAGTCCATCCTGTGCCCTCCAAAGGTTTATGTGCTTCTGCATAGGTAGAATAAAGCTTGGTGCCTGAATCCCAAAATGTTGATTTTTTTTAAGATTATAAATATTTTTTCATGATTCGTGATACAAAAAAATAATCTTTTTTCATATCATGAGTCACAACAAAAGATTTATAATCTTAAAAAAATAACATTTTATGGTCATTTCTCTAACAGTTAAATGCAGGATCCAGCTAAGGGGGCCCAGAAAAGTAAGCAACATGTGTTGGTCGCTCTCCAGAATGTCATCTTTGTGGTTTTTCAAATTTGAATTTTAGGGAAAAATGGAAAACAAGATGGTGGCATATGAAAAACATCATAAAAAAACCTCACAAAATGGGGTCCTTGTAAAAACATCATACAGCTATTTTAAAGTGCTGGCTGAGCATGCTCACAACCCAGATTGTTAAAATGTAATAACTTTGGAATGGATTAATATTTTTTCACCAAACCAGAGAAAGGCACTTCTGTGGAACAAGCCCTTTCTAACCTGAAAATTTCACAGCAAAATTCCTAACTGTCAGGACAGCATCTTGTGGGGTTTTCAAGATGTAGAGGGTCAAAAGAGTGAAAACAAAACAAAACACACTTTTTTCCCTATATTTAAAATGGGGATTTGTTCTGTCACCTACAGCCTAGACAGTATGGAATTTTTCCATGAATTTTTCAGGGATGATAGAGTCAATGCCAAGGGTTGGTCTTTGGATTATTTGGTTTAAAAAAAATTGGACAGTATTTGAATTCTAGCAATTTTTGGGATAACATCGAAGTGTGGCCAAGGAAAAGAAACAGATTGATTGATTAAAAAAATAAACATTTGCAGGTAAGGTAAACTTTGATAAAAAAAAGTCAGAACAAGTGTGGTACATAAAAATGCCAGCATTTTGAGAAACAAACATCAGAACCTAGCTAAGTGGGCCCTGTTTAGCTAGATTCTGCTGTTTGTTTTTCCAAATAGAAGCCACAAATATATTTTGTGAGCACCTAACATCTCGCATGCCAAGCTTAGTGAAAGGAGCTGTTCCCCACATTCTCTGTTTGAGAACAGCAGGAATTTCTTGACTTTTGCAGCCACAGCTGGAACTCATGCTGCCGTCTGCAGTTTGTGCTGTGAGACACTGTTGCCCTGGTGTCTAATAGTGCCTCCACCCACATTCCATTGCTGTCTCTGTCAATGTGTCATGCTGCCTTGGTGTCTAGTGGCAACTCCCACCCTTCTGATGGCTGTCCCCTTAATCATCTAAACTTTTCCTGGTATCAGGTGGCACCTCTCACCTGCTGATCGCTGTCCCCATACTACTATACTACTACATAGTACTCTAGTGTCTAGTGGCATCCCCCACACACTGGTCCTTGTCCCCATAATTAAATAAATATATTCCTTGGTGTCTAGTGGTACCCCCTCCTGGCATTCACCCTCCCCTTGATAAATAATTTCCCTGGTGTCTAGTGGAACCCCCAACCCAACGATCGTCATCCCTGTATTTAAATAAATATATTCCCTGATGTCTATTGGCACCCCCCACTTGCCGGTCACCATTCCAGTAATAAATAATATATTCCCTGGTGTATAGTGGCACCCTCCACCCACTGATTGTTGTTCCCATTATGGCATGATATTTTTCCCTGGTGTCTAATGACGCCCCCATCCTCCCATTTCAGCTAAAACCTGAGATAAAGAAAATGATCCCTCTCCAATCAGACCCACCAACCCCACCTCTCACTCAGCACCCACCACCCCACATCCCAGTACACCCCCACACAGCGTCACTCACCTGAACAGGTCCCAGGTTAGAGATTCACTCTCAGATGGAAGACACACATCTTGCTGCTGGAACCAGTAACTGAAACGTGAGAACACAGGATCATAGGATGATGAGTCTGTGAGCCATAGACCTTTATGACTCTCCATAAATTATCCAGAATACAAAGTTATTTTACCACCCATATATTTGTCAAATAATGTTTTGAAGGTATACATCAAGGTATTATGTACCACTTCTGCTGATAATCTATTCCAGCTACTCACCACTAAAGGGATGGCAACTAACATAAATGCAGTTCAATATATCTTAATGGATGTTCAACTTTGATTCATAACTTGGCCATTTTAGCATATTTTGACACCAAAATTTTCAACATGGACTTTTTGCAACCCCACTTCATGAACAATGTCAGTTGAATTCCTGCTGGTTCAAGCAGCAAGACGTGTTTTCAATGGATGAGTGCATTTCATCCTGATACCCGATCAGGTGAGACAGGGGTGTGTGTGGGGAGTGTGGGGGGTTGGGGTGGTGGGTGCTGAGTGGGTAGTAGGGTAGGAGGTCAGATCGATGAGGACAGTTTTCATGTTTACAGGTTTAAAAACCAAAGAAAAACCACCCAGGAACTGTTTTCTTTATTACAGCCATCAGGGTCTGCCACTTGACACCAGGGATACAATAAAAAAATACAGGGATGGTAATCATAGGGGTGTTGGGGTGCCACTAGACACTTGGGAAACAATGAAAAATACAGAGGCAGGGATCAGACAGTGGGGGGAGCGACTAGATACCAGTGAGAAACATAGTTACAAAGGAAAGAAAAGCAAGTTTAAAAGCTGGGGGGGGTTACACTAAAAGTATATGGGAACACCAAGGTAGATAATGTGAGCACTTCTAAAAACACACAAGAAAATTTGCATCTACTACTAAACATGCAAAACGTGCATCTAATTTATAACCAATACATAATAAAATGCTGGATGTCCCAATTTACAGTTATTGCATATGTAAAATCCACTCACGGTCCAACAAGCCATATAGTCTCAAAATGGTATGTTCATTGGTTTAATCAGGTGCTGCTAAGATCATTTCATTTCAACAATAGTATCATTGTCTTAGAATTGTTCATGTAGTTTAAATATTTCAAACAGTCAAACTGAATTACAGCAAATTTAAAACTCATCCACCATATAAATATAAATATAAAACAAAGCATAGAATATAATAAAAAAAAATTCAATTATGTCTCTGTATATTCTATTCAATGAACAAACATCCATTACCAATGTTTCTGTTGATTGTGGGAGCATAATTGCTTGTGATCATGCCACACCTCGACCCCTCCTCTCCATCTACATCTTTTGTTCCCATTGATTAAAACTTGTGAAAGATAATAGTTCAACATTCTGATTCCATTGTTCCTGGATATCTTACTCAGCAAAACATACGGTACAATAAATGTTGGCTGAAGTAAATCTAGTGTTGCATAGTGCACTATTAAAACTGCTTCTTGCCTTTCGCCATTCTACACTTTATGGATGGTTGAAATTGTTCCAATAATCTACTTTTCCATCGTAATTGTTTAACTCATCATGCAAACACTTTCTTTTCTTACTGTCCACCATATCTTTCTCCAGCTTCATTTACATGTAAATCTGTCTTGAATTAACATACTAATGTTTTTCCTATATTGTGTGTGACTGCTGTATCTCCTTATTCAAAGCTATCAGGACTCTTTGCATCAGTCTCTGCTTTAAATTTATTTTCTGTACTTCTTGTACCCAAGCTCATGCTTGTCAGAATGTACACCATTGCCCCGTTCTACGTAGTTGCTGCTGCTTCTGCAATTTTGAGACATACTACTTGGTGGTTCAAGTCCATATCATGGTTAAAATCCCATACACTGAAAGTTACGGAAAACTGCCTGGGCTGCTATAAATACTATTACTATGAGGTCAGAGATCGGAGTGTGGGGGCACCACTAGACATCAGGGAAAACATGTCTGCAAGCCAGAAGCAATTTTTCCCTCATGAAAAAGGATCTTTTTTCCTCACTCACGATATGAATAAAGAATCTTTTTTCATATCACGAGTAATGAAAAAAGATTAATCATCTTAAAAAAACATTGCAAGGGCATTTTTTCTAAAGTTAAGTGCAGATTCCTGCTAAGGGGGCCCAATAAGCAAGGTACATGCGTTCGTCTCTCTCAAGAATGTAATTTTTCTGGTTTTCCAAATCTGAATTTTTAGGGAAAATTGTAAACATGATGACGGCATATGAAAAAGCTCACAAAAAAAAATTTATGAAAAAGGGTTCCCATACGAAACATTATTCATTGTTTTGGACTGCTTACTGAGCATACGCAGAACCTGGATTTTAAAAATTTAATAACTTTGGAACAGGTTAATATTTTTTCACCAAACCAATAAGATGCACTACTGTGGGACAAGATCTTTCTACCCTGAAAATTTCAGATCAAAATTCCAAACCGTCTGGGCACTACATGATGGCAACACCCCAACCCCCAGCAAAATTGCAATTTTCTGCCTTTTTTGCTATCTGCATCTCAGAATATGCACACTGGATCATGCCAAAACTTGGCACATCAAGAGATCTGCCCCACAAAATCGCTCATGCAAATTTCATACAAATGCATTGAATGGTGACGAAGATATTAAAGTGCATATTTTGATGTTTAATATAGAAATTACTGCTTAACCCTAATTACAGTGGCACTACCACACTACTATAATATATATACAGTATAAATATAAAATGGGTAGGAAAAATTATGTCTGCTGATTTGTTGGAATACATCACATGACCGTGCGTATATCAGAGCATGACCGCACACCTGCACTTTTACCCCCCCTCCAAAACAATTTTGACATTTTATAAGATAAATAAACCACTCTGAGGTGTGTGGGTGCACTCTGATATATGCACACCTTGGGTGGCTGACACACTCGACCTGTGGCGTGTCTGCATGTTTATCGTACACCAAAAGGCGCTTATACTAACATACTAAAATGCCAGCAGAATAGGCCTAACGGTCTTCTGGCGTCTGCTCATTTGGTCAGCCCCCACCATGAGAGCTGACCTTGCTGCCCCCCTCGCCTTTTCTAGCTTCTCCCTTCCCAGTTCTGGATATTCTCGCTGCATTGGATTTTGCTTCCAGAACCCTTTCCCTGTACCTGTCCCACCCCCTCTTGAATCCCTCCACCATCTCTGCCTCCACCAGCCCCCTAGGCAGTGCATTCCATGGCTCCACCACCCTCTCAGTGAAGTAGCACCTCCTCCTTTCTCCCCTGAATCTTCCCTCCTCCAGCTTCCACCCATGCCCTCTAGAGGCCCCTCCTCCTTCCTTCGAAGCACCCTGACTGTTCATCCCCTATTTATCCCCTTCATGTACCTGAAGACCTTTATCATGTCCTCCCAGTCCCTTCTCTCTTCCAACGTGTACATATTTAGCTCTTCAAGCCTCTTCTTATAGGTCCTGTCCCCCAAGCTCCAAATCATTTTGATTGCCCTCCTCTGGACCATCTCCAGAAGTCTAATGTCCCTCTTTAAGTGTGGCCTCCAAAACTGCACACAGTACTTGAGATGCGGCCTCACCAAGCAGTTATACAGACAGAGTATCACTTCCCTCCTTCTGGAGGTGATCCCCCTAGCGATGCATCCTAGCATCCCGTTGGCCTTGGCTGCTGCCCTCCTACAAGTCTCCGAGTTGTTCATCTTGACATCCACCACCACCCCCAGGTCCTTCTCAGCCATGAGACTTGTAGCATTCCCCAGGGTGTACACTTGGCACGGCTTTCTGGCCCCAGGTGCAGTACCTTGCATTCCCTGCATTGAACCTCAGCTTCCACTTTCTAGACCATCTTTCCAGAGCCTCAGGTCCTCCCGTGAGACCACCTCCCCTCCTCCCCATCCACCACCGCCCCTGTTTTGAGTCATCATAAGACTCATCTCCTCCTGATACCTGTCCTTATGTCAGAGACATAGGTGTTGAACAGGAGAGGCCCAAGACTGATCCTGTGGGACCCCACTATGACCCTCCTTGGGGATGAAACTATCCCATCTAACTTGACCCTCTGGGTCAGGTCCTGGAGCCAACTGCCTATCCATCTGATCATCTGGTTCCCCACCCCATTTCTCCCAGCTTATCCAACAGGACCACGTGAGAACAGAGTCAAATGCCTTGCTGAAGTCTAGAAAGAGCGTCCACTGGTCTACGCAGATCCAAGGCACTCATCACCCAGTCATAGAACTCCACAAGGTTTGTCTGACATGATTTCCCCAGGATGAATCCATGCTGTCTATCATCCAGGCACCCTGACTTTTCCAGATCCCCCCTAGCCTCTCCTTGACAATGCCCTCCATCACCTTGCCCACCACCGATGTCAGGCTGACAGGCCTGTAGTTCTCTGCCACCTTCCTTGATCTCCCCTTGTGGATAGGCACTATATGCGCCACCTTCCAATCCTGGGGCACCCACTCTGTCCTCAGAGACATGGTGAAATGCTACACCAGGGGTTTCACCAGGACATCCGCAAGTTCCTTCAGCACTCTGGGATGTAATTTATCCGGCCCTGGTGCTTTCTCCATCTTAAGGGACCTGAGGGCTTCCCTCACTCTCTCTGTTGTGATTTCCACTTCCGCTACCTCTTCTCCCTGCTTAGCCTTCCCCCCTCCTGCCAGTGATGCCTCCCCCTCTCCCCAGACCCGCTGATCAGTAAGGGTCCCCCCTATATATCAGAGTACAACCACACACCTCAGAATGGTTTATCTATTACATATATCTATCTCTCTCTCTCTCTCTCTCTCTCTCTCTCTCTCCCTTATATATATATATATATATATATATATACACTGTATATATTTTACCCAAAATTTTCAAGATACTCATTTTATGATCCACCTTATAAATATGACATGCACCATTTCTAGTATATTGGATGAAATGTAATTTCACATCAGAAATCTAAAAACACATCACATCCAGGATTTAAAAAATGAGACATGTCACGTTTATAAGGTGGTGTGGAAAAATGCCTGTTTTAAAAGTTTGGAGTCAGAATATTTAAAATTATTGATGTTATGAGTAAACATTGAAATACTGTAATGTTCACCATAACCTGGGCATTTTACTGTATTTGTACACCAAATTTTCAGAATAGCATTCTTATTACCCCTCCTCATGATCCCGTAGGTGAAAATGTTCAAATCTCTGCTGAAACATATTTCTGTGCCGCCAACACATCATTCTATGTCACAGGTGTGAAAACACATTTTGGTCAGGATTTGAAAATGACAGTTGTCATGTTCGTGAGGTGGTGCAAAAAAAATGGCTATACTAAAAAATTGGGGTCAAAATATTTCAAATTACCAAAGTTACGAGTGAGTGTAGAAAAAATTCCAGGTACACACATAATTTTGCCAATTTTACATATATTGACCCAACATTTTCAACATAGCCTTCTTATGACCCCATCTCTTCAACAAGGGTAGTAAAAATGTTCAAATTCCAGCCAAGAGGTGAGTGTTCCAGCCAACCATGAAATTACCTTTCAGGCCTGATTAGCATAATTCTACCCCACCATTGGTCATGAGGTGGGATACCAACAAAGTCATGTTAAAAATTTGGGGTCAAAATATGAAAACATTTAAAAGTTATGCATCAAAGTTAAACCCCCCTTTGAAATACATTGAACTGCACTTACCTTAGTTTCTCATATTACAGTCGGTGGTTCCTACAGCAAAATGTGTCTTCGATCTGAGAGTGGATCTTCACCCTGTGACCTGTTCTGGTAAGTGATAGTGTGTGAGGGATGTGGGGGTAGGGTGGCAGGTGCTCAGTTGGAGGTTGGGGTGGGATTGTTAGATTGGCGAGGTGACATTTTCTTTTCCACAGGATAAAAAAATAACATCATGGGATATTTTTTATATTACAGATGACATTTCTGGGACAGTAATTGGAGGGTGAGGGGTGCCACTAGACACCAGGAAACAGTATACACATAAAGGGATGGTTATTGGAGGGTGGGGGCACCATTAGACATGAGGGAAACAGTTACGTAATAAGGGGCCAATGATCTGAGAGTGAGGGGTGCAACTAGACACCAGTGAAACAGTTTAATAGTAAAAGGTGGTGATCAGAGGGTGGGGTCACCGCTAGACACCAGGGAAAACATTACATTAAATAAGGGCACAGTGATTGGATGGTGGGGGTGCCACTAGACACCAGGGAAACATTATATTTAAAAAGAGAACCATGATGGGAGGGTGGGTGGTACCAATACACACCAGAGATGCAGATGATAATTGCTGTCAGAGCAGCCAGCAGCATGAATTGCAGCTGCAGCTGCAAAACTCAGGAGAATCCTGCTGTTCTTATACAGAGAACACGGGTCAATGGCTCCTCTCGCTAAATGGGCACCCAGGATTTGGGGGGTCCAGAAAAGGTATTTCAGGCCATTAATTTAAGAAACAAACATCAGAATCTAACTAAAAGGATCTTGTTTAGCTAGGTTCTGATGTTTGGCTTTTAAAATAATGTTTTTTTTTTATGTAATGTCCATGCTTATTACTTACGAGGAGAAAAGAAACAAGATGACGGGTCTCACAACACAAAACAATACATCATAATGTGAGAAGCAAGTAGTGTTGTGTGAAATTAAAACATTTTGCCAGGCGAAATATTGCACCTAATCTCCACATTGCACAAAATATTTTGCAGGTACGAAATGTAAAATCCCTCCCAGCAAAATGTAGAATTTCACCTGCAAAATGCTAATTTTGCCACCTGTGGGTGAAATTCCACATTTCAGAGCTGGGGGGAACAACTTGCCGTAAAAAAAGTGGTTTCCACACTCCTGAAAAGTGAACCCACATGGTGTTGTTTCCCCTCCACATCACTGGTATCTAGTGGCCATAAGCCCCCCTGGCTGATTGCAGGCCCACATAGAAAGACCTTCCTGCTGAGATTAAGCCACATCCCCCCATCCACATAATATCAAATTAAAGTAATTTCCCTGGTGTCTAGTGGCCCCACCCCCTAGCTGATCACTGGCCAAATAAAGAAGGACCCCCCACCCAAAGATTCACACCCATTCCCCCAACCACCCCCTTCCATTGTCTGTAATGGGCTTGACACCCGATTTATGTCATTGAAAAAAACACAACTTTCCTGGTGTCTAGTGTACCTGTCTGGTAGTAGTACCTTCACCCCACACACCCCCATCAAGTACCCCCTATGGGTCACTAGCACAGCCCTCCACTTACCTCCTGGCCTGCAGCCCAACTGAGCTCTTTTATCAAAAGAGCCAGAGTGAGCCCTTTTCAATGAATGACTGTGTGCACATGCTTATTCATTGAAAGGGGCTCAATCTGGATCTTTTGGTAAAAGAGATAAGTTGGGCTGCCAGCTGGGAGGTGAGTGGAAAGCTGTGCAGTGGCCCATGGTGGGTACATGATGGGGTGTGTGGGTGGGGCAATTACTACTGGACAGGGTGGGGGTCCAATAGACACTAGAGAAAAGTTGTGTTTTTAAATGATATGAATCAGGTGGCAAGCCCATTATGTACAATGGAAGGGGAGTTGGGAGGATGGGTGGGACTCTCAGGGTGGGTGGGCATTTTATTTGTCCAGCAATAAGCCAGGACTGTGGGTCCACTAGACATCAGGGAAATTATTTCAATTTCAAATTGTGTGGGGATGGGGGGATGGGGCTTAATCTTGGTGAGGGGGTCATTCTAGTTGGGCTGTATCAGAATGTTACCTCAACAACCCTACTGAGCATGCTTAGAACAGAAAAACACAAAACCTTAAAGCCTTATTACTCTGGAACCATTTAATATTTTGTCACCAAACCTTTCAAAGGCACTACCTTAGGACATCATTCCTGTATCCTGAATGTTTGTGGAAAAAATTCCATTCCATATTGGCTGTAGGTGAGGGCAAAAAAAATCCCATGTTAAGTATAGTAAAATAATTAGATATCTACAGAAAATGGCATATTCAGAGCTCAGAAACCACAAAAGTTGCCATCATAAAACATTCCACTGATTTATATCTTGCCTTCTGGATAACACATGTAAACTTTTGGCTGATTTTGTCAAACAGTGCCAAAATTATTAAGGTGCAAAGCTAGGGGTTTAACACTGAACACTCTACTCAACCTTAACTATAGGGGTGCTACTGTTCCCCTATAATATCAGATTGAGATCCTTCTTTCTATATGGTTCCACCAAGCCACATTGACAATGAAGTTGTTGAAATCCAGCAGAGTGAAATCATCAATGCAGGTGAAATTTTTCCTGTCAGACAATCACTGTTTATTTTTTGGTGGGGTTGTGCCTCAGCTCCCCAATTTTATATAACCAACTCTGAGTTGGAGTTGACTTGGAAGGGAGAAATGCAGGTGAAAGTAGCGCTAGTGTACAGTGGGACCATTACAGCGACAATCTCAAATTTGTTCGATGTTGTCAGCGTAATGGTTTTCGAAGTAAAAATGTTATTGTTTCTATGGTATATGTTTCTATACTATTCAAAGATTTTTATTTTCATTATGGAACATAACTAGTTGAAATTATTATTCCATTGATCTCCTCCCAAAAAGACAAAATATTTCAATCTGATAGGATATTTTTTATATGGTTTAACCATTATGATGAAAACAGTTTTTTTGCCATTCAGTTTTCTCAACTAGGCACAACCATGGCCAGACATTTACAGTGTTATTTAATCTCCTTAGCCAATTGCTAAGTATGTTGCTCTAGACAAGTTTTCCCAATATTAAGCAGAGTATGATAAAATAAAAAAAAACGGATCTCCACACTGTGGAGGCAATTATAGCCTCATATAGTATGTCCACACAGTATAACATCACAGGGTTAAGTTTGTCTTCCCACACCATAAGAGGCGACACCATGGCTAAACCCCTATACAGAAACGTAAACCTCAAGATTCCCTGTGTAATTGAGCTGATTTTCATTGATAGAGACATCACATGTTTAATCCATTTTCCAATAGGTGAAAATATAACCCCTAAATACTGTATGTATTTTCTTGAACTGATTACATAGGAGTTTCATTTATATAAAATTATACTGTTTTCTGTCCCCATACACCACAGTTTTCATGATATTTAAATTCATGATTAAGTTTTGACTAATACAACTAATATGAAAATGGTTCAATTTACATTGCAAGCTGATAGGAGATAATGAAAGCAGAATTGTATCATCAGTGTAAGCCAATGTTGGGCATGGTTTACCTTTAATATTTGGTGAATGAAAACTGGTATTATTCACAGTTTCCAAAATTTCATCAAGCAAGCACATTTTTTAACTCCCCTGTTAGATGGGAATGGACTGGTGAGGTTGCGTTCTATATCATATCTGATGTATTTTATTATTTGAATAGAACTGCATTACTAGAAATGATAAGGTATTATCTATACCTAATGCAAGTAATTTTTCCCAAAATGTCAATCTATCAATCTATCAATAGAATCAAAGGCTGCCTTAAAATTAATAAGTAAGCTTTATTTATAAAACACCCACTCCCTTGGGCTCAGTGCACTGTACAGAGTTCAGAACAATTCATCTCAACAAATAACATGAAATGAAATTCATAGTAAACAGAACTCCAACTAAAATACAAATTAAAATAAATACCAGACAAATGACTAATAATAATTTTTTGTAGGATGCATCATAACAGACAACTAGTGAATCAGGTGCCATTTTTTATCAAAAAATGCCTCCTTGAACTGCTATGATTTCAGACCCCTCTTACAAGCCCTCAACAAGGGGGCATCCCTCAAGGATCTTGGAAGTGAGATCCACAGGGATGGGCTAGCTACCTCAAAGGCCCTGTTAGTGCTAGTATGACCACCACAGAGGGACAGAGAGAGTGTAGGGAGGCATGATGAGGAGTCAGGAGGTTACAAGGATAGCTAGTGCCCAGTCCATATAGGGCTTTATAGGTCAGTGACCTGACCTTCAAGGTCATTCGCCACCTCACTGAAAAATCTGTGAAGGCATCATAGACCTTTAACTTTTTAAGTTGTAAATATTTTTTCGATAATGTGGGAAAGAATAAAAATATCATCTGGGGTTGAAAAATAATAACGAAAAACAGCTTGAAGGCAAGATGGAAACTTATTTTTGTCAACACAGGATTGCAATCTATTTAATAATATTTTTGAGAATATCTTTGAAATCACATCTGATAAACTTTTGTCCTAAATTTTTGAGGCTCTTTCATATCTCCTTTTTCTTATATAAAGGTAAGAAAATGAAGCAATAGTACATGACAGGGTATGGTACATCATTGGATATCATCATGCAGTTGGCGTGTTGTGAGGTAAGGCCACAGGATGAGTGCCTCATGCACTCGAGAAGTGACAATATTCCATGATATACCACTCCATTTCATGTATTATTGCTATTTTGAACTGGATTAAAATTGGTAAAAAAAAATTGTAATATGTGAACAATTATTTATTATTTATATGGGGTAGTGTAGTAGTACAGTTTCAGAAAATAGTTCTGTATCAGTTGCAGTCAGTGAGTGGTGCTGTTGTAGGAGTTGAAAGTAGGTAATCAGTTATACTGTAAAAGTCACCACACAACTCTCTGTCGTTGGTGTCGTTCTAAGCTCTGCACATTCACCTGCCTGAGCACCTTTGTCAGTTGCAGTTCAGAGTTTATCAGCTGCGGGTATGCATGGGCATGTGTCAGTGATTGCCCGTTACAGCATATGGGTGGGAGAGGCATGAATGGTTGAGGAGGTACATAAGAATAGAAGACATGATTGGTAAGTTAAGTGCAAAGCATGCACTTATTCTGTGGGGGCAAGGCAGGGTGGGGAGCAGTAGTTCTCAAGTCAATCAGATTGAAGGTTTTATGGGGGATTTAGTTTGTGTGCTGTAGGGGCAAGGGTTTAAAAAATGTTTAATGTGAAGCACCTGCTGTTTTTGAACAGCAGGACACGTGCTTATTCTGTGTGGGCTGTTGAATGGTGCATAGTGCTGTGAAGCTAGTTACAGAGTCAGCAGGGAGTGCTTGAAGCCAGTTGCAGCGCTGGCTTTCTTTTGCACTTCAGATTATTAAAAAAGAAATATAATTAGCAACATGCTTTTTTGTTTCATGTTTGACACATTAAAATGTGAAGGATGGTTTTGAGTTTGCTTTGTGGCATTGGAAGGCAATGTTGCTTTCACAATAATTTCTGGTGAGTGAGAAGGCTGGTGCCAGGAGGTATTTTGAAACTGTAACTATGCTGTGGGATTTAATCATGGTTTCAAATACCTATCAGCCAATCAGCTTCTTTTATTTTTTTTCCATCCAGTTCATAATATTGTTTTTCCAACCATCCAGTATAAAGTGTTTTTTCATGTGTTTATTGAGCAGATTAGTGATGACTGGAACCCAGATACCGAAATGTCACTTAAAGACATCTGAAGGAATTCTATCTATACCTGGCACCTTGTTTGTTTAACAGGACAAAATTGCTTTTTCAACCACATAGAAGGAGAACACTAGGGGGACAAAATCCATGTTCATACTAAGATCATGAAACATACCATCTTGCCTATCACTGGAATCAAAGATATTGTTTCTAAAATAAGAAGTCCATTTTTCAGCTAGAATTAAGGCTCAGGGATTACATTCATATTTGTCCGTTTAGTGGAGATGTTTTTTCTTTCTGTCTTTACAAATATGATTGAACCAAATTCTATGTTTTGAAACCACCTTCCTTTTGGTGTATAAAATTGAGAAAAACACTTGAAAATGGGTTGAGCCAAATGTGTAGAGGCCTTTGATGGAGACGTGCATCTTTTTTTTATTGCTTGATAGTGTCTGGATTCTGATGTGAAAGCAGAACATCTAGCTGCTGTTTAATAATTTATTCCTATGAAACATTTACTGGCAAACACTTCAATAATTTTCCTTTCACACAAGAATTAGGTTCAGGGAAGAATCGCAAACTATATTTAAAATGACCCTTGTAACTCAGTGATCACTTTCAGTATAGGGAATTACTTCAAAATCTGTGAAAATATTAGGATCAAGAATAGAGGGGGTGACATAATCATTAAGACTTCTACCCTTATGGGATGTGAAGGTATGATCAACTTCACCATCTACTTTTGAATGGCCATTTAAAATGACCAAGTTATTCTCCTCTACTAATATTTTTTTTTGTATAAATATTTATTTTATTAGGGAGCAATATACACAGTCATTCTGGAGGCAGGTCAACAGTACAATATAACTTATAAATACATGGAAAGCATCATTAACAATACAGTGTTAAAATAAATTCATTTTTTATAACCAGCTGGTTATAATGACTAACACATGCCCGGTTTCTCTAGTTTGGCACATGTGCCAACTGTGAACTTCCTCTTCTCTGCACCATCTGTCCCCGCTCCTCAGTACTGCAAGCTTCCCCGACAGAAGAAGTCAGTGATCGGGTCTCTTTTTATAAAACAAAAAATATCACTGGCACAACAAACCTTCCAATTGGAGTGAAGAAATAAAAACATTGCTTCAGTTTAAAAGCTGCAGTTGCTACAGACTGCACTAAACCCCAATGATCCACGGTTCGACTCCATAGACAAATCCATTTATTTTGTATAATTGCTGTGGCCAAAAAATGATCCCCAGCAATTATACAAAATAAAGGATGGGTAGGTGTGTAAAACTCTGATTTTACATGCCCGCTTGGGTTAGTAAAATCCTCATTATAACCACCTACCCATCCATTATTCTCTGTTTATTGCTATACAGTGTTGTATAAGTGTATGGACACAAATTCTTCATCAGTGTCTCGAGAGAGAATGCATTAGACTAATTTATTAAATAACCCAATCGTTATAAAAATTTATATAAGCAATTTATTCTAATGGTCAAAATCTGCATAATACAAATTTCAGAAATGGGAGTCATTCTAAAAAAAAACCTTGTATTAAACACATGGCTGGTAAATAATTGTTTTCATTCCATTTTCAGAAAGTGATATACTGCATTTTGTGTTTTCCAATATTTTAGAATTAATCTTTTCATTGCTATACTGTTTGACTTTATGATTGACCAGTCTTTACTTTTTTGGTTATAATGAGATGTATTCCTTTCAAATATGACTTCCATGGAATCTGCCTGCTTTATTTTTGCACCAAATTTATTGATTAATTTAAAGGGAGCATTGCACCATTTTAAAATGATTTCACACTTCAGGTATGTGTGAACCGTCCCTGCATTATCTCAGCTGCATTTCCTGCAGTTTGAATCTGGTTTAAACTTCCGCTTAGCATGGTGTAATAAGCATTATTAATAATCTTTACTTGGATAGACCTGCCCCTGTGAGTCTTATATTTATTTATTTATTTAAGAGATTTACCAGATAAGCATACTGAGCGGGGTCTGCTCATTTCCAGGTGCGACCTGGGGGTTACATAGGTACAAATATGTAGCAGACAAACACTGCAGTAGTTTGACAGTGGTTTCAGTAGACAGCACAATACAGTGGTATACAAGAGCATGAGAGTGGATACATACAGAGTATATATGGTTTATAATCTGCTGTGATTGATAAGATATTCAACCACTGAATGCCTGTCAAATTCAAGTTGAGAACTTTCTCCCATTCAATTATTTTACTTGTTTGTATACATTTAAACTGGACTGATTGATATTACACTGGAGCCATGTGGTGCAATCTTTTTTCTTCTGTGTCCAGGAAATGTAATTTTTCTCAAATTTATCCATTTCTGGAGCTCTCTTGCATCTCTTAAAATGTTTTGTATTTGCTTGTATTAAAAAAAACGTCTTATTTGATTACTCAAAATGTGGTTTTACATCAAGTCATGACAACAACCTATTGATATGTATCATGTTACTGCATATTTTAATACCTGCCTCTTTCCAGCTATTAGAATGGCAAGTTTTACCACCAGTTTTGTTGCTTTGACTATTCCATAACCTACAGGAAACAGAATGTCTTGTATTATGCTTGATTTTATTTTGATACAATCTTGTAATATTAGCCAGATTTTTTGTGATAACACTGTCACACTCTGTGTTGTTGTAAAGGGAGTACCAGGTGTTGTTTGTTGAATACTGTTGTGAGTGTTAAAGTTAGAAACTTGGGGCTAAATTCACAAAACATTGCCCTGGCACAAACTCAGTTTTGTGCAAGCAAACTGGGTTTTGCACCAAACTGGTATTCACAACAGACTGGATTGTGAGTTCAAACCAGGCATTCTCTGAGGCAAAGCAGTGAGGGGTCCACAGTGCAAATAAGGGGGAAGGGACCTGCATAATGATGCAGCCAGATAAACAAAGCATTTGCTCCACTCAAGGGTTTTTTTATAGGTTTCCCTTGTGTGGAGCAAATACCATGAAAAGGTACCTTGCTTTAGACCTGTGCAACCCTAGTGGTTGATCGAGGTACAGCAGCTGTGTCCCCTGCTGATCACCGGCCCAAGCAAAAAAAAAAAAAGAATGCTAGTGGTTCCTCCCTCATGATCGCCATTCACTGGCCCAATGAAAGATGAATAGTCCCTGGTTGCTAGTGGTCCCTCCCCCCAGTGTGAAATGAATAGTCACTGGTGGCTAGTGGTCACTCCCCCTACCCAATCCCCATCTGTGTATGAACACCATTCCCCAGTGATCAGTTTATCTCCCCCACACCTGATTCTCTGTTTATTAACTGGAAATCTTTCCCTGGTGACTTGCGGAACCTCCATCCCCAATCCCTGTAACACAGTGGTCATTATTCCCTTGTACCTAGTGGATCCCAACACCCCTACATCCTGGCAGGAACTGCCCTACCACCCCACTCCCCCCATGCAGATCCGGAGCTGCTGACTGGCAAAGCCCTCCTCTCTCCACCATGGCCAGCCACTAACTGAGTTGTCAATGAACGTGCGATATAGACAGTAGGCGCTCATTGATTGACAGCCAATCAATGAGCGCCTACTGTTTACATTATGCATTCATTGATAGCTCAGTCAGTGGCCTGCTGTGGTGGAGAAAGGAAGGTTCTACCATTTGGCAACTTGGGCTTTGGATGGAGGAGCAGGGGTGGTGGGGCACTACCTCCCAGAGTGCGGGGGTGGTGGATCAGCTAGATGCCAGGGAATGATTACCATTCTATTACAGGAGATCAAGGATGGGTGGTTCACTAGCCACCAGGGAATGATTTCCAGTTAATATACAGGGGCCTGGGTGTGGGGAGGGGGAATACATTGGACACCATGGAGTGATGTTTATACACACAGATTGGGATCAGGTGGGGGGAGGGACCACTAGTGACCAGGGACACTTCTGCAGGTCGTGTGATGGATCAGGTGAGAGGAGGGACCACTATCCACCAGAGACTATTATTGTTTCATCAGGCCAGTGATCAGCAATCATGGGGGGGTGCACTGGCACTAGAGAGCATTCTCTTTTCTTTGGAAGGGCGATCACAGTGTTTGAGTACTAGCACCAGGTAGCATTCTATTTTTTACTCAGGCCAGCAATTGGTGGTGGACCCTAAACTCCATTGTGGCCCATGTTATTGAGCCAATAATGGGCATGCACAAAGCCACATACCACCTTATGTGCCCAATGAGCTTATTTACATGGCTGCTTTTGTGAATTCTGAATAGCACACCTGCTCTATTCTTTGCAGGGCCATTCTCCGGGATGCATGTCAAGGCGGTGTTAGTGGGGTAGTGCTAGTTGTACTGGAGTTACCACCGTCTCAACTAAGCCATATTCACAATTGGATAGTGTGGTGCACTATCCGACAGTGAATAGCAATTCTGAATACCTATGCATATGCAAAGCGCAGCACACAATTTTGAACTGTGCTTTGCGATTTTTTGTGAATCTGGCCCTTATCTTTTATGTAACAGTTGAAATTTTCTGCATATGCTCTTGATAGCAACAATTTGATCAAAAATACTATATAAATACTGTAAGGATTTGGGCAACCCAATGTGCTATCCTCCTTAGCTAGACATAATTTTGCCCATGCAATTCTTGGTGGTTTATTATTCCATATAAATTTTCACATGATTTTATAGATTCTAATCATAGAATCATAGAAATCTGGTGGCAGAAAATGACCCTCTGGCCCATCGAGTCTATCTCTCCCCCCCTTATTCATTACCTATGTCACAGGACCTCCCCTTCCTCCCACTTGCAACCCCTTATGTCTGTACCATGCCTCTTGAATCCTTCCAACATTTCTGGCACTGCCAGTTCCTCTGGTAGTCAATACCAGTCCTCCACCACCCTTTCCATGAAGTAATGCCCCCTCACATTGCCCCTACATCTTCCTCCCACCAATCTTAGACTATGTCCTCTAGTTTTAACCCCCACTTTTCTCTTAAATAAGCTCCTCTCCCTTACCTTACTGATCTCTTTAATGTACTTAAATGTCTCTATCATGTCCCCACTTTTAGTCTCCAATGGATACAGATCCAGTTCCCTCCACCTCTCCTCATATGAGTTCCCTGGTTCCACCATGCTGCATCAAAAGGAATCACATCAACGTCCTTTACAGCAAACGGACTCCTTCCGAAATCCCCCACTCCACTGTGTCCTGACCATGGCCCGCAACATGCTGAATGCATCAATGCGTGGGGGCAGTGCCCCTCACACCACCCACGCAGGGGGCTATGCCCCCACACACACACCTACTTAATATAACCAACTCCATGTCACACAGGCAGTGGAGTTAGGTGCCTACCCCCATCACCGTAAAGTCCTTCATGGAGCAATCCCCATTGCCTCATAGTCCCTCACCATTGGGGTGTCACTGGGGGGGTCCACTGTCATTGTGTCACTGTTGCAATGGTATACGGACTTCAGCTACATACTGTGCACCATCTTGGTTGCTCTGCTCTGCAGTCTTTCAATCCCATTTATGTCCCTGCATAGGTGTGGTCTCCAGAATTGGACCCTTTACTCCAGGTGTGGCCTCACCATTGCTTTATAAAGAGGCATAAGTACCTCCCTCCTTCTACTTTTTATGCCCCTCCCAATGCTCACCAACATTCTATTTGCCTTTCCCACTGCTTTGCTGCACTCATGACCTACCTTAAGGTTGCTAGATACTAAGATCCCCAGATCCCTCTTCTGCCTACTTGGCTTAAGTTACTCCCCCTCCCCCCCGAGTGTAAGCGGCTTGCTATCAAACTATGGTTTTGGAATAGGTATCAGAATTGCCTGACATGCATAGGTAATTAACGTAATTAACAGCTTTTTTAAAGTGTTAATTTCCCCCATGAGGAAAATGTTATTCTTTGTAAGTACTGGGTTTTTACCTTTAGTTTATCTAACATGGGGATAACATTAGCCTGATATAGAGTATTAATAATGTTGGTCAGTTTCACTCCCAAATAGTCACTAAAGTTATTTTGACCACTGCTCTAAAGCAATTACTTACATTTTGAGTATTGACATGATGAAATGGCAGCACCTCAGGTTTACTCACATTGAGTCTATACCTTAAGTACAGTGGGGATCTTGATACTGCATTACTTCTTTCACTTCTTTAAGACTGTTAGATGGCTAGCCGGCCTGCTGGCATAGGATCAGGGTCCCTACATGTGATGCTGGTGATCTGGGCTTGGGAACGGACCTGGGTCATCAGAGGGTCTGCTGGGGGAGAAGAAATGAGCATCCGTTGACTGCTCTCCTTCTCTGGGGGGAGGGGGGTACAGCAATTGGCACAATACAGACACCTAAGGAAGGCTGGGTGTACCAATTGTGCTGACACCCAGTAGCTTGGGGGGGCATGGCGGATGCTGGATGTCATTGCACGTCCCCACCCACACTCATTGGGGAAAAATCACTGCTGCCAGCTGCCCTAGATGAAGCCTATCTCACCTCAATTAGCTTCCAGTCCAACCCTCCAACCTATCCTGTCATCTGTGGCACTGCAGGGATATGGTGTCTCAACCCCACCTGGGGGGGTAAACCAGAGTGTATCAGAGGGTCAAGCCCAATCTGGAAGTGGAAGCCAGAGGTCTGTGACTGGGTAGAGATACTGGGCAGCTGGCAGCATGGAAATAAAGTATAATAAAAAAATAAAAAAAAGACTGTTAGATGGCTATTCTAATGATAGTATGATATTGTCTGTGTATTGTATGCTTTGATTTTACATTTCTCTTCTCCTACTTGGATTCCTTTTATCTGATTATTTTCCCTGATCTCATTTATTTGAATCTCTAGGGCAAGAACTAAGAGAGTGGATGACAGAGTGCATCATTGTCTTCTGCCTCTATTAAGAACAATTTCTTTTTAAAGTGTGTTATTAATTTTTATTTTTGCTTTTGGTTGTCTGTACAAACATTTTATAAGGTCTATTATTTCTTTAGGAAAACCCTGGTATTCAAGAGTGAAAAATAAGTGCTGCCATTTAGTCAAGTGAAAACTCTTGTAAGCATCGAGTGATATAAAAGTTGCCTCTTTATTGTTTTGCTCTATATGCTCAATTAAATATTGTATTTTATGTACAGCAGCAAAAATCCATCTGGGGGGGGGGATGAAACTTCCCTAATTGTGTTGTATTATTTTTTTGAGGAAAGGAACAATTCTGATAGTTATTACTTTAGCAAAGATGTTTTATTCATAGTTGATTATTGCAACTGGCCTGTAGTTCTCTAATCTCTGATGGTCTTTACCAGCTTTTGGAATTAAAAAAATAATGGCTTGCTCATAAGATGGTGTAATTATGTTTTAGGAGTTGAATTTTTTGTAAAAGTGTTATAAGAAGAGGGATCTTTATTTCTTGAAGATGAATATACAAATCTAAATTAAAACCATCTTCTCCTGGACACTTGATGTTTTTCATTTGATAAATTGTTTATTTTATTTCGTTCTCCTGAGTTTGTGTTTTTAATGTGCCATATTCATTATCTGTAATGGGATTTTTAAAATAAATCTAGAAAAATAGTCTACACTTTCTTTTTATGGGGAGTATTCAGAAGTGTAAAGAACCTTGTAATAGTCTGAAAAGCAATACATAATTTAATTATTGTTATTAAGTAAGTTTCCATTTGAGTCTCCTCAATCAGTCTTGTCCCACACTCATTTATATATCAGTGCTATTCCCACTAATTCCAATAGATGAGATGACATGAAAGAAGAATCTGCAACATTATTATGCATAGCAATGTTAGAATTAATGTCTCCCAACACCTGGAAGCTTTTCCCCTCATCCATTTCCAATAACTCAGAAATTTTTATTTCTTATGTTTGCCACGAAATGTCTAAATAATATTTGGAAGATTTTGGGGGGAGATATACCTTCAGTATATTTATTGTGAAATTCATAAAGACAATCTTTAATATTAAGAAGCATTTGTCTTGAAATAGTAATTTTATTGATTCTAAACTTGGAGAAATGTTTACAAAAGCAGCTACCCCCACAGGCTGCCAGATTTATTACTTTTAGAGGCCAGAGCTATAAAGCCCTGGAAACAATTTAGTTTGCATTAATTTATGGACCAGTTTTCCTGTAAATGAAGTAAATCAAAATTTGATATGAAATCTAACCACTGGGTCAGCCAGTTAGGATGCAATACTACGATATTCCAAGCAAAAATCTTAAAGTTTTCCATGCATCAGTCTGAATAGAAGAAACATTAGCAACTTCAGATTAATTTTCATCAAGACATAAAAAAGTCTGAATGGATTAACATACATAGGAGACACTGTGTACTATTGGTGTAAGGACCCTGAGTGAGCATGGGATTTAAAATGGTTCATGGCACTGTTCTCCAAGATTCAAGATGTATGATGATTCATGCAAATTATACAGGTCCACTATATTAATACACAAGTGAACTAGATCACTGGCACATGCTAATGTGTGTATTGCCAGTTCCATATCCCTAAGCCAAATGTCTATTTGGTTACTAATCAGGTTAACTCTAGTTCTCGTGACCCTTATTAATCCATTTGTGTCCACATTTATAGCTAATAGTTTTGATATCAAAAAGGATACTGCATGGAATAATGCCTCACTGGTAGTATTCTTGTTCTGATCTAGGCCAAATATGAACAAGGGAACCAGGCCATTGCTTTTAACCAGATTTCTTAAATAAGAATTCGTACTATTGAGATTCTAGTGAAAGAATATGCCAGGTGTTCAATGGAGTCTTAGTCACAACGGTTAGACAGGGAAACATCAATATTTTCATTCCTTTTTGCTAATGTTATAGAATACCATGAAATGGGGAGTCAAGTTTCAGATTAAGTTCACTTAATCTTTTAATGGAAGCCCATGCTGCTTTAGCTGTTTCCATATTTTAAACTACCACATAGACTACCTTACATGATTTTTCCTTTTCCTTAATTCCACACAAAAAATTTTATAGTTGCCTTGATAACTCTTTAATTCAGCTGTAAAGAATTGAAGAATTGTAGATTTGATTTGGATTCTAACTCATCATAAGGTTTAGTACCCGCTGACGAAACCCTGGCCAAAGGAGTACCATCCGGTTTCTTATTCATAGGACTTTCCTTTTCTCTTAAACATGCACTTTTTTCAAGGGTGTTCAGTTGTCTGTTTGAACCCGAGAGTCCTCCTTTTTTTATCAGACTGTTCTTTTTCAGGGGTATTTTAGGTCTTTTTTTTCTCATTATTCTTTTTGTCCAACATAGTTTTCTTTTTACACCCCCACCCCTTTTGATTTACCTGTTTTTATAATTTCTGAGAAAGAAAATTTTCTCTCAGGATCCTTTATTATTTTATTTAAAATGTGTGAAATCATATCAGACCATCGGAGTATATTTTCTTTGATAATCTCTACTTCCCTCTTTAGTTTCAGAATATTTTCAACTAGCAAAGACTGATATTTATGTAAACTGACATCATTCTGTACCAAAAGATTAAGTATCAGTGAATCGACTGGAACAGTTCTGCTTCCATTTCCTCCAAAATTTCCTGAATTTTTGAAAAAGCATGAAACATCAGGACCTGAGTTACTCATCAGATTGGTATTTTGCATGGACCTGTTTACTGATGCTTCCAGCAATACACCATTATCCACTTGCTCAAGAAAAGTATTTAATTCAGAGTCAATACTTAATTGACTAAAAAAGATCAAACCTACTTTTAGTTATCTTTTGAGAGTTTTAGGAGAACTAAGTGTGCACAGGACCGACGGTGCAGAGTTAGGCTGCCAGCCAAATTTTACACAAAAGAAGAACAACTCTGCACTTGAGGAGAGATTTTCAAAAGCAAAATGCACTGTTTATTTCAGTAAGTGCCTGGAAAGCACCCACTAGCCCCAGTGCTTCAACCTTCCACAGGGCCTTCCTCAAGGGGGCAGGTCTGAGGATCATACAAATATGCTCCATATTTATACAAATTCTATTTAAAGTGCCACACACCAGATAGTGTTTTTAAAATAAAAAACACAGGTTACAAGGTTCACACCATCGAATTTAGCTATAACTTATAAGCCTCTAATTGACAATGCAAAACAACCTTATTTTAATATTAGATTTACATGCAGATGAATCAATTTCATAATGAAGTTTAGATTCTTTTATGTTTCTACATGTAGTTAAAGGTTTCCTTAGTATTTTCAAAAACTTTTAAAGATAGCATATGAGTGGGGGGGGACAACAGAGAAAAAGTATGTATTCAAGTTTAATCGCTTTTAATATTTTAGCAATAAAAATATTTTACGAGTTAACAGGTAATTCCAAATGGGAGGAGGAAGAAAGATCACTTAAGTCCACTTCCTGATCTAAACTTGTTCATGCATTTCTACCAGACCAGTCTTCTTGTTTCTGGGATGATTATCTATCTCATTATGCACAGCTTGCTTCTAAGAAAAAAAAAAAGGTTATAAACTCCTGAAGGAGGTCCAACCCCTTAAGAATATTTTTATTTGTTATGACTTTTTCCCTTCTTTTTGACATTTTTAACTATTTTATTTGGAGATTCTTCATTTAATCAGCAGCATTCAAAACCCCCTTTCATGGATGCTTTCAATAACTGGTTCAGTTTCTATATTGAATTAAAAAATGAGTACTTGAGATAACAACCCACCGTCATTTGAAATAAAATTTGATGGAACTGTAATATTCTGTTGAGATAAGCAGACAATTGCCGTATTTCCCATTACTTGTTCAACTGATTACAACAGACTAAGCAATATAGCATCAAGCTGGGACTGGACAATAGGGCTTGCCAATAAAAGGCAGAAAATCTTGTCTAAATGTCCCCCTGCCAGAAAAGCAATGGGGAAGTGGAGAGGGGGAAAGAAATGGGAGGGAATGTGATCGTATGGGCCTGGGAAGGTGCCTGGGTGAGTGCCCAACACATTCCTGGGAGAGTGGGTTCACCCGAGACTGTTTGATGCAGACTCAGAAGAGAGAGGAAGAGGGGAGGGCAGATGGGGGGGCAGCGGAGCAGCAGGAGAGAAAAGCCAGAAGGGCAGAAATTGACCAGACAGGGTGCACACCAGGGAAGGTAGGCCGGCTAACAGGAGGTTTGCTGAGCAGGGGGCCATGAGCAAGTGAGAAATCTGGTGCAGTGCAAAATATGTCAAACGATCTTACAGGGAGTCAATTGGGGAAGCCTCAAGGGCAATGTGAATGTGTGTGGAAATATTGTGAGCCCAACAGCAGGAGTCTCTCAGGGCAGATTGGCAATTTATTCTGTGGGGGCATGGCAGAGGGCATGAGGTGATGGGCAGGCGGGCACACTGAACTCCTGGTGGCGGAAGGAAAAACAGAT
Organism: Neoceratodus forsteri; assembly: GCA_016271365.2. Taxonomy (NCBI): domain Eukaryota; kingdom Metazoa; phylum Chordata; order Ceratodontiformes; family Ceratodontidae; genus Neoceratodus; species Neoceratodus forsteri. The sequence goes on from CM057449.1 coordinate 1,645,837,327, forward strand.
GGCCCATGGGTCAGGGGAGGGACACAACATAGGACTGGAGGTTCTTGAGCCAAGCAGCTGAGTGGATGGGAACAATGAGCATTAGCATGGGAAAGTATGAAGCCAGGTCAACGATCAGGATGGTGGTTGAAGGTCCAATGCAGAGGGCCCTGGCCTCCCTGTGGGGCCAGCAGTGGGCATACAGTGGCTGGGGGATAGCGAAGAGAAGGCAGCAGGTCCTTGCTAGGAGAGCGATGGTATGGCCACAAGGGACATAGCGGTCAGAAGAGATTAAGGATGGGAGTCAACACTTTGAGGGTATGTGGGGGCCAGGTGGCCCGGCCACAGGAATTGTCAAGAGAAGGAAGGTAGGTGAAAAAGGGCAGGTGGAACCCTGCCCAGACCAGATGAGGAGGATGAGCATTGGCAGCAGGGGTGCAGCTGAATTGGGAGGATCCAGCATGGGGCACAAAGGGAAGCCCAGCTGGAGGAGTGCAGAACAAAGGGGGCAGCAGGTAACCAGGGCTGTGAGGGCCTTGGGGGCAGGCCAATGGGCCATGAGGGGGATGCAGGTCCTAGGGCAGACAGCAGGTGATATTTGTGGATGCTCTCCCCTCATCAGGGAGAGGTTGCAGCTGTCCTGGGCAGAGCATGCAGTGGGCACAGGCCTCGGCCACAGCAGTGCAGGGACATGGCACCAGAGGCATAGGGGAACCCAACTCCATCCTAGCAGATACAAGGAAGGGAAGGGGGACAGGCCAGCATACAGGCTGGCCCTGTGGGGGCACCAAGGGAGAGGTGTGGCCCAGGGTGAGGGCTGGCAGGCCACAACAGCCAGGGCGGTGGTGCATGTGGCTGAAAGGGTATAGGAGTCCAGGCCCATCCCCAGGACACTTTGTTATAGTTTGAGGATGCCTTCAAACAGAGGAGGCAGGCCTGGTGGGGGGGGCAGGCACCCCTACTGGGACCTGCTGGATATATAGGGGATGGGTGCTAAGGCAGGGGAGAGTACCATGTTCCTAGCCCATGGGAGGGAACCCCATCATCCTTCACAAGCTGGAGATGGGTCAGTGGAAAAGGCGGAATGAAAGGGAAAAAGGGGAGCAGGAGAGGGGGGGAAGGTGTAGGTAGCATGGGCTGGGGACCAAGGAACCCAGGTGTGGAAGTAAAGGAGTGATGGGATAGAAACTAGGGGCTGGTATGGACTGGGAACTGACCCTGTGCAGGTTAGTCCCAGGTAAGGGGGGTACCTGCTAGTGGTAGCAAATGGTGATGGTACCTGGTGGTGGTACCTTGTTTCTGGTGAGGATAGGGGTTGCCAGATCAGCCATGTCCAGACCCCAAAGTACTGCACGTAAGAAGAAGAGGATAAAGTCAGAAGAAGGTTCCCAGAAAGATGAAGCAGAATGAATTATTGTGTTGGTACTGTACTGTACTGTATACTGTTGAAATATGAAGTGTGGGATGTAAATGTAATTTGCATGCCTTAATAAACATCGCTAGCGAGCATCCAACAGTAACAGGTGTGGAGAGATTTATTTCTTAGGGGGTTTCAGGGAACAATAGGCCATCTTGTCTAAATGTCCCCCTGCCAGAAAAGCAGTGGGGAAGGGGGATAGGAAAGGGGGAATGTGATGTCAGAAAGGGTCAAATGACCAGGGAAGGAGAGCTTCCCAATTGGTTGGGGGATGGGTTAAGGAGGGGGCAGGAGGGGCCATTTTGGCCTATGTAAGGAGCCTGCTGCCTTCTGTCGCCCTCTTTTGCTGGAAAAATGATTCCCCACCCACCCGCCCTATACTAAGGAGAGATGTTTTTCCACTGGCTGGCACTGCAGAAGTTAAGGATAGGAAGCAGAGTCCCTGGGGTCCCCTGTCCAGGCTCAGGGGAGCTGCAGTAAGGCAGTATATGGTTCCAGGGGCTGGAAGGAGCCCTGGCAGAGGGCACCAGTTTTCCCAGGACAAAAAAAAGCAAGGAAAAGGGGGGGCAGGAGAGTAGGGAGGGGGCTAGGCAGCATGGGGTGGGGACCAAGGAACCCAGGTGTGGAAGTAAAGTAGGGAGGGGATAGAAACTAGGGGCTGGATCACATGTCCTGACCTGGGGGGGTATGGACTTGGAACTGACTCTGTGTGGGTCAGTCCCAGGTAAGAGGGGGTACCCGCTAGTGGTACAAAATTGTGGTGGTACCTGGTTGTGGTACCAAGTGGGAGTAGCTGGTGGTGGTACCATGCTTCTGGTGAGGATGGAGGGTGCTGGATCAGCTGTGTCTGGACCCCGAAGTACTGAAAGCATGGAGAAGAGGATAAAGTCAGAAGAAGGTTCCCAGAAAGAAGAAGCAGAATGAATTATTGTATTGGTACTGTACTGTAGAGTATACTGTTGAAATATGAAGTGTGGAATGTAAATATAATTTGTGTGCCTTAATAAACATTGCCAGCGAGCATCCAACAGTAACAGGTGTGGATAGATTTATTTCTGGTAGGGGGATCAGAGGACAAGTGAATTTGATGGTCTCGATGTCAAACAAACATGGTTCTCTTTAGAAACATTCCTTTGGGAACTAGTGGATAAACACATGCCAACCAAGAAAAAACATTGCACTAAAGGGACAATTCTCCTCTGGTTTAACAACAAGATAAGGAAACTGATAAAGATAAAGAAACAGGTCATATAGGAGAGCCAAACAGGAGGGAACTGCTATATATAAGGAAAAGTATAAGGCTAGACAGAAGGAATTAAAAAAGGTTATAAAAGTAGCAAAACAAAAACTTGAAGTGAAACTAGCAACCAGAGTTAGGGACAATAAAAATGCCTTTTACAATTATGTGGGTAGCATATATTGGACCAATCCAGCTAGGCAACAGCTTGATGCATGACTGCCAGGAAATGGTTGAGGCATGTAATGCATACTATGAGAGTGTATACCAAAAAGGATATAATATCAAAATTAATAATTCTGGTGCTATTAACTGTAAGTTAGATATTTCAACAAATAGGATAAAAGAAAAATTGTGCAAACTTGATCATACCAAATCTGCAGGCCCAGATGAATTACATCCTAGGCTATTGAAGGAGCTGGCGGAGATATTAAGCAAACCCCTTAAAGTTATAATACAGAAATCTTTAGAGCAAGTCGAGGTTCCAGAAGATTGGACCACTGCCCACATGGTGCCCATTCACAAAATGTATCCCAAATCAGCCTGTAACAATTATAGACCCTTTGGCCCAGATATTCAAACTGCACCCGAAAAGTGCGCAAGAGCAGGAGCAAGGGCAAGTCCACTGTGCCCATGTGCAAGAAGCACGATATTCAAAAACTGCGTAGGCCAAGATGCGTCTACTGCTGACGACTGAATTTCGCACCACCTGTGCCGTAGCGCAACGAGGGATGTGAAGCTGAGCATATCTAATGCGCCATAGCACAACAAGAGATGCTCAGCGGAGCAGTCCAGATGTGCCATAGCACAACCAGGGACACCCCCTGCAGCAGGGCAGCAATGCAGCAGCACAACCAGGGATGCAGGGGCCCACCACCCATGCCACAGATGGACAGAGGAACAAACAGCAGAACAGACATCGTCCCCCACACCCCATGCACTGCACAACCGGGAGACAGCTGGAATAACCACTGGCCCATGGATACCAGCAACCAACCCACAGCCGAGCCATGGAGCCCCAGCACACCCCCTGGCAAGCTGTGACTGGCACACAAGGAGGGCTGACCACCCCATACCACACCATCCCACCAATGCAGAGCACACCCTGCACCATCATCCCCATACACCCTGCCCAGGAGTAGCACCCAACAGTGTAGGACACCCCATGCATGCCACCACCCCCACTGTGACAATGCAGCCCTGTGCACCATGGATCCATGCAAGGCAGCCCCACCATGAGCACCCTGCAGTGGGTGGCAGCAGACAGCGATGCAACAGATGCATACACAGTGCAGCCCTGCACGTCCCCCCTGAGGTACAGCTGAGAGACCGACCATGCGTCAGCACACGAGGTACCCCACATGTGACAGGGCATGCCCCAGACCCCACCTCCAGTAGTACAGCACCCTGCACACCCTCCCAAGGACACATCCCATCCCAGCACTGGCCACAACATCCAGCACTGACATGCACAGTGCAGCATGGAGGCATGCACCACACAGGATGCAACACAGTGCATGGACAAACATCCACCCATGCCCAAGGGCACACCAACACAGGGACACAGTAGCAGGCCAACCAAGTCACTGGTGTGTGGCCACGGGTCACGTGTGCACATGGCCAGCACCCATACATTGCACAGGTGTGTCATCCACCCTGTGCAGGCACCATGAAGCTGTATGCTACCAGCATGCTGCCGGAGTACAAGTGACAGACTCTGGGCACATCCACTGCAACAGACACAAGTGACAGCATGGAGGGAGGACAACAACAGCGGAGGCCACAATGCCACCGGAGGCAGACGTGCACCATACTGATGATGGCAGGCAACCTGGCATTGTGCCAGGTACAGTTGTTATCCAGCATGGACAGCCACCACTGACACGCCAGCAGACCGTGCATATCACAGACATGCAAGGGTGTCAGCTGCACAGGCCATGGACAGTCTGACAGGGGTGCCATGCATACAGTGCAGACCCCGTGGACCACTGCACACAGGCATCCAGTGCACAGAGTACAACACACAAACCACAGACAGTGACTGATACCCCTGCCCACACCATAGGCGGTTCACCTCTGCACACACACACACACACATGCCCATGCATGCACCACCCCTGATGCCATGAACACCACTGCAGCTGAGCACCTGTAGCCCACTGCAAATCAGAGACCACCACAGTTGTCATAACAAAATGCATATATTTAAAAGAAGTAAGGAAAAACTATGTACAATTATTTACAAGAGAGGGGAAGGGCCACATAACAGGTGGGGGAAGGTTAGGGGCAGGGGTGAACATATGGGAGAGGGAAGAAGGGGTGTGAGGGTGGGTCAAAGGAGGAAGCTGGTAGTCAGGGCATGGGGACATCAATGGCCACCCCGGTCCTCCTCTTCATGGTGCCAATGTGTGCTCCTCTGTCTCCTCCTGACCCCGTGGCAGTGTATTCTCTGAAGGAGCTGCAAGGTCTCTCTTGCTACCTGGAGCAGCTCGTGTAGACTCTGCTGCATTTGCAGGAGTCGCCATCCACCTAGGATGCGGGACCAGAGTCAACAGGTGTGACTGTCCATCCCCCTGCAGCCCACCCATTGTGCATGGCATACAGCCATGTGCCACGCCCTGTGATGGTGTGCAACCACCCACAGTGACCTTGTCCACAAGACCTGCCCACCCAGACAGCCACAGCCATGTAGACCACTGCACACACCCACTGCCCATGTCCTGCACAGCACCACCATGGCTGTACAGTGACTTGGCTATGCGGTGTGAAGGCAGTGCCACAGCCATGTGCCCAGTGCATGCATGGACCACCATTTACACACTCCCAGACATGCAGTGCCACTGGACAGTGCTGACTGTAACAAGTTGCGTACATGGCAGTGGTGTCAATGGATGGTGGCCATGCCCCACTGCCCACCCAGTTATACAGCATGCAATAGTAATCATGGATGTAAGGCACTCACCATCATCAGGCTGGTCCACACGCTGCGGACCACCATCACCCCTCCTGTCCGCTGCTCCTCCATGTGGTGCCTCCGGTCCCTGTTCCACCACAGTTCTTCTAGCCCTAAGGTGCAAACATGGAGAGAGAGGAACATCAGTACAATCTGGTAGCAAAGTCCCCCCGCTCCCATGTGTGTGCAATCCCACACAACCATACCCATCCACCCCACACCTCGATACTACCACCACAGCCAACACCGGATGGCCCCCCCCATGTGCTGGACACATGCAACCGTGATACCCGTATGGATGATAAAAGTGTATGGATGTTACACCTACCTCGCCATGGCACCGTGCCCCTCCTGGCACGTGGGGGTCTAGGTCCCTGCTCCTCAGGTTCCCATAATGGTGGTGGCACTGATCCGCCATTCACCCCATACAGGTGGCCTCTTCCAGGGCGTCAGCCACATCCTGCCAGACCGCACTCCTGGCCCTATCCAGGGGTGCCTCTCCAAACAAAGCCCCAGCATGGGGCTCAACTATAGCCACCAGGTTGGTGAGCTCAACCTGGCTCCAAACCACAGGATGCCTCTGGCGCCATCTCTGCTGTCTGGTTCAATCAAAATGGCGCTCTGCAGCGCGGTCCTGCTACATGCAGATGCTGCATGGTACAGTGCTGCCATTCCCTATCGTGCTGTCACCGAACAGCACGATAGTGGTGCACCCATGCCTGACGTGTTGCGCCTAGGGGGCAAAGGTCAGGCACAGGGTCAAGGGTCTCTGGCGCATGGACAGACACAGTGTGATTGGAACCCAATGCGTGTAGTGCAATTGGGTTCCCATGTGCCACCTCCTGTAGCAGCCTACAGCGCTGTTGTCCCAGTTCGCCTACGATGCCCCCGTGACACAGCACCATATATGTGAACAGCGCTGTAGCGCCACTGGCACAATGGTGGCTGTGCCCTGCATTGCCTCCTGTGCATAGCACATCAACAGTGTGGCATCATCAACCTGGGCATACACAGTTTGGTGTGTACTGCGCATGTCACAGAACTGCACGCTTGGCTCAGCACGTTCAACACAATTGCGCAAAGTGCAACAGCGCGATATTCGGCCGGCATATGCAAATCATCTAATCAGCCATTCAATGGCACAGTCACTGCATTTGCATCCACTTAAGGATGTGCCTCGCCTCATTTGCATGCGTTGCGCTATAAAAATGTGACATTGGGCTGCACTGGCCGTAGTCGGTTACTGCAGTCTATTGCGGTGAGTAGCATGCTGTTTGGAAGTGTGGACTGTGGTGTTTGGGACATGCATGGGACTGCACAGTCACAGGTAACACCTGTCATTCTCACAGGATGAATCATGACCAATCATGTGGTGGAGGAAGAGGAACAGAGTCGTGGGAGGAAGAGGAGGCCAAACTTTACAAAGGCCAAGACAGATGCCCTGTTTGAGGCCTACCTCGACCAGGAGCTGTTTCTCAGCGGACGCCAGGGAACACCACAGGCCCATGCTGCTGCATGGGAAGAGGTGGCATGTGCTATCAACCTGCATGGCAGCCACCAGCGCTCCATGCAGGAGTGAAAAAAGAAGATGGGCACGGACAGGTGGAGGATTAAAGAGAAGGTGGCTGCCATCAGGGCAGCATGGTCTGCGACCAGTGGGGGACAGCCAGAGGTGCAACGCCTGACCCCACAGGAAGAGCAGGTTGCTGGCAGCATGCAGCATTGTGCCATTGAGGGTGTTTCTGGTGGTGGATTCCAGATGGGTGGTAGCCCATCACTGCATGGTAGGTCATGGTCTGTCTATTGGGGGGACAGGGTAGGCCACATGCAGTAATGCTACTTTTTTTCCCTTACAGCTCCTGAGCATCTGCATGGGTCAGTGGTGGTGGGCTTCTCCAATGAGGCCAGTAACATGGAGATGTAGGCGGGCCCATCCACCTCCACAGGAATATGGGGGTCAGGGCGACAGTGGGCCCGCCTGGATGTCTTGACTGATGGTGGTGGAGCAGGTGCAGAGGAGGCCCTGCCCAAGTCCCAGCATGCCAGCGTCCATGGATGCCAGCATGCTGAGACTCAGGCTGCTGCCGGATCCATCACCAATGATGATGGAGCTAACATCATGGGCAGTGACACATGTGTGCCACAGGATGGCAGCACAGCAGGTAACATTTCAGCCATGGCTGTGGGTGGTGCCGCTGTGGAGGCCTGCGTGTCATCACAGTCCCAGCCTGTGCCTGTCTGCACCAGTGGGGCAGCACTGGTGTGTGTCCAAGACAGTGGGACTGTTGCAGCCACTGCGGTGGTACCATTGAGCCCTGGAGAGTGGCAGCCGGAGGGGCAGCATCAGCAGTCAGCCAATGGGCATGGTGGTACAGTGTCAGGGGGTGGCATCAGTGCACCACCTGTGGACATGCCCAGACCTGGCTCTGGTGTGTAGTGCCCACCCTCAAGGGGTGATGAGCATCGGGGCTGCGAACACTCTGAAGGACAGCATGTCGATCAGGCATATGACCTCTTAGATGAGCACACCCACATACTGCAAGCATCAGTCATTCAGCAAATGCAGCTTGTGACGGCAGTGGATGCACTGAGTGCGGCTCTGTGCCAGGCAGAGGAACGGCGCAGCAGAGACACCGCTCTGCTCCTGGCAGGGATGGACCGGTTGTGGGAAGATGTGACCACTGCCATTGACAGGCAGACACAGGTATTCACAGCTGTCATGGCCACAATGGGCACAGTTATTTGCCCATGTGTCACAGACACCATGAAGTGCAATGTCCACCCCTCATTCCAGGCGTCGTGCGACACCATCCTTGTCAACACCGGGTTCAGCTGTGGGCATCCCGAGCATGCCTGGCGCAAGCATGTTCAGTGTACTGCAGACCCCTGCGCGAGCACGGTCGCGTTCACGCAGTGGAACCCGTGGGTTGTCGGTGCCACCCCATGAGGCCAGTGGTCAGCCTGTCACTGCTGGCAGGTGTCGGCAGGGCCGCCCATGCATCCATGGTGGCCATGGCACTGTGGCGTGTGACTGACCTGTCTCCCAGCACAGCTACTATCTGATGCTGCCCTGTGTGCATTGTGTCGTTCAGCGGGCAATGCATGGGTGGGGTACATGGCCCTGCATGCACAAACATGTTCCATCTGCACACCCTCCTGGTTGCTGTCCACTATTGCATGTGCATGATGATGCCTGCGTTGCACTGTACGCCACTGTACAATGGTGCCCAGCGTCTGACACATGCACAATAACAGACAGTGGGCGTGGTGGTCTGTGGACATGCGTGTGGCTAGGGATGGTGGTCTGGGTCGGCGTGCATGCTACCCTTTGTGCATATCTTGTGAGGTGTGTGTGTGTGTGTGTGTGTGTGTGTATGACCATGTGCCATGTTAGACTTTGCCCATCCCTGGCAGTGTGTGCAGTTCCATGCTCTGCCACTTCCCTTGACAGCATGCTTCCCTGGTGTGTGTCCATGCGTGTTTTTGGGTTGTGCCTTTGCCACTGGTGGTTGCACATGGCCCTATGACTTCCCTGGTTTGGCTGAAGTGCTCCTCTGTGATGGTGTCCCAGAGCAGCTGTGCCAGCTGGAGCAGTCAGGGGTCCCATCGCCCAAGGGGGGGGCTGCCCATCACCATCATCACCGGCGTCCTCATCGTCCCCCTCACTGTCCCCATCTTTGACCTGTATGGCTATCCCACAGTCGTTGGCCAAGTTGTGCAGGATGCAACAGGCCAGGAATAGCCTGAAGGCCATTGAGGGGCTGTACTGTATGGCACCGCCGGAGGTGTCCAGGCAATGGAAACATGCCTTCAGCATCCTGAACACCCACTCGATGACATTGCGTGTGGTGGCATGTGCCTCATTGTAGCATTGCTGCGATGGGGTCACAGGCTGCCGGTATGGTGTGAGCAGACAGGGATGGAATGGCTATCCATTGTCACCTGTGTGTAGAGGGTGGAGGTTAGCTTGGTGATCAGCGTCGCCCTGCCTTGGGCCATGTAGGCCACTACCCATGTCACCTCTGACCATGCCCCTCCCAAGCTCTATGTTTGTCTGCGTGGTTTTCATACTCACCCACTAAGTGGCCAGTGGGGATATCCCCACTCTCAAATCTGTGGCACAGTGCTGACTGGTGCCAGATGAAGGCATCATGTGCTCCCCCAGGGTGCGTGGCACAGACATTGATTATGCACCCCCTAGCATCACACACCACATGGCAGTTGATGCTTACATAGCCCTTCCAATTGATATTTGGGGCCCCCTCTGGGCCAGGTGGTGTGCAGATGGCCACATGAGTGCAGTCTATTGCCCCTAGCACACCAGACATATGTGCTACCCTGTGGAACTCCTGTATGTTTGCTGTGCACTCCGCCGGTGTGCTGGGGAAATGGATGTACTCCGCACCATGTGGCAGCAGTTTGCTGAGGAATTGGGTGAGGTGGCGTGACACGGCCAACTGGGTTATGCCTGTGGTGTCCTCTGTCGGTCTCTGGCAGGTACTCGTGGTGAGCAAGCAGATGCAAGCTGTCACTTTACTCTCCACTGACAGAGCATGGCTCTGTTGTGTGGGTGCCTGCATCACATCACTGCACAGCTCACAGAGCCGCCTCAGAATTGCCCAATTCAGGTGGTACTAGCCCACGATCTTGGTATCGCTGTACAGCTAGAAGCTGGTGCGGGCTCGGTACTGCCTGTTGGGGGCATACCACTGACGGGCCCTTCCGCAGCCTCACCCCCCTGCTGTCTTCCTTTTTACCCCCCTAATTGCTGCCTCCATCTGGATGGTGGCACTGGCCATGTCCCTGGCTTGTGTTCTCCCCCGGCAGCTGTTTCTGTGTTCCCCCCGCTGTCCTGGGTGCTACTTCCCCTGCACCGGGAACACCTTCCTATGGTGGCCTCAGTGCTGTGCGGCACTTCCCCCTTCTGCACTGACTGTGGCTCCCCACACCTTCCCTGTGCCTGTGGGTTCAGAGTGCCGTGTCCTTTCCCTGTCCTGCCCTGTGTGTCCCTCCTGCCCTGTTTGTCTGCCTATCGGTCAGCCACATGTGCCTTCCCTGTAGTGTTCTTGTGCCTCTCCCTTGTTCCTTTTTATTTTGGCTCATTTCCGCTATTGCGCAACTTCCGCTTGCTCCCCTATTGCACATGCACTGTTGTTGAATATCACACTGTGCCATTTATGCATGGTTCCTCCCCCTTCAGTTGTGCATGTATTCATTATCATTGCGCTCTTGCTCAGCAGATTTGGGGGTGCATCTGCCTCCGCTGAATATCACAGAATGGGCGCATTTCGGTTGCACTGGAGCAACCCTATTGTGCATGGCGAACCCTTTTTGAATATCTGGGCTATTACCTCCATTGTAGGCAAAATGGCAGAAGCAGTAATAAAGGAGGCAACAGAGGCACATGTAAATTGCATGGGGTTTATTGATATTCTCCAACATGGTTTCTATAAGGGTAGGTAAAGTCTTACTAATGTAATACACTTCTTCAACCCAGTAAGTTCAGACCTAAAAAAGAATGTTGTGGTTGATGTACAATATGTTGACTTTCAAAAAGCTTTTGCTAGTATATCCAATGTTGAGCTTCTTAGCAGCCTAACAGACATAAACCTGTATGAAGGTATAGTCCATTGGATATCAGCTTGACTAACAGGAAGGAAACAACAAGTGGCTATCAAGAGGCACTATTCCGACTGGAGGGGGATGGCCAGTGGTGTCCCGCAGGGTTCGGAGTTGGGACTGGTCTTATTTAACATTCTGATTGCATCCATCACATGTACTAACAGGGCCTGGATGACAAAATTTGCAGACAACATCAAAATGCTTGCATTAATTACTGATGACAGTGATGCAAAGGCATTTCAGGATAATATAGATAGACCAACGGAAGGAACAAGAAAGATGAAGCTTAGGTATAGTTTTGACAAGTGTAAAATAATGTACTTTGGTAGACATACATAATAGAAGCTATAAAAACCACAGAATGGAAAGGATCTCAATACCACTAATTTAGAAAAGGATTTGGGAGTCCTAGTTAACAAAAACGTGAGTTTCTCAGATCATTGTTCCAACGTAGTTAGGAAGGGATACGGCATCCTATCATTTATAAAAAGAAACATCAGAAGCAGGGCCAGGGAAGTGGTGATCCCACTGTATGTATCTTTGGTGTGGCCACACTTGGATTACTGTTCCCAGTTCTGGATGCCCCACTGGAAGGCAGATACTGTGAAAGAAAGATAGGTAGGGTTCAATGTAGAGCAACCAAGCTAGTGGAAAACATCAGCATGTTTACGTACAAAGAAAGATTATGAGAACTAGGGCTGCATTCACTTCAGTATAGAAGACTTAGTGGGGATAGGTGTCTTGTCTACAAAGCATTTCAGAATCAGGACATATGGGAGTGTACATGATTGAGTCTGAGACCTGATACCATCAAAATTTTGGGACATCACAATATGTTAAAAGGAGATCATTATAGGAAGAATAAGGGAAGTGTATGGATTTCTTAGAGAGTGATGACCCAATGGAATTTGCTACTACCATCACTAGATGGCCATTTTGCATCCCTTTGCAACTCTGTGGACATCTGCGTGGTGCAAGTCTCAAAAGACTAATGCTACTGACCTGTTTAAAATCTTGTGAATCTTATGATAATCTCTGGCTTAACAGGATTTGATAGGCAGAGTAGAGGTTTTTATATTGGCTGACTTGCCCTCCATGAACAAACCAGGCTGTGTTTTCCACTTAACAGAGCTCTTTTTATGTTTGCTTGCACGCATGTGCAAGAAACATAGTGCCATCATCGGAGTTTTCGGAGGTGTGGCAGCCCTCTTCCAATTCAGTCATTGTGTTGGCAGGCGCGGCACCTGTAAGCCAATGCATGCTGGAGCTGTCTATGACAGCTCCAAAAATGCAGTGGCATACAGTTGAAAGGGGGAGCTACGATTCAGTGAGCAGCGATAAGATATCGCCTGCTCATGCGCGCTCCCCCTACACACACACACACCCATGCTGCAGTGTTCACCCCCACCCCACTAACACAAGCCAACCTCAGTGCATAACCTGATTTAAAAAATACGTTTATAAACACCTTATTTTTATCATATTGGGACTACCTTGCCGCTTAGCAAAACAACAATCTTTTTCCATGATGTTTGATTGGATTCCAGATGCTCGTTCACAGTTTGCACGTCCCAGGGATTCACCAAGAGAGGATGGTCTCGGTCAATACAGCAGATGAGTAAAGGCTACAGGTTTGTTCTGTGTTTCTAGGCAGTAACCTATCCATCATACTGTATACAGTAGCCTGTTTACGTTGCTTAAATGTTGGTTTAAACTGTTTGATTCCTTTATACTGATCAATTTACTATAATACAACCTTCTCCAGAAGTTGTCAAACGAATTTAACATTTGAAATAGTGACTAACACAATGCCCCATGTCTGTAGCCATCACAATTTAAATGATAAAGTCCCTGATGTAATACATTTTATTGGAAAAGTAGTTTTCAGTTCACAGCTTTCAGGCAAAAGTTTATTGATATTACTGCATGAATCTCTGTCTATATTGACTTGAGCTGTATTGGTTTTATAAGGACATTTATTGTTAGTTTGCGCTTGATAATTCAGACCCCCTCAAATTTTTTTGTTCAGTGCATTGTCAAATCTGTATAATGAGTGCTGGCTTTATTTTATCAGCCAACATGTTTCAATTCAGTATGCAAGCAGATACTTGTTTATGGCTTATTACCTGTACCACAGAATCATCCCCCCTTCCTCTGTCATATGTTAATGTTTATGTCACAATTGACCAGCGTAACAGTATGAAAATCAGATTGTCAGTAATTAATATATATCTCACTTGCCACACTTCTTCCTGTCCCACCATAGGAAACAGCCAGCGCAAGTGCTCACTATCATTCTGGGTTAATTCACTGCTCCACACAAAGGAGATAGGAAATCGTTTTGCTTGATTTTAATAAAGCTTTATTCTCAAATTATGTATGTCTTTTTTAATGTGTCTACAATTGACATTTCTCCTATCAAAGCCTGTTTTGAGTCATTGCTGTCAGTGTTTCAGCTCTGTGGTTCAGATCAGTGCAAAAGTATCGCTGAGCTGTGAGTTTCATCTGTCATCCTCCATGATGCCAATGACTCCACTCTGACCGCAGACTGAAAGAACAGCTTTCTCACATCTCAGCATCTTATCACATTGATCATATTTTTCCTGAATTTGTTCATTGGAGTTACACTGTCTGTGCGTTATGGTTGCAGTGGAAAATGTGGCAGTGCTGAGAGTGCATTGAATCTAAACTGCATTTTTTCTAGAATCCTGTTTCAGTTCTCCTTAGAAGCTATCAGCTCATTATAGTGAAAGCAGGTCACACATAGCAGAACTATTGTTTGTAAGGTCTGGTACTGAGGAAAAACTACAGATTTTTTTTCTGTATGTCAGGTGCATGCTGTATATATACTGTTCGCGATGGTTCCAAAAATGAAATGCGCTTTGGAATTGTTTTCTCAGTTACCAGAATCATGTCCTGCATGTGGACTCACATACACTCTAAGTTAAGTAAATACAAAGGATCAGTGTTATGGTTGGCACATGTTTTGTTAAAAATGGCTCAGATGTGATTCTTTACATTCCATTCACCTCCACTGACATTGACATCTGCATCGGCTATTGACACAGGAACATTTACATTGGCTGCAGATGCTCTTCTAGTTCTACCCAGGAGCAGTTCACATGTGTATTGTTTTATTCCCCTCTCTGTTATCAAACATACACATAATTTTCCTGTATTTCCTCATGTGACTGACTAACATAATAATCAGAGACCTGCATATTTGTAGAAGCCATAACAAACTGTGGTTGTGTGTGTTAGCCCTCAGACAGGATTCTCATAATTGAGAAAAAAAATTCAATATGCATTTCATTTTATGAACAATTGTGAATAGCATATAGAACTTTCACATGTCATACTGGAAAAATCTGTAGGTTTTATCCATGCTAGCCAATATAAACAGCAGTCATGTTATGTGTGGTTGGATTCCCTATTGAGCTGACAGCTCCTAAGCAGCATCAAAATAGTATTCTCAAAAAAAAAAAAAAAAACCTGTGGTTTAGATTTAATGTGCACTCAACACTGCCACAGTTCTGACTGCCACCATATCCTCAAAACAACCTATCTCCGATGAACAAATTCAGTAAAAAAGTTAACACCGACAGTACTGAATCAAAATGGACGTTGCTGGGAGAAATGCTAATTACATACTGAAATATAATCATAGAAACATAGAAATCTGTCAACTGAAAAGGACCCATAGCTCATCTAGTCTGCCCCCCACTTCTCTGTCCTTCCCCCTTACTCCCCCCTTTTGCACATGATTTGCGAATTAATGTTTATTATATTCAACTAAAGCCAGTTCCTTTCTCTTGTAGTCAGATATTCAATCCTCTAGTATTCACATCTGTTGTTGTCTAGCATTATAATTGTTCTTTCTTTCTGCCATAATTTCTTAATCATGCCGTCAAAAAAGATGTAATAGTCCATTGATGGAATGCAATCAAATTTGATTGAATAAACAGGACATTTATAAATTGAGTAAAATAAAAAAAATAAAATGATGATAATAATAAAAAAATGAAGTGATGTGTGGTCCTGTACTGCATTACTATATACATGTATCATTAGTCTGACAGCACACACAATCACTCTTAGTGTCAGTGTGATTACCAAATTCCATGGTTCCAGTTTATTGTTCCGACACTTATTCCTTGAATTCAGAAGACATACTTTTATATGTGTCACAGTAATTACAGAAGTATTCAGTAATTGTTTTTTTTTTATTTTTTTTGCTGATTGTACATTAGCAAAGGGACCACCCTGTATATATTTCTGTCTAGCTGTACTTTTTGTTTACCAGTTCAAGCATGGTTGTATTGTTGTCATATTCTTTTTTTGTTCGTTTTTGCATGTCATCAGCACACACCTCCCAAATAAGAGAAAAAGACTCCCCCCAAAAAGGTAAAACTAAGAAAACCACTAATGTCTCTCATTGCAGTAGACAGAAAAATATGCACATTCTATCTCAAGTGTGAGTTGTTAAATACAAACACAAATAAAAGTCCCATCGATGTTTGTAGATTTTTTGCATTTTTTTAAAGTGTTGCCGGTGTATAGACTACTACTACTGCTGCTACTGATACACCACCACCAGAATGCAACCAAGACTGTTATGAAGTGCTAAAAAATAGATTCAGAGGATGAAAGAGTGACCCGGAATCTAGCACCATTAACAGTGGTTCATACCCAGATGAAACGCAATATACATTCCTTTCCCCATCTCCCTCCCCCCCCAACACCACCAACTCCCAACCCTCTCATGCCCTGACAGTCAATTGTTTATACTTTGGGAACTCTATGTTATTTCCATTTCTCCTCTGCATTTTTATTTCCAGCAAGTCCCAATCACCCCAATGTACTCATTCCCAGTGATTATTGTTTGTTTGGTGCTGTCACTCCATCTCCTTGTCCTTTGCTATTCTTGCTTTCACTAGTCAGTGTGCAATCCAATCAGAGGTTCCTTCCACTACCAATAAGACCTCTTAACTATAGCAAATTGTTTTTTTTTTATCTCATTTCTGCCTTCTTTAGTATGCTATTGAAAGTGGACATATGGAGTGCAGGGAATGCTTGTCTGGGAACTGGATGAGAATTGAGAGACCGCCTCCCATTACTCCATTGTGCCAGTATCCGCTCAGCCATATGTATTTTTTTTTTGAAGTGGTCATCTGAAACCTATTTGGGGTATGTAGGGGTTTATACACAGGATTGTTGATAATATTTAGGATAACCTAACATAAACATATCTGTGGTGCTTTAGCAGCTAATTCTATCTGCAGGGGGTGTTAAGGACCAAGGGATGATATGGATAACAGACAGACGAGGAGCCACAATGAGGGGGAGTTACTTAGCTGCATGACATAAGGAGCCTATGACTGCCAATCTTCCTGTTGACTTACTTTGCCCTGCACAGCATTAAATATTTAAAATACAAAGAAATAAAAAAACAATGGCACGCTCAAAATCCTGGAGCTTACATGTTGCAGTGGTTACAAGTACAATAGTACTCATTTGGGCATCAAGTCATCATGTTGTGTATTGCTTCTTACTGAGTACCAAAACAACTCAGAGCTACCCCTGATCTATGATTGCTTATGGTGAATGGGCAGAACAGTAAGTTCCTGCACTTTATCGCCGGCATACACCAGGCTCAGGCAGTTTTTGGAAACTTCAACATCACAAAAGGAAGCCACAGATCTTCTGTTAAATTCAGGGAAAAACAAATATACTCATTATAAACTGTCTTACTTTAGGGCATTCCATCATCCCATTCCACAGATTTCAACACCAGTACCGGCTGTCTTGTTCAACTCAGTTCAAGTATATGCAAATAATTTACTGCTTTTCTACATGGATGTTAAAATATTGCTAAAAACCTAATAACATCGTTTTGCAAACACGCTGCCTGCTGATGATTTATATGGATGAGCTGTTAAATGGTGTGAAACACAGAGAAGACACTCGCTGTTTTTTCGGAAAAATATATGAACCAGAGTTATGAGTAAATATAAGACATAGTAAAGTAGAAATCATAAACAAAATCCCAATGGTCCCAAAACAGCTCCTCTGCCTAAATGACAGTTCTGCATTACAACATTCAGTGCAAGGACATTAGATGGTGCCAAAACCTCAAATGATGGCGTCACAGCAGAACACCTGTGCGCTCACTTTTCCGCAAAAGAAACTGGTATGTGACCAAAGCCGAACAGCAAGCTACCATATTGGAAATTACACTAAATTACATAACAAAATAAGTAAAAACAACAAAATCACAAATTTATTCAGGGGACACAATCAAGAAATTAAACAGAAACGCACCACACAATCGATTGTTCATAAGGGCGATTTTTATTTCCTGTCCTCTTTAAATGTGTGAGAAAACACGAAATAAAAAAACGGATTAAAATAAAAACAGATGTGGGGTCAAGTTAATGCTATGAGGGCTGTACTTCACTTGCTGAAAAGATTGATTTGTATATATTTATATAGTACAGCTCACTTCATTGATAATACTTCCTGTGCAAAATGATGAGACAGTACTTCAAAGCAAATAGTTATTTTGAAGGCTGGCTGTTTCCATCGGCATAAATCCCATTAGAAATAACTACCTCAAGTCATATTTTGGGTTTCGACATAAATAGATAAAAAATGCAAACTTTTTTTATTACTAAACCGTAAGATACCCTTTACTCAATGTTTGAGACAAGTCACGTAACTAGTCAATTAATCAGTCCACCCAACTTTAAAAATATGGGAATAGCAGGACTCCACAGAAAAGGGAAATTATCTGGGAGATCCAGGTCCAGTCTTTTTACACTCCTTATGAACAAATAAAGCAGAGAATGGCTAATTCTTTTGTGTGCTGGAGGAAGTAAAAGGGAGAGCTGCCCTAACTCCTTCATCAGACCCAGTGATCAGTGTCTGCACAAACTACTTTTTTGAGGGGGGGAGGTGGAGGGGTTATGTTACACGCACTGAGCTTAAAAGTTATAGTTTGTTTTGACTTAACAAAATGAAATGAAAAACATTTGCAAAACAAGTGATCTTTTCCATTTGTGGACGTTCATGTCCACAGGGTTGGGGAGGGGGGTATGAGGTTAGCTTAAGGTTTGTCCATTTTTTTATCCAGTTATCTTGTGCCTATACCATTTTAATTCTCTAATTTTATATTGTTTTAATGGGTATCATACTCTGCCAGTCTTTTAATAATCAACAGTATTCTTTGGGTCACCAGTTATTGTAGTACTGTGTTTTAGTACCAAATGCATAGTTTCCTCATTATCCGGTATTACAAGTATCTCACTGAGCCTTCATCTCCCTGATATATCCTAAAATTCTAGGTGTTTTCAATTGTACTACATTTCCAGTTGCAATGTCTATTCCCAGTTCAATCCCAACTGGTAAAATAAAAATAAAACTGCAGATGTGCCACGGACCCTGATCAGCATTCGCAAGTATTGATTTTCCTCTACTTCTCATGGCTATTGCCTTTCATCCACTGACCTAAAAATGCGGTCTTTCTGATCACGCTATGTTGTGTCACGGTAAGCCTAGTGCCATAATGGGGTCACGATAAATTTAGAAAATAACACAAAAAGCTGTGAACCACAATTTTAGAGAGAAATAATGTAACACCCAAAACAAAAGGGTTTCCTGCCTTTTTGGGGGGATGGGGGGAGCATTAAAAACTAATTGTGCTGTTGGGATGTGGGGTCACCCCCCCCAGGAAAAAAATAGACTGCAGTATCAAGGAAAACTTACTTGCCTGCATATGACAGCACCTTCATAAAAATAAAAATCATAAAATATGGTGGCGTCATGACAGCCTGGTCTGCTAACTCAGTTTCCTTTGTGGGTTTTTTGTTGTTTTTTACACTCTTAATTGATGACATGCCATAACCGAGAAAAGGACCATGGAATGAACGTCTGACAAGCAGGCATAGGTTTGCAGCAAATGGTGAAAACAGTGACTTGTCAATGAATTGTATTCAAACATCAGGGCTGAAGTAGTGTTACCAAACATTTGTTCTGTACTTCTGTAGGACAGACCATCAGAGATGCAGCCTGTCATATTCCCTTTTGTATTTGCACAGTGAGTCATTTTAATCACTGTTTCCACATATATGACCCAAGATAAAAAAAACAGCTATAAAAGAAGTAAGACAGGAAAGCAAAAGTATTGTAATATCTCACATTCATACTCAGTAACTGACTAAGCAGGAACTCACAACTGCATTGTGTTGGAATACAGAAGATACAACCAACGCAAGTAACTCGATCAAGATCCGTTTATTAAAAAATTATAACAGTGACTGAAGGCCTGGTGGATGATTACCTAAAAATTCCAAATGTTGACCCTTCTGATGCCAGCTGCTTTTGGCCCGCTTGACAGCTTTCACTGCAGTTGAGAATAGAGAGGTACTGACATTGCAAACCTGTCGGCTCATATGACAGAGCGGTACCATACATAACCAAAAGACTAAGAGGAAAACACTATGTCCGGTGACAACAATGCCATAATGATGAATGCCACTAATTTACACTGCAGCAACAAGCCAACTAACTGCTTTCACATGCCTGACCTTAAAAAAAATTATTTCTATTTTCACCTTTAAGGCTGTTCAAGTAGCCCAGTATTAAATTATTTCCAGATATCTCTTTTCCTAGAAATTTAAGCATCTGATTTTATACTGCTGTATTGATTGTGCACATTTGTGTTTTTACTGATGCTCATTCTTTTTTACATTTGATTAGCACTGCCTTGCCCTGTCATTTATGATCAGATCAGATAAACACAAACATGCAGCACCACAACACAGGTATATGAATAACTGATCAGTCTGCTGGCCCCAGTGGTTATTGCCCAGCAGGGGGTTGTGTGGAACTGGATATCTGTGTGCGTTCCTCCTCCTGACTTGACAACATTATAACCAGCAACAGCATAATACAGGATTCTACTACTTCATCATTCGCCCCAAGATGGGCAAAGAAAGTTTTAAACCTTTGCTGTAGCAGCGGATCCTCTCAACATGTATTCTGAAGGAAAAAGAAATAGTCTCAAAGTGCTGGCTGTTTTCTTTCCACGAGGGTAACAGCCCTTTCTAATTAGCTAAAAGTGCCTTTCCAAACATTTCCCAGATGGTCGGAGCAACATTCTTCATAAAAATAAAAGAGCAGTGAAAGTGAAACACTTACTGCTACATTCCTCATGGGCGCAGCGCTTATATTCCATGAAAGTCTTGTCTGGTGCTGTTGTCACCACTGTTGCCTAGTGGCCCAGGTGAAGCAGCAGGGCTAGAAGGTGCATGGTGGTGGTTTTAAGGACAGCAGCCATGTGGATTGTGGCGGCGGTGGTAACTGCTGGGAAAGACAGGAGCTCCTTCTTAATCTATCTGTGTATATCTACATGTGTACTGTATAGTGTCTGGGGACCCTTTCCATGTGACTTAATGTCCTTTCACCATTTCAGTGTGTGCAGTACTGTGCAGAGTCAGACCATGACTCCTGCTGCCAGTAGGGGGAAGCATGAGCAGTGAGCAGCAGACAGGTCAGCAACAGCCAGCTGTATACAGAGATGGAGGAGGATGTAAGGAGACCAGCGCATAAAGCTGGGCACTGGGAGGGAGTCACATTACAAAAAAAATAAAACACAAGAGGGGAAGGTTTTTCCATCTCCGGTTTGGATATGTTTTTGGAAAAAACAGTCTTGTGCACTGTTATGGGAAGTAACAGAAAAGGCATCAGAAGCGGGAGTTGAGTGGGGTGGCGAGAGCACTGTCACTTTTCTGGCCCCAATGAGACTCCCCTTTGCCTGAAAAGAGCTTGTCCTTTAGATGTAAAAAAAACGCAATCTACTGTTTTGCTGTGTCTGAATCTTTTACACTTCAGACACTACATGCGAGACTCAGCACAACAGTATGCAAACGGTTAACAGTAGCAGAAGGACTTCAAATTCCAACTGTTCCCCACTGACCCTGCAAGCCTGGAAAACGTGAATGTTCCACTTGAATCAGCGGCGTCCCATCATGCCTGTCACACACAAGAAAAACAAAGCATTACTTGTCAATTGCTTTGCTGTCTGTCTCTGGAAGGGAATTCCAGAAGTGTGAAGTACTTTTAACAGATAATATAACATCTGTTGACTTCCAGCTCCCTTTCAAGTGCCCTGCAACAAGTCTTAAAAATGTCCCTTTACTTGGAAAAAAAAAAAAGAAGGTGCTCATCTGCTTTGCTGTCTTTGCTCAAAGAAAGAAGAGGTGTCAAGTGACCAAGCAGAGTAGATAGTATAGGAACTCTGCTCCTAGTAATGCTGTTTTCAGCTCATCTCTGTCCTGAGCACCCCAGTATACATCTACAGTAACTGGGGACTTGTTATTTGATGTGCACTGCATGTCTGCAAAGCCTAGCAAAACAATGGGAATGTCAGATGCCAGGGACTAGCAACGGGATTTAGGAAGGTATAAAAGTAAATAGTCACAGCAGCTCCTTCCTCTTAGTCCATAACCTGAGTTTTTTGGGTTTTTGTTATTTGCTAAATAGTTGCTGCTGACTTGCATTGCTCCTCTCCTGTTGTTTAAGCCAGGAGCTCTCAAGCTTGGTTTTGGCTTGCCTTTATGTTATATATATATATATATATATATACACACATATATATATTTGCTAGCATGGTGTGCTTTTCTAACACAGTGCAGAAAATATTATGTTAGGCTCCCACATCCTGTAAAGGGGGCACTGAACAATTTAATAGTCAACCACCTCTGCTCTAACATTTCCCCTAGTGCCAACTTCCCTCACCCCCCATACTATAAGTAAAGAATACACCATCCTGAAATTATTTGGCAGCCTTTTTCCACAGTCACAAATTACATGAATGAAATGATGAGTGCTCCTATAATTAAACCTGATTGACTGCTTGTTAGCCAACTACTGTAGGTGTCCCTCGAATCACATCATTATTTCATTCGTAACCTTTGTGATTAATGAAGAGCAAGCTGTTCCACCATGGTCAAACTCAAAAGAAACCCTCCCCACTCCACAGCAAAATGACCACAGAAAGTTCTGATATTATAGCTCAAAAGACTGATTTATTGATAATAAACAAGGCCACTGATTTTCGGTGATTAAAACAATTAAATTCCGTTTTCAAGACTTAAGATTCCGGAATTTCACCGGTGATTGTTATTCTAATTTCCGGATTTTACTGGGATTCTGTTATCATTTTTCAGTATGTGCATAAATAATCAGAATTAAAGAAGGCTTAATATACAGAGCATTAAATAAAGCAAACTGAAAATAGTACAGGAAGGAATTAAAAGAAAAACACACTTTTTTATAGATTTACTGATCTGATAGAAAATGCCAGATTCCATGAAATCTTCATTTTTACCGGTTTTCATGCAGCCCTAATTCCGGAATTTTACCGGATTTTCTGGTAAAAACCGAAAAACAGTGGCCTTGATAATAAAATAACAAGATTACAGTATTCCAACAATGTTTTAACAGCGTTACCACAATCAGTTTGTTACCGGCCGCTTTCCCGTGTGTAGAAAAACACTCCCCTGCACTTCGACCAACTAATCGGTTTTCATTAGGGGTAAGGTGTGTTTCACATACTGTAGCTCTCCTTAAATAGCCACAAAATTAATTGCCACTTAGGGAAGCCCCTATTAGATCAATTACATACTACCTAATATTAATAAGTGGCTATGGAGGGATTCAAGCTTGTTCTGCATCCATTTTAAAAGTTTAGACTTTTTTTTCTAAATATGCATTTCACAATACATTACTAAGTCAAATTATAATTATTATCTTTTAATTGCAATGATAGATACTGTTTTTCAACATAAAATTACTGTAACACATATATTAGCCGTGAAGAACAGATCAAGATGTGAAGGAAATAATTCAAAAGGGAAAGGAAGGTTTTGTGATTGTTTCAATTCACAATCTAGATTTTCTATTATTATAATCTAATTTGCTATGGGAACAAGAATTCAAGCAATGTCTTGCTATGTTATTTGCATTTTGTTTTTAACCATTATGTTTTAATTTATGGCTATTATATTCCTATCTGCAGGTCACAAAAATACTTACATCATAACCTTTGAATCACTAAGTTTTTAATAATTTATATTTTCAATGAATTAAAGAAATGAAAACAAAACCAAAATTGGTCCTCCACTATTTTTATATCACCACTGTTAAGTGGCTCTGGTGGGATTCAAACATTGTGTCTAAAAATTATAGAGACGTAAATTTCTGCTCACATCTTGATCTGGACCTTATTACATGGTCTCTCTAAATCATAATGACTATACAGTCTTCCTTTTAAGGTGCAAAATAAAAAAGTAAAAAAAAATGAAAAATAGAAAGCAAAGATCTAAGTACACTAAGTGCTAATTTCTAACTTTGATGGCTGTACCATCTATACCTAAAAGACTGTTTCTTTACTTTATAGTAAATAGACTGTACATGGATCAAAAAAATTACAAAGGTTCCACTTTGAATCAATCACTCATCACACAGACTTCTATTAATAGTTGGTGGACTATATTTAACTATAACAAGTGAGTGCTTGAATGCAGTCTGGCTGTGGCAGTGATCACACCCTTTATTCTTCTTGTACACTCTATTTGCTATAAAGTAAAGAAACCGTCTTTTATGTACAGCGGTAAAAATTATACATTTTTAATTTTTAATTTTTTTTATTTTTACATCTTAAAAGGAAGAATGTAGAGTCATTATGATTTAGAGAGACAGTGCAATAAGGCACAGATCAAGATGTGAGCAGAAATGTATGTCTATATAATTTTTAGACATAAGGTTTGAATCCACCTGAGCCACATAATAGTGGTACTATAATATAAAAATAGTGGAGGACTAATTTCAGTTTTGTTTTAAACTTTTAAAATGGATGCAAGCAAGCTCAAATCCCTGCATAGCCACTTACTAATATTAAGTCATATGCAATTGATCTAATAGGGGCTTCCCTAAGTGGCAATACATTTTGTGACTATTTAAGCAATGTATTTGCTCCAGTTTGTTTGTTTTTACTTTGATTTCTGGTCAGTACTTTCAAAATGCAGGGTAAAAAAGACACAAGGAGTTATACAGTAATTAATCGAATATCCTGTGTGTGTGTGTGTGTGTGTGTGTTTTACAAACACACACAGGACAATAGGTGTGTTGAAGTATGGGATGTACTGTACTACCCGCTGTCAGATGCAGTAGTCAGTCACTTTGTAAAACTCATCTTTATACACTGAAGTGCTCTATACAGGATACTTCCTCCAATACAAACTGCAACAAGTACAGAAAAATACAGAATTATGAAATACATTCTCATTACATCATTACACACCAGGTTGATAATTATTATACTGCCTAACTGATTTTGCATTTTATTAACTTATAGCTAAGGATGTTTTTCATCTGCTGGTAGGGTGTCATAATCATCCAGCCCGGGAGAATTCTCATTTCAACTGTCTTTCACTTGAATTAACTGCAAATCATGCCCTGTTTACAATCTCACCTCACTCCTCCTATCAATTAACTGAACATCGATTCCCCAGCCCAACACATTACAATTTAGGGTTTATTATTTGTTTTTATCAAAGTTTTGGTAACATACTTCCACCCTCACCCCCAAAAAAATCCTCAACACAGAAACACTTGCTAAGTTTTGTTGTATAAACCAGTCTGTTCTGAATTTATCGCAACTGGAGGGTGAAACTCACATAACTAATGCCTGATTTTGTCTGAGATGGGTAATACAAAATAATGTGGTTTCCTTGGTAAATATTATCCACATGCTTGAGAGGTACTGGATAGTGATATTAGTTGCAGAAGTCCAGCACTTCACTAGGGCCGTCCATATAAGACACTTTTCTGATCTATTCCTGCAGCAGATGAAACAAAACCATGCAAATGAAAATACAATTTAGACTGGTTATGTGCAGAAAAAGTATAAGAAACGAACACAAATAATTGCTGATATAATGGTAAAGATCTATGAATAAAACTGAATTTATGCACTCTGCTTGTCTCTGAACACACATAGGCAAACACAGATGCGCATACTAAGTGGGTTACGCTAAAGGAGCCAACAAAAATTGTTAATATATAAAGAATATACAGATTTTTTTTCTCTAGCCAGGGTAAGGCTTTATAAGTAGCAGACTCACATGTATATTAATCTCTGCCCAAAAAACCCTTTAAATATTCAGCGAAAAATAATGGCATCTGAAGCGGCACCTATAGACGTTATTATATTCATTCTTCAAAATCATCCCCGCTGATAGCGTGGTTTGTCTTTTGTTACAGAATCTACTATGTGGGCAAAAATACTGCTGGGACAATTTTATTGGATTTGGTGGGGGGGAAGGGATTTGATTGCATCGGTGTCATTCTCCTTCATTTTACTACAGGAAGTACTCTATTAATTTGCTTACCTTTGTTACAGACAGTTGGCTTTTCTCTATGAGGAAGCCTTTATTTTTCCAGTGTGTCACGCTTAATCTAAAGCTCAGTCACCGGTTACAGTGGTCTATGTCTATCTTCATTTGAGAGTGAAACGGATTCTTGGAGTCAGATGGTTCTGCCCCCCCATACATATACACGCACACATATTTAGCCCTCACCCCTATTAGCACTGACAGGGTCCTGCACTGAGGGATCACAGGGGGAAACACACACACCATGGCCACAGTTCACAAATCATACATGCACACTCACATACATACATACATACACTGGGTGTCTGGCACAAGCTATTGCTATTTGGTTCACAATATGAATGAGTAATCAACGAAAAAACATATTTATTGTAATTGTTTTTATATTTTATGTGATTTCCCCCCACTCGGTTCATCACCTGGCAGGCTGCTGCAGTGCTAACCGCCTAACCCTAGTTTATTCGTGATGTCAGAAGTGCATATTTTCCTGTTGCCTATTGATCCCAGTGAGTTAAAGTGGATTCCCATGTTGCCAGATGTTCCAAAAGGCATAAGCTGAATTCAAGTGATAGTAATAGTTTCCTTACAGACGGCAGCTAAGCCACCGTCTTCCTGGGTGTCTTGTGGTAAAGAGGTGTATGAATTGCTGACCGCTACACTACTACTGAAGCTAGATTTGCTTTAAAGTGAAGTTGATAGAGACTGATAATCAACTTATTAAAATGCCGGCACACGGTAGAACTATAGCAGTAAGTTAGCAAAGGATCGATGGGGATGGAAAGCTTGAAAATTACAAAAGATTTTCTAAGGATTATGGGTAGTCATACAGTATTTCCTAGCCCTGTGCATTTACTCAAAATTATAATGAAAGGGACATTTGTTTAAAAAAAAGTATATTTGCTAAACTAAGTGAAGAGCTAAAATTGGCAATTCATTATTAACAATAAAACAGTGTATTCATTTTCAAAAGGAGAAGGAACATTAACATTTGACACTTGTTTATCTGATTTTCCTTATTGTTGCAGTAATTTTTTTTTGTTTGTTTTTTTGGTTTTTTCTGTTTGGAATGCGTTTTTCATTATTACTTCCTTAATGTCCGATTACAGCTGTAGCAGTCACATAGCATGGCATCAACAACAGTTAATTTTTGAAGCTCATTCAATACTTTAAAATATCTAGTAATTAAGTTACTTGCAGTATTGAATACATTTGCAAGACCCCCTCGAAAAATAGATGTTGCATCTTAGCTGGGCTATCAAATTGTAAAACAGACCAAATACATTGTGTAATGGAAATAAATTAAGATATACTCCACAATACTCCCTAATAAAATCCGTTGCTACAGTACCAAGTTTATCAGTTAATGGACTGGAGATGAGCTACAATAATCGTAAACTCCGCTGGAGAGATACTTGTTAGTGGAAACCATCCTAAATGGTAGTTTTGTTTCTAAACTGCACCTGGCCGTGTTAGTGTGGGTAGAGAAGTAATGCTACCAAAGTTGTCATGTTCCAGCAGTACTTTCATCCAGTTTATAAAGTGCCACGCATCGTCACATGCAACTTACTTATTTCATTGACTAGCAACATTCAACACTGCGGTTTATTGCCTTAGGCACCAAGGCGATGCAGCATTTATAGATCTCATGTTTTACAATTTAATTAGCAAGTCTAGCCCACCTGAAATATATGTTCTTGCGTTCAGTGCGGTTCTGCTTCTGGGTCTTGAAAAAGAGGGAGGAGGACAAGTAGTAACTTGCTTAATGTCACAGGATGCCAACAGGGTCCGAATCTGGGATCCACACCTGTCCTGTTCAGTGCTCTACGTTACCAATGCTGCCTTCCCATCTTGGAGTGGGGTATAGGGTATGCCCATTCTACCACAATCCACCTGCTGCAATCCCAATTATAGAGCTGCTAGCCCTGTGTTTTCTTGGACCATCATGAATTTAAAATCTAAAAAAATGCAACTTATGGGGGCAGCATTATTCCAGCAGATTTATTCAGCAAGAGGGAGGTGAAAAACAGAAAATAGTTTCTCGTACCCATAAAAGCACTTAAATAGTGCAATCTATGGAATATGACAGTTCTGACTGATATTTTGAAACTGTATGAATCGGTGGAAGCCACCTACTCCCTTTTAATGTTCCCTAATCCCTGGAGTGTGACACGTAAGTTACTTAAGTAATCAATTAAATTTGCACTTTCTATTCTTAGGGAGGCGCGTCGACATAGCACACAGAAAAGAGTAGCACAAAGGGACTGCGCCTGATGTCTGGACAGTTTCTGGTTCCAACATAGAATGTTTTTATGTTTGCTTGCACGCATGTTGGGGCCACTGCTATATATATATATATATATATATATGCACAGACACACACACAATTACAATGCATGTTAACAAGGGAGCGTGGCAAAACTAGGATATGATGCTATTTTTTCATATTCTATGCAAACATAGAAAGAAGTATATTATCTTCAGCCCTTTTCTTTCACCTTCTAGACAGATGCAACCTGGCTTTCTTGGAAGGCAGAGCCCACTGAGAGATGGTTCAGCAGTCCAGCCTAAACTGCTTTGGCACTTGTGTTTCCCATAGACATGGTGGCTGTGAATAAGGTACCAGGAGAATATAAATTTGGCAGCTTCCCTTTCCCTTTGCCTCTCAGTAATCATTTGATTCTTATCACTTGCATGCCTTTGTATATACAGCAAGCCATGCCATGTCCCTGCAGCAACAGAAACATGTTTACTATACATAGCTCCCCTTTATCTCTGTCAAGTTATAATTTAAAGTTTTTGTTTAGTTGTTGATTCTTTTCCCTAGACAACTGCCTGCTTTTACACACACACATGACAAACATATTATATAATCTAGAGGCTAGAAACAGTCAGTAAACAATGTCCAACCGGTATGCTGGATTGCTGTATAGAGAACCTTACAGTGTATCACACTTTTTTTGTACTAAAACCTGTTGCCATTTATACAGGTTGCTGCATGTGGGCAACTATATAGCTGAAAGTTAATTGCTGGGCAGGTGCATACGTTTCAGGAACTCTACTTCATTGAACTGGAAGAGCAAACAGATTTGTTCCACATCCAGGCAAGTTCAGTTTGAGGGTACTCAGCCCTTTTAAATGTGATGCCAACATTAAACAGGACGAAAAATGCGGGGCTAAGAACAAACAAAACTTACTTTAAGGTTAGGGACCTGTTAAACCTCTGGGTAGCACATCTTTGAAACTCAGAACAATCTCACTTTGAAAATTAAATCTACAGGCTCAACATGAGGTTTTTGCTGTTTCTCCTTGCTGAAAAAATAAGGATTATTTTACTCAGTCAAAGGACAACACACGTACCACCATATTTTATTCAAACTGAGGCAGGCACACATGTTCCTTCTGCAGAGGAGGTTTCAATTTATGAAAATGATATTGTTTATGCATGAATGCACTCCGAATAATACACAGTACTTCCATCTGACGGGAGAAATACCAGGGTACCAGTGCCAATGTCAGGAACATATTCTGCAGATTTATTCACTTAAATGTTTAATGAATACTTGGAATGTTTCTTGCAACCACAGGAAATCTTTTTAATTTACCTGAACTCTTTCCCATTCAAATTACCATCCATGTTAAGTGAAGAAAAAAAATCATGGTTACCACCTCCATCTACACACACACACACACACACACACACACAACAAATCATGGTTACCACCTTCATCTACACACACACACACACACACACACACACACCCTTATCTCAGCCAATGAAGCATCCAGAAACTCCAACTGTTCTGTTTGTACTTCCCTGTAGGAACAGCATAAAATATATTGAATAAGCATTTCTAGAGTGCTCTCTCTTGCATCTTTTATAGTAATTAAAAGCTGTGCACCTCTTTGAGGTAAATCACACCATAATCATTCAGCTGTCTCGCATATGCCATTTAAATCTCTTTAATCTGTAACACAGCAAGGTCTACCTAAAAAGACGATCTTACAGATTCATTATACGTGGTATACTCTGGAGATGAACCCATGGGATAACTGTTAGGTTGTACACGGCAACATGACATGATCTTTGTTGAGGAACCTGAATATATATAGCAGGGAATGCTTGAAGTTGATCTTATCCCTGAATGAGTTTCTCAAATTTAGCAGCTGGCTGTATGACTGCAAAATAAAACAAAAACTTCCATTTGCCTGGAGTTAAAAGGCTTTAGCTTCAAACATTACCTATACAATCTTTTCATATATTCTCAATTTTCAAACCAAGTCAATAAAAACAGAGGAAACCCCTAATTTACAACCCACACCAAGTATTGCAGCCTCATTCTTAGTGGGTCATCTATATTTTATGCAATCCCAGGATAGTTTACCAACATTTAAGGCACACACACACAATATAGTTTATCCTTTCTAAATTGCCCAAGACAGTTTATCCACTTAGCTTATCCACCTCTTGTCTACAAAAAAAGGAAAAAAAAACAAAAACAAAAACAAAAACACTTTTCACCTCAACTACCACAGAGCTGGAGGTCCCAAAATGCCTGTGTTGACAATCTGCTGTAAACAATTCCCAAACTAATTACATTACGAGTGTGCGTTGCACAGTTTCTATGCATGCTCATGACTTCACCAGTTTTTTAAATATTTTCACTGCAGATTTTCAAGATTGCCATTTTTTACACCTCCCCATGAACAGTACAGCTGTCATTTTTCACATCCTGTTCAGAATGTGTTTTTGCACCTGTGGTGACAAATGCCGTAGTCGCTGTGCAAAAGCACTTCTTGGCTAACAAATGGATATTGCCACTGTTCATGAGGTGGGGGTCACAAAAAATCATGTTGAAAATTTGGACTGAAAATACCAACCAATGCCTGAGGCGTTAGGGTTTCCAACCATAATGCCCCACCCTGTAGAAAATGACAGGCATCAGGGGTGTGACTTGCAATTCTTGCCTGTAATGCTCATACCATCCACCCCCACCCACACCCTGCAGCCACTGAGAGGCATCAAGGTGTGCCTCGGACTCTTCAGGCCCAAACTTCACCCCATTCTCCTATACCGCACCCATCTCACCATATTTCCTGATGGAATGGGCTATGCATAAGGGCCAAAGACCCCGAGGAACACCGTGACACTTGTCACTGTCTGCAGGGTAGGGTGTGGTGAAATGGCGTGCTTGTTATGCCCGACGACCCAAAGGCACACCCCAATGCCTGTCACTCTCTGCAGGGTGGTGGTGGGGTTGGCTTCAGTTCAGTACTTCACTGCCATTCCTATTATGCAGCTCTGTAATTTCTACACTACCAATGCCAATGCCAGCAAGCAAACATTCAGCATTGACAAATGCTTGTTTCTGGTATACATTAAATAAACTGAATATTTAACAAAAACATACAATTAAATGCAAATAGCAGTAATAAACTGCTCATATAAACAGGCCAGGTATATTGCACAATAAAAAGAAAGCCCACAATCATAGAAGAATTAGGAAATTCACATGTTCTACACAATGATTATATTCGTTAAAGCTTTATGCTTCCTGTTATTACAACCAAACATCTAAAAAGTCTTAAGATGTCTTTATATAGCTACTAATCTTGTCATATGATCTTCTTTCATTTGGAAATATGTAAAACCATTAATCTTCTTAGCACTTATTAAGGCACGTACATTTCCAGAGAGTAAACCTTGCTTTTAGGGTCTTTCTTTCCCTTTGTTTCTTTATATGGTAAACTTTAGCAAAATACTTAAGATGACTGTGTTCTTCACAAGAAGGAAGGCTGAAAGGATAGTAGTCAGGGCTTCTCTGGCCAATGGTGACACCCGGTTTAGAAATGCATCAAAAGATACTAAGTTTTCAGATGTATCTATCCCAGTTATAACCAACACAGGCTGCCTATGTGCTTAATCTGTAGAAAAGCACTTCATATAAACTTTACATTATAGCTAAGTGTACTGGTGTTTATTGAAACACAGACTGACTAGGCAATTAAACTATAAAACAACACTTCATTAAAACTTTATATATAATTAGTGCAGCAGTGTTTGCTGAAACAAATTAGTACTTTTAAAAAATTTTATTTACCTACCGATTCCTTTGAGCAATTCAAGTTGACAAATGCCAAGCTAATTTAATGAAGTAGCACAATTAGGAGGCATCAGCATTTGGCAGTTTTCAAACACACAGAAAACTCCATGGGACATATGAGCTTAACAAACTCTCTGAGATAACTTTACTTTCAGCATATTTAAAATACCCACACTGCTGAATTACTGAGGACAAGACTGCAGAGATGGCTAGCCAGCAGTTTTCTGGATAGTATCATAGGGACTAACTGAGAAAGCTTGTCTCTTTATATGTATTATGAACACCTAACAGTTAACAAGAGTAACAACACACCTGAACATCCCTAACATGCACTCAAGAGTGCAGCCTTTCTTAATTAGGGAATGCTACTAATTAACTCTCAAATTTTTTTAATTGAAAAAGTATCACTGACAAAAATTTGAAAAAACAAAATTAAATAATATCCTACTTATAAACATTGACGGTTCCCTTTATCCCCTAAGTTTTTTAAAAACTCAGAAAACTCCAAAAGGAGGCAACAAAATACACTATTATTCAAATTTTCATAAAATGTTTCATAAAAGTGCAAAACATGCAAACTAAGTCTTTATGTGGATTATAGAAACATACATAGAAACACAGAGCCTGTTGGCAGAAAAGGACCTCCTAGCCCACCTAGTCTGCCAAATATAGAGGTATATAACAGATTTTTTTGTGTGTATAGCTTTTTGTTACTCCATGGTCACCTATGCCTCTCTTCAGGCTCCCAACAGCTCCCAAATCCTGTCAGCCTCTCCTCCCATTATCTTACTAGTGGGGATTCAGAAGGAGTGTGGTCTAAAGGCTTTGTCGGCCATCACACATGGCCACTGAGAGTCATAGACTTTTTCCAGGTTTCTCCCATCCAGACCTGGAGCTGTGGCCTACATGGCATGGATGCATTCCAGGAACCACATCCTCCCTCCACTCTCATGATGTAGCATCAGTTCCCCAGACCTCTGCTTTGATACCCAACCTCCAACAGGAGTCAGCTGAGAGTGAGGAAACTTGTCTCTCCAATCCAGGAGATGAGAGCAGCCCAGCAGCCACTACTATCAACACTCCTAACCCACCCAGCCCCCAGTGACTCGAGCTCATTCCCAAACCTGCGTTGCTGGCATAGCACGAGGTGTGGCATCCAGTGACTCAACCCTCAGCTCCACTGGGCTGGCCCATGACACAGCTTTTCAAATACTAAAGTTTATTAACTTTATTGACTTCATATTTTTCAGCTTTCCCAACTGTTGACTAATAAGATTTTGTTCAAGGTTTTCACAGTCAGCTTGCCCAAGTTATTTACTGCAATTAAAATAAAAAAGAAATGCACTCATTGAGCAGTTTAAACAGCATTTTTACTTAGCCTTAGCTTCAAAAATTAAAACCTTATGATCAAAAAAACAGTTAGGGAGAAGCATTCTTAAATTGTATTGAGCTTCATTGGTATGCTAGGGACCACGCAACTAATTTGCCTTGTGCACCAGGCTGATACACCCAGTAGAGCGGATTAAGCCACTGGCACTAAACTGCTCCTTATCTGCAGTACATAGTTTCATGGCTCCTCTTCACCTTGCCGCCACAGCACCATAGAGCAGTCATGAATCTCCAGTTCTTCAGTTCTCTTGTCCTCCGCAGATTTTCAAAATCTTTTGTCTCCCCCAGAACCTCTCTGATTCTCCATCATTTCAGAACCCACAATCCAACCACGTACACTGTCTTTCTGCTTCTCCAGACACACCAGATCATCCAATTTTTCTGGTACTCCGGTTCTCTTTTCTTCAGGAGTTCAAGGCTCCAAGGCTAACATCTCCAAAGAAAATACCTCACCAGGTGCAGCACCATGAAACCCTTAGAAGCAGCATAAACATCATTTAGATCTTTTAGAAAGCAGTGTCACACCAAAGAGAAGTTTTTTGACAGCATTTAATAATATAAACTCAGCAGCAACTAAGTGGCAACTCTGTCCCTTCATTGGGTGCTGTTCTCACCATTCAAGGCCAGACATAAGGTAAGGTAGTTTTATTTTGTATTGCACCCCCATTCCAGGGGCTTGGGACACTTTACATAAAAATACAAATAAAACCCCTTAAAATTAATCATCATTAAAAATCATTAAAATCCATGGTTAATAAATATATTTTCAGAGCCTTCATGAAGGATCCCACTGAGGAGCTGCTACAAATATATGGTTTTTGGAGTTCCAGAGCCACAGCAAAGTACAGAGAAGAACACTGGTAATGCAGAGACCATGAATAAAATAGAGTTTAGTTTTATACAGTGCATTTCATAAATATTCTATTCCACAATGCTTTGCAATGCTGGAGAAGGAGGGCACGTAGTAAGTAAGTTGGTAAGATTTATTTATATGGCACCCTATCCCGTAGACTCTGGGTACCTACCAAAAAGTTACAAGTAAAACATCACAGCTTCTCCTCTTTACTAAAATTTTATAATATATCCTACATGTTAGTTAAATAAGAATAAAATATAAATACCAATATTATACAAATTTAAAACATATAACCCCAAACCAACCCAGATCATATAAGTCAGGGAAATCCAGCTTTAACAGATGGCTCTTCTTTCCTCCTCTTCTGAAGATCTGCAGTGAGGGGACCTCCCTCAGAAGACATGGTCGAGAGTTCCAAAATACTGGGGCTGCCACCAATAAGGTATGATTCCCAGGCAGCTTTAAGCATGATCTCTGGATTGCCAATAAGCCATTCTCAGAGGAGTGGAGGGGCCAGACAGCTGTATATGGATACAGGAGTTTTTGCATGTAGCCTGGTCCCATATTGTGTAGGGCTTTGCATATTAACAACTATGGCTGTGTAGGTGCCAAATATTATTTCCTGAATATCATTAATGGTAGGGCTCCCAAATATTTGGCAGCCCTTCCCACAGAGGGAACTATTCACATTCAGGAAATTATTCAGCCACTTGCAAAAAAATAATAATCAAAAAAAAGAAACACCACTCTCACCTCCTCCCCAGCACAAAACTAAGTAAAATTTAACTCCATGTCCCCACCCTCTATCAAAAGCACAATACCACCCTACACCCTACCCAGCACCCATAAGTTGTTTTTTTAATACATTTATTATAAAACTAGATCCCCCAATCGGTGACCAACCCGCCTCCATAGCTTGTCACCTTCTTAATGTAAAGCACTTGTTTGCGCTTAAAAAATTTAAAGCTTATGTCCCCCTGCCACAGCACCTGAGCCTACTTTGATCCACTAGCACCCAGTTCTCAAATATAAATTGAGAAGGAAACCACTTGATCAGCTGGTTTTACTATAGCAAGCATGGAAGCAATTTCATTTATGAGAAGGCAGATGGCTATGAACAAGGGAGGGTTAAGATGGTCATCTCATAGATTTGTATTTGCGAGTTTGGTGCTGGTGGGTGGGAGTAGGGTTGGGTGCTGTACCAGAGAGGGGACATACATTATACATTTTTTAAACACAAAGGCCCAGATATTCAAAAGGGTTGTGCATGGCGCAACATGTGCAACCCACTGATGCGCCCCGGCCCGATATTCAAAAGGGAAAAGTGCGCCTCTCAAATCCCGATATGCTGGAGTGCATCAGTAATGTATGCAGGCACAGGTGGGGGGGCATGCCCATGCATAACCTGCACAGCCCAATATTCAGCCCAGGATGTGCAGAGTCATGCATGTGCAACCCCTACCTGCACCTGCACAAAGTTAACCAAAAAAAAAGGAACAAGTGATGGCCACCCACAGGTGAACTGCCACATTGCATGGCGCAACACGGCAGCTGCCACCTGTGGGTGGCCACTCGAGTTCCTGCTGCACCTGACGGTGTCCCCCCATGCCCCATCACAGTCATCCCTGGAGTGAAATCCCCCCATCCAATATCCCTGGTGTTCCAGTGGACTGATCACTGCCCGATCGCGGGCATCTGTACCCATAACAGACCCCTACCACCCTGGTCCTAAATGTACCCACCCCATGCACACCCCACTGGCCCCACCACCCCTGCTCCCCCCCTGTCAGCCGGTGGCGGCGGCACCCCACCTGCCTGCCGCCACGCCCGCCAGACTGACAGCTCGGTGAGCTGCCGCCCAGTGGTTCCGCGGTAGACCAATGGAGCGCATGTCCGTCACTCACTCAGATATGTGAATGATTCATTCACGTATCTGACTGATACTACAGTATGGGCTGTAACCCATTGGCTCACACTGTGAACCAATGGGCTGCACCCTACTGAGCTATCAGTCGGTGGGCGGCGGGGCAGCAGGCAGGTGGGTGCTGCCGTCCGCCAGCTGATGGGGGGAGTGGAGGCGGTGGGGCTCAGTGGGTGGGTGGGTTGGGGTACACTAGACCACCAAGGTGGTGAGGTCTGTTATGTGTTACAGATGCCCACGATCAGGCAGCAATCGGTCCACTGGACCACCAGGGATATTGGACTTGGGGGGACTATACTGATGCCTGTGATCAGGCACATAGAGGTCCACTGGACCACCAGGGATATTGGATGTTTTTTTTTATATTACAGGAATGCCCACGATCGGGCTGCAGAGGGCATCGGTCCCCAACGGCTGCTACCTAGCAGGGCACCAGGCACAAGTCATCGGGGATCGGTGCACCTGCATGCTAATGGCATGTAAATGGGGCCGTAATGAGATGCAAATGGCCCCCTCTGTGCCTTGCATAAATTATGGTCCCATTTGCATGTCCCCTTTTGAATATCGCAGGTGCTGTGCATGGCACAATGGCACTTGCACCAGCACATCTCCATGCTCCACTCTGGCCACTTGTGCTGGCGCAGCGCCACTCTACCATGCACAGTGAGGGTGGCCAGGGTGCGATATTCAAAGCTGCTGCACCATAGCACAACTCCGTTGAATATCGCCCAGGCTACACCCCTGCGCAAAAAAGCTGAGCTGCACCCAGGCTTGTGCCACAGTCTGGCACAGTTTGAATATCCGGGCCAAAGAGTGCTTTACATAAAGATGGTGGCCGGCCTATTGGAGAATCTAGTGCTATTAAATATATTTTAAAAAAGCAGCTTGTTTGTGCTAGCAGAGAAAACATAGAAACATAGAATTTGCCAGCAGATAAGGACCTTCTGGCCCACCTAGTCTGCCCATTTTCCCTACCTACTGCATATCTTGCAGACCCTAGTTGATCTGCGACTTACCCCCTTTTTCCTATCACTAAGGTTCCCTTATGTTTCTCCTATGCATTCTTAAATTACCCCAGTGTTTTCAGCCCCATCACCTCCATAGGGAGGCTGTTCCATTCATTCACCACCCTTTTCTTGAAGAAATATTTCTTGACATTACCCCAGAATCTACCCCCCTCTTGCCTCATATCATGACTCCTTGTTCTATAGCATCTTGTTTTTTAGAAGATGCTACCATCCATTACATTATATATACCCTTGAGGTATTTAAAAGCCTCTATTTTATCCCCCCTCTTCCACCTCACCTCACGTGAATATATATTGAGGTCCTCTAGTTTCTCCTCATATGACTTCTGGTGCAGCCCTTGCACCATTTTAGTTGCCCTTCTCTGAACTGCCTCTACTCTGTCTATGTCCTTCCAGAGATATGAGCTCCAGAACTGGACATAGTATTCCAGATGAGGTCTCTCCAATGACCTGTACAGTGGCATTACCATCTCCTTTTTCCTGCTGGTGATTCCTCCCCCTAAGCAACCCAACATTACACTGGCTCTCTCCACAGCCTTCTCACATTGCTCGGTCACACTCAGGTTATCAGATGTGATTACCCCCAGGTCCCTTTCTTGTTTGGTGGCTGTCAGTACCTCCCTCATCATGTACTTCACTCCTGGATTTCTGTGCCCCAAATGCATGATTTTGCACTTCTTTACATTGAATCTTAGCTGCCACACTCTTGACCACTCCTTAAGCTTACATTCTCTCCACCCCCCACACACAGTGTTCACCCTGTTGAAGATCTTGGTGTTATCTGCAAAGAGGCATACTTTACCTTCCAGCCCCTCTGCAATGTCATTTATGAATACATTAAAGAGGACTGGCCCCAGTGCTGATCCTGTTGCACCCTGGTGGCCACCCCCTCTCTCTGGATTGAACTCTGTTCACCACCACCCTCTGTGTCTGACCACTCAACCAATTTCTGACTCAGTTTACCACTCTGGGACCTACTCCCAGGCTGCCAAACTTGTTAACGAGCCTCCTTTGTGGGACAGTGTCAAAGGCCTTGCTGAAGTCCAGGTAGGCCTCATCCACTGCCCCTCCTTGATAGACTTTCCTGTTCACCCAGTCAAAGACCTTCCCACTGTGAATCCTTGCTGCCTCAGATCCTGTGCTTAACTGGATTCAAGATATATCACAATCCTTTCCTTTAGCACTGATTCCATTAATTTACCCACCACTGAGGTCAGGCTGGCTGGCCTTTACTTTCCAGCCTCCCCCCTGCTCCCACGTTTGTGGAGATGGACTACATTCACTCTTCTCCAGTCCTCCGGAACCACACCTGTTTCTAGTGATTTGTTGAACAGGGCTGTGATGGTAAAGGGGACAAAAGCCATGCATTCCTTCGATTCATTTATTTTTTCTAGATATGTATCTGCTTCAGGTACAAGATGGTTACCAGATCACATGATCAAGTAGTATATGACAGCTTATGTCAGCCAGGGTGGAGGGTCTGATGTTATTTGTGGGAAAGTTAACAGGAAAGCTAGGGAGGAGGCAATAAAGCAATAAACCCAGTAGGGAGCCCTTCCTGGAGATGTTCCCATGTTAGACAAAGGACCCAGGTGCATGTCATAATGTTGGCAAGGAGGTGCTGAATTGTGGACACACACACACATGCACACGCACACACACACACACACACACACACACACACATACACACACACATACACATATACACTCTATCAAAGGGGGCTGGGACAACATGGAACTGTCACTCAAAGTGAGTGAGACTCCACCCCACAGTGAGTGAAAAATATATTGTGGTGCTGGAAGAAAGTTCTTTCTCTTGGACAAGTAAAATCTGTAACTCCAGAGCCTTGCAGCTAGAGGTCTGGTAAGAAGGACAACTTAGGAAAAGTATTTTTTTCAGACAGCAGCAGGTAAAGACATAAGTATTAAAGTGAGAATAGTTCTGATTCTTCTATTTGCAACCTGTCTTGTATAACTTCCATTTATTTTAATTTATGGTACTCTGTAATCCTTTTATCTGACAGTACATACATCCTGCTGTAAATACTTGTAGTATTTTAGTAAAGATTCTATTTTTATAGAATCAGTGGCTATTGTTTTATTTAAAAGGGTAATTCTACTATTTATGCTGGACTCTGTTTGAAGTTCATCTCTGAAGGGGCACTCTACCCACAGTTATTGTGTTGACCTTCTTGACCTTGTGCAAGGGCGGAGATAAGAACCAGGTTTTCTTTTTTTTTTTTGTTTGTATGACTCAATAAATGAGTAATTTGATCTTTTCCGGTGGTCTGTGTGCATCACCTTCTTTTTTTTGTTTTCCAAGAAACAGGTTTCCCCTGGATCCTGTTGGTAAATACCCCACAGTGGTGGTGGTGAACTTGAAGTCCCTGGTGAGGGATTTGCATCATAAGGGCTGTCAGTTGTGCTGGTACATTCAAGTAGTGCACGCCAATGGGAAGTTAATGGCTCCTTTGATCTGTATAGCACTCAGGGCCCCATGAGGAAGGATCAGTTAGACCCAAAACACTGGGGAAATACATGTGGTCATTAACTTTGCTGTTTTTTTGGCTCCATGGTTCTTTATTTTTTCAATAAAAAGTTATTGATTCCACAATATTTTGGGATGGAGACAAGTATTTTTTTCAACTTGAGTAAATGCTATACAGCCCAAAGAAGAACTTCCCACTGTAGTTCATTTCTTGAAGGTACTGGTTTGTCTAGGGTGACCCCCCCTTTTGTTTGTAGTCCCCTTTTGGATGTGGACTCGCAGTTCTGTCTTTTGGGAATTCTGTCAGTGATGCTGCCAGCAGCATTCTAACTTCTTTTCATATTCTGAGATGTATTCCATCTGGCCCCGTTTTCTTGCCCACCTTCACATTTGCAAGATCCTTTAGGGCTTTCTCCTCCATTAAAGAACTGGTGTACACCACTCTTCCATTGGTGCTCCTATCACCTAACTGTGGTCCCTCCCTTTCCCCTTCTTCTTTGAATACAGAACAAACATATTTGTTCAGGATTGCTGCTTTTTCTAGGTTTCCCTCTGCACATCCCCATTCTTCCCTTTTTACCCTCACAATCCCACCCCTGGTCTTTTCTTCTTTCACTAACGTACCAGAACAAGATTGTCCCCTTTTTTTTATTGCCTGGGCTACATTTTCCTCCATTTGCACCTTTGTGCTCCTGACTGCTTTCCCCGCCTCCCACTTTTTTTTCCAGATACAGTCCCCTGTCTTCCTTCCTTTGCATTTTCTTGTACCTCCTGAATGCCAACCTTTTTGCTTTTACCTTCCTGGCCACCTGTGAACCATAGTGTTTTTTTCATTCTCTTTGTTTTACTTAATTGCCTAATGCAAAGGCTTGTTGCCTCTGCTATGGCTCCTTTAAGATTTTTACCAATATTCCTCTACATCCCTCCTTTTCTTCTCACCTACCAGGGCTTTCTTGAGACATTCCCCCATCTTGGCAAAGTCAGCCCATCTGAAATCTAGGAATCTTGTTTTCATGTGGTCTGTCTCCTCCACTGTTCTCACACAGAACCACACTGCATTGTGATTACTGGGCCCCGGTGGCTACCTACCCTTACATCTGTAACTCTGCCCTGTTGGTAAGTACCAGATCCAACATTGTTCCCTCCTGGTTGGGCTCTACCATTAACTCTTTGAGGCATGCCCCTGTAGGTAGGCATGTGCCAAAAAATAAATTCTGCTGGTGGAATTTTCGCTAAAGGTGGAATTTCATTTCTGCTGAAGTTTAGAAAGCGTTTTGCTAACTTCCGTGGAATTTCTGATCAACATGCAGGTTTTCTGTAAGCTATGCATCTTTTTGTTATTTACTTGTGGGAAAAAAGTTCCTCAATCTAAATTGTTCAGTTTCTCTAGAGATGCAGAATAATTTGGATATTATCCATCTTACTCTGCCACTCCTCTCAATATGGTGTAATTTGTATGCAGCATATTAGAAAACAGCATGTATTTAATGTTAAGAAATGTAATTTTTTCCCAGAATGCCATGGGTGCAGGCATGTTTTCCGCATGTTACTTATTTCCATCTTATGTGGTCCTGTGATAAAATAATTTTGCACCTCTTAAACAACAGTCAATGTGAACTGTGGAATTTCCTGTGTGGATTTTTTTTAAATCCAGATGTTGGTAGGTGGTAATTGGAAATTTCTCTGTTAGGCTCAGAAGACTATGGAGATAGTAGTGTGGAGTGATGAGAGAGGCAGAGTGAGAGACAATGATAACAAAGAGACTAGAGAGGAGTTTGGGAGAGTTGTAGAGGTTGAAGTGCAGCTTATTTTTAATTTAATTTCTGTTCTGTTTGGAAGGTCCTTTTTTGTGTTTAATAAGATGGCAACAAGTGGCACTGAGGAGGATTTAACTATGGGCCGAAGCAGCCAGGCCCAAGATGAACCACAGCAACAGAAGCAGGCAGTCCAGAGTGGGACCATGGGTGGGCAGCCACAGCAGAGCCAGGGCAAGGAACACTAGGTCACCACCTCCAGTGTCATGAAAACAAGGTAATCCAGAAATATGGCACCTGCATTTACTTACAAGAATGTTGCTGTTCTGGTGAAGGAGGTCACCAGCAATGTAGACAAGCTCTTTGGCAAAAACAGAGTACCTCTTAAAGAGAGGCACAAAGTGTGGGTAGCCATTAAATCCCCCTGGACACTGACAGAGAGGGACCTGTGCCACGCTCCATCCGCCAGATTAAGCATAAGTGGGATGACCTCCAATGTTGGGACACTGAGATACTGGAGGCACTTGGTGGTGCAGTGACCATCACCAGAAAGGAAAAGAGCAGCAAAAGAAAAGCAGAGAAGACCACCACCACCCCTGGATGCCCTGCAGGGAAGATGATACATCTGGAGGAGGATAGCGGCATTAGTGATTTTACTTTTTTTCCTTATTTACTCTTTTTCAGCTCCCTTTTCTCTGCTGTGGTAGTCACTCTTAAGTGATCATTCCCTAGGCCCTTTGGCCCCTATTGTTACCCTGATAACTCCAAGAGGAGGTGTTGGACCTGCTCCCATCTTGCCTTGACCTACCACCCCCGGTGGAGAGCCCAGATAGTCCCCATCCCAGCACATTAGAATATTGACCTGTGTCAGGTCCAGAGATTCCCCCTTTCAGGGGCTTGGTTGTGACATCTGGGGCAGCTGGGTCCCATCTACCAGCTGCCACAATTCAGATGTGGTTTTCCTTTGTTCTGACTCCATCCCATGAGAATGCAAGCATGCTAGGGGATCCAAGGATTCAGGGCACATATACACATGCCTTTGCTCCTGTTCCCGACAGATGTCCTTCCCTCCTAGTTGTTTTGTGGCCCTGCTGCACTACTACCTATGGTCACCTGGCTCAGGTGGCAGTAAAGTGGTGTGATCTGCATATACTGTAACCCTCCCCAGTGGATAAGAACATCCACTTTAAGGTGTTCAGTCCTCCTCCCCTGGCCACACCTCCACCAAACTGAGCTTGCTGCTGACCCTGGCTGGCTGGTGTCACAAGTGATAGTGTTACCACTGTACCGGCAGCCACCCTTGCATCACCGAGAATTATGCTTTTATTATTCAAAGTTGATCTCATCTTCAAAATCAAAAGTTATTATTTTCATCAGTCACTGTTTAAATCACACCATATGATTGTTTTTACAGTGAGCCGGGGGGGTCATAGAGGCCTGACTGTGAAATACAGTTTATTTTTCAATGTATAACTCTAGACACTAAATAGCAGTGTTTCATTCATGAGGCTGACCCACCGTGGCTTACTGCACAACTATGTCTCATATGGAGCTAGGCCCTGCCCCCCTGTAGTTCCACAACAGCGATTGTCATGAACAAGTTAAAGATAAACTATTACCCTGCTACACTGCATGCAATGTTAGCCTTTTCTTCATAATTACATTGAGATGACAAAATGTGAAGAACAGGAAACAGGCCTGTGTGTTGTTCCCGTAGTCACCTGCAGTGTCATTCATGATTTAGGACCTCTTATCTGACTACAAACCCTCTTGGATGGTGATGAGTGTGTGTGCATGTATGTTTGTGTGTCACATCATAGACATACTTTGTCTGTAGCAGTGCCATTGAATTTCATGCGTTTGCCACTGCCAGTGCATCACCTCACACAAATATCTTCAGGCAGGGTCAGGACCATCACCTGAGAGGATGTTCCATCCATTTCAGACCACTTTTTCTAATATGCTTTTGTGTGAACTTATGCAAGCCTGATATTGTTAACTTTAAACACTGTTGTTGTTGCGTTTGCATTATTGTGCATAACAACTGTCTGTCTCCAACACTGTGGCCATATGTGACTTGCCATGTGTGTCATGACTACCATCTGCATCCTTATCCACAGTGTCCAGTGGGAGAGGTGGTCATGTAATTGTTCATGACTACCCAGTGCCCACTTCTCCAGCCCATGATACATCCACTCATGGCATCTCCCGCAGCAGACTGTGATCTGTGCTGTTTCATTCCAGTGCATATGTGCACTGTACTGTGTGCATCCAGATTTGCAATCCTCACCCTGCCTGAACAGTCATGTCACTCCATCATGGCTGTTTCCAACAGCACTCCTTATATTAATATGTGACAATGTGCAATTTTCTGGAAGGGAAGTGAATCCCTTACTGTAATTCTTCCTCTCCTCCCTTTATGTGATTATTTGTTGTATTCTTTGGTGAAGCTGGTAATTTGCATTCCCTGCAGGATGGAATGTGTTGGAGTACTGCAGTGCTGCTTTACTGTTATATGTTCCATCTTCCAACAGTTATTTCAACTATCCCTCTTCATTTGTAACAGATGCTGCTGGAAGGTCTGCAGATGATGATGGGGTAACGATGCCAGGCAGCGCTGATGTAAGCTGCAGCAGTGTAGCTGCAGAAGTAGGAGGAGGGCAAAGCGTGAACACTGAAGAGCCTGTGTCTGGTAAACTATGTATATTGTTAACAAATGAAGTTGAATTATGTGACTACCAGCTGTTGTGTTTCATCACTACAGATTGGTGGAACATGGTCTGTGGCTACTAGTCTTACATGACCATATTTATTCTAGAGGCACCAGTGTAAATAACAACCTTCATCTATTGTGTTGGGAAATTGAAGTGCTCCTTGAACTAATGAACAGCTTGCTGCCTGACCCATACCATCTTTCTGGTGCTTATTACCTCACTGTTATTCCCCATGTGACCCTATGTAAATAATGTAAAAAAGTCATCTGAGTATCGCAAAACACACCTGCATTGTAGTACATGCAGTAGGGCAATGGGTGCTTGCTAGTGGCATGCAATGTTGTCAATCAGACTGATGGTAAGTGTGTTCACAGATCAACATTCTTGTCAC
This sequence comes from Neoceratodus forsteri, assembly GCA_016271365.2. NCBI lineage: Eukaryota > Metazoa > Chordata > Ceratodontiformes > Ceratodontidae > Neoceratodus > Neoceratodus forsteri. Next base: position 1,645,881,635 of record CM057449.1, read on the forward strand.
AAAAGGCAGGGTAGGGGAGTTGGTGTTCAGTTATTCTTTGCAATCCTTATACTGTACATTTACAGGTCATAAAAAGACAAATGACAGTTGTTGAAATCATTCAGTGCCTCCAGTTCCTGACATGTAGACTACCAGTTTGTCTACAAGGTCACTGGAAAAGGGGCGGGAGTGGCATTAATCAATGTACAATCCAGTTCCACTGTAACAATTGGCATAGCCTCCCTTTACTGTTGTGCCCCAATCACTGTTTTTAAAACTTTAGGAATCATTACTTCTGAGTACTGTGTCCACTCACCTGACTAAACTGTAGCATTGAGATGTGGTGGTATGCGCTGGTGTTAATATATCATTCCCTCACCAGTGAAGTGCAAGGTATCATTTCTCAGTCTGGGGAGAGGTGACAAGTAGTGTGCCCCAGGGTTCAGTCCTGGGACCAACATTATTTAATATATCTATATCTACTATGCAAACTTCTAAACATTCTTGGTTAGTTACATATGCTGATGACAGCAAAGTAGGTGCAATAATAAATAACACAGATTCAGAAAATAAATTACAAAAGGATTTAGATGAACTGGTAGCATGGGCGAAAGAGAATAGATTGAGTTTTAATGAGGGGAAATGTAGGATTATGCACCTGGGTAAAAATAACAGCAATCATCAGTATACTCTGAATAATACAATTTACAAGATACAAAAGAGGAGAGAGGTCTGGGGGTGAAGATTATGAATGATCTTAAGTTTGGCACAAATGCCAGAAAAGCAGCCTAAAAAGGCCACAGGATCCTAGCTGCTATATTAAAAAATATTAATAGTAGGTAGCCAGAGGTGATTATGCCCTTGTATATATCCCTGGTGAGACCCCACTTGGAATATAATTCTGCTTTCTGTGCTCTGCAGAGTAAAAGAAGTCAAACATTACTTGAGGGAGTTCAGAGATGTGCAAAAAAAAAAATTTCACTTTGAAAAATACATTGTATCAGGACAGATTAGAAGCGTTAAATTTGTATTCTCTACAATATTGGAGAGTAAGAAGAGATCTCTGACTTGTATATAAGGCATTAAAAAATGAAGTACTCTGTCAGAGCATTGGGTTAAGCAAGAGATCTAAACATAAAACAACAAGAGCGCACGAGCTGTAGATCCAGGGGGAAGTACCTAGGATGAATAAAAGAGCTAACTGGTTCAACCAGAGAAGCATATCAATTTGGAATAGCCTCCATGTTGGGGTAGTAGCTTGTGACACATTCTATCAATTTAAAAAAGCTCTGGATAAGTATATGGGGGAAAAGAACTGTTGGTACTTCCACTAAATAGTGACGAGTTAATAATAGGTTTATTGACCTGACGACTCATATAAAACTTATGAACTTATCTATAAATTTGAGACTATAAACAGGGAATGTACAGTGAGCTGAGGTGGTGTGTGTGGCCTTATCATGCACTGCATGTCCAGAGTTATGGCACAGTGGTCACAATGTGATAAAACTAAGTCAAAGGATCCCATGAATCATAAAAGGCCATCAAATAGATATCTACTAGTACTCAGCAGAACCGTGTGATAGGGTGGTAGTGTTAGCATTGTCATTGCTGGGTGAGGTCTGTTGAGACTTAAATCAAAAACAGTGGGAGAATTGAAGAATGCATGGGACAGACATAAGGCAATTCTGGTGGGGGTAGGAAGAAGTAGTCTGTTGGTTAAGTAGGATCTGCAGCTTATCCAATAGGTGGGAAAATGGGCAGACTAGGTGGGCCAAGTGGTCCTTATCTGTCATCAAAATCTATGTTTCTATGACATGATAGTAAATACTTAGTGCAAATCTATGTATTTCTATGGCAGGCAAACAGGTAAGTAAGATGGCCAAAAATGTGCAATGCTGCTGCTGCAGTACTGTAAGTGGCCTACAGGCTACAAGTGTGAGGACACATCAGAGATAGGTCCAGTTTGCTGCTCAATGCAGGCATCACAGTTTGCAACTGAAATGGACAATGGTCACTGGAGGCTTTGAAAGTATCAATGAAATCCCTGTCTGCTGCTGTGTGAATGATGTACACAGACACAGTAACATAGAAGCTCTAGGTGTCATCACATAATGGCCTCATGTACCATGTCCAATCAGTCTGCAATCATTTTTATGTTGGCTCACACCTGCGCAGCCAACATCTTGAGCTAGAAGCAAATTTGGAGGCATGGTCACTGTTGGGCGAATGCAGGGCACGCATCAGTAAGTGTGTCCCTTATTACCCAATCAGCCAGCAGCAGGCGCTGACCTCATGCATCCCTAATGTGGCCACCAGAACAAAGAAAAGATCCACTGTAATGAGAGCAAAGCTTTCATGCAGCAGGACCACAGCACACCTCCTGACATGCAGGAAACATGGAGGCAGTGACTGCCGCCACCTGTCACAATGCCGATGGTGGAGCCCACTCCTCATCGGCATAATGACCCCCCTGCCATTTAAAATGTATGCCGAGGGGGTGCCCAATCCCCCTTGGCATCATGTGACCCCAACAGTCTTCCTTTGCCGATGGGGGGCCCAAACCCGTCGGCTTTAATCCCATTCATTTTGCCGACGGGAGCCCTCCGTCAGCATAATGTCACCCCTTTTGTTGTGTGCCGACAGGTGCCCAATCCCTGTCAGTTACAGCAACCCCCAAAAAAACACTTAGGTGGCACACTGGGAGTCCACACCAGCTTGCCAAATCATCTGAAACAGGAAAACGTCCCCGATGTTTTTCTAATTTTAACCATGTGAAAGAAGAAAGCGGTCCCTCGCGGTCTCTCCCCCCCTCCTGCAACCCGCCACCCACCATGCATCTTGCCTCCCACACCCCTCACTCCCCATACTTACATCCAGAGTCTCGCGCGACAGTCTTCGGTGGACCGGGAACACGTCTGCACTCTTCAAAGCCAACCGTGAACTGATGAAATGCCGATAAGTTGTATAATGGCATAAATAGGTTTTTTTTCAACTTTGGTGCGTTTCTCAGCCATTTCGGAATTTTTGCACAAAATTTTCAACATGGGGTTTTTGGGACACCTCCTCATGAATTCAGTCACTGTCATGGCGTTATACGGTTCCGAAATGTACTTTTGTGGTCACTGCACGGAATCACCTTTTGGGACAGCGTAATGAAATGACAGTGCCACTGTTCATGAGTGGAGCTCTCAAAAAGTTTATGTTGCAAATTTGGTTAAAAAAATCCAAAAAATGGCTGCTTTTTGAGCGTGCGTTGCACTGTTTCCATGTACTCTTGTAACTTAGTGAATTTGTAATATTTTCACCCCAGATTTTCAAAATTGCCATTTTTGCCACACCTCCTTATGAATAGTACAACTGTCATTTTAATATCCTGGCTGAAATGTGTTTTCGCATGTTCGGCACAGAATATTGTGGTCGCTGTGTGAAATCAGTTTCCGGGACAGTTTGAGGAAATGATAGTGACACTGTTCAGAGGTCCTAAAATGCCTATGTTGAAAATTTGGTGCTAAAAGTCCATAAAATGACTGTGTTATAAGCGTGAATTGTGCAGTTTTCACGTACCCTTTTAACTTCGCAAATTTGCAATATTTTCATGCCAGATTTTCAACACTGTCAATTTTTCACACCTCCTTATCAACAGTGCAGCTGTCATTTTTCACAGCCTGCCTGAAATGTGTTTCTGCACCTGTGGTGCACAATGGTGTGGTCGCTGTGGGAAATCAACTTTTGGGACCGATTAACAAAATCTCAGCACCACTGTTCATGCGGGAAGGTCTCAAAATGCCTATGTTGACAATGTGGCTAAAAAACTCCCAACAATAATTTGGGTTACAAACATGTGTTGCGCAATTTCTATGCATTCTCATAACTTCACCAATTTTTTATATTTTCACACCAGATTTTCAACATTGTCATTTTTTTACACCTCCTCATGAACAATACAGATGTCATTTTCCACATCCTGCCCAAAATGTGTTTTCATCCCTGTGTCACCAAATGGCATAGCCACTGTGCAAAACCACCTTTCAGCTAAGAAACTAATAGTGCCGCTTTTCATGAGGTGGGCTCACAAACAGCCCATGTTGAAAATTTGGAGTGAAAATACCAACACACACCTACTGTGTTAGGGTTTCCAACTGTAGCACCCCACCCTGTAGAGACTGACAGGCATCAGGGGTGTGACTTGGCATTATCAGCTGTAATGCTTATGCCATTCCACCTCCCCACCCTGCAGCCTGTGACAGGCATTGTGGCATGCCTTGCACTGTTCGGCTACAAAGTTCACCCCATTCTCCTATACTGCAACCACCTCAGCGTATTTCCTTATAGAATGGGGTAAGTATAATGCCAAAAGATCCCAAAGCACACCAGGACACTTGTCAGTGTCTACAGGGTAGTTTGAGGTACAATGGCATGAGTGTTATAGCTGATGACCCAAAGGCATACCCCAATGCCTGTCAGTCTCTACAGGGTGGAGGTGGGGTTGGCGTCAATTTAGTACTTCACTGCTATTCCTATTACGTGTCTCTAACTCCAGCACTACCAATGCCAATTCCAGTGAGACAACATTCGGCATTGACAAATGCTTGTTTGTCTCTGTCATACTACTGGGACACTGTGTACCCTACTCTGTCTCAACATTTGTTCCTTCTCCCCATTTCACATCCAGTATCCTGTACTGCCTAGTACCTACCCTGTGCTTTCCTGAATCTTGTAACTGTTTCTCACATGACCAACTGCACAGGTAGGATGTCAGTTGAACCCCTACCCCACTCTGTCATTGAAGAAGTGCCTCCTCACATTCCCTCTGAACCTCCCCCTTTCTGCTGTCATACCGTTAGTTCTCATAGTTCTGCATATTTTCCCGTTAAACATGCGCTGCCTTCCTGTACCTTACTTTTACCCATGAGGTATCTGTGAAATGGTTCTTTGTGTCATATCTCCATGATGTGAGGCACAGTTATCATTGCTAGAAGCACTACTATGTAAACCCAGTACCAATTTCTTGTCCTTCCATGTCAGTCTGCTATTATGAGAAACTGTTTGAGATAACCACTAATGAAACATTTCATCATCATCTGCCATGTTTGGGTGTATTTCTGTAACAGCACTGCTTAGGTAGTATCCCCTTGAAGCAGCCCATGACTGCCAGTAGTGCCTACTCATCTCTCATTTTCATTTCATATGTCAAACACATGACACAGCTGCTGACTGTGACATATACTACATCATCTTTCAGCCTTAGTATAATGCCGTGTAGAGTGCCCAGTAAGGGGGGTACTGTGCAGGACAGATACATGCACGCTATGCTGCTTATGTTGCAGCATACATGGTTTGGTAGTACCATAATTTACTAGTGGGTCAGTCAAATGAGAACCAATCATATAATGCGCATCATGCATGGTGTGATTCCCTTAGTTTCTAACATTAAACAGGTAGTAGGCATGTGTGAAAAAAAATTTCTGGGGCAGAATTCAAGTGAGAGTCTGACTATTTCTGAACCTTCATGGAAATTCCCCCCATGATCACTGCTCAACCCAGTTGCCAGACAAAAGCCCTGGTGGCTAGGAGTCCTCCACACCACCCGGTCACTTGCCAGACTGTCCAGTAGCCAGTAACCTCAAAACCTATCTCAGTCCTGAATATTATTATTTTTTTTTAACTTTTTTCCCCCTGGTGGTCTAGTGGTTCATTCTTACAAAAACATGCTCATTCATTCACAACTCAGTGGGTGGGCTGGCCATGGTGGAGAGAGGAGGGCTGTGCCAGTCACGCACTAGGGTTTGCGATGGGGTGGGAGTGGGGTGGTGGGACACCTGCTGGGGTGGTGGTGGTGGTGGGCACTAGACCACCAGTGAAAAAATTAAAACAAGCAAAAAAATAATATACAAGATGGAAAAAGGGTTGGTGGATTACTGGCTAGTGGACTGTCAGGCAAGTAACTGGGCAGTGGGGAGGGACCACTAGCCACCAGGGCTTTTGTTGGGTGAGTGATAGGGTTGGTGGAGGGACCACTAGCCACAAGGGAATTATAATTTTTATTCTGGCCATGCCCAAGGCTAGCATGTAGTCATCACAGTATGGAATGGAGTGTCCATGCCATTTTTTATGGTACATGCTGACTACTGACTCAGAGTCATATTGCAATACCAGAATGGGCCAAACAGCATGGTGACATCTTCATGTTCAACTACAGTGGATTTCTGATGTATGCACATGCCTGGGACAAGCCGAATCTGTGCATTCATCCTGAATGTGCATACATCTGAATGGAATACAAGTGGAATCCACTGTATATAAGTGGTCTTCAACATCTGCAAAAACACAATGTAGATGACTGTGTGTGTTGGCTGTGAGGTGTGCGTGCCACTGCCTTGCAACAGTTGTTACTCCATCGTGTATACCACACAGTGGTTGAGATGCACATGACAAGAGGGTGCAGCATACTGCAACATGTGAGAGGTGTTCTACCATTTCTTCACCTTAAACTTTCAGACACTCATGGCCTTCATACTTCCCAGCCTCTCTTCATATTGTGGGGTGGGGTGGGGTGGGGTGTAACATGTACAACAGTGAACAAGGACTGTGGTTGAGCGAATATGGAGACTGTTAACAATGGCATCAGCAGAAGGTCAGGGACAGGGTACATTGCTGTGACTCTGAATACTGGAAACAGTACTGTACTACAAGTACTAATGATGACATTAAACTGACAGTCACACACATTTACATGGTGCACCTACTTTGTGCTAAAACTGCATATCTCTTTCTGTACTGCAGAGCAAACTGACACAGTGCCAGGGACAGTTCTTGCCCAGGAGGAGACAGAATAGGAGCAGTCACCCCAGGAGAGGAAGACCAGCATCACACACACATGGAACCGTGTGCTTCAAATTCAAAGGGAGCTCAAAATGTTAACCTACATAGAACACCAGCAGCAGCAGCAGGGCCTCTCAGAGCAAGGGACCCTGGACCAGGGCCAACAGCCATCTGTGGTGCTACAGACACATGCAGGGACAGCAACTACATTAACCACCTGAAGTCCCACTGTCCCCAAAAAGAAGGGAAGGGGGAGGTAGGACATGAGTGAGCTCAGCAAAAAAAATGGAAGGACTTGTGAAACGCCTGTGTTGAATTAAGGATAAGATAGTGTGGATAATGTGCCTACTGGAGAGTATGGCAAAAAGGTTGATGCCATGGGCCAGGTCATCCCTTGTTAGCCATCGCCATCTCCGCCAGTACATTTTTGTTTTGTTTTGTTTTTGGTGTGTTATGGAGCCTGAAGTGCATTGTCTCTTAAACTGCAAATAGTTACAGTTAGTCACCTTTCTGACCTTAGTTTCCTTCACCATTTTAATTAATATGGCACTGTAAATAGTTTTTGGAAATTTGTTGCCCCTGACATCCCTGCTGTTGTTCTATTCCCCCAGTTAAAAACTTCTTGTTCTTTGATAGTGTCTTCGTTGTTAATTGTTTTGTTTTCCATTTTGTTGACAATATAAATGTTTAACTGTTTTGACATAGCACTTCCTTGTCATGAGTTAATTCTCTGGGTTTCAAGGTTCAGTTACTTCTTTTGGGGCATGTGGGTGGGGGCTGGGGGCTGATAATCGGCAAACTGAGGAAACTGGTAAACACTTAACATTTGAGGACAAAAACAATGTCCACCATATTTTTTGGTTTATCTTATTTTATGTTGGGGTGCCAGAACAGTGGCAACTGGGAAACTGGTAAACACTTAATATTTGAGGACAAGAACAATGTCCACCTAAATTCTTTTGGTTTTTCTTATTTTATGGGGGGGGGGGGGTGCCAGAACAGCAGTAACCTTGGACACTTGAAAGTAATGCAATTTTATTAATAGAAAACTGCTGCTGATGTCGCTGTGAATTATCCGCATACATCTCAATGTTGTAATTCTTTGCTTCATCATCACCAACTTTTTGGGTAACACAGCAGTTTCGGACTCAGGCATTACTCACTGGCTCAGGGTGCAAGGCTCTTTACTATTCTGGTAATGTAATTGAAGATACAAGGTGTTAGGATACCTCGCAACACAATTTATGCACACAACACACATGTGACTCTGTCTCCTACTCAGGAGAACTCAAAGCCCTCCTCTCTGTCTTTATCAGATGGCACTGTCACATTCTTCTCATCCTCTGATGTGTCCTGCAGCTCACAGCCTTCTTGTGCAGTATCCTGGAATGTTGCTGTTGTTGACACAATGTACTGATTAGAACAGAAACTGGAGTTCATTTTGACAAATGTTAGATACTCAACATTCTGATCAGACAAATGGCTTTGGCGGTCAGTCGCAATTGCACCTGCAGTGCTGAAAACCCTTTTTGAGCTTACACTGGCACAGGGGCAAGTGAGTTATTCCATGGTAATAGCTGTCAGGGCAGGTCAGATTTCCAGTTTGCTTCACCAGTAGTGCAACAGCTCATCATCAGTTCTTATCTGCTGTGGGTCATCCATACATGACTGCACCATATGGTGTGCAGACAGCTGGAGTTCTGTGTCTCCCTCCTGAGGGTGGCAGGTAGACACTCCAATGTCCTTCAGCAAGGACCATAGGGGGTTTGTGGCACCAGTGCTACCAGGTGATAATGAAGGTGATGGTGCAGATACTGTACTAGTGGTAGAGAAGGATACAGGCTAGGGGCTGCTGTTGTTTGTAGTTTTTGTGCTGTGCCAGATTTTTCCACCCATACCTATGAGTGTGTCATCCAGTTTTTGACCTTGCCCTGCAGGATGGCCACATAGTGATCAAGATCAGTTTTTCCACCTGGAAGAAGTGCCATCATGTCATGCTTGTACCTAGGGTAAAGCAGGGATGCCAGGATGTATGCCTCAGAGTTATTAATGTGAATGACCCTGGGATCATCATCGCATAGCTGCTTGATGCGGTCAGGCAGCTCTACTCCAACAGAGTCTGCATCCACTTCAAACTGCCCCCTTACATTGACCAGTGCCTGGCGTAGTACTCACAGCAATGGTATCACCAGGCTGAAACATGCATTTTCAGTACTCACAACCTGTGTCACCTGTTCAATAGGATGGAGTACTTGGATAACACTGTCCATCAAAAATCACTGGGATGGACTAAGTGACATGGCTTCCTGTGCTTCACAATAGTGCAAGTGTATTATGTACTCATTGAGTGGCTTATACTGTTCATACAGCCTCTCAAGCATATTGAGTGTTGAATTCCATTGGGTTGGCACATCAAGCTTCAAGCTGTGCTGTGGTACATTATTGGCCTTCTGCAGAGTCCTGAGCTCTGCTCTAGCCAGTGCAGCATGACTGAAATGGCTGCACATTTTGTGGCTGGAAGCCAAAATGGCACTAATTGCTTCGTGATCCAGAAAGGACTTCACAATGAAATTCAACACATGAGCAAAGCAGGAGACATAATAAAAGCAGTCATTGGAGACTGCTTTGATGGCATTTTAGGAATTGTCACTGGCAATATACACAGCCTTGAATCCATGTGGCTTTAGCCAGTGTGTAATGGCCTCATTCATGCATGTGAGAATTCTGTCGGATGTCAGATGCATACTCTGCATACTCAAAGTGGCGTGCTTCGACCAGCAGTAATACTACTGCTGCTGCTAGTAGTCAGGGACAGGTAGATGAGGGACAGGGATGAAAGGCATATACCTGAGGGATATAGGCCCAGTGTGCATTTATACACATATAACTAACATCCAATGATGGGGCACTCATCCAGATGTCGGTGGTGAGGTGAATGCTGGCTACTGCAGAGTGGGACAGAGCATAAGACACCATGCAGGCTAGGTCATTATACATTGCTGGAAGAGCCTTAGTGCAGAAAAAAGTTCAGCTGGGAACTTTATATTTAGGTGCAACCTTCTCCATAAGTTCAATGAAACACAGATTCTCAACAAATGAGAACAGCAGAAGGTCTGTTGCCAGCATCTTGGCAACAGCCGTGTTAAGCTCTTTTGTCACTGGATGTTTGCGACGATGCTTGGTGTACTTAGCTAATTCTGATTTAATGTGTGGCTTCTTAAACCTAACAGTGTGCTGAACCTTGGAGTGGGTTTTGGCCTTGCCGGGCGTGCTCTTGTGGCTTTGGCTGCCTTGTCTGCCAACAAGGACATGCTTGAAAAAACTCTCTATCCGTGCACCGGTGGATGGATCACCTTGACTACATCCACTTGCATCTGCATGTGTGGGAGTGGAATACAACAAGGATCAAATGTGTTCACATCCTGGTCACCAGGCTGGGGACCCTCTCTTTCAGACTGTGCAGAACTATCAGAACTGGGCATGGATGCCAACTGCTTATGCGGTGTCCATTTAATGGGGTGCTTACTTTTCATATGACTGTGCATACCAGTCATCCCATAGTGTTAACATGGCTTAACCCTGCTAATTTTGGAATGACAGATATTGCACACAGCCATTCTGTCATCAGACTCAATGATAAAGTAATCCCACACAAGTGACTGTCCACTGACACAATGGATTTTCATGGGCGTGTCAGATGGGGACAAGGGTGCAGGGGTGGATGGTATTCTTTTCTTAGGGTGCTCCTACATCTGCTGCTAACAACCATATTCCATTTCTGGCAATTGCTGACCCTTTCCCCTAACAGGCTGCTGCTTGTGGAGTGACAACATTAAAGGGGCAGCTGGCACTTAACGACTGACAGTTGTGGTTGCTGATTGTGGAAGGGGTGGTTGCCAAGTATAGCCTGATACTGGATCATCACCAGTTTCCCCCTCAACACTCTCATCACTAGTACCCTCACCGATTACTGAAATGGCAGGCTGTGACCGTAAGGGCTGACTGTACCCTACCTCCTTTTCCTCAGTGTCCTTCTCTGCCACTTGAACAGTAGCACTAAAAAGATGTTCGCAGTGAGGAGAGTCTTGCTCGTCAGAGAACTTTTAAATCTCCCTGTGCTGTTTTTCCTTCTCAATCTCTACTCCACCCACAGTAACTAGTCTGGACCACCCCTACTGTCATCGTCACTCATAATATGTGCCACTGGAATCAAACCCTCATCAAGCTCAGTCCCTAGCAGCTCCTGACTTAACTCTTGGGTGTCCTGTGAGTGGGAATTTTCTCTATGGTCCTGCTCCTCCTGAGATACTAGGGACTCACACAGTAGTAGTGCAGTGACATCCATGGCAGTTGTTTTACACTCTTTTGTATGCAGTGCAACAGCTGCACCTGAAGCAGCAGTTCTGTGCTGCGTCCCAAAGAAGCTGGAAGCATTGATTCCAACTGTGGCTGACATGGGCGCAGTATGTGGCATAGCTGGCATTGCACTACTCCCAGAACTTGCAGTACCAGAAACAGTGCTGTTTCTACTAACACCTTCCCCAGTACCCTGTACATCTCCTCAAGACCCCCTTGTGAGTGATGGAGTACCACTAGCACTTTTCTAATATCCTTCATGCTTCCCCTTACCTTTGTCTGACATGTTGTGCTTTTCTGTGCTTCATTAAAGCCTTAAACACCACTAAGTATTCAAAAACAGTGTACCTAAACTAAAGACTGGGAATGCAGAACACACTAGTACAACAAGTTACATATGATATAATCACAAAGATCAACAAAAGTGCATGAAATAATCTTTACCCAGGCACTCCAAGTGCAGATACCAGAAGTAAATTTCTTCTCCTGAGTAAAAACAACTGGTAGATTGTCAATCCAAAGCCTGTTCTGTGGAGCAGAACAAACAGAGCACGTCCCTCTTCAGTAAACTCTTTGGAAGTGAGGAGCTACACAGTGAGAAATGTGAGCTATCACCTGATGCCTCCCTCTGCACCTCATGTGACTGCAGAGCTTCAAAGCATGAGATCAGAGCTACATGTGGTATAATTTGAACTTTCTCTGCAATTTCTGTGCTGAAACATGGAATTTTTTGTATACCATGGAATTTAAAAGTACACAATTATTTGGTTCTGTGGATCTGTGGAACTGAAAAGAAAGAAACACGCAAAGGATAAGAGGAAAAAATAAAGCAATTAAAAAAAGGTTATTTTTCTGACACTGCACATAATTAGGGTGCTCGTCAGCTTGGTTGCTTACATTCACTATGTGTACTTAGAAATTGATAATAGAATCTGTAGAAAAACCAATATAGTCACACCTGGAGAATCACAAAGAAAATGTAGATAATTAATTGATACGGCAGAAATACTTTGCAAGAAATTTTATTTCCGCACTTAATAATAAAAAGTACACAGTTCGTAATGAAATACCGCAGTACTAGGTTGAAATGTGCTCTAATTTGATGAATGTTCAGAATTCTGCCATGGGCAGAAGAGCGGAAAATTCTGCAAAAGTTTCAAAATTTTGCAGAACTTTCAAGATGACAGAAATCTGCACTTTCACCCATGCCTCTCTGCAGGGCATCCAGGATGTCTCTGCTCCTTACTGTGGCTGTAGTACGGGTACTTCAGTCAACATCCGGCAAATTGAAGTTTCCACCAGAAGTACTTCCCCGTTCACTGTCATCTTGTGGATAGCTTTCACTTTTACCCTGTCCAGCTCTTCCCCTTGTGCTGAAGGTCTGTAGATCACACCAGTGTGAATGGCGGGGGTGCCATTTCCTGTTTTGAGGGCGATCCAGAGTGCCTCCACCCCTCCTGCACTCCATCAACCTCAGTAGCTTTAATCCCCCCAATGTAGATTGCCACTCCTCCTCCTCCCTTTTTACCCACTCTGTCTTTCCTAAATACAGCATACCATGGTATTGCTGTGTCTCAGTCATGGTTGCCCATGTACCACGTCTTGGGAATGGCAACAATATCCAGATCTGCCTCTGCCATCAAGGCTACTAGGTCTGGGATTTTGTTTTCCAAGCTGCGGGCATTCATTCACATGTTCTTCCAAGTTTTGTTACCTCAACTCTTACCCACTCCCCTCCTATCCTAATGCCTTCCCTCTGCACCCCTCCCTGCTTTGTTCCCTGCAGGCATATTACTCTTTTCTTCCTCCACATTTTTTTGGTGATTTACATTTTTCTTGCCTCCCATGTGAATTCTTTTCTGATTCCTGTAATTATTGTCAATTTGTGGGGGAGTGACAGCTAGGTTCCCATCTCCTATGATGTCATTGATGTGTTCCTTAGCCCCAAACCCCACCCCCCCAGTTTAAAAACCCAATGCAGACATCAAACATCTGTCCCAGGAGGGTGGGACTGTGCTTTTGTTAAAGGGTGGGAGGATGGAGGTCACATTTTCACTGCTCCACAAGACCACAGCAAAGGATGCTGCACTCCACAGTAATGAAATGGACACCAGGAATATATTATGTTTTACCTGGTCTGGGTAGGGAGGAGGAGGGAGGAAGAAAACTGTTTCATTTTTTCTTTCTTGTGTTTTTTCTTAAAGGGGCCAAATACCCTTTCCTGGATACCAAATACCTGAATATTTGGCTGCTGAATACTGACTCTTAGGTCAAATGTGTAGCACAAATAGAGCACTGAGGATGGAGTCTTCCAGCTCCAAAATGTCAGGACGTTTGCACATAGACTGACCACGCACCTGTGGACAGGTTTAGCAGCTGGACTGTAGCCGATATATGCCCCTGACCTTGGGAACAAAAAGGTGCACTTACACTGCACATGGAGAACCACCGTCCTGGAAATCGCAGGCAGCAGCAGTTTGTGGTTTTTGCTGTTTCTGGCTTGCATCAGCTAATGTGGATATTCCATTTCGAAGGGGTCCCAGGACTTAAGCAATTGAACCAGAAAAATCTTACTTCCAAATTGGATTAGGCAATAGAGCTGAGAAGAGTACACAGACATTTTATAAGAAACTGGTTCAGTGACTACATTTCTTTGCTCTTATTAGCTGCTGCATGCAGTTCTGGAGACCATACCTACGTAAGGACATAGACAGGGTAGAGAAGGTTCAGAGGAGGGCAACAAAGATGGTGCATGGGTTGCATCACAAGTCCTATGAAGACAGGTTGAAGGAACTGAACATGTACTCCCTGGAGGAGAGGAGGGAGAGAGGGGATATGATAGAGACATACAAGTATCTTACAGGGAGGAACAGGGTGCAGGAAAACACTATTTTAAGCGAAAAAGATGTTTCAGGACTAGAGGGCATGGGATGAAGTTGGGGAGGACGATTCAGAGGAAACATGAGAAAGAATTTCTTCACAGAACAGGTGGTGGACAAGTGGAACACCCTGCCAGAGGAAGTGGTGGGGGCTGAAACAATCACGGATTTAAGAATGCATGGGATAGACATAAAGGAATTCTAGAGGGCAGGGGTAAGGGGAAACAGACTTCTAGGAAAACAAACTGAACTTACAAGCTCAAATGGGCAGACTAGGTGGGCCATAGGCCCTTATCTGCCGACACTGTCTATGTATCTATGTATCTATGCTATTTGACTTTGACTTTTATCAGCAATAGTAAACCAAGAAAAGAAGATTAAATAATTTTGTACGGCTGAAATAAAAAGATACACTTGGTTGATAAATAATTGGGCATGTGCCATTTAATCTACATATGTGCAGATAGACTTTTCTTCACAAGTAGATATTTTTTCATTCAGGAAAAGATATTTGCACAGTCTTTTTGACAAGACAGTCTTGACGAAGACATGCCATCTCACCATCAGACTGTGCAACATCTGCAGCAACAAGGAGATATGCTCACAGCAGGAAACTCCAGCAATCAACCTGGCTGCTGCATTCTGCACCTGCTGCAAGTGGCTAGTCAAACCTCTAGATAACCTGAGGTGTAGGTCATTACAGTAGTCCAGCCATGACATGATGAAGACGTGCACTGGTATCAGCAATTCCTAGGCTCCAAACAGGGTTTGATCTGCATCATTTTCCTATGGTAGAAAATGCCACCTCAGACCACTGCTGACTCATGAAATTCTAATGTCTTCCTGTCTTCTAAGACGATGCCTAGATTCTTAACCTTATCTGTGGCCATGAAAGGGGGTAGCACCCCGATTTATCCCCACCAAATCCCACCCCCCAATCCTTCTATCCCCTAAGAGCCAAACTCCAGCATCAGCACATTATCATGTCTGGTTCCAACCTCAACCAGATGCAGGCCATCTAATCACTGATGTCAACTAGACAACTGCTTAGCATACTGACATTAACCTTCACTGGGGCAAATGACAGATATAGGTGGGTGTTATTGGCATGACATTGAAACTGCAAGCTATATTTTTTAGTGAGCTCCTTTATAGGCAGCATATACACTGCAAACAACATAAGTGATGAGATCTAACCTTGAAGTACTGCAAAGTCAAGGGCAACAGGGTGTGAGGAAACATTTTTCAGTGCAAGCTGCTGCATTCCTGCTGGACAGGAAGGAGATGCATGTAAAGTTTTTAACTACTCTATATAAGCACTAGATGAACTTACCCAGCTTCATGTAGTTCAAAGTAATACTTACTAAACTTCTCACCTTAATTCTTCACCTCAGTTCTTCAGTGCAGTACTTCTTCACCTACCAAAGTAGACACTTTACTTATGGAAGACTATGAGTAGTAGCATTTCACCAGTGAATGTGTGACTTTACATAGTGCCTGCAGTACAAAACTGGATGCAGAGGCACATTTGCAGGCAAACTACCACTTAGGTAGTTCTTTTTTTAACTGCCTTTTTAAGTAAAAAAAAATCTCCCAAAGTACATCATGTAACTACTCTTTCCGCACCACCAGTTAAAATATATTGAAGTTCACCCTAAACTTGTAGCACCCACTGCCTTCATCCCTCCAGTTTTCCACAACATTTCTTTTATATATACCACCACCTATCATCCACCCTGGTCCGAATCAAATACCACACACCCCATATACCCACTGGTACCTAGCACCCTACTCTGTCCCTCATCATCTCCCAAAGGATAAAAGTAATAGAAGAGAACACCTGTGGAAAAGAAAGATTAAAGTTCAAGTTTATTTCCAGGAAAACTCCATTGACCAAGCTCATTTTTAAGGATGTTCTGAGCTCACAACAATACAAAACAAAAGCATGTCAGTTACAGGAAGTGCAGCATATGAATAAACATGTGCAAATCAAGACATAGGATTCAACAATAGGAAGGAACTGTACAAATTTCATAGCCTGATAATATAACAAATTTCATTGCCTAACAATGTAAAGGAACTGTACAGATTTCATTGTCTAACAATAAAGAAAGCATATAGTAGTTTTGGACCTTGTAACCAGTGTGGTCTGGTGCTGCACAGTTAAACAATACAGAGCAACATTGCATATATGGGTGATAAGGGGGCCAAAACAAGAGGGGGAAGGGGAGAGGTAGGGGGAAGGTGAAGCAAGCAGTAGGAAAAGGCAGAGGGGATGGGGGTCCACTAAGCACAGGACAGACAATCATGGGTGGCCGTTGCATGTTTCTGCTAGGTGGTTACTGATTAAAGATTTAAAAGCATTTAGAGATATTAACTGAGTAAGTTTGTGCATGGTTTGCAGTTTGTTCCAGACTGATGGGAGGGCATAGCCAATGGCTACTTCTCTATAGAAAGTGTGGAACCTGTGGACATCAAGAGTAATGAGGGAATTTTTTCTAAGCTAATAGGTGCACCTGCAGTGACCAACAACCAATCTCTCTCATCACTGATTGATTCACACTTAATGAATTCATGATGGCATGCTAGTATTAACACTTGATTGGCAGACCACACTGATCAGTCAAATGTTACTAGCATTATATCACCAATGCATTCAACGTAAGTGAATCGGTGAAGAGAGTGCTAACCCAGAAAAAGTAAACTACAACTGAGCTTGCTGCCCATCAGCCCTCCAGAAATAATTGGTGATCACCAGTGCAAAGAGGCATCAGGGAATTTTGCCCTAAAAGGTACAGGCAGGTGGGTGAAAGTGGGGTGGTGGTGAATGTTAAAAGAAACATTTTGTTTTTCAGAAAATATAGCAGTGAACCATTTATGATCTGATGGGCTGCTGGCTGGGAACTTTAATCTTCTGCATATGGATTGGAATCTTCCAGCTGCAGCTTCAGCTAAAAGCAGGGCAATCCTATACTCCTTGAAGGGGGCATTTCTCATGCAGCTAGTCAGCAAACCCACTGCAGATGGGGCAGTACTGAACCTGGAGCTCACTAAAGAGACAGCATTGCAGACATCACAGTGGCCAGTCCCCTGAGGATCAGTGATCATCAAACAGTATGGCTGAACATTGAAATGGGCACAGAGGCAAACCACACAGAGATGAGGGTCTTGAACTTTAGCAGGGTAGATTTTAAAGAAATTGGAGACTGCCTTAGAAGCAGATTACCAGGGATAGATTGCCAAGGAAGGTTAGAAGATCAGTGGAGAAGATTAAGGTAAGGCATAAAGAAGGCAACCAGCCTCTGGGTGAAGGAAGTGAGAAAAATCAGGGGCAAAAAAAGGCCATTATAGTACTCTAGGGAAGTGGTCATGAAAGTGGATGCTGGCATTAAGGAAGCATAAGCAAACACAGAGGGTAGAGGATAGGGAGGTATACCAAGTAAAGCTGAGGGAAGCAGGGAGGGCAGTGAGGCAAACAAAGGTGGAAACAGAGGAAAAGATAGTCATGGGGTAGCAAAAGGGGACAAAACCTTCTTCCAGTGTATAAGGGAGAAGAAGGAGGCAAGGGCAGAATTAGTGCACATAAGGAAGATGTCACAGGGTGACTGTGCAGAGGAGGAGGATCAGGAAAAAGCAGACATCCAGAATGGGTACTTCTGCTCACTCTTCACAATGGGGGGAGAGGGGGACAGACTCCTGCACAGCAGCAGGGACATGGGTGTGGGGAGGTGAACACAAATCCATTTATAAAGGGAGGAGTCCTCAAAGGCCCTGCAAACCTAAAAGTGAGCAAGTCCATGGGACCATACGGGGTACACCCAAGAGTGCTGAGGAAACTCAGGAAAGAGCTTTCTGTACCCACTGACTGCATTATTCAATAACTCACTGGACACAGGAGTGGATCCAGAGGCCTGGAGAAGAGTTGAAGTAGCCCCACTCCAAAGGAGCAGCATCAGGGAAAAGGATACCAACTATAGACTGGTCAGTATCACATCAGTGGTGGGGAAATTTATGGAAACCCTGTTAAAAGAAAAGCTAGTGGAATATCTTGAATCTAATGCATTGCAAGACAAATGGCAGTATGGATTTATGGGGAAGGTCATGTTAGATGAATCTGATTGTTTTCTTCAACTGGGAAATAGATCAAGGAAGGGTAGTGGACATGGCCAACATGGACTTCAGAAAGGCCTCTCACACTGTGCTACATAAGAGACTGATAAAGAAATTGGGCAGTCTAGAGATGGAATCGTAAGTAGTAAACTGAGTAAAAACTGGATAATGGATAGACAACAGAAGGTGGTAGTAAAATGAAACTCACTCTAATGAGGGCAGAATAACCGGAGCGGTGCTGCAGGGATAAGTACTAGGACAAATCCTCTTGAATGTCTTCATAAGTGACATTGCAGAAGAGATTTAATGGAAGATATGCTTTCTGAAGATGACACCAAAATCTGTAAGATGGTGGATATTCAGGAGGGGGTGGAGAGAATGAGTAGGGACCTTAGAAAACCTGAGGAGTGGCCAAGGGTATGACAATTGGGGCTCAATGCCAGGAAGTGCAAAATCATGACATTAGGACATAAACCCCAGAGCTGAGTATAGAATGGGAGGAGGGGGGTTACTGACAGTCACTAAACAGGAAAGAGCCCTTGAGGTTATAATATCTGCTGACCTCCAAGTCGCAAGACAGTGTGGCAAGGCATTAGGCAGGGCCAGTGGGATACTGGGGAACAAAGGGAGATATATCACCAGCAGAAAGAGTGAGGTGGTGTTACCAATTTATAGGTCACTGGTGAGACCCCACCTGGAGTACTGTGTCCAGTTCTGGAGGCCACATCTCAGAAAGTGCATAAACAGGATGGAGGTAGTCCAGATGTGGGACACAAAAAGAGTACAGGGGCTGCAATAGAAGCTCTACAAGGACAGGCTGAGGGATCAAAACATGTACATGCTGGAGGGGAGGGAGAGATGCGACATGATAGAAACCTAAAAGTACCTCATTGGGGTGAAAAAAGTAAATTACAGGAATCTATTTTAAATGAAAATTGTGCACCAGGACATGTGGAAATGCAATGACACTCAAAAGAGGGAAGTTTAAGAGGGATGTGTGAAACACTACTTCACTGAAAGGATAGTGGATAGCTGGAACAATCTGTCAGCAGAGTTAGTGGGGGGAAATGGGGGAACTCAAGCATACATGGGAAAGGCATAGGGGAATACTGGTAAATAGGCAGGAGGGGGAGGGTTGCTGGTGACTGGGTAGGGTCTGTGGACACAAACTAGTCAGGGAACATCTGAGCAGGTTGAGTGGGTGAACAGTCCTTTTCCACTGACAAAATCTATTTTTCTATGAACCTGGATGGTTGGTCTCATACTCACTTCCTTCGGAGCTACCCAATGTTTGGGCTGATCATTTAATCAGAATCATTTCTGCACAAATCCAATCTGGAAAGCCCAAAAATGAATTCATACCATCAATTAGGGGGAAGACTTGCTGCTAGGAGTGCTTCAAAGTTTTACTGTGCTGGCAAGTACTGAATTGTTAGCAAAGTGCTAAACAGTGTGCAACATATACATTTTGCCAATAATTTGCCAAAGAAAAGTATGTTTTTTTAAAAGCTTCAAAAGTCTTAAAAAAATAAGTTTGCATCCCCACCCTCTCATAAAATCCTATCTCATCCTCCTCTCCCCCAGCACAAACCCATATCACAGGGAAACTTCCTCCTTCCCACTGACTCAGCAGTACCAAGTTCCACTCCCCCCCAGCCTTGGAAAAATAATCAGTAAAAAATCCCTTCCCTCACCTGCTCAGCAACAGCCAATCCCACCCTACCTCACAGCCAGGACAAAAATGACACATCTCCTCTCCTCAACCACTCAGCACCCAACCACACACCCATGTCACCAAATAAAAAAATTACAAAATCTGTGGTGGATAATGGAATGGTGCCTATCACAGACCCACATCTCAGCACCTTATCCACTTGCCCAGATTGAATCAAAATCCTCCCAGAACCATGAAGATTGGTAGAGGGTTCCATGTCACATTATGATAAAATGTTGTCAAACTGGAGGAAGAGGAGGTAGCCTCTGAATTGAATATTATTGGAATGGTGAGATGATCTGGAATTATAAGAGCAGATGCAAAAAGTCAAGTGGACTAGCAGAAACAATAATTAAGATGAAGGAGTCTAGTGGGAAAAAATCGGTGAAAAAAAAATCACCTTTGGTGGCAACATTTCAGAAGGGCCTGCCTCTGCTTACAGTATGTCCACCAGATGCTCCAAAGAGTGGACACCTAATTGTTCATGGCTAGGCAATCCTGTAATCCATCCCACAGTTTTCTGAAATGGGTATCTGGAAATTGCTAAGCTGATAGGCAAGGGGTTGTAACTATAGGAGTTACTGCAACAACTAGGAAGAGACTATGCATGGGAGCTGGGGCATTACATCAGCAAAAGATGGGCACAATAATAATAAACAAAGTTAAAAAAAGCTCTGATTAACTGTTCCTCTGTACTGATATCCTTGCATGTCCTAAGTAGAAATCATGTAAGTCCTGTTTCAAGTATTTACTAGAATCTAGCGGGTCCTGCTCTCTCTTCCTAAACTAAAGTTTAGTGCAAGAGCCAGATCTTGTAGCAGCAGGCAGATTAACCATGGAGGTGGCTACAGTGGGAAGCAGAAAAGAGTGTCCTAAGAGCAAGTAATGTAGGGTCACCTTGTGTGGTTGGTGGTGAAAGGGGTGCCAAGGAAGCTAGTGAGTGAGTGAGGGGATGCATGTAAATTTGTTTGGGAAGGTGGGAGACATGTTATAGGGCACAGAGGAGGGACAGGGGAGCTAGCAGTAAATTGTGGGCCCAAGGGGTGGTACTAGTGAAGAGCCCGATAACTGGGGGGGCGGGCAAGGGAAGTCTCTGGAAAAAAAATGATGAAATGGGGAGTTGAATGGCAAAAGCTGGGGCAGAAGAGCTGGTCCTGGAAAGGGGCAGGAAATGGAGAGTGGGGTATGAGATGTGTGTGGGTGGCAAAGGTTAGAGGGTAAAGAAGTAGAGACAGGGGAGTTGACAAAAGGTGGAGGGGCCCAGGGAAATGTATAGGCTGTTATCTATATCACTTATCAAGTTAATGCAGTAACAGCCATTTTGCCTCTTACCAGAACTTGCTTTCTTTTATTCCTGACAGGAAGCATCAGGGTTCTGAACCTGACTAATCAGTTTTAGAATGCAAACAGTGCACTAGTGAAGATATAAGCACAGCATGTCTGAGAGCAAGTTCTGGGCACCATAAAAAGACCTTGGGAGTTGAATGTGACCCCTGGGGCTTATTATGAGTATCCACTCCACTCAAGTGCCATAGCAGTAACCAGCGGGGTCCTATGACCAGGACATAGGGGTGGAAGACCCTGTGGCAGGAAGTGATCACCACACAGCATGGTTCTTCCTCAATTTAGGTAAGGATGCAGTCAGAAGCAAGACAAAGGTGGTGGACTTCAAAACAGCAGACTTTGGTAGGATGGGAGACATACTAGTCGGGCATCTTTCCAAGATCTGCCCAGACATGGATGTTGACCAGAAATGGTCCATTAACAAGCTGGGTCTGGCAGAGGCTGCTAACATGTGTGCAAAGATCCAGAGTAAGAAGTCCAAGATCAAAAGACTAAGCTGGCTTTGCAAGGAGGTAGAGAAGAAAGTAAGGGAGAAGAGGGCTGCCTTCAGTAGGTATAAGAGATCCAAATGAGGGGAGAACAGGGAGCGTACTAGAAAAAAACCAGGGAGGTGAGAAGAGTAGTCCGGGTGGCGAAGGTTTCAAGGGTGCTAAGGTTGGCACAGGGGATAAGAGAAGGGGAAAGGGATTTCTTCAGGTATATTAGAAAGAAAATAAGCTGTAAAGGTGAGATTGTAGGGGCTCAAGAGGGAAAGGGGGTGGACAGAAAAGGGGGTGGCCAGGCAGAGTCACTCAATAAGTCCTTCTTTTGGTGTTCACAAGGGAAAAGGATGGACCTATGCCACAGGGGAGGGAAGGAGTCTGCATGGGAGGAGTGTGGGTAAAGGATGGGATCATTCTGGAGAACAGGGTTCTGGAGGCCTTAAGTCCTTGCGGGTAGATAAGGTGCTGGGACCGGACGGTGTGCATCCAACAGTCATGAGGAAGTTGATAAAGTTCTTGGCAGACCCTTTGAAAGACCTGTTCAACACCTCTCTGGAGACAGGGTGCATGCCCCAGGACTGGAGGAAGGCACATGTGGTGCCAATCCACAAGATTAGACCCAGGGATGAGCCAGGTAATTACTGACCGGTCAGCCTTACTGCCATTGTAGAGAAGTTGATGGAGACCATTCTTATAGAGATGCTAGTGAACTTTCTGGTCTCCAGGATGAAAGGCAACATGGATTTGTCTCAGGAAGATCCTGCCAGACCAACCTGATTGACTTTTTCAATTGGATGACAAAGGCACTTGATAGGGACCATGCACTGGATGTCCTGTATCTGGACTTCAGCAAGGTCTTTGATGTACTGCCACATGGAAGGATGGTCAGTAAACTGAGGAACCTGGGAGCTGGGAAGAAACTTATGGGATGGGTTTGGAGCTGACTGCAGGATAGGCAGCAGAGGGTAATAGTAGGGGAAGAACTCTCAAGTCTGAGATCTGTAGCCAGCGGGGTCCCACAAGACTCAGTACTAGAACCAGTGTTATTTAACATCTTCATTGGTGATACAGGAGACAGAATCAAGAGTATAGTCAGCCTGTTCACAGACAACACAAAGATCTGTACAAAGGTGGACAGTGAGCAAGGGAGAAAAGAACTCCAGGAGAACCTGGAAAAGCTTGAGTGCTGGTCAAACATATGGCAGTTAGGGTTCAATGCTAAGAAGTGCAAGGTCCTGCACTTGGGAGCCAGAAACCCTGGGAAAAGTTACTGGCTGGGGGTTGTGCAGATAGCCAATTCAGGGGAGGAAAAGGATCTGTAGACTAGTTACAGGAAACAGGAAACATTCTGCACAGTGCAGGAAGGCAGCTTCCAAAGTTAATAAAATGATGGGGTGCATTGCCAGAGGAATCACCTCCAGGAGGGAAGAGGTCATCCTGCCACTGTACAGGTCACTGGTGAGACCACACCTGGAGTATTGTGTGCAGTTCTGGTGCTCCTCCTTAAAGAAGGATTTCAAACTGTTGGAAGTGGTGCAGCATAAGGTGACAAAGATGATCCAATGCCTATGAGGAGAGACAGAGGGAGCTGAACATGTATTCCCTGGAGGATAGAAGGGAGAGAGGGGATATGATTGAGACCTTCAGATACATAAAGAGAATAAATAGTGTTAGTACTGAGGGCATTTTCAGACTAAGGAGGTGGGATCATGAGGGGGCACAGTCTCAAATTGGAGGGTGGTACATTAAGAGGGAAATGAGGAGGCACTATTTCATGAAAATGGTTGTTGCACAGTGGAATAAACTGCCAGAGAAGGTGATACAGCTGAAAACTGCAAGCAGATTTAAGAGGGTGTGGGACACGGTAAAAGGAAAGGTTAAAACTGAGGGGAGGCTGGGGAGTGGAGGGTAGGTGGATGGGGAGGATAAATCAGGTGGACAGGAAATGGGTGGGGGCAGCTGCAGTAGACTAGACTGGGAGCTGCACACTCAATCAGACTTGACAGACCTTTATGGCCTGTATCTTCTGGCATTTTCATACTGTATGTTCATATGTATGTACAAAAATGCTTTAGAGCAGTAAACTCATGATTTATAGTAGCAAACTCTGTCATTATTCAAGGCTTTGATCTTCGATGCTGGGATGCTCGTGTCCACTGCTACCAATAAGTGTTGTTAAAGGAATTTGGGCAAAAAAGCCACTTCAGTACAAATGGGACCTTACAGGCCAAAAGCAAGAGGAAACAGAAAATAAATACAAAATTATATTTGATGCTTTAACTATGCAAGCTATAATAACAGTTTTGCATTTGGAAGGCCCCACCATTGATTTCAATTATAGTAGCAACATGCAATACAACTTCATAAGTTGTTCTAGCCAGAATCTTACATCTGTCTGTTTTCTAACAAATGGGCATGCATTTGTTTAAGAAAAAGGCATGACACTATTCAAAGTAAAATTATTTTTTTTTTACATAAACTGACTAGCATGTCCTATATTGATAGATTTTGTAATATATAAACTATAAATCAACTAGAACAAATAAGCATACTTCAGTACTCTGCTCGCAATAATGGTGTGTAAAAGTAGACAGATGCTATGATTGTTTAATGAGCCAAAGGCAAAGATCTCATGAAAATGCTGTAGTTAGTGAAGCTGGATGTACTGATTAAAGACATTGTGTGATTGAACTTTCCAAAATGTACAGAACTCATACTGAAGCATACAAGTTTTTAAGGAATGATGTTTGCTCATGTAATCCCTTTATTGTTTAACATGTAATATCACCCATTTCTCTCTGCCACCTCATTTCTACTATTCTGCTATATCTAGTGCTGCTAGAAATGTTAATTTCACTTTGGAAATTGCACAGATTTGCAGATGTTGCATGTATGCAATTTTTTTTTGAAAATTGCTCCAAAATCTGGAATAATTTTGCCAACAGTTTTTGATTTGAATAGTGCCATTTTCCCCAAATTAGCATTTAAAGTTGTTTTTTTAAAGCACCATTTTAGCAGATTGGGACATTGTTTTCCAAACTGCACATATTTAAAAATCTGACTTTAAAAAAAAGGGTAATTTTCAACCAAACTGCTTGTTTTAAACACACTGTTCCACTCCATGAAATTGCTCAAATTATGCAAAACTGACACATCTGTGAATAATTCACATTTTTTTTTTTCTAATTTCACCTGCTGTGTTATTACTCAGTTTTATTCAGAATTTTTTCCATAAAGATAGTGACAAACACAGTCAAGAAATGTCACAAAATGATAGAATAAAGAGGAAGCCTTTTTGGCACCATTCTCCGTAACAGTTGGTAGTGCTATGAGGTCACTGAAACTAGTTAGTACCAGTAGTGACATTGCAACCCAATCAGGATATGCAAATCAAGGGTCCCAACCCCTTTCCATGCAGTTGTAACTGCAACCATGTATTAAAGAGGGTTATAAATCCAAAAAATACCACGGAAATCAACAGAATGGAGTCAGCTATGCAGCTCCACAGACTGGGTGGCTGTCCCAAACACTCAACAAATCCAGGCAGGTAGTGGAGTGCAAATACCTTGTTCACCAATAATTTAAAGTTACGTACTTAGCATGGAAGAAAGTCGCAGCCCACAGTAGGTAATGGAGTTGCAGTGACTGGACTGCTATTTATTCTTATAAACTTCCATAAAAAGGTGAGCACAGCAGGACCTTCTGCAAAACAATGAAAAAACCCACACAATGTTGTGACAAGGCACAAAGAGACAAGAAGGGGATAGATTGGGCATTACACTATGTAAATGGCACAATACCCTGCTAATACCTGACTGCAGTTGAAATCAAACATGCTAGTGGCTGCAAACTCTGCTTGCACTCTAAAATCCGGATAGACAGTTTACATTATTCATCGCAAAAAACAATGTTAAAGCATCAGTTAGAGCTGCAGCACAAAGCATCAAAATGTGGGAAATGTAACATTAGGGAAAAAAGTACACTGGGCTTTATTGAGTCTGTGGTGTGGAGTTCAACAGGGTTTGAACAATCACACAATACAGCATTGGTATAGCCCTAACTTCAGCACTGTCTGTTCATGGAGATAAATAACAGTCACACACCAATGTTGGTAGACATGCTGTTGATGTTAGGCAACATGTAGGCTACATCATATCATCATTCAAACCCAAAGAATGCCATGCCACATATTCAATAAGCCTCAGTTGACTTTTTACTCTAACATTGCATTTCCATTTTTTTGACCTTTTGTGCTTGTAACAGGATTGGGTAAGACCCTGTTCCATTTGTTATATACAGGGAGTTAAAAGGGAGAATCTATTCTGTCCTGTACTATCATGTCACTTGTCTATCTCTTGCCTGTCTGACTGCGCAATCAGATTTGCCTTGTGGCACCTAGGAATTGGCCACACTGACGGCTCCACAATTTATCTTTGTTTTTTCCCCTTCCATCACTTGTTGTTTCTACTCGTTCTTTTTTCCCTTTCTGCTCTATGGTTAAATATATGTGAATCTGTATGTGAAACTGGGATCCCTAGTTTGCAAATGTATATAATAACATTGTTGAAATGAATGCAGAAAGCAATTTGGGTTTATCTGGAACACACCCAAATAGCTTTCTGCCTTGAGGTGAATTTTGACCTCCCAAGTTTGTTTGCACAATTTTTAACAGGAAACTAGCTCTTGAACAGGATGACTTAGTTGGTTGCACCTGTTTAGAAGATTAATGAACTATTCAGGTTGGTCACAGGAAGGTCATTAAAAAAAGTCTTGTTGCATTTTAGGAAAAGCAGGAGATGAAACTTACAAGTACAGGATGATGAGGTTAAACTGTCAGGAAATGACATCTTATATAAAGAGAGTAATGTTTTTTGAGAGGTAGAGAGATTCAGAAGAAGGATTGTTGCTTGTGCTGCCTTTGTGAAGAGCTATCCTGTATATTTGTTTATTTTGCTTCATTGTTATTGATAATAATAAAACATTACTTGCTAATTTACTGTAAGTACTTCTGGTTTTTCTATACTTTCTGCCCTATGCCTCAATGACAGTTGATGTTAGAAGTGTGATTTATGCCATACATATTCTAAGCCAGGAGTTTTGTGTGTGGGTACAAGACCTGGTACTAGGGAAGCATAGAAGAAACATATGGATACTGCAACAGCAAACCCAGGAGTGATTCCCAGAAGAATTGCAGCCAAACTAGAAGCAGAAACAGAATTCCAGTTTGAGACTGTATAGCTGGCACCAGTGATGGAAGAAGAAGAATAGGCAGGGACAGAACCTGAAAGCATGCCTGCCTTTATCAAATGGTGGGCTATATAACAAAGAGGGACTGAGAAACAGAAAGAAAAAGAGATACAACATCTAAAGGCCCAGAGAAGGCCATAGATGGAGAAGAAAGAAGAGATGCAGCTATAGGAGCAGTGATGGCTGGATGCCTTGCAAGCTATCAAAGCTGTAGTTTCAGTAGATCAGCAAAACACAAGCAGCTAAAAAGACATTAAATTTGCAAAGCTGTGTCCCTCAGATGTTATTAAAACATATCTAACAACTTTTGAAAGGGTCACCAGAGGCAGCCAATGGCCAAAAAAAGCAATGAGCGATCAAACTGGTCCCTTATCTGACAGGTAAAGCCCAACATACCTATAGAAATACAGACACAGCACAGTCAGAAAACTATGACATTGTGAAAAGAGAAATCTTTAAAAATGATCACATCGCAGAAGAGCCCTACAGGCAATGATTCTGGTCCCTGAAGTACAACTCAGTTGACAATCCTAAAGAAGCCTTCGCCAAACTCAGAGAACTCATTAAATGGCTCCAATCAGAGAGCAAACCAGTCCCACAGGTCATCAACATATTTGCAATGAAGCAATTTATCAACATCCTGTCACAGAGCTAGTTTCCTGTTAATTCTGAAAATAAGCTTGTGGAGGTCAAAAGGTCAAAATGCACTTCAAGGTTAACCCTGTGTTCCACATCCCCCCCCCCCCATATGGCTGCTAGCTTTTGGAAGACAGAAATCTTGCTTGTAGAGCAGAAAGCAGCTAACTAAAAAAGCTACATTTTTTCTTAGTAATTTAACACTTCTGTCTCAGCAGGTGTAAGTTCCTGTTGGGATTAAGCAAACATATACTTTATTAGAAGTAGATGGGGTCTCATTTAGAGTTAAAAAAACAAAGAAAGTCAGTGTGTGTTTCTGTGTTGGGAAGGGTACTGTATCAACTTATTTGCCAAATCAGTAGGCGGGGAGAGAGGTTAATTGGGGGTGTGGCTTAGGCATTACCAAAGCAGGTGACTCCAATTACAACTTTGTGCTTCTAGCTTTTGGAAGACAGAAATCTTGATTGTAGAGCAGAAAGCAGCTAATTATAAAAGCTACCGTTTTTCTTACTGATTGCCCTCCATCCTACCCCTCCACCCTCCAACCCTAAGCCAGTTCTACTTTTATAGCCATTGGATTTGACTGACAACAGGAACTTTCTGTTTTGCAGTAGTAAGGGAAGGATCATAGAGAAACATTAGTTTTGTCAACCCTGAAGGAAAAAAGTAGCTCTATCTCCACCCCCAGCTGCTAATGTTCTGACTCTGAGCAAGGAAGAAGGAGACTATGGAAGAATACAGGAAGTTGCTGTCTCAGAACAGGAAGGGTGAGAGTTGTAAGGAGAGGAGAGAGTAAGCATACAGAGAAACAGAAGAGGGGACACAAAATAAGGCATGATGGGAGTGGTACAGTGCAATGGCTGTGGGGTGGCAGTTTTCCGGGAGACATTCTGGAGGTTGTGAAGCTGCCCTATTTACAGGCACCTCTCTGGTCTGATGGAGGAGGCTGCCCATCTTCAGGCTGATCTGGCTAGAATTTGTGAAACCTCCACCCCCCACCCAGGGACCACCAGGACCACTGCCACTACCTCAGAGGATGCCAAGAAGGAGGAGCAGCTGGACCAAGATGGGCTCAGGGACAGAGAGAGTGGCAGAACAGAGGTGCATCCCTCCAGCTGTTCCTCTCCACAATTCATGCACTGTTCTGGTGGATAGTGATTCCTCTTTGGAGGCACCTGCAGTGGAGACCAAGGAGGATGCAAGGAACCTCCACAAAAGAGATCCACAAGAGGGTGGCATGGGATCCCATGGAGAAGGAAACAACTCCTGGTGGGGGACTCAATCATTAGGGGGTAGAAGTGGGGGAGGGGAGAGAGAGGTAAGGTGACTGCCTGGTGCCATGGCTTGGAGGGACAGGAAGTGAATCCTCAGGATCATGGGAGCAGCTGCACGAGGGTTGGAGCTGGATGTCATTGTCCACATACGGACAAATGACCTGGCTAGGAATGGGATCTGAGCAGTGCAAGAGGAGTTTGTAGAGTTGGGGAGGGGCCTTAGGCAAGTAGCGCATATGGTAACCTTCTCAGAGATGCTGCTTGTCTATGGCAAGGACGATGCTAGGGTACTCCACACCATGGAATTCAATGAATGGTTGAAAAACTGGTATGGAGCTCAAGTTTTTGGCTTCATTGGGGACTGGGGAGCCACCTGGAGAGATGCAGGCATATACTGGTGCGAGGGTCTGATCTGTCCGGGGGAAACCAGGATCCTAGATAATAGGTTTAAATGCTTCATTGACAAGCATTTAAACTAGCCAAGGGGGGGAGGTACTGAAAAGGAGGAGGGAAATCCCAGCCTCCCCCCACAAAACACAGTAATTAGTGAGGTAAACACCAAGGTAGAGAAGTCATTTGGGAGCAGGACAGAGGTAAATGCAAAAATGGGTAAGACCATCAAAAATTGGAGTGTGAGGAGTACCAATGCTGTAGTCTGTGTAACAAGGTCCATGAACTAGTGGCCTTGATGGAAGAGGGATGCCTGGATATCGTGGCAGTCACAGAAACATGGTACACAGAGAATCATGACTGGGATGTCAGCATACCAGGATACACAATCTACAGGAGGGACAGGGAGGGTAAAAGAGGAGGAGGAGTAGCTCTCTATGTAAGGGAGGGGATCAAAGCAACAGAACTAAAGAGTAAACAGGCAGCAGATAAAGCACTCTGGATCACCCTGGAGAAAAGAAATGATACCACAATCCACATGGGGGTTGTATACAGACCCCCATGTCAGGGGGAAGGAATGGACAAGGAAAAGATAGAAGGCATCCTTAGAATGGAAGAAAAAGGGGAGATATTGCTGATGGGGTACCTGAATATGCCAGATGTTAACTGGAGCACCTTTTCTGCAGGCACAACCAAAAGCAGGGTCATTCTTGATGCCCTACAAGTGGCATACCTCTGACAGCAAGTATTGGAATCCATTCGAGAGGGAGCAATCTTAAAACTGGTACTCTCAAATGGGGATGGAGAAAGAGTCTTGGATTTAGAAGTGGGTAGCCACCTGGGAACAAGCAGCCACCAAACAGTGTGGTTCACAATAAACACAGCCATAGAGTCAAGCCATACAAAAGCAAGAGTATTGGACATTAGGAGGGCTGACTTTGGGAAAATGAGAGAGTGCCTCAGAAATGCACTAGCAAGCAGGCAAGAAGGAGGGGTGGAGGAACAATGGGAAGTAATCAAAACAGCCATCACAGAGGCAATAAACCTTTGTGTGAAGCAATTCAACAAAACACAACAAAGGAAAAAAATCCTGTGGTTCTCAAAAGAGGTGGCAGGGAAGGATAAGGAGAAAAGGATAGCATTCAGGAAATATAAGGAAACACAGAAGGAGCAGGAAAGAGAACTTTATCAGTTAAAGCAGAAAGAGGCAGGGAAGGCAATCAGAATAGCTAAGGCCCAAATTGAGGAAAGGATACCCAACTAAGTTAAGAAGAGAGATAATATATTTTATAGGTACATTAGGTAGTGAAGAAAGACCAATGGAGGGATTCTGAGGCTTAAGAAAGGGGAGGGAATGAGGGCAGAGGGTGACAGTGAAAAAGCAGGGATACTGAAAGAATATTTCTGCTCAGTATTCACAAAGGAAGAGGAGAGCAGGTACCTGAATCAAATAAGAGAAACACTCTGGAGATGGGGGTTGATACCAGTCCATTTGCAGAAGAAAGGGTTCTGAAAGAACTAGTAAAATTGAAGGTGGACAAAGCAATGGGTCTTGATGGGATTCACCCAAGAATTCTAAATGAACTAAGGGTAGAACTAATGACACCACTGACTACTTTCTTTAACAAATCATGGGAGGATGGGGTGGTACCTGAAGACTGGAGGAGGGTGGATGTGATTCCTCTTCACAAAAGTGGGAGCAGGGAAGAGGAAGGAAACTACAGATCAGTTAGTTTGACCTCAGTGGTAGGGAAAATGATGGAATCACTTCTGAAGGAAAGAATTGTTGAGTACCTAGAGGCCAGTGGGGCACAGGACCCAAGGCAGCATGGATTCACAGTGGGAAGGTTGTTTCAGATGACTATAATATATTTCTTTGACTGGGTTACCAAAGTAGTAGACCAGGGAGGGGCTGTGGACATAGTCTACTTAGATTTTAGCAAGGTATTTGATACAGTCCCACAAAAAACATTAATAAACAAGTTAGCCAGCCTTGGAGTGGGTCCCAAGGTGGTAGCCTGGATAAACAATTGGCTGGACAAGAGGACACAAAGGGTAGTAGTAAACGGAGTCCACAGTGAAAAAAGGAGGGTTACTAGCAGGGTACCGCAGGGTTCAGTACTGGGACTGGTCCTTTTTAATGTCTTTATAAGTGACATTGCAGAGGAACTGGAAGGAAAAGTATGTCTCTTTGCAGACAACACAAAGACCTGCAACAGGGTTGATACACAAGATGGAGTGGAAATAATGAGAAGGGACTTGTCAAGGTTGGAGGAATGGTCAAATATATGGCAGCTTAGATTCAACATAAAGAAGTGCAAGGTAATGCACCTGGTAAACAAAAACCCAGGGGAAGAGTACACAATGGGGGTGAGATACTGACAACAATAAAAATGGAATGGGACCTGTGGGTAATTAGATCAGATGACCTAAAGGTGGGCAAGCAATGTGAGAAGGCAATAAGGAAGGCTGGGGGGATACTGGGATGCATAGGGAGAGGCATCAACAGTAGACAAGGGGAAGCTGTTATCCCTCTGTACAGACAGTTGGTGAGACCCCATCTGGAGTACTGTGTGCAGTTCTAGAGACCCCATTCCCACAAAGACATAGACAGAGTAGAGGCTGTCCAGATGAGGGCAACCAAAATGGTGCAGGGTCTGCACCAGAAGACATATGAAGAGAGACTAAAGGAGCTTAATATGTATACCCTTGAGGAAAGAAGGGAGAGGAGGGACATGATAAAAACTTTCAAGCACTTCAAGGGAATCAACAAAATCCAATAGGGTAGTATTTTTCAGGAAAAGAGATGTGCAAGAACAAGCGCGCACAATTTAAAGATAGAGGGGGACGGCTCAGAGGTAATGTGAGGAAGTATTTTTTTCATGGAGAGGGTTGTGTATGCATGGAACAGCCTTCCTGAGGAGGTTGTGGAGTCAGGAACAGTGGGAGAATTCAAGAATGCACGGGACAGACATAAGGCAGTCCTAGTTGGGGGTAGGAGGAAGTAGGCTGTTGGTTAACTAGGATCTGCAGCTTATCCATTAGGTAGGAAAATGGGCAGACTAGGAGGACCAAGTGGTCCTTATCTGCCATCAAATGTTTCTATGTTTCTAAATAGCTTTCTACATTCATTGTCAACAACGTAATTATATACATTTGCAAACTATTGGATCTCAGTTTCACATTCAGATTTGCATATTTTTTAACCAAGGGGAAGCAAGGGAAGAAAGAAAGAATAGAAACAGCAAGTGAAGGAAGGGAGAATATAGGGAAACTGTGGGACCATCAAAGTGGCCAATTCCTAGGTGCCACAAGGAAAATTTGATTAAACGATCAGACATACAAGAGATAGATCCTTGCCAGCGACAATGGTTTACCGCATATGCGGTGACGCGGACGGGAATGTGGAATTATGATTGGGCCACAGAAAACGGCACCAAAAACGGAGCTAGCATTTGTTCTTATTGACTGTGAGAACAGAGCGCTATAAATTATGGTGCAGTGTGTTTGCATTTTTACTCTGCACTCTGCTTTGCTGCTGCCGTTTGTTTTCCTGCTTGCTGTGTTCCTGCGACAACAATTTCTTCTCATCGGCCATCCCATCGTTCTGTTCTCTTTCCCGGTAAGTTTTCTGCTGCCTGTGTTGTGGGGGTAGTAAGGCCTGGCTCTAATTTATGTTTTTTTTTTTGTCACTTTGTGGGAATCGGGGGATAGATCGTCGATTCCGAGGAGAGCGAGAGAGACAGGAATAGGAGCAATTCCCAAGCTACAGTTTATTTTATTTTTTTTCTGAGGGGTCTCAAAGGGGACAGAAACTTGATTTTATCAGCTTTTTGAATGGTACTACGGAAATAAACATGTTTTTGTTTATTAATACATTCCTGATTTTCCTGAAGCATTCCATCGGAGGGGAGAGGGGGAGAGAGAGAAAATGCTGGCATCAGTCGGCTCTCCGGTTAGCTCTTTTATCCCCAGTTGATTTTTAACCATGTGCTGTTGCTCCGTATACTCGCTCTTGCGCTCTCTCTCTCACACACAGATTTTGTTTCTGAGCATTCTATCTAGGCAGGTGGAAAAGGAGAGCATCTACAGCTAGCGGGGTAGGTGGGCAGGTGGAGAAGAGAGCATCCACAGCTGATCTGGGTTACATAAGGGATTTAAATTCGCTTGTGCTTAATTGGGACACCAATTTAGCGGACTCTATTGTACAGTTGGAGAGAGCAATTGATATACAGGTGGGGGTCAGCAAGTGCTTGCTGTATTTATGTAGTATTTATGCCACTTCAGTAATTGATATACAGTCGACTCGTGGGGGGGGTAGTTCTTTAAGAGATGAAGAGCCACAAACTGGATCTTCTGATATACAGTCGGGGGGACAAGAGAGAGCAATTGACATTCGTCAAGTCAGTATTAAGGTATGGCTATTAAGGTCCTGTTATGAGGTGTTTACCTTTGGATAATTTTTTTCTGTGAGCTTTTTTGTTTGTGCTAATTTGACCACACTGACATGGCCATCTTGTTTTGCTTGCACTGATTTGACGTTGAATCCCATCCAGAAAAAACTCACTACCCATACTGCTGCCCCCAGGAGTGCCACATCCAGAGTGGCTGTGCTAGTCTGTTGGGGTGGGCAGAGTGGGGAGAGTGGCTGAGCAGGTCTGTTGGGGTGGGTAGAGTGGTTGGGCTGATGCATCGGGATGGGGAGAGTGGCTGTGCTGGTGAACTGGGGTGGGGAGAGTGTCCGTGTAGGTCAGTGGGGGTGGGCAGAGTGTCCATGCAGGTCAGTGGGGGTGGGCAGAGTGGCTGGCTGGTGCATTTGGAGTGGGCAGAGTGGCTGGGCTGATGCACTGAGGTGGGGAGAGGTCCGTGCTAGGTCAGTGGGGTGGGAGAGTGTCCGTGTAGGTCTGTGGGGGTGTGCAGAGTAGCTATGTTGGTGCATCAGGGTGGGAGAGTGGCTGTGCAGGTCAGTGGGTGGGCAGAGTGGCTCGGGCAGGTCTGTTGGGGTGGGCTGAGTGTCCATCCAGGTCCATGGGTGGGCTAGTGGCTGGGCTGGTGCACTGGGGTGGAAGAGTGGCTGTGCTGGTGCATCAGGGTGGGCAGAGTGGCCGGGCAGGTCTGTTGGGGGTGGGCAGACTGTCCATGCAGGTCCTTGGGGGGTGGGCAGGGTAGCTGTGCTGGTGGGGAGAGTGGCTGGGCTGGCTGGGCAGGTCTGTTGGATTGGGGAAGAGTGTCCGTGCAGGTCAGTGATACCTTTGAGAAGAGCACTTATTGCAGATTAGAGCTTCTACATGTGGTACTCTAGGAAGGGTGGTGTCTGCCAGAAATTCCCACAGGTTGGGAGGGGGATCTTTAGGACTGGCAGGGGTTCAAATAGAAAATTCTTGTTGATGCCATTGAGTTTTTCACCTACCCTGAAGGAAGCCTGATGCTGCTAATGTGGTCACTGATGGTTGGCTGTGGGATGGGCTGGGCATATTGGTTCACATGTTAGCAAAAAATGGTTCTGGCCTCTGAGGGAGGGGTGGGCAGGTGGGCAGAGTGGCACAAAACCATTTTTTCCAGCATATTTGCCAATCAGCTGGGTCCGTGCCACACTTTGGTGCTCTTTTGTTGATGGTCGGCTGAGGGACGGGCTGGGTGGACTGGTTCACATGCCAGAAAACATTGGTTCTGGCGTCTGAGGGAGGGGCGGGGGGGCAGAGTGGCACAGAATCATTTTTTCCAGCATATTTGCCAGTCGGCTGGGTCCGTGCCACACTTTGGTGCTCTTTTGTTGATGGTCGGCTGAGGGATGGGCTGGGCGGACAGGTTCATATGCTGGAAAACATTGGTTCTGGCCTCTGAGGGAGGGGCGGGCAGGCAGAGTGGCACAGAACCATTTTTTCCAGCATATTTGCCAGTTGGCTGGGTCCGTGCCACGGTCTGGTGCTCTTTTGTTGATGTTCGGCTGAGGGACGGGCTGGGCAGACTGGTTCATATGCTGGAAAACAGTGGTTCTGGCCTCTGAGGGAGGGGCAGGCTGGCAGAGTGGCACAGAACCATTTTTTCAAGCATATTTGCCAGTTGGCCGGGTCCGTGCCATGCTCTGGTGCTCTTTTGTTGATGGTCAGCTGAGGGACTGGCCGGGCGGACTGGTTCACATGCTGGAAAACATTGGTTCTGGCCTCTGAGGGAGGGGCAGGTTGACAGAGTGGCACAGAACCATTTTATCCAGCATATTTGCCAGTCAGCCAGGTCCGTGCCATGCTCTGGTGCTCTTTTGTTGTTAGTCAGCTGAGGGACGGGCTGGGCTTAACAGGTTCACATGCTGGAAAACATTGGTTCTGGCCTATGAGGAGGGGCAGCGGCAGAGTGGCAAGAACTATTTTTCCAGCATATTTGCCAGTCAGTCGGGTCCATGCCACACTCTGGTGCTCTTTTTGATGGTCGGCTAAGGGGAGCTGGTGCGGACTGGTTCACATACTGGAAAAACATTGGTTCTGGCCTCTGAGGGAAGGGCGGCAGCAGAGTGGCACAGAATTCATTTTTTCCAGCATATTTCAGTCATCTGGCCTGTCCATGCCACGCTCTGGTGCTTTTTGTTGATGGTCAGCTGAGGGACAGGCTTAGGACAGGTTCACATGCTGGAAAAACATTGGTTCTGGCCTCTGAGGGAGGGGCGGGCAGGCAGAGTGGCACAGAACCATTTTTTCCAGCATATTTGCCAGTTGGCTGGGTCCGTGCCATGGTCTGGTGCTCTTTTGTTGATGGTCGGCTGAGGGACTGGCTGGGCGGACTGGTTCACATGCTGGAAAACATTGGTTCTGGCCTCTGAGGGAGGGGCAGGTTGACAGAGTGGCACAGAACCATTTTATCCAGCATATTTGCCAGTCAGCCAGGTCCGTGCCATGCTCTGGTGCTCTTTTGTTGTTAGTCAGCTGAGGGACGGGCTGGGCGAACAGGTTCACATGCTGGAAAACATTGGTTCTGGCCTCTGAGGGAGGGGGGGGCGGGCAGAGTGGCAACAAACTATTTTTTCCAGCATATTTGCCAGTCAGTCGGGTCCATGCCACACTCTGGTGCTCTTTTTTTGATGGTCGGCTAAGGGACGGGTTGGGCGGACTGGTTCACATACTGGAAAACATTGGTTCTGGCCTCTGAGGGAAGGGCGGGCAGGCAGAGTGGCACAGAACCATTTTTTCCAGCATATTTGCCAGTCGTCTGGGTCCATGCCACGCTCTGGTGCTCTTTTGTTGATGGTCAGCTGAGGGACAGGCTTGGCGGAAAGGTTCACATGCTGGAAAACATTGGTTCTGGCCTCTGAGGGAGGGGCGGGCAGGCAGAGTGGCAAAGAACCATTTTTTCCAGACATATTTTCAGTCAGCCGGGTCCGCGCCTCACTCTGGTGCTCTTTTGTTGATGGTCGGCTAAGGGAAGGGTTGGGCGGACTGGTTCACATACTGGAAAACATTGGTTCTGGCCTCTGAGGGAGGGGCGGGCAGGCAGAGTGGCACAGAACCATTTTTTCCAGCATATTTGCCAGTCAGCCGGGTCTGTGCCACGCTCTGGTGCTCTTTTGTTGATGGTCGGCTGAGGGATGAGCTGGGCGGACAGGTTCACATGCTGGAAAACATTGGTTCTGGCCTCTGAGTGAGGGGCAGGCAGGCAGAGTGGCACAGAACCATTTTTCCAGCATATTTGCCAGTTGGCCGGGTCCATGCCACGCTCTGGTGTTCTTTTGTTGATGGTTGGCTGAGGGATGGGCCATGGACTGGTCTACATTCTGGAAAACATTGGTTCTGGGCTCTGAGGAGGGGGGTGGGAGAGTGGCACAGAACCATTTTTTCCAGCATATTTGCCAGTTGGCCAGGTCCATGCCATGCTCTGGTGCTCTTTTGTTGGTGGTTGGCTGAGGAACGGGCTGGGCGGACTGGCTCACATGCTGGAAAACATTGGCTCTGGCCTCTGGTGTATGGTGTATCTTAAAGTATTGTTGGGTGGTGTGCATGTCTGTGTAGAATAATACAGAGACACGCTCAGACAAAAATCTTTATTAAACAAACTGAATCAACCTCCATGTTTCATCTGAACCCAGAGGGCATCATCTGTGCAGCTGGAAATGTGGATTGTCCTTCTCGGTTCCCTTCATCAATTTTGGAGGATGCAGACATTGGATTACCTAGGGGATAAACAGACAAGTTAAACTGTCGAACTGCATGTTAACAATTTGACTACTTTTATTAGATACATTTTCTATGTTGAACCTTTTGCTGTAATTTCTAATGGAATATGTTGGAGGCCTGTTGGTGGCATGTTTTGATTTGTGCTTATAAAATTGAAAAGTTCAGAATAAAGAAGTTGTTGCTGGGGGGGGGCCTTTGCGGCAACCTAACTCAGCAGGTGGGGGAACCGACCAGGGAGGCGCAGGTACTGGATGTGGTTCTGGCAGACAGTGAACAGATTGGGGGCAGGGAGGAAAGGGACCCATTGGCAGGGAGTGACCATGCCACAGTCTGGTGAAGACGAAAACGCGGTAGGGCCCAAAAACCCTGTTGGTGAACCAGGGAGGTCTAGGAGGTGATGCGGGGAAAGTAGGCAGCCTATAGGCAATTCAAGTGCTCAAGGAGTGAAAGGGATCGATGGGAGTACAAGTTACTGCACCTGGGGGCCAGAAACCCAGGCCAAGTGTACACCCTGGGGGGGTTGGGGGATGCTACAAGTCTCGATGGCTGAGAAAGACTTGGGGGTGGTGGTGGATGTCAAGATGAACAACTCAGAGACTTCTAGGAGGGCAGCAGCCAAGGCCAACAGGATGCTGGGATGCATCACTAGGGGGATCACCTCCAGAGAGGGAAGTGATACTCCCTTTGTATAACTGCTTGGTGAGGCCAGACCAGGAGTACTGCATGCAGTTTTGGAGGCCACACTTAAAGAGGGACATTAAACTCCTGGAGAGGGTCCAGAGGAGGGCCTGGGGGACAGAACCTATGGGGAGAGGCTTGAAGAGCTAAATATGTACACATTGGAAGACAGAAGGGATTGGGGGGGACATGATAGAGGTCTTCAGGTACATGAAGGGGGTAAATAGGGAAGAAGCAGTGAGGGTGCTTAGCAGGAAGGAGGAGGGGGCAACTAGAGGGCATGGGTGGAAGCTGGGGGGGAGATTCAGGGGAGAAAGGAGGATGTGCTACTTCACTGAGAGGGTGGTAGAGCCATGGAATGCACTGCCCAAGGGGCTGGTGGAGGCAGAGACAGTGGAGGGGTTCAAGAGGGGGTAGGACAGGTACAGGGGAAAGGTTCTGGAAGCAAAATCCAATGCAGTGAGAATATCCAGAACTGGGAAGGAGAAGCCAGGAGAGGCAGGCAAGGTCAGCTCCCAGGGTGGGGCTGACCAATGAGCAGACGCGAAAGACCTTTTATGCCTATTCTCTGCTGGTATTTTAGTATGTTAGTACCACAACCAGGCCCACAACCCACTGTCTCATCATAGGTGATGCTAATAAAAATACCACCCAAGTATTTGCCTTCAGGGGGTATGGGTGGCAGTGCATAGGTATCTGGAGTGGTCATTCATACAAACTTCTTGTGGTGGCTTTTCTCCTAGGTGGTGGTGTAACTGCCTTGGCACCAGGGCAGTCCATGTTTGCTAGGATGGGATGGGGAACTAGAGATGGTGACTGGTGAGTTCTAAAGGAGAACTACTGGCTGAGGTGAAGCCCTGACCACTGTACAGACTGGGGCTCACTTCATCTATCTTCCCCCGCAGGCACTATATTAAGTTAATAATCTTGCATGTAATCACCAAATTATTTAATTTCTGGTGCATCTGGCTCATTAATTTAGGAGCTTGTGAACATCTCGCACTCTCGCCATCATGAATTGATGATGCTACCTTGCCCTTTCTTCAGTGCCCTTATGCTTGGACATTGAAGTTTTGTGCCCTTTTATTATAAGTACGATGGTGTGTCTAGGCCATTATTATGCTGCCAATTGAGAAAGGAGTGAGGCATTGTCATTAACTTGCAGTTTAATAAGGAAAGAGTGCGTCTTGTTCAGTAGCGCCATAATTAACATTCTGGGTGCTCCAGAGGATGCACCAATTGGTATAAGAGATCAGGTGCAAAGATTCATTGACCTATACTAACTGCAGGAGGGATAGGAAAGACAAAGCCCAAATCAGAACAGCTGTCATGGTTTCACCACTGCCGGCAGAACTCCTTTCTTGAGTTTGAGCTCCGACATGAAAACTAAGAGGTTCCATTTTCATGAAGATAGCCAGAAAGTTCACAAATTACTATTTGTGTGATTCTGGATTGGTTTATTCTTTGGCAGAGATTGTGTTTGTGTATCTCTCCATTAGCATCCTCATTAATCACTTGAATTTTTTAAGTTGGATGCACTTTGTTTACAAATAAACCAAATCAATCATCTATATATTAGACAGGGACAGAACTGACGGAGTCCACTTTGGAATCTGGTGGTTCGGCTTACTTCACGTCTGAGCTTGGACAGATTTGTACATGGCAATGGGCTGCAGTGCTGTACATGCTGCCGTCACACGGGATGGGTGGGGGCTGCAGTTGCCGTCACATGGGATGGGTGGGGGCTGCAGTGCTGCACATGTTACCGTCACACGGGATGGGTGGGGGCTGCAGTGCTGCACATGCTGCCGTCACATGGGATGGGTGGGAGCTGCAGTGCTGCACATGTTGCCATCACACAGGATGGGTAGGGGCTGCAGTGCTGCACTTGCTGCCGTCACACGGGGATGGGTAGGGGCTGCAGTCAAATATTGAGGAAAGGCTGCAGTTTCCATTTTGCCTGGAGATGGAAGTTAATGTGACTTCTCAGTGCTTTCAAGGCTGTGCTCTGCTACAGACTGTACTGCTGTTCAGCTCACACCCAACCCTGGCCTGTTGACTGATGTGGATGCCTGAACTCCAGATTGCTAACAGCAACATGTCCTGTCCGCTGAAATAGTAAGTTTATTTCGGATGTCTCATCGTTCACTTTTTTTGGTGAAGACTGGTTCACTTTCTTGGTATAGGGGCAACAGTAGCTATTAGAGGTAGTTTATTTTCAAGTGGTTAGTGACTGAATGGTTTGGAGTGTTGGTGGCAAGTTGGGCTGCCATGTAACATCCCCACCATCAACCACAATTAAAATAATTGAAAATGACTTGCAGAGATACTGACACCAACCTTGGTTGGACACTTTTTCAGTGATGGCCCTTGTACCAGTCACTGAGTACCGCAACCCAGTGAGTGAGGAGTTGCCCATGATGACTGACTTGAACGAATGGAGGGTGTCTGCATCAACATCCTCCCTGGAAGTAGGTTTTGTTAGTACAACCCGCCAGATGTTGACCCAGAGCCCTTGTCCCCAAATGCAGACATTTGGGCATCTCCTGCTTTAAGTTTTATACACCCCTGGGTGGTTTGCACAAAGGTGTTTCCTGTGGATGGTGGTAGCTAGGGAGTGTGGGTGGCAAGCTGAATCATTGCAATAAGACCCTAGCTATATGGCCCCTTGCTTGGCATTCAGGATAGGTGGCTGCAACCATGGCTATAGTGGTAACACCTTAGTCCTGGTGGCTCACAGATTTTTAGGTTCTGTCTCCCAGCAGAGGTGGCAGATGGCATGTCTAACTAGGTGTCATTTACTTGTGCATGTGGGGATGAGGTGTGTGTGTGTGTGTGTGTGTGTGTCCTTTAGATAATAATTTTTATTTATTTTATTCGAATTTTAGGCTTCAGCATTCCTGCTTGGTGTGAATTTCTGCTGGAAATAATCATCATCTCTAAAAGGTATGGTGTGATCTTCATATTCATGTGTTTTTTCAAGTCTTAGTTTGTTTGAGCCGGGGAGACCGATAAGGTCTTGGTGCAATGGGAAGCAAGCCCGGGATCCTGTATGTCATCAGGATTTCTCATCAGCTGTGACCAGGGCTATATTTGGATGTCAATATTGTACTTTTGTATTATATAGTCAAGCCTGTGACAGCTTCTGAGGACAGCTTGATTTCTGTAGCTGCTCCTACCAACTGCCATCCATAGATTGAGCATGGTCCGCATAGATTAGCAGTGAGATTCTGATTCTGGTATTTTTTTTTGTATGGATTGTGAGCAGCTGAGATCAGCTTGTTTTCTGTTGCTGTTCTCCAGACTCTCATCCATGGGCAGAAGTTATCTGTGATATTTCAATCCTTAATGTCGTTGGTGTGAAGCTTTAAGTAGTTCTAAAGCCTGTTTTAATATCTTTCCAACTTGTGTTCCACTTTTTAGTTCTTTGGAGTCATCTGTTCTACGCACCGTGATGGCAACACCAAGCAAAATGACAAAACTTTCCAGTGTCACTGCTAAGGACCGTGCATTGCAATTCAAGTTGGAAGGCATGTATGAGGATGGAGGGAAAATGTTTTGTCGCTTTTGTGATCACCCCATTGACTATGTGAGGAAGGATACAGTGGTGGATCACTGCAAAAGTAAAAAACATATGAAGAATGCAAGCCAGAAGAATAGCAACAGACAGGTGACGCTTCACACCAGCTTTAATGCTACAACTTCTGCAGCTGCTGCATGGGAGAATACTGTATTGGGTGTATTAAGGGCTTGGTGTGCTGCAAATATACCCATCGAAAAGTTGGATCAACCATGCATAAGAGACTGGATGGGGGACAACGTTAAAGGAATTGGTACTCTCCCAAAGGTATCCATCTTAAGGCAGAACTACTTGCCCAAATTGAGAAAGGAAATGGAGGATGGAATTTCACAGCTTGTGAAAGGGAAGACATTCACTGTAATGTGCGATGAGACGACAGACGCAGATGCCCGCTGTATACTGAACATCATTTTTGTCATGCAGGGCGGACAATCTATCATTGCAGAAACAACAGAGTTTACAGCAGTAAATCACACCACTGTTGCACAAAGTTTTATAAAGACATTGCAGAAATATGATGTGGAGATGGACCAAGTAGTCGCCTTCATCAGTGACAATGTGCGGTACATGGTGAAGTGCTTCAAAGAGGTTTTATATGGCTTTATTGGTGCCCATGTGATCCATGTTGGTTGCTGGGCACATGTGTTATCCTTGGTGGGAGACACATGGATTGACCATTTTGAACTGGTCAATAAACTTGTGGCACTTGTGAAATACTCATTCTAGCAGTCGCCCAAACATAAGGGAGAGTACTTGGCATTCCTGGAGGGGCGAGATGTGGAAAAGAAAATATTGCCTCCTGTTCCTGTCTTAACCCGATGGAACACTTGGTTTGAAACCGTTTAGTACCATTCACTTTATCTTCAACACTTAAGAGACTTCTTCCAGGAGGAAGCAAGTGATTGCAACTCCATGAATTCATTGAGAAAACTTTTCCAAGACTGGTTTACAGAGCTGCAGATTCACACAACCTGCATCGCTGAAAACTGCAATGATCTCATCAGCACAATAGAACTTCTACAAAGGAAAGACAAACCCTTGGCTGTTTCCGTATTCGATGCACTACATGGAATAAAACAGAGGTTTCAGATGGGTGTATCAAAAACGGAAGCATTTGGAGAAAGGACAGATGAAT
Organism: Neoceratodus forsteri; assembly: GCA_016271365.2. Lineage (NCBI taxonomy): Eukaryota > Metazoa > Chordata > Ceratodontiformes > Ceratodontidae > Neoceratodus > Neoceratodus forsteri. Next base: position 1,645,924,426 of record CM057449.1, read on the forward strand.
ACTTAGCTACTCTTAGGCCACGGGTTAAGCAGGAGCAGATTGCAATTTTCAAAAAGCATTTGAGTGGCCCTAAACAAAATGGCAAAACATATGGAAACAAACCAGCCATAGGGTTCTTGAAAGCCTGCCATATTTTGGAACCCCACAACCTTCCTAAATTGAGTAGGGACTTACACACTACTCCAGTGACATTGGTGTATTTGAACTGCACAACAAAACTGCAGTACAAAAGGACTGGGAGATGTATGTTGGGCAGGACATAGGAGAGCTTCCAGACATAATGGACTTTAATGTTGGCCAGTACTGGATTTCAGTGCAGCCACAATTACCAGTGCTAGCCAAAGCTGCTCTGCAAGCCATTTGGATACCTGTGTCGAGTGCCGATGCGAAGAGATCTTTCTCAGTCTACGGACAGATCCACACAGACCAAAGATGTAACTTGCTAGTGGATAATATGAGATTGCTATCCCAGCTTATGCACAGTAAGTCAAAAGATTAGATTGGTGAACATTTTCTACAGACGTTTTGCACATTTTTTAGTTATAGGGTGTAAACACTTTCAATAACTTTTGTTAGCTTGTTTTCCATATTCCTTGTTGTGTCGCGTTCACGCGTGTGTGTGTGTATATATTTATATTTTGTTTTAGTTCATGTTTTTTTCACTGTATATATTTTGTCATACTGTATTGCACATTTTGCACATTTTCATTTAGGTTTTGTTTATGCACAGTTTTCCACATTTCCTGTACCTTTGCACATTTGACACTTCGAGTATTTTTATTTAGGTTTTAGTTCACTTGTTTCAATATATATTCACTTTCGACATTCTGCACATTTTCATTTAGGTTTTGTTTTACTCACATTTTTCAACTGTTGTATATTGTTTTTGATTTGCAATATTTGCACTCTTTATAAACTACCTTTCTTGAAATGGTGTACTTGCTTTTATTTACTTCATTAACATTTCTTGGGATGAGAACTTATGAGAAAGGTCATGTGAGCGGTAACTTAGTCTGCATTGTGTGGTGACTGGTGGCAGTATCTAATGGTTAGTTCCTTTTAATTTATCCAGGTGTCCTGCAATCTAATATTCTGTATTGTCACACCTGAGGGATATGGGCTGCAGAGCTTTACCACCATGTTACTGACAACACACCGGAAGGATGGAGGCCACAGTGCTGCCGCCATTGCACAGGAGGGAGGAGGGCCACAGTGCTGTTGCTGCCATCACACTGGAGGGATGGGGGCTGCAGGGCTACTGCCAATCAGACCAGAGGGAGGGGTCCACAGTACTGCTGTCCCCATTGCATCAGAAGGATAGGGGGCATTAGTGGTCCTGTCATTATACGGGAGGGATAGGGGATGTAGTGCGCCTGCTGCCTTCACAAATTGTAGCTTCTAAAATAACTTGATAGCTACAAGTGCAGATATGCAACAGCAGATGTAGATAAGTGAAAATGCATGCTAGCAGAGTGAAAAAATGGTTAAATACAGGTTAGAAAGCCAACACGGGTAAAAAACGATTTTGGACTTGCAGACACCGGTGACAATGCCGGTTTTGTCAATTTGCAAAATGGAATTTGCCTTTTCTCAATCATGGTAAACCACTGTCCCTGATCCTTGCCTAACTCTCTCTGCATAACAAATGGGACATGGTCTTAACATAGCCCTCTTGCAGTGTTCTAGCCCTAACTGATGCTCTAACATTGTTTTCTGCAATGAATTTCCTTACTTTTTAAAGGATATTTAAAAATCACTGTTCACAACTTTGTTTTGGCTATGATAGTTCATACGTTTGATGACTGATCTCTTTGGCCTGTAGCTTGCTTTGTGAAAGACCCTGCAGAACTTTCAGAAAACATAGGGCCCCTGACCTTAGCTCACACCTATACTATGATTTGTGAATGCACAGGGCACCGCACACTGGATATGACATATAATAAAGCATGCTTTCGGCATTGAGCCCTTACACTGGAAAGCTACATCCCTTCTTGCCAGAGATCCCATAGCCTGTCTACAATGCTACTTCCTACAAATCCCAGAGTCATCCCATACTGGACCTCCCCACAGCATCAGACACACTTTCAGTGTACCTCCAGGCACACCCATGTAGTGGATACACTTACAGTGGCTGCTTTGGTGTGTCCCTGTGCTTTCCCTTTAACTCTGTTTTTTGATGTCTAGAAATTCCGTATCTTTTGCCAAGTTGTTTCAGCTTGACTTGTCATTGTCTTATCTGCTGTGTTGCATCCATCCAACTGCTTGCCATCTGCTTTTCTTGTCCTCTTGGGCTCTGTTTGTACTGGTATGATGGCCTGCTTCTGCCCTTTGGGCTCTTGTATTCTGTTTCAAACTGCATGTTCCTCCTTTCTGCACTGTTGCTGTTCTGCTTCTGGCTATTCCTGCTTCCTGTTGCTTGCCTTCTTATTCTGGCCATCCATTACATTTCCCTGAATTTTCCTGCTGACACAAGTGCTCCCTGGGTTTAGCTGCCTTATGGTTTGCTTGTTTTGTGTTTTGGCAGTCTTAGTTATGCTCATCTACCCTGGCCTCATCCTATTCATACCTGCTTCCTTAGTCCTGCTATTAGCTTGCCTGTTTAGCTATTAATTGCTAATTGTTTCATTCTAGTATTTCACTTCAGCTGTATAAGAAATATTTCTGAATTGCTGTTCTATTTCACTGTCTCATTCTGGTGACTTTGAAGTACCTGTTGTTTTCAGCCTACCTAGCTTCTGATGTCAGTCCTATGTGACTTCCTTTTCCTGCTTCATGTTTATGAATTCCAGCCTATTGTACTCCATGGACCAGGAGGCCTTATGTGCTCCTGCTGCTTCTGAAACCTGTTATTAAAAGGTGGGGCTTTTGCTGAGTGGGGAGCTTTTTGACCATGCAGATTTACTCAGTGGCACTTCTTGGCATTCATCCCTGCTGTCCAGCATCTTGAGGGTAGGATTCTTGATACAGGAACCCTTTTTCCTTGTAGATCAACTTGGCAGCACCTTTAGGGACTGTATTCACAGTGTCTGCTTGCTGAGGGCAGGATCCTCTTCGTGGAGGTCTCTTGGGTCAGGTAGATCAACTCAACAACACCTCAAATGCAGTCCTCCCTGCATTTGCCTATAGGTCACCTGTGCTTGCTCTGTTTGCCTTCCCTTTAGTTTTAATTCAAGGATAGGCTTTCACTGTGTTCAGGCTCAGTGACCTCTGGTCAGCATATGCTAGTTTACTCAAATCATGTTTCGTAAGTGAGGTTCCTCTCTAAGAGGGGGGAGGGACCCTTTAGCCATGTCCAGTCACTCAGCAGCACCTCACAGTGTTATCCTGTTAAAGGAATGGTGTAAGAGCCCTCCCTTTAAAATGTTTTTCCTCTGTTTTGGGGTGTCTATATTGCAGCATTTGTGCAGTCACTAATACCTCCCCCAGCTTGGAGGGATAGCAACTTAGGCCTTGATTCCACAGAGGTTTCTTCCACACAGAATGTGTTAGTCTGTCATTGTTGTTCATTTGTGCATTCTTCACTAAGGTGCCTTTTAGTGTCAGGGACCTTGTTCAGATGAAATCTTGAGGAGTCGGAACTTTTCTTGAGGGTTGCTGCATCTTTATGGTTCCCTAAATGGGATTTAGTCCCAGAAGCAGGGACAGAGAGGGTATAAGCCTAAGTACAAACAAGTTTCAAAAGCAGTTACATAGTATTAGTCCTCCTGTTCAGTCCTCATTCATACCTCCATAGAGGCCCGATGACCCTTTGAATTTAAAGGCTTTGCATCCAGTTTGAAAGGGAAGTGTATGGCATTTGTCATACCTCCCCCAAACAGTATATACACTGTGCATGCTCAAGCATCTCTTCAATGCTTGGACTTTTGTTGCCACCACCCTTCCCTTCTCAGCCAGTGTATCTCTCTCCCTTAGTTTGACCATCTCCGTAAGGCTACTTTGGTCTCAAGGAACTTGTCCTGTAACAGCACAAAGAGTCTGAACACTTTCTTGTGGGTTCCTACATCTTTATGGCACCCAAAAGGCTGGCTGTCCCAGTAGCAGGGACAGAGAGAGTGTTAGCCAAAGTACAAACATGTTGTACAAGCTGTCTTATAAAATGGGTCAGGAATTTTCTAGGTCTTGATTGGCTGAGAGGTACCTTTGCCCATGTCCTTATCAGGGCATAACCTTCCAACTGGTACTTCTTCACCCTTTCAGGACTCCCAGCACAACAGAAATCACGCTGCCAGCAATGAGATCTCCATGGTCTAGCTGCTCAGATGCCTGTCTGCCTGTCTCACCCAGCCCCGTCCAGCAACACAATGTTCATTACTGCAGTAACCCTTTTACAAAGCATACCAGCACTACAGAAAAACATTTTTATTTCTTTCCCCTTATTTAAAATTAACAATCTCACCTCTGTTGCTTTTGAAATGTGCCCCCAAAGTGATGAGCATCAAGCAGGACATGGCTTTCAAATGAAAGCCCATACCCACTACTCCACAACTCAAAAGATTCGGTCTTGTGCCACTCCTCCACCAGATGTATCTGGCAGTTTTTTTTTAACTTTCCCACTTTCAATGTTTTACTGCACAGAGAGCAGCCAAAACCGCTAACTCAGAAGCGGTAAATATGTTGGCTAGCAAGGGACATACTCGGTGTTACTCTTACTAGAACTCACTCTACATTCCCTCACTAATTCACAAAAAAAAAACACATGCAGAAACAGAAACAAGAAAAAAACATATTGTGGACAATTGTAGAATTGTGTGTGTGTGGGGGGGCAGACACACACACACACACACACACACACACTACAGAGAAGTCCTAAATACAGCAGTTCCGCTCCACTGAGTAAAATTCTTTGGGTTTTTGCTCCATGATCAAACACACACACACAGACACACACACACACAGGCACACACAGAAAGTATATTGTGGAGGATTCTGTGTGGCAGTGGGAGTTGGGTGGGGGGAATGGACAGTCTCCACAGCCCTCTAGTTATGTCCACTACAATACAATGAGGAGGACTACTTTTTGTGTTTCTATTGATAACATCATATTTTTTAATTTTCTTATTTACAATTTTTATGTGCATTTTTATTAAACTTTGTTCATTGGGGGACCCATTTTATAAGTGCACTAAGACTCTCCAAGGTGTGGTTTATGGCCTGATAAGAGTACTTTGCAGGTGCTAAAGGCACTCAGCACAAGCACCTCATGCCTCACAACGCACATGGGGCATGTTCTTATCAGGTCATAAGCCACACCTCATCCTGTCTTATTGCTGGCAAATACTACTACTCAATCCTCCTGTTCAATTTTGAATCATACTTTTATAGGAACCTGATGACCTGTTGAACTATAGTGTTGCTATCTTGCCACTGTAATGCATCTCTCACAGGGGGGATTCCTTGTCCCTGCAAAAAGTGTCTTTTTAGCATGTAGTGTCAGTGGATGATCCCACAATGAGGATTCCACTTTCCCCACATATGCACATTTTGTGCCATCACCTTTTGTGATTATCAATCAATCAATCAACCAATCAATCTTTATTTTACCGGGAGAAACACAATAGAGAAAACTCATTTACAAAGTGATCCTGGGTGGATGATACAAAAGCTGAGTCACATACATTTCCATATATGGAAATAATACATTAATAAGAGAATACATAATAATAAAAAAAGGAGAATACATGACTATATATTACATACATATGCAGTATACATTACAGAAAAGGAAGTAAAATAAGGAGGTAGCTAAGATAGTAGGGGAGCAGTAGGTTATGAGGGAGGATAAGATGATGAGGGTATCAAGTGTGTAAGAGGTACAGAGAACAGGCGGAATGAGGATGGGGTAGGATAGGATAAGATAATGTTCATGAAGATATCGAATCCTACGTAATAAGGGAGAGGGAGTTGGCTAGCCTAGCCTTGGAGGAGTAAGTAAACAAAAGGTAGTACTGGGGATCAGACAGGAAAGCTAGGGCTTGAGGAAACAGTTGCATGCTTCTTCCAGGAGGTGACAAAGTAATGTTTTGAAGGTAGCCATATTAGCAATTTCTGATAGTTTTAAGGATTTTTGGATATTATTCCAAATGGAGGGGAGAGAACAGCTTAAGGAAGTCAAGCCATGCTCAGTTCTGATGCTGGGTATACTGAATGTGTTGCATGAGTATCTTCTAAGGGAATAGGATCCCATGGAGCAAATTAGAAGTTTGGAAACATACTGAGAGCACTTGCCTGTTATACCTCTGGTGGCACATATAGCTGCATTTTTTAATCTCTGTTTTTAGAGATTGCCAGCCGAGTTGAGCATAGAGTAAGTAGTGATGTGTATTGTAGGACACAATGGTGATGAATGTAAGGGCTCTGTGGTACAAAACATCCAATTTGGATAGGGAGGTGACAGGGCAGTGGCTGTAAAGAAGGTCTGCGAATCTGGGAGTGGAAGAAATGTTGTTTGCATTAGTCTTATTTTAGCCTCATAAGTGAGTAGGTGCTTGATATGATAGAAGATACCTTGTTAAAGCTTTTTGGCTAATTCTTGCGTTCTAATGATCCAGAAGCCTAGGTATTTGAACTTGTGTACTGGCTCTAATGGTTCCCTAAGGAGGGTACTGATTTGGAGCATGGCTCCTGAAGAGTTAGTACCTGCTGAATTTGCCTATGGGGAAAGAAACAGGACTTTAGTTTTTTTTAGCATTAAGCAGAAATTTGAATTGAGTAGATTATGTTGCAGCAGGCAGTATTCCTGTTGTAGGTTTGTGCAAGCCAATTCAAGGGAAGATTTTGCAACATAAAATGTGGTATCATCCACAAAGAGATGTATATTTTCTGAGAAAATATTAAAATCAATGTCGCTTGATGTAGATCAAAAATAATAAGGGTCCTAGAATAGATCAGTGGGGAACTCCTCTCATAAGAGTCTTGTGTGGGGAGAGTTCACACTGAGCTTTTATCTGTTGCTGTCTGCCTGTTAAGTAAGAAGTAAACCACTTGAGTGAGGTGTCATTTAGGCCAATATTCTGCAGCATGCACAGGAGGAGTTTGTGGTCTACTGTATCGAATTCTTTACTTAGTTCTAAAAAATAAAGCACACATATGGTTCTTAGCATCAAGCAATGTGTGCCAATTGTTAGTTACCTTGGCTAATGTGATTATGGTGTTATGTTGGGGTCTGAAATTGGACTGCAAGGGATTCAACATATTGTGTCTCTAGGTAGTCTCTGATTTGGAAATAAACTATTTTTTCAAGCGAGTTGGAGAGGATTTGTAAAAGGGATATAGGCTTGTAATTGTTCAAGTCACTTGGGTCACCTGATTTAAAAAGTGGGACAATGTGTGCTACTTTCCACTTATGGGGGAGGACCCCTTCAGCAAGAGAGACACTGAATTGTGATTGGGGCAGTCAGCACAAGGTATCCAAGCTTTAAGAAAAAAGAGACAATTTGGTCTTCCCCGGCACTCTTATTTACATCAAGAGGTAACAACAGGTCTTCTACCTGTTTAAAGGTGATAGGGCTGAAGCTGAAGGAGTTTTCATGTGAAGGGGCCCTGATGGGGGAATTTGAATTAAGGACGAAAGAATGTAATGTGCTTGCAGGGGATGAGTCAAAGGCAAGACCTGCAGTGGCAAAATGATTATTTAATAGGTTTAGGATGTCCTTTTTGCTAGAGGTTGTAGTATCACCAGTGGAGATAGTTGCAGGGAGGGTTGGAGGAGGGTTGTGGCCTTGTATTTGTCTTAGGGTCTTCCAAAGTTTATTTAGATTATTATTGGAGGACCCGAAGGCTGAATGAAAATATTTAGCTTTTTCAGCTCTGATTAATTTTGTACAGTGATTGCTGTACTCTCTAAAGGCCATCCAATTGGTTGGTGATCTCATTTCACATGCCCTTTTCCAAAGGGTTTCTCTTTTATGCAAATTACCCTTGAGTTTTGCTGAATCTTTGTAAGAACCAACATTATTTTATGCCCCTACAACAGCACAAGGGTGTAAGGCAGAAAACTAGTTCTTCAGTCTGTTCATTCTCCATTCCACCTAAAAGTTTTGTTTCTGTAATTTCCTCTAGGTTTAGACACATAGGAGGATTTTTAAAGCCTATGGGCCTGATATTCAAACATGCTTTAGATTGTCGCAGGCTGCAGTGAACTTCTGCTTGTGGCAAACTCTGGGTATGCCAGGGACCCTGTGCCATATTCTGGTACAACAGTGGTCCTGATGCCAAAGTCCACAGTGTTGCTGCAAGCTGTGCCCTGTGCCAAACTGATGGTGCCCCAGAGGGGAATGACAAAGGCTGCCACCATCCCCTGCTCTTTAGCTATATTAATGGATGCAACATCAATGATAAGCCTAACAACCTTGCACCATAATTCTGCAAGATCGGCACACTCCCTGAAGGCTTGAAATAAATACACCTCTGGTGTACCACATATCCAGCAAGATGTAGCTGCATCTCTCAGAAATTATGCAAATCATTCAGCCCTACACGAAAGCCCCCCTCCTTTGGGGGGTTACGTTGGGCAACCGGTTGTACTTCATCCCCGGCCTGTTTGGCTGGAGTTCCACCACCCAGAATTCGCAGACATTGTGAAGATCATCCAATCAATGCATCCAACTAGTTGTAGTCTGGATCCGGGTCCTACACCTCTGTTAGTAGGATGTGTTGAAGTCATCTACCCAATCCTCACTGACATTGTCTGGAAGTCCTTGGAGAGGGTTTTTTTTCCTAATCCCCTTAAGGAGGCAGTTGTTCATCCACTCCTTAAAAAAATCCTCCTTGGATCCAGACTGTCTAGTTAACTACCAGCCTATCTCTAACCTGCCATTCGTTGGTAAGGTTATTGAAAAGGCAGTTGCACTGCAATTGGATGAATATCTCACCTCCCATAATGTCTATGATACTCTCCAATCTGGCTTCAGAAAAAGGCATAGTACTGAGACTGCCCTTGTTCGGGTCTTGAGTGACCTCCTAATGGCCAGAGATCGAAAAGGCTTATACCATTCTGGTCCTTCTTGATCTTTCTGCTGCATTCAACACTGTAGACCATGAGGTGCTATTGGAGCGGCTGCGGGTTTTTTGTGGACTGTCTGGTACAGTCCATGAATGGTTCCGTTCTTACCTCACTGGTAGGTTTCAGAGACTTGTCACTGGAATTTATTCCTCTGACACCTTCTCCCTACCATGTGGGGTACCCCAGGGTTCCATTTTAGCTCCCATGTTGTTTGCAGTGTATATGCTGCCACTAGGAGAAATCATCAGGAAATACAGCTTGAGTTTTCACTGCTATGCGGATGATACTCAGCTGTATTTATCCTTTCTCCCCCGATCAGAGTGATGCACTCTCTGTACTTAACAACTGCCTGGATGAAATCAGAATTTGGATGAGTTTGAGTTGGTTGAAGCTTAATCTGGATAAGACCGAGGTATTGGTTGTGGGCCCAGATCATCCTGGGAGGGGTTTGGGTGCAGCACATCCATCAGGCTTATCACTTGGTGGGGTGCCGCTCTCTAGCTCTCGACAGGTGCGAAATCTGGGCGTTATTTTTGACGATGGTCTGACCCTGAAATCTCAGGTGTCAGCTGTTGTCAAAACCTCTTTTTATCATCTGAGGAATATCGCCCGGGTGAAACACCTGATTCCCCAGGAGGATCTTCCAACTTTGGTTCACGCCTTTGTTACAACCCGTTTGGACTACTGTAATTCTCTATACCTAGGGCTCCCAGGGATTGATATCCGCTGCCTGCAGCTAGTGCAGAATGCTGCAGCCAGGCTTTTGACTGGGACCTCGAGAACCAGTCATATTACTCCTGTGCTTCACGAACTGCATTGGCTGCCTGTGCAGTGGCGTATCATCTTTAAGGTTGGTTTACTAACCTTTAAAGCCCTACATGATCAGGGACCCGGTTACCTGAAAAATCTTCTGATTCCCTATCGCCCCCTCCGCTTCGCCAATTAGGGATTGCTAGAGATTTCCAGGGTTCGTTTGAAGTTATCAGGATCTCGTGCTTTTGCTTGCTCAGCTCCTACCCTGTGGAATTCTCTACCTCATTGGTTGAGAGAATGCCCGACCGTCGATAATTTTAAAACTGCTTTAAAAACTTATCTTTTTAACTTGGCTTTTTCTTTATAGTTTATTTGTTTATTGTTGATCTCTGTTTTATTACTATGTACAGCGCCTTGATTCTGAAAGGCGCTTTATAAATAAACACAAATCGAATTGAATTGAATTGATTGAAAAGTTACTATTGATTGCTTCATAGTCTGGTACTTGAGGAAGGTAATGAACATTAGTGAATGCATTCTCTTACTCAACAACTCCCATCATGGGGGTGCTGATGACTTTATCCCATTTATTTAATATTTCACCCATTTTCTTGGTATGACATACAGTATGATTAGAATTCTATATAACCTAGGAATGGTCTTAGTTTTAAACTATTCTGCTTTCAACAGCACATCCTACGTAAGCAATTTATGTCATGTGTTATGTCCATTGGAATTAATTGGCATATTTGGCTGTTTTTCCCCATTTAAGACTGTTAGTAACTATCCTTTTGAATCTGTCATCTGAAAAAATTCCCTCACCCATTTACCGTGCAGCTGAAAACACGTGTTTTTTGTTCATTGAATGGATTAAGTACACAAATTCATATATTCTAAACATTACTAGAGTGTTTAGGATTCCTACTCAACAATCAGGTGCTGAGACTCTGCCACACATGAACAATATATGATTATAGTGCCTTTTAATGTGTTCTTGGATAGAGGTTTAATAATAAAGGCAGCAAGGATAAAGGGTGTGTACAGCTGTAAGAATGCTGAATGTTTCATTTACTTGAACATTTCTCCAATCACTCAATAAAGATACCACCGACTCCTCCAGATCCGAAGGATAAGATATGGAAGGCGACCAAACTGCAGAGTCTTTCACAACAGATATCTCCTTGCTATCCATTGAAGGCCTTCAGTTACACAAAGTGAAACAAAACCAAACTCATTCATAGCTGATATACTGTAGTTCCCACAACAATATTGTCTGAAACAGAAACAAACTTCACAGGATAAGGAGCAAGCCGTGACTTCAAAAGCTGCTGAGGATGTACAAACTACCTAAATCAAGTTATTGATATTCACTAATTAAGCTACATTCTTAATGTTTCATTTCATCTGGTACTATTGGGCTTTTGAGAATATGTCTTAGTCTTAATTAACATAACTCAAAAGACATGACAAGAACTTTTTTGGACTTTGCATTGGACTCTGATTGAATTATCAATATTATTATCCTGTCTGCATGACATTGTAACAAAGGGTATTTTCCAAAGCAACGTCTAAAGCAGCCTTGTAAAGGTCAGACTCACAACAAAAGCAGATCATTCATGACATTGACCATATGAAGTAAGAAAACAAAAAAAATGTAAGCGCTTTTCATGAGGTATAGATATCAGAGTTATAGCAGGAATAATCCAAACATCAACTGGACCTCCTTGACCTCTCAGTTTTTTCTGATGTGCTTTCTTGTAACCTCTGGTGGTCAGCCTGCTTGCCAGGCACTCTTGCATCCAGCCGCTTATACAGAAGCAGTGCAAAGGATGTTAGACCAGCTCATGGCCAGTCTAACCACAGTGGAACTTCTGCCACAGCAGTTTTCAGAATCCCAGTTTAGAGGATGCTACAACCCCTCTATGATGCATGCCCTGGACCCTTTATGACATGACACTCCCTCACTTTGGGTACAGGGGTGGCATGGGGCTGGTTTGATGCACGGTCTTCTGATTTTGATGCAGTCTGCATTCAAAAATTGGGAGTGTCGCAGACATTTACACAAGGTTTCACTTGTGTCAATTCTGTTTGGTGCAGGCACCTTGCATCAATTTCAGCACTTTGAAAATAAAGCCCTATATCTAGATACAATTTTCTGTTTTGCAGCATCGACATAAATTGACGTTTTGCAGTTTTCAAAGCTAGGGCATAGCTAAGTCTGATTTTCAAAACTCGGACTTGGATATGTCCAGTTAGCAAAGTTCAGATGCTTGGACATAGTTTTCAAATTAAGTGTAACCTTGTCTGTTATTAACTTCTGCAACATGTCTAGCATTTTTTGTTATCTAAAACTAGGTCTTGAGTATCACAAAATGGGTAGATATTCTGCAGATAAGTCCAACTTTTGAAAATAGCTCCAACAAGATAGAACATGGTCTGCTGTAATACCAGGGCGGTGTCTGACATACAGTAACAACAATAGGAGTTGTATGACTTTTGAAAATCACACCCAATGTAAATAGGAGTTAAGTCCATTCTATGATTTTTAAACAAATTCCACCAAATGGAACTAGTAACTGAGTCTATTTTATGACTTCTGAAGTTCCCACTTATGCATATTAGATAGATTTATGTTGTATCTGAATTTCTCAGGTCTCAGACCTGATAAAGCACACAATAACCTTTCCTACATTTTCTGCAAACAGCTTTGATCACTATTTTGTCCCCCCACTTCATTTTTTTCAGCTTGTAACAGTTCAGAGCTTGACTGCCAGGATGCCAAAATCTCATCTCTATAACATGCACAGAATGCTACAGGAGGCCTCTGATCCCTGAGTCTGGACACAAGCCTGGTCTTTCAGGCACTACTGCTCGGCTCAATTCCTCTTAACTATTTATCCTGAGCACTTCTATGATAATACAAAATAACCTGATAGGGTGATAATGTAATATGTGATGAGTGGCTATGAAAAGTGACATGGGGAAAACCTTTAATGATGTGAAATTTGGTTTTCTAACATTTTGGTCAATACAAAGGATCCGGTCCCATTCAAATTCTCTGTACAAGTACGTAAGCAACCAGTGAGCACTGAATGTTGTTTTAGGCATATTACAAAGCTCCATGACTGGTTGTTTGCTAGGAAAAGAAGATCAAAGAACAGATATGGGAAGTATGCACTTTAGATAAATGTAAACATGATCAATCTGAGGGAAGCAGCTGGCTGTTAGTCTGGTTCTCTCTTACTTCATCAACAGGCCTTTTCAAGTGTCACTTTTCATTAAAAAAAAACTGCTGATCTTTTTACTTTCAAATTTGTACATTAAATGTCCTAGTACAGAACAGATGGAGAAATTGAAACACTATGTATCCGTGAGTGATATAGACATCCATTTTTTTTATTTATTTACTGCCAACTAGTTAAGGCCCACTGATCACAAGGCCAGTTTACAGTGGTAGCATAGGAGCACAGGGATGTTATGTTATTTTCCTCAGGGTCACACAGTATGCAAGTGAAGTTTGTGGAAATCAAACTCAGGTCAGCTGGATATCCCAAGCTTGTTCACAGCTCATTGTTCTAACCTTTGGGATATAATGTATATATTGCTACAGTCATATCACTCCGACACATTTTTTCCACCTATCTCATCCCACTTTTTGTATTATTCCCATCCAGCTCTTCACTCACACCACCTCCCCTACTACTCTATGCTTTCCTACTAACTACATCCTTTCTTCTTCCACCCATTCACCTTGACAAATTAAAATGGCACAGCAGGTTTGCTGCATTGAACATCCTAATCCCTCCTTTCACTGAATTTAGTCGGTCCACTAGAAAGCTCTTGCTTTTACTATCCTTATTTGTATACTCATTTATGTGTTACTATCTGTACCGAACTTCTATGCTGTAAATACAATAATATTTTTGCCTGGGGACATCCCATGGCCTCTGTATGTTATCATCTGTTATCGTTTTCAAATTATTCTGTTAATGATGTGGAACATCTGTAAATGAGCTTTTAGCTCAAATGTTGTCATCTGAGAATTCAATAAATAAATAAATAATGTGTGGGTATTTCACTGCAACTAAATTACAGGGAAATTAGCATGTAGATGGTACATAAATTGTTGCTGGTTATGGCTCCTTTACCTTATTAATAATGGCTAAATTTCTTAGTAATTTATTTTCCTTGTGTTACACTGATAATGTGTTGGGTTACTGTGTCTTGTAGATTTTCTTAATGTACATGTTGGTTCATTGTAAAAATAAATATTTCCTAGTCCTCCTTTCCTGGTCAACAAAAGCTAAGTCTAGAAGGCAATGTAGAAAATTAAAAAACAAGATCAGTCAATAAATGTATTAATAAATAAACACATGCATAAATGAGGGTAATTACAGTACATGTAAGTGACATTACATTACTGAATGCTGTGATATTCTACACTACACTACACAATTTGCATATACTGCAGGGATAGGTGCTAGAGCCACTGCTTTTCAACATTTTTATTTATGATCTGGAAGCTGGATTCTCCAGCAGGCTGCTTAAGTATGCTGATGACGCTAAGCTGGACAGGGTGGCTGACTCCCATGATAATAAGGGTCAAACTCAGGGAGAACAAACAAGCTTGATGTTTTCTCTGACCCTTTGGAACTGTAGGTTAGGGGTCTAGAGCATTCCTTACCAGTACAGTAAAACTTGGAGAAATTGTGGGTTTGGGGCTTGAGTCTCACAGCCACACCTCCTCATTCTTAGTATCTATGAACAAAGGAAGCACGGACAGACTGTGTGGGGCTCTTTGTTTTACACTGCAGGAGAAAAGGGACTTGGGTCATAACAGACAAGGGGCTAAAGCATGCCTGATATCAAAAGGGCTAGAAGAGTGCTGGGGTGCATAATAAGGGGGGATGTAATACTGTCCAGTTACAAGACCCTGGTCATTTTCCACCTGGAGTACTGAGTACAGGTCTGGTCCCCCAGTATAAAAAAGACATTAATGCAGTAGAATGAGTGCAATGCAGGGACACAACAATAATCAGGGGTATGGAGGATAAATGCTATGAGGACAGAATGAAGGCCCTTAATATATTTACAATGAAGAAAAGGTTGCTGAGGCAGGACTTAATCTCAGCTAGTGGTGGGTGAAGTGGCCAAAATTCACTCTGCGAAGCAATTCACGGAGTAGTGGGAAATCCATGTAGTACTCCGTAATGTGAAGCAGAGTACTTTGCGTTATAATGAGGATCGCAAAGTCATTGATTTTAATGCACTTCGCATTACTCTGCCTTCCCCATCCTCTTCTGTGCCCATTTGTAGGTGAAGTACATTGACAACAATGTACTTCACATCACTTCACTTTGTTTTTTGGCTCCAAGGTGAATTTTGCATTGATTCATTGGATTGCAGGTCACATGGGCCCTAGATTGTTCTGCACAGCCTTGGTTCTGTCTGTGTAGTGTGTGTGTCATTGTAGTCTAGTTGGAGACAGTTTGCTGTCAGATCTCTGGGATTGAAACCCTATAAAAGCTGTTAAAAAATCCTTTTTGTGACATTTTTTGGCTTAAAACATAGTACATTGATTGCAGGAAACCCTCCTGTACTCATATCATCGAGTGTTTATTATTTGTGTGTGGATTTTGAATGTTAATTTTGAACATTCAGTATGTGTACTGAGAGACAGTTGAAGTGTGTTTTGGGGGAGGGACATATCTGTTTGGTGTAGGTAGATTTAGATTAACTATCTGGGAGAAAAAGGCAGTCTTTTTGTTTTAGTTATATTTTTGATGTACAACTGTGTTAATGTACACACAGTAATATTTTCAGTAATTCTTGAAATTATTTTGCTGAATTTTGTGTTGCAGCAGTGCATAATTGCAGTTTGTTGAAAAGATCTGGTTATATTACCAAAGTTTTCAGTTTTGCTACAAATTACCTGTAGTGTGTGAGTGTGAATGTGTGTGTGTGATGTGTGCCATCAAATCACAGCTCACAGACACTTTTTATTGTGCTGCAGAGCAATTGCAGCAGTGTGAACCTGCTATCCACCATAGCTGCGTGATTTTGTACTGCTCTGTGGTCAGGACTGTGGTATACTGATTTTGTACTGTTACTGCGGTGCACTACTCCCCCCCCAAACCAGCAAAAGGTATTCTTTTCCATAATGGATTTGGATTGTGACTGTTGCGAGCAGCAGTGGTTAAGGTGTTGTTGTGACTTTATGTCTGTATCTTTTTCTTGATTGCACAGTGCTATCTAATCTGTCTGTGCCTGCCTTTGCATCTGCTTAGTTCGCAATCTACATCTGCAAGCCATTGTTGTTGTTTTTGGCTTCACACATCATATCCACTGTGCCAGAGTGAAAGTTCAAAAATTTAAATAGGTTTAAAATTTTCTTGCTGATCCCTCAAAATACCCGCAAAGAGATGTGCAAGCAAAACTGTTTCTGGCCATGGCACTGCTGCCACAGTTCCATCCCATTGGAAATCCGCCCACATCCTTCCCCTATTCAAATCAGGAGACCCATGCGACCTAAATAATTACAGGCCTATCTCAATTTTGCCTATTCTCTCTAACGTTTTGAAAAAACTGATCTACAATCAATTAAAACTTCATATCAAAACCTTCTCACTTTTAAACCCAGCTCAATCTGGCTTCTGCCCTAAGCACAGCACTATCACAGCATTGGCTAAAGTTACCAATGACTGGATCTCAGCTATGGATATCAAAAAGGTCACTGGTGCAATCTTCCTAGATCTAAGTAAAGCTTTCAGCACCATTGACCACAACTTACTAATCACCAGCCTTATTAAACTTGGTGCCACTCCTTCCACTGCGCAGTGGCTCACTAGCTACCTCGAAGGGAGGACTCAGAAAGTCAAAGCTGATGGTTTATACTCAGCTTCCTTGCCGATTGGCAGGGGAGTCCCTCAAGGCTCCATCCTAGGTCCTATCCTCTTCTCCTTGTACATTAATGATCTTGACTCTTATATTACCAAATCCAATCTACATTTCTTTGTGGATGACACAGTATTGTACACTTCTGGCTGTACGCTGTCTGAAGTAAAGGATGCTCAGCAAGCTGACTTTGCCCAGCTGGAAACTAACCACATTAATGCTAAGCTTCTTCTTAATGCTAAGAAAACTAAGGCTATGATTTTTTCTCTTAGCAACTCATCTACCGCCATCCCAGGTTTACCGAAGGACCTTATTACTGCCTCGCTAGGTGAACCCTTGGAAGTTGTCCCCAAATTTAAATATCTTGGCATTTGGCTAGATAACAAACTCTCTTTCAATGATCACCTTGAGGACCTTTCCAGAAGGCTAAAAGCTAGGTTAGGATTCTTCTTCAGAAACAAGTCCCTCTTTCCAACTGAAACCAGAATTAGGCTTGTGCAGGCCACATTTCTTCCCTTACTTGATTATGGGGACCTAATTTGCAGCTCCTCTGCAATCTCAAACCTAGACAAGTTGGACATACTTTACCACCGCACCCTGTGGTTCATTACCAATTCCCCCTACCGAACCCACCACTTTGACCTTTACACAGCTGTTGGCTGGACATCACTTACCACTAGATGTCTGCTTCATGCTGGTGTTTGGACCCTCAAGTTACTCCTGAACAAAATGCCACGTTACCTCACATCTCTCATCAGTATCTCCCACTGTGCTTATTCTCTCAGGAAATATGACTTCATCTTCCTTGACATGCCTAGGACTTGCACCACCTTTGGTAAAGGTGCTATTTCATATGCTCTTCCAACAATCTGGAACCGACTCCAATCCATGCTGAAACTATCCAGTGTGGTCTCAGTTAATTTCTTCAAAGAGTTAACTGCTTCCAAATTAAAAGATAGTTGTAGATGCTTTTAAGCCTCTTCCCTGCACTTATTTCCTTATGAACATCCACCTTGAATCAGTGCTCGACAGGGCATGAAACCATGCAGTTATTCTCAAAACTTTCTCCTGTCCTTACCTTCTGTATCTATATCCTTTTCTCCCTACTCCCATTAGCCCTCTCCCCCTCTTGCCACTCATTAGCTACCCTTCCATCTTATTCTACTACTTCCTCCTGTTAGTTTTAACCCCTTCCTCTTACTTAACTACTCTTTCCTGTCTCGGTACAGTCCCCACATTATCTACTTAACTACTCCTATTTAACTAATATCTCCTGTCTTGGTACAGTCCCCATATTTTCTACCAACCTCTATCTTATGCTAATAATTTCCACCACGCACTGTCATAATTGAGCAATTGGTAATATATGAACCTTACTATATCTCTTTTTGGTATGATGTACTTACATGAATTGATGCATTTTAATCTTATGCGTATATTGTTTCACTTTTGCTGTTTATATGTCACCTCTTTTATGCTAAGTCTCCTGTCTGTGTACAAGTTTTTGGACCTTCTTGTGAATGAGCTTGCTGAATGGAGTTTTCCTGCAATAAACTTGAACTTGAACTTGAAGATTGTCCATAGGCGTGTAGTATGCAGAAGTGCATAGCTGATGTGAGGAAAGGAATTTCTCCATCAATGTTTTTACAGCGCAATCTGTAGCTTCACTCATAGTTGGAGGAGATGATGATGTCCCGGCTGGTGGTGTTAGTGCAGTTTCTGCTGGCATGAGTATCACTGCCTCAAGTTCCACTTCTGACCAGTTCACTGCATCAAAAAATATAGTTGAGTCTAAAGCAGTGAGTAACAGTGTAGATAATGTCATACTCCCCATCCCCAGTAACATCCCCATGGTAGTTGAACATGATTCTGATCATGGCAATGATAATGCACAATGTCACATTTCTTCCACTGCGATGGAGGTCATGCATTTGCCATCCAATGGTTCACAGTGTGGTGCAAAAATATTGGGTGATGATGACTGTGATGATGATGTTGCTGTGCTTGCATTATGTAGTCCACATTACACCATGCAAGCAGAAAATGTGTATGCGGATGTTGTTGATGAATACTATGTTGATGTCAGTGACCCCTGTTGGGAACTGGAGAAAAAGAAAGACAAGTTGGCTGTGTCTAGGTCTGTTGGCATTAAATCCCACCCCCCAGAAAAAAAGTTGTGATTTAGCGGTTCCAGTTGATGTTGATGATGATGATGTTGACTCAGTAATAATCATGGGTAGCTGTGATAGTCAGTTGCAGTCCAAGTGTGTCTCGTCTAAAAAATCATGTATCACCCCCCCCCCCATTTCAGGGCTTGAAAAAACAGAGTCCAATAAGCAGCATCAGGGACCTGTTAAAAGTAAGGGATCACAATCCCTTTTTTGGGATTGTTTTGTTCAAGATGCAAATGAGTCAGTTGCTATCTGCCAGCTTTGCCATGCACATGTGAGTTGAGGTAAAAAGGGGAGTCATCTTGGCACGGGAAGACAGCATACACATCTTAAGCACAGGCACATGACACTGTGGACCCAGCACCAGATGGCAGTTAATGCCATAGTGGGGTGTTCACCCTCATCATCAACCTTATTGAGCATGTTTTCTCCTTCCATGGCTGCAAAAGCAAGTTGGAATGTCTGCAATAGCGATGAAATAACAGCAGAGGATTACTACAGGCATGATGAGGTGGAGGATAATGATTCTGAAATTTTGTCAAGTGGTGTTCAGAGTAGCAGTGGTGGTGGTGGTGGTCAATGCAATATGTCTAGTGCAAGTGGTACATCAACCCATGTGCGTAAATCTGTGAAAATAACTTAATTTGTGGATATGTCACCTGTGCAGCGTTCTTCATCACATGTTCACACCCCCGTCCATTTGCAGAGCAAAGCCATTTGTCACACCCCATGCAAAATGTGCAAGTTAGCCCACGTTGCAGAATGTTTTTGCCCATAACCTGAAGCACCCACCCAATCATGCAGTGTCACATGATCTTAATGCTGCTGTAACTGAAATGCTGGCAATTGATCTTTTGCCCTTTTGCTAGGTGGAGAATTCTGTATTCCGGCAGTTTGCTGCATGCACCTGTCCAAAATGGAAAGTCCCATCCAGTACATACTTTTCCACCCTTGCTGCCCTCAAGTTATACCGTACCGTGGCTGACTCTGTAAGACATGCCCACCAACATTCCTCCTCTCCATTTATCCATTTAAGTATAGATATGTGGACAAGTGGCAAAACAGTGGGGAGTTCATATTTGTGTATAACTGCACACTGGGCACAGGTGTTGGGGTTGTTTGTGCTGCTGGTAGTGTGAATTATCAGTGTAGCAAGGTGGACTGTCATGGTAGCAATCTTCCCAGAAGTCTACAGCATGCAACGCTTGCTATGTACAGTATGACCTGTTCACACACGGGTGAAAACATGCTGGATTTGCTACTGACTGAAATTGGTGAATGGCTCAACCCCCTGTCCCTGAGAGCAGGGTTCGTAGCAAGTGACAATGGGTCAAATGTGGTTAAATGCATCATGAATGGTGGCTTTGTTTGTGTTCCATGCATCGCCCACTGTTTAAATCTTGTGGTGCAGGAGTTTTTGCAGCACCCTGATATAAAGGATATGCTGACAGTTGCATGCCATATCTGTTCTCTCTTTTCTCACTCTGCAAAGGCCTGTGACCAGCTTCAGCAGTTGCAGATCCAAAACAGCCTACCACAGCACCACCTGAAGCTGGATGTTGTCACCTGGTGGAACTTCAGTTTATACATGGCAGAGAGGTTGTATGAACAATACAAAGCAATCTCAGAATATCTTGTCATGCACTCTAGCCGTGACACTTCTGGGGCCTCCATGACTCTCATGACTGAACAGTGGCGCCTCATGGACTCTGTAATAACAATGTTGAGGCCTTTTGAACACACCACACAGGCAGTGAGTGGCATGTCTGCCTCCATTAGCCAATCAGTTCCACTGCTGCGGGTGTTAAGGCAGACATTGCTGAATCTACAGCATAGCCTTAATGGTTCAAGAGACTGTGCTAGCAGTGTGTTGCTGAAACACATGCTGACACTATTTGAGCACAATCGGCATATCTTGAGCATTCAGCAGAGTAATAACTTTGTAATAGCAGCAATGCTTGACCCATGATTCAAATGCGGTATTGCCTCACTACTGGATGGAGGTCCTGAACAGGTAAAAAATGTCAGTGGGCAACTGGTGCGCTTGGTTCATGGGGCACATATGTCACACCAAGGTCAACAAACCTCAGCAGCATAATCAGGCTGAAGGTCAATTTGGATCAGTATCAAGCACATCCTGTAAGGGGACTGCAGTTCCAGGTGGTCTGTTATCAAAAGTGGTTGTCATTAACCCACTTTGGGGTGATTTGTCCCAAGTCAGGATTTGTGACATACATGATTCCAGAGAGCAGGATGATGCATCAGCCACCAGACTTCGTGCAGCACAGCGAATGGTTGACTTATATTTGACTGAAAACAGGCATCTGTTAATAACCGATGATTCTCTTTTATACTGGAGTAGAAAGGTCAGTGAATGGCCAGAGCTAACCTCAGTGGCACTGAAGTACCTGACATGCCCACCCTCCAGTGTAAGTGTCGAGAGGGTATTCAGTTCAGTGGGTGCAATAGTTCAGAATTGTCACACAAACCTCTCTCCTGCAAATATCAGCTTGCTGACAGTCATAAAAATGAATGAGGGCCACATACCAGCTTGAATGGCAACCTCAGTATTCATATCCCTGCATGGTCATGGTTGTGTGGATATTGTAGAAATGGATCGTCCTGGTGGCATTGACAGCATTAAACAGCCTACCAGTGAGGTAGATGATGACATGATGGAGGAAGAAGTCCCTAGTGGGCAGAATTCAGACACTGATGATTGCGAAGGCAGCTTTCTGTATGAGGATGATGATGAGGTTGATGTTGGTAGGTTTTAAGTGAAGTAGTTAAAAGACTCTCACATTTTTTCTATGGTACATGTTTTGTTTTTCATAAAGTTAAAGCAGTGTCCAACTCAGAATGACTCAAATTATATTTGTAACACAGGGCACACTATATCCCACCCACCACCCACCTGTGTGTGTCTCGCAGTGATAGTGAATGTGTTGCAGGCTGCAGAGTTTTCCCCATGACCACCACCAAAAAAGCACTGTTTGTCAAAGCCACAAGATGCAGATAAATGTGAGGGAATGTCAAAATAATGTGCCCCCATGACCATCCACCACCACTAGTATCCCAATGTTTTCCATTCTGTGTCCTGCACATTTCATGGCAGACAGAGTTGGACAGGAGAGATCACATGCATCAGGCACAGCCACAAGGCTTACTATTAATACTTTAAAGTGAGTATGTGTACTAATGTTTCATACTATGGAACTTCCTTTAGATGTTTTATGTGTCCTGTTGATTTTATGAGATGCAGTGGTCAGACATATACAGTTAACTTATTTTCTTTTTTTTACAGGTTAACCAACCACTCTCCTTCACTGGAGGACTATGGTACTGCAGTACTGTCTATAGCCACCTAAAGGATTGGATATCCATTTCCAGACTGGTAAGTATATCAGTTTTATTTCATCAGTTATTTTTTGTTTTTCATTTTTTCAAAACAGTGCAAATCCGACTGATG
Source organism: Neoceratodus forsteri (assembly GCA_016271365.2). Taxonomy (NCBI): domain Eukaryota; kingdom Metazoa; phylum Chordata; order Ceratodontiformes; family Ceratodontidae; genus Neoceratodus; species Neoceratodus forsteri. Next base: position 1,645,946,714 of record CM057449.1, read on the forward strand.
AGCCATATAAAGTAGGTGACATGACATGTATGTCACGTAATATATTTGTCATGCACAACACACACTGTATTGCTGCAGCAGCCACGCCAGTGTTGAACAAAGTTTGATCCAGGTCATGAATTCACAAGATGTGTTTTCAATGTAGCTTGAGTTAAGACATAATTAGGGACAGTGACACAGTGTATGGGTTACAGGTACTGAATTCATGATTGTGATGATGATTTGGTCTTCATGTGGCTTTGGCTTAGTGACACATCTTGTTATCTGTTAATCAGCATATATGACAGGATGGAACAGCCACACATTAAACATAATGTGGTATTGCAATCAAGTACTAATAACTCCTTCTTCAGCTCTTTTAGGAGGAAACTTTCAGATGCTGTGTGATGTCATTGTTGCTTTCTCCAAATATCAAATTCAACATCATACCACCCCAGGCTGGCAGAAATGATGCAACAAGTAGTATGAATCCATGACCATGACCATCAGTACTGGACTGGAGGAGGATGCAGATAAAACCTGTGAAGAAGTTACCGAACAATAAACCAACCATTAATGAAACTTACTTAAAATTGAAATGCCACCCCCCAAAAAAATACTTATTTTTACTGGCTTGACAGTATTCCAATGCAACAATTCCTCATCAAGCACAGAACTGTGCACAGCAAGTGCTACTATGTGACCTGTGACACAAAACAAAACAATGATTACATGTATACACAAGCAATAACACAAGATGAGGTGGGTGTTGATAAAAGCACACCCAGGGGTGTACTAAGGCACGAGTTGCTTGCTCCGAGTGCCTTATGCCCCTGGGCGTGCTCTTGTCAGCATGTAACCCACACCTCGGAGTGTGTTATTGCGCTTATAAAATGGACTGCTAAGTATTTCATGGTAAAATAATACAAAAAAAATTAGAGGATTGAAGAGTATAAAAAAAAAAGACTTTTAAGATTTGAAATAGTAGAAAAATAGTTCCATTCATTATGTGAGTTTCAATAGTGTTTCACTGGCAGGATGGGATTGTAAGTTGTGACCCTTCCCCCATGTTCTTTTTAGTTGTTTGATTTATTTTATTGTGTTTTTTTGTTTTGTTTCACAGCTTCATTTTCTGAGGCAGATCATAGAGTGAAGTGAGGGTAAGGGCGAGGGCCCCACCCCCACAGTCGCTCGCTAGGTCACTCTGCATTTTGCTGATTTATTACTTTATTTATTCTGCTGTGTGTCATTTTTTTTTAAGTGTGCTGATGGTTGTGGAGTTATGGTTACTGTTTGAGCATATTCGTTTGCTGGCCGTATTTATGTCGTGACCCGATCACTGAAGGATCACTTCTGGTTTTCCGTTAATGCGGCTAGACATCGCAGTAACATAAAAAACTTTTTCTATGAGGAAGGATGGATGAATAATATACTTTTTATGTTTAGGTTCAGAGCCAGAAGGAATGACAAGTGTTTCTCTTTTGTATTGAAGTGGCGAATTCAGTGAGAAGTCAAGAGTCAGTTTCAGTTTCTTCGGTTGGGAAAGAAGAAAGAAAAGGTCAGAGTAACTTTTGAAATAAAAAAAAATAATGTCCGGGATTGTGTTGGGTGAGGGATAGTGCAACATAAGGGGGTGGTTTGCAAGTTAGGGGGGAACTGTGCACAGTGCTTGCATGTCTGGTTAGTGTGGTAGCGAGATGCAGGTAATTGTTTCACACACGGTGTTGGGGACAGTGATATTTTTCTGTAGTGTGGTCAGCTTCGCAGAATTAGTGTTGTTTGGCACAATACATGCTGATAAGGACATGACTAAAACTAGTACACACAAGGGGCATCTTTCCTGTTGGGATCGGTGCAGCCCACTTTGGGCAACCAACAGGATTCTCAATCTCATCATCTTGGATGGTAAACTCAATGATCAGGTTATCCTTCTTGTACACCGTTTGGCAAGACACTGTGCATCATCTCATCACAGGTCAGCTGCAGCATTACATGTAATTCCAACAGCAGCAGCAGGGCACTTACTCCTTATTGAAGTGTGGAGTGTGGAGACTTTGCATTTCTTGTTATGCTCTCATTTCACTTTGTCAGCACTGGGGAATTTTCTGGACACAAGACAGTAGCAGGACTAAGCAGTGCAATTATACTATGTGAAACTGCATTTGTGCAGTCAGTGTACTTTCCTGTGTGTGCAGACATTGTCCAGCTTCTTGAAAACATATATATGCTGACTTGTTGCAGTGTTTATGGTATAAAGAATAACGATAACAATATATAACATATATTTTATTTGTTGCATTAACAGCAGTGGACAAAATCATATAATATGTTTTCAGAGGTCTTGGGGTAGTGTGCACCTCAGTCTCAGTTCACACATGACTTTTAGGAGATCATAGCACAAAAACCTGCTTTTCAACAAACCGTACCCACCAGACACGAAATATTGCTGAGGCACCTAAATTATTTCATGGTGTACAGACATTATAAAGTCAGAAAATATATAACAGGTCCAGCTCACTGGCACCACCTTTTTGGTAGTTTTATGATCCCTGTGGATCTTCTTCATATCAAATACATTTATTGCCTTTATTGCTCTGACAATGCACTCTGTGTCATGTGACAGTGATATTGCATAGCCCATAGATTTACCATATGCACAAGAGCAGAGCTGGGTAACGGTTGTTATGCAGTGAGACCAAGTGGCAACTGTTACACTTTAGCATATACCTCAGAGCTAGTTGAGTGTGGTTTCTGTACAAAAACTGCTAGTCAGTTACACAGCTCTGCTGTTGTGAACCATGCATTTGCTAAATCAATGGGCTGTTGTACATCACTGTCACATGACACAGGGTGCATTGTCAGAGCAATAAAGGCAATAAATGTATTTGATATGAAGAAGATCTACAGGGGTCATAAAACTACCATAAAGCTCGAAGTCTAATTTAGTAAAAACTCCTAATAGCAGAGAGAGGGAAGGACACACTAGGTGAGGGACTTTACATGCAAATCAAAACGCTCTGCATGACATATGCTGTTTCAAATTTTGGGTGGACTACTCCTTTAAGTTTAAATAATGATGCCAGGGACAACCTTAAAACAAGGACAACCAAAACAGCACACAAACACTTAACAGAAGGAAGGGGGGACAGGATACAAACTGTAAAACATGCAGAACAGAAGACAAGAAAAATTGCATAATTATAAGATACAGGGGGTGGTGGGGGAATACACTTTTATGACACAGGGTGGATGATGGGGGGCACATGATGGAAGAAACAAAACCTAGTGTGGAATCCCGCAGTGGTCCAGCAACAGATGGTTCATGGCCATCACCTGCAATTGATGGCCCTCTGTCTGCTCCAACTGCTGCTCGACAGCACTCACCCTCTCATTTGAGGCATCCACAGCACTCCAGAGAACTGCAATGTCAGCCTAACTTACAGGCAGTTCTATGGGGTCTGAATGTGCTGCGGCTGGTGGTGGTGGAAGTGATGCTGGTGGAGCAGCAGATGCTGCCATGGCACTCCTCCTATTAGAGACATGCACAGCAGCCACCTCTGCCACAGAAGGGCCAGAGAGTGCAGGTCTGACCCGTTCTGTAGCAGCCTGCCACTGCACCAAGAGGTGCTTGATCATGTAGGTGTGCTGGCCTCCCGGTGTCCATGTGACTCCCCCAAGGGTCACAGTGCACCTCCACCCTGCCAACATGACACTTCACCAGGCTTCTGTGCCCACACAATCAAAGAACTCCCAAACCAGGGAAGTGCATGGAGGACCAGGCACATGGGGGGGGGCAGATGCACTGGCAGCCTCATGCTGAGGCTCCACACTTGGGTCCGGGGGCCAGGCACATCCTGCTTAGGAGCTGGTGCTGGTGGTGGTGGTGCCACTGCCTGAGGAGGTGATGGTGGTGGTGGTGGTTCACTTGGTGCTGCAGCAGCCACACCAACTCCTGCTTCTGGGGGGGTCCGCAAGATTTGGCTCAGGTCAATCCTGAACTGGCCAAGCCCCCTATGCATGTGAACTCAACCCTGGCCACACCGCGAAACTGCCCCCACCCCAGACAATCCCTGTTCCAGCTCAACTGCCCTCCCTCGGTCCGACCGACATGCACAGTCACACACAAGACACACACAACACAGGCACACACACAGTCAGACACACACAAACAACAACTAATAAAATGAAGAAAACAAGAAATTCACAGAACAAATTAAGTAACAAAATGTTCTACAATAAAACTAGAATGGATGTAGCTTTTAAAAATGCTTTTGAAACTGCCTCCAAAATATCTCTGTTTCTCTCTCTCTCTCTCTCTCTCTCTCTCTCTCTCTTTCTCTAACTGCTATGTCCACCTCCCCTCTCTCTCCCTTTGCAGAGGAGAAAGTGAAAGTATCTCCTAGCATGAGTCACTTCCTTCCTGCCTGGCTAAAGCATGTGACTTACAGTACTGTAAGCCATGTGATGTGATGTGTGTGGCAGGGCTGGAAATGGACTTGCCACTCCACCTTACTTTGTGTTAAGGTGGAATGACAATGCAAAGTAATAATTACAAGTCTAAGTGAGCCTTTCACAGTGATCACTCCATGTTGTGGAATGCCAATATGAAGTGCCCACTGTGCGTTCACTTCACCGGCAGAATTTAAATTCACTGCATCACTAATCTCAGCCTTCCACATCCTGAAGAGTATTGACAAGATAGAATAGGCAGAGATCAGTCTTCAGCATACTAAAGAGTACTGATAAGGTCATACACACAGAGATGTTCTACCTGCTATGCTTCTGCTGGATACGGACATACCCTGAAGCTCAAAACTGGTAAATTCCAAGGTGATATTAAGGGGCTCTTCTTCTGGAGGGTTGTGAATCTGTTGCACAGCTTACCAGTAGAGACAGTGGACATGAATACAGTACATAGATTCTCAGTCAACCTGAACAAATTCCCACATACAATGGGAATTACAGAGTACTATGTGTAGTAGGATGGATAGGAAATTCTAATAAATTAGTACGTAATTGGTACTGACTGGGTCCTGCTTATGGAGCAAGGTGGTGTAGACCTGATGTATCCAGAGGCTCTGTTGATCATCAATTAGTACAGTATGTTGTAATGTTACTGTAACAGTTGTCAAAGTACACACAGAATTTATAAAATAGCTTTATAAATTGGTTCAAGTCTCACATTTTATATTCATATTACTGCAACTTTTAATATGCAGTCAAGTTTAAAGTTTTTTTTGCAGGCTTTCCTCACCTTTTTAGAAAAAAGAACTCAACTAATTGCAGTTGTCTGTGAGTGTCAACAATATATAAACCAGTGTTTGCCAATGAGTTTCGTAGTGTTGACAATTAATGATTACTGGGATTACTATTTTTCTAAAGAACAATAAAGTATATTAAAACAATCCAATTTGACTCTACTTGTAAATCCACATAATATATACAAACAAAAATGAGAAATTAATTCAGTTTTTAAAGTGTACTAAAAAACGTAGCTGCAGTTTTTTATACCAATCATCAGTTTTATGTAAATTCTGTAATGTTGCATGGTATGGACAGTACGGTGTTAGCTATGGGTAAACTCTTTCCATGTTAACATATAAGGTATAACAAACAAAACAGCTGCATTTAATTGTACAAGGTGCACTGAGGTTTAAAATGCGTGGGGAATTTAAAATGTGATAAGATTCATTACACAAATATACTTCTGTTTGTTTGAGTTATTTAATTCCCAAATCATTGCTTCCAAATAATACTCTTAGGCATTTTGGCTTTTCTTTGCTCATGCTGTCTTACAGCAGAATTGATGCCTTTTAAATTAGCCTAAGGCTTATGCTTCTAATAAGATGGTGCTGAAATTACAATCCAAGGATTTCTTTCTGAACCCATGCAGTATCTTCAGCATGCTAAATCTCATGTTTAAAGCCATGGAAAAGAATTTAGAGTTGAAAAGTTGAGAGAGGTGAAATTCCTCCCTATATAGAAGGTTTTATTCTCCAAAGTGCAACACATCAGTTGTGACGTGTCTCATCAGGTAATGTGATAAGTAGTTTGCTGGTTAGATTGGAGGTTTACATTCTATTAGTCAAGTCAGCCCTTTATTCTTCTGTTCTCAGCAGTGCAACACATGAACAAAATTCTGATATTGTTGTGAACATGCCTTCTTGGCTTCAATTTTTTGTTTAGTACTGGTATCGTTGATGACTCCCAGGACATGCATGAAACCGAGGGACAACATTCTCTGCCAGAAATGGTGGTGGTTTAAAATGGGTAATAAATCGTTGCCTCATTGTTTTGCCAACCTTGATACAGATAGTTACTATTTGGAGGAGGGTGGGCTTGAAGTCTACTGTATGACTATGTCACAGTGCAAATGAAAAGCCAGATGTTAGTGGATGGAAATATTATTTTCACTCAATATCATACTGATTAGCAACTCACACAGCATTACAACATGGTATAGTACTAGTTGGGTGATGTCATGCTCCAAGTATATATGGATTGGCACTGCTGCTAGTGTTGTTCCCTAATCCACTCTCCCTTTACCTTTTGTCCCATGTGTGGGCCTGTGGTAACTCCAAATTTTCATGGAATCCTCTAAATCATACTGGTTCTCCATTGTTCACTACCTGCTCATTGCTTCATCATCTCTCCCTAGTATCCAGAGAAACCCCCACCCTGGTCCTCTTCCCCCACAATTTCCTATTTTAATGACTGCCTCAAAGAGATCTTCATCCCATGCAGACCCATGCTTACTTCATTATAGCTTTGGGACACCTCAACTATCTGCCTAACTTGAACATTTATAAAGGAAAGGAGCACTGCTAAAGTCTGGGAGCATGTTTGCAAGGGTTACCTTGCTTTGTGAATGGCCTTCCTTACATGCTCACAACGAGCAGGATTTTTAAAAGGATCCATCCGAGATCCACCCACCATTATTTTCAAAAGCAAAACTGTTCCAGTCTGTTAGACCATCTGTTAAGCCATTTACTGGGTGGTTTATCTATGTCTGAATGTCACATCCAAAAAGGAGACTCAGTTGCAGCCAAAAAAATGCAAATTGCATTTGCATCAACTGTTTACAGCAAATTGTGACTTTTTGTCACACACAAGCAGATGCATCTTTTGAAAACTGAAGTAGGGCAACTTGAACATGATTTAGTAGAATCAAATGCATGCACAGCATGCAGCTGCATCCATGTTTGACCCTTTTAAAAATGTGGCCCATGGTCTTGTTTGACTTCGCAAGGAAGGCTTGTGACCTATGTTGTTCATAACATAATATGGTAAGAATGAGACAACTGCACATTTGTATGGGGTGAAAGTGCCACAATTCTATACTTTTTCCAATGATCAACCTAATCAAATTTTTATCCACTTTGGGATCACTTTGACCTTCAACAAAAGACCACTACTTTCTTCACCCCAGTCATTTCTCACCCTCCTTTTTACCCCAAAAGACAATTGTCCCCAGAACCCCGCCAATAAATAAAGACAAAGACTAGTAGTGTGAGGTTGCTCAGTCTTGGCAATAATTTTACTGATTTTGATATATTTATGATAATTCACCACTTGTTCACTTTGATACATTTTTCTTCATATTCCACATCATCTGTACATAAACTTACATTTCCATTTAGTGCATACATTATATCACTTTTCTTGTTACGTAGATACATAGATACATAGACAGTGTCGGCAGATAAGGGCCTATGGCCCACCCAGTCTGCTCATTTGAGCTTGTAAGTTCAGTTTATGTTTTCCAAGAAGTCTGTTGCCCCTTACCCCTGACCTCCAGAATTCCTTTATGTCTTTATGTTCTCTTAATTAAATAGCCAGCTCTGTCACTCTGCGGCACCCCCGACTTACATCATGGGGGGTATACTGGCCTCTTATTCTTATGTCCTGCACCAGGGACACTGGCGTACACACTGTGCTCCCTGCTTCTTATTGCACGGGCATGCTCATGCCATGCTTTTTTCCCTTTCTCTGTGTCCTTCTCTTTATTTCCTTTTGTTTCTCTCTCCCCCATTTTCTCTTGCCGTCCACCTTCGGCAATAATTCCATAGCCAGCCACTGAGATCCACCTTTCCCAGTGCCGCACTGTGCTCCACCTTCCACAGTGCCCTACTCTCCTGCTTTCTGGGTGGTAGGGTGGGAAATTCCTTATGGAGCAAAATTGTGAGCTCCCCCTGGTGTGCAGCCCCTTTTAGTTGCTCCCTACTACACCCTTTAACTTCCTTTGCCCAATCCTCTGTTGCCACCTCATCGCCTCCCTTGGCCTATTGCCTGCCCCCTATGTGAGGTCACAGTGCCTCCCTCTTCCTAACCCCACCCCCTTTTTCACCCCTCCTCTTCCCTCACTGAGCCTCACACTTTCTTGGCCTGGGCCGTGGGACAATGGGTCCTGCCCCTTCTAAATTGGGCAACCCTCTTTGTCCCCAGAACCCCTGCCAATAAATAAAGACACGGACTAGTATTGTGAGGTTGCTCAGTCTTTGCAATAATTTTACTGATTTTGATATATTTATGATAATTCACCACTTGTTCACTTTGGTACATTTTTCTTCATATTCCACATCATCTGTACATAAACTTACATTTCCATTTGGTGCATACATTATATCATTTTTCTTTGTTGTTCTCTTAATTAAATAGCCAGCTTTCTCACTCTGCTCCCCCACTGACGTACATCATGGGGGGCATCCTGGCCTCTTATTCTTATGTCCTGCACTGGGGACATGGGCATACACACCATGCCCCTGCTTCTTATGTCCACTACTCCACCTCCCGCTTGCGATGGACGATGGCCTTCCCCCCTTTTCTTCGCCCTCCCCCCCCAAAAAAAATGTTTTCTTCTTTTTTTTTTTTGACCCTTATCACCATACCAGCCATGGCTCTATTGCATTTGACATCTCGGTGTTGAACATGGCCAGGCCAAGACCCGACAAATGCACTCCATCCCCTCTGTAATACTCATCTACCCACTCCATGATCCCGTGTTTAATTACCATTCCCCCAATACTCTGGAATAATCTCCCTACTCTCGCATTCATGCTTTTTTTGGCCCTGTCTATGCTCTTGTGGCTCTCTGCCTGCCTTCACACCCTGCGAGGAGTGATGTCTAACCATGCCAACATAACCTCTAGCCACCGTGTTTTGATTATTTTAACATCCTGTTCTATCTGATAAAAAAATGTCCAACCAAGGCCTTGTTCCCAAATCTTTGCCCCCAAGATGTACCATAATCAGGTCTGGTTGCTTATGGTCCTTCCTGATTTTCCTGAGCTCTGGCAACAGCTGTGCCCATTTCATGCTCCGTCGGCCTTTCCACACCAGCCTTATAGTGTCAATATCCAGGTACAGTTGCTTTCCCCCTTGTCTCCGGGCTGCCCATCTTTTTGCCCAATGCACAAAAACGTGCCCACAAATCCACACCTTGAGCTTCTTGGTTGCACCTGGTTGAGCAAAGCAAAAAGAATGAATATCTGTCCATGTCCTTCCATCTCCCGCTCCCCCTTCCCTCTTCTTTATGCACCTGCTATGGGGAAAAAAAAAAACATTTTAGTATTGTAATTCTCATATGTATTTTTTATAACATCCTGATGACCATCCTCCTCTCTCTCTTTAATCTCCTCGGCTCCCTTGCCCTGCGCAGACATTGTTGACGCTGCCCCAATTCTAAATGAATGCAAGGAATATCCTTCCGTTGACTCCCCGATAAACTGGAGTACCTTGTTCAATACCGCAGCCACCTGGTACTCCAAGACTGGCCTGCCATCCCCGTGTAAAAATATCATTCCATTATCCTGGTCTTTTCGGTCCACCGCATACATGTGCAGCGCCGTCACCGGGCAAATGGCTTTATTTTGGTGTGTCCACAACCACACCATCCTACCTTGTTTTTTCTGGTCAGTTTTGGACTCCCGCAACTTGACTGTTATGGCTTCATTCCACCACTCCATGTCTTCCCAATGTAAACCCCCGCCTTCCGCTCTTGCTGTGGCCCACTATTTCACTCAGCCTGAAAGCCCCACTGTACATGGTGGTGTATAGCGCCTGAAATAACACCGCCTCCCTTCCAGAAATGCAGATATGCTGTAAGGCCCCCAATAGCCTTACCATCAGTCCTTCTGATATCGGCTTTCTGCTATCTTGTCTCTTCCTTGTCCCCCTCATCCAGCCCTGCATCATTCTCCTAATAAGGTTAGTTTTTGTGGGGTCCTCCCAACCCCTTAATGTGCAGATTTGACCTATGGCTGCCAAGTGCACCCCCATGGTTGAGTGTGCTATGCTCTGGTTCCAACCCTTGACTATAAATTGCACCACTTGTTCCCCTGTTGCTGGACCACTTACCTGCCCACAGTACTCATCCCAAAACTGTTGAAAAGCCCTCCAGGAGGTTTCATATGCTCTCAGGGTCCGAGGGGCCCAGGAGTTGAGGAACAATGCCTCAGCCCCCTCAATCCAATTGCCCATATGTGATCCAGAATGGCAGTCTGTTTTGTCTCTGCTCCAGGTGCAAAGGTCCTGAATTTGTCCATCTGCAATCGGGAGAGGCAATCAGCTATCACGTTGTCAACTCCATTGACGTGTTTTGCCCTGAAAGACATGTTCAAGGACAAACCCAACCACACCATTCTGCTCAATACCCTCATAACTCTCTCTGACTTTGTCCTTTTCTTTGTTCAGTATTTCCACGACTGCTCTATTATCACTCCAGAATGTGACCTGCCTATTCCTAAGATCCTCCCCTCATACTATCATAGCCACCCATATGGGAAATAGTTCCAAAAGGTGATGTCTTTTGTCACCCCCCCATCTTCATTCCAACGGCCAAGGTTCTGTGAACCATTTTCCCTGGAGGTATCCTCCCATTCCTATACCCCCCGCAATGTCTGTATATAACTGTAAGTCCGTGTTATAGACCCAATCATCCTGCCAGAATGTGCGCCCATTACATTCTTGTAGAAATTGCTCCCATGCCACCAAGTCCTCCCTAGTCATTTTATTAAGGTCTACCCAGTGGTGGTGCCTTGTGGCCCCTCTCGTAGCCCAGGCTAAACGCCGTGTAAACGTACATCCTGGTGTGATTGCTCTACTTGTGAAGTTCAAGTGACCCAGTAGCCGCTGCACTTGCTGCAGCCTCACCTTCCTGCGTTTTCTTACTGCCTTCAATAGTTTCTTAAGCTTCTTAACCTTCTGCTCGGGCAGACAGAACAATTCCTTTGTTGTGTCCAGTTCTAGTCCCAAAAACTCAATTATGCGACTCGGCCCTTCAGTCTTGTCTTCGGCTAGTGGGACACCCACTTCCTGGCATAACTTCTGGAAATTCTTAAGCATGTCCTGGGTCTCTACCCCCCCCCAATGAACAGGAAATCATCCAGGTAGTGCACCACTGCCCGGTACCCAAACCTGTTCTGAAAAACCCATTGCAGCCAAGTGCTAAACATCTCAAACGTCGCGCAAGCTATTGAACACCCCAATGGCAGGGCTTTATCGAAATAATACTTTTCTTCCACCCGGAAACCCAGTAAGTCCCAGTGTTCCAGCCTAACCGATAAGAGGCAAAAAGGTGATTCTATGTCTGTTTTTGCCACCCATGCTTCCCATTTTGTTCTAATCAGTTTTACTGCATCCTCCAGTGTGGCGTAAGTGACTCTGCTGTCCTCCTTCCCTATGGAATCATTGACTGAATCTCCCTCTGGGTAAGACAGGTGGTGTATTACCTGATACTCACCCTCTTGTTTCTTGGGGACCAGACCCAGAGGTGAATCCCTCAGGCTGGTTAGTGGCGGGGTCAGGAAAGGGCCTTTGACCCTCCCTGCCCCTACCTCCTTCTTAATCTTCCATGTCAACATCCCTTCCTTCCCCTGTACTGATTGTAAGTTTTTTGCCACCGTCTTTTTCCTGCACCCTTTAAACTGCAAGCCAAAACCATATTTAAACCCTCTCCCAATATTTTTGCCACCACCTTGTCTGGCTATCCCCCCAACCATTTTTCCATCCTTCTTATGTTTATGGGTGTTTGCGCCAGCTGGAAACCACTGTTCATTGTCCCCCTATGTGTCCTGATGTCGAGGTTGATAGCCGTGCCATTTTCCCACTGCTCCCCTACCCCTGTTCCCCCTCCCCAACTGATGCTTCCAAAAGGGATTCTGCCCATTCCGAAAAGATGTCTGAGGGGTGCTGTCCTGATTGCTTGTCCCTTTTTCCCAGCTGTACCTGCATTTGACCGCTGGGTGATGACCACCACACTTGGAGCACACATGCCGAAAACCGCAGTTCGGCCAAGAACAGGCTGCCCTATTGTATCCCCAACATGCCTTTGTTGCTGCCAATGCCCTTTTTTCACCTTCTGTTTCTTTGTCTGAAGGACCTCTGTAAATTTCCAACCACAAATCTGTTTGTCTGGCGTCCCATTGTACATCTTCGAAATGCACCATTCTCTTTCTAAATTTTTCATCATACCGTAACCAACTATGCCCTACCATTTTGTATGCATTTTTTATGAGGGAGTAGGTGAGAAGGGGGATAGCTAATTCCGCCCGATTCTCTATCACTATGGCTGTGAAATACATAAAGCCCGTAGACCAGTTGTCCCACATTTTTCCTTTCCATGTTTTGTCCTCATCTTACTTTCTTAGCAGCACTACTGCCGCTGCCATGTCTTTTTTCTCAGTTATCTTTCTCCTCTTATTTCTCCATGCTATCTACATTTGCTAATGCAAAGATATTGACATATTCCCCTTTCCATATCTTCTCTTTCACTGCTGCGGGAACATGGTCTGCTTGATCTACTCCGGGAGCCCCTAACTCCTTTCGTACCCCCGATTTCCCACCATCGCCCCCCATTGTCCCTACCCCCTTTTAACTTGCCCAATGCCTTTTCTAGCTGGCCAATCCCATTCTCCCTCATACTTTTCAACATTTGCACTACATATTCTTTTATACTGCTCTCCACTGTCACCCCTTGATTACCTGGTGCGGGTGTCTGTGAAGGATAGAGCCCCAGCGTCGGTATTCCCAGTACTTGGGGACAGCCCTATTGCGGCGGTGTTGGCACTAAAACTGGTATTGGTAGGATGGGTTGGCAAATCGGTACTGCTGGGTCTGCTCTTATCTCTGGCCCAAGGGTGCTGTCCGGGCACGGCTCCGGTACCAGGCTCTCCGGGGAAGGTGCCCATGGTTCCATCACTGGTATCACCCCACTGGGCTCCCTAGCAGTGACCCGCAGTGGTACCCTTTTGTTAGACTCCTTACCCTTCCCCATCTTCCCTTTTCAATTTGTACCCTTCTCCACACCCTCGGGCTCTGCCACCTCCAGCAACCGATTCGCTTTCTCCACCAACTCCATCACCGCCTTGAAGCACTCCTCCTTGTTGGGCTTTGGTTTTCTTGGTGCCATCCTCCATCTGTAGCTATAATGACAAACATCTGTTAACCAACAAACCACTGCCTTCCACGTATCCTCCTTTCATATTATTATATATACAGTATATATGTATATATTTTTTTTTTACATCCATCCAATAAACTGTTGTTAAGTGGACTTGCACCACCAAACTTTTGCTTAAAACTGCCCTGCACTACCCAATCACGCCACAGGGCAACTTTTAACTAATTGCAACCCCCCACCCTCTCTTCTCAACCTACTTGTGGGCCTTTTTTCCTGCTTTGCAGCTGGGCCCTTCTCTCTGACTGCCCCACATTGCCAGCCCCTTCCCCCCCTGCTTCCCCTACAACCACCGAACTTCTTCCCTAATATAATCCCCCACTAGCTTTTTTTTGTTTGCTTTCTTTCCAGCCCTGTGTTACCCAGGAGTCATCTACCACAGTTCTGCGCATGGCCCTCACGGCCATGCCTCTGACCATCTGAATTTGAAAGACCCCTCTATTTGCGTGAAAATGGCCCTGTTCCTTCTTTTCCCTTCTAGCTTGCCACTCTCCCTTTTTGACTTTCTCCCCCCCTGCTTGGGCGTCCTCCACCCTCGGGTCCCGCTTTTCTTCTGACCCACATGGCAATGACATCACATGCCATCACCATGCGCTCAGGCCCCTGCAGTCTCATAGCCCTTTTTCTCCTCCCCTTTTTGACAAAAGCTCCAAAACAAAGTCCTTCTGGTACAACCGTGTGCTTCAGCCCTTTTTCTTTTCTGTGTTGCACTCTGATCCTCTGTGCCAAATCCTTTGTTGGTGATCACCGCAGCCACAAACATGCCTGCATGGTCCTTCCTGCCACAAACACCCTTTCTCCCCATATTCCCTACCCCTGGCAAATGCTCCACTGCTGAGGCTCCCCTTCACCTTCTTAGGCTCTTCCAGTAAGCTGTTCCTCCCGGCACCACTGTGACTCTGACCAGCATGCTTTTTTCCCCATGGCCACCTTAACTAGCCCATTCTCTGTAGGCTTAGCACCCTGCACCCTAAAACACTACCTCTGAGGGCTTGTTTCTGCTGAACGGCCTGTGGGTTTGCTGCTTGGTATCTGACCAATTATGTCACACAGTCTACGCCGTTCTCCAAGGCATTATGGCCCTCCCCTCACTAGTCTGCACCTCACAAACCCATCACTCCTAAACTTTCTTCTTCCTACAGGCTGCCTCATCCTATTCCCCCAATACTGATCTGGCGACCACCATGCTGCCATACATTGCTCCCTGCCTCTTCCCCCATACTCTTCTTCACACAACCCTGTCCCACTCACTTGCGACTTCGCGGGCTGCCACCACTGCAGCCATACTGCGTCACCTTCTCTCCTTCTGAATAAACCCCCAGCCCCAAATGTACCATAGAAAAACCTCCCCTCTTAACCAGTTGCCCCTAGTGTCTTTCAATCCACATGTGCCTCACCGCACGCTGTGGCCCCCAAACAACTCATACGGAAAAAACAATTGAAATGGCCTCCTGGCTCCAAACCAAGTGCTTTTTTTTTGCATTCTCCAAGGGCTCTCTGCCAGCCTCATTATCCCTTACCTCCAGGCCTCTTGTTGTCCCCTCATTGCTGCTCACAATAAACTCCTTCCTTCTTCTCTCTTTTCTTTTTAATTTCTTTCATTTTTATTTCCACCACTGATATTAACTCCAAAATCAAAATCAAATGCCCAATCACTCAACATTTTTTTTACCATAGACTGATGTGCATCCACAGGAAATTCCTTATGGAGCAAAATTGTGAGATCCCCCTGGTGTGCAGCCCCTTTTAGCTGCTCTCTTTACCACACCCTTTAACTCCCTTGCCCAATCCTCTGTTGCCACCTCATCCCTCTCTTGGCCTATTGCCTGCCCCCTTTGTGGGGTCACTGTGCCTCCCTCTTCCTAACTCCACCCCCTTTTCGCCCCTCCTCTTCCCTCATTGAGCCTCACACTTTCTTGGCCTGGGCCATGGGACAATGTGTCCTGGTCCTTTTAAATTGGCAACCCTCTTTATTATAACCAAATTTCCAGCTCTTGGCACTGTGTCTGGTGCTATTTTTTTTTTAAGTCTGTCGGGAGGAACAGGAATGGGTGGAAGAAGTTGTAACTGACTGGATTGGGTGAGGGGTGGTGGAGAGGTACTACTTATCCCTTTTACATCCTGCTAAACCCCAATATCACAGACCCAAATTGTCTTTGGCTGAAGTTTCAAACCCAACAAAAAACAAGAGCTCTGAATTGAAGTCAAACAGGATTTGAAAATTTCCACTTTGCTCACTTTTATAATGGGGTACAATTTCCCTGTCATTGCTAGGAAGTTATTGCCACCAATAAGTGACTATATATTATGAATATATTTTGTGCCCTGGATGTTTTTCATTCCATTCTCAGGATACACTTCGAAAAGAAGCTTTGGCTTAGTTTGCCTTTCTTAGATAAAAATACTAAAATGAAAACATTCATAAGAAACACCAATGGAGGATTTATTTGTTAACAATCTTACATTACAGAGTAAATAGTATGTTCTAAGTTAAATAAAGACACATTTCTTAAAAAGCTGCTCCTCTGTATTATTGCCATAAGGTGAAACTTGGACAGCAACTGGAATTACATCTGCTGTATCAACTGCTGCTAACTTTAAAAACATGGCTACAGACAGTTGTTTGACATGATGCTAAAAATGCTGATTAACTATTATGGAGTGACTACAGAGATTTTTTTTGGGGGGGGTCCCAGTTTTTGTTAGTCTATTGAAGACAGGTCAGTCATTTGCCTGATGGAATTATGGTCTTTGGTGAAAGGTTAACATCAAGTGGTGCCTTGAATATATAGTAAATTGTAAATGCAGACAGATTGCTGGCTGTAGACTGTGACAAAACTATCAAAAGCCCTTGATGACCTTGGCACAATGCACAGCAAGTATGCTTGCTAACACATCTGCTGTGTTTATCCCAGTGGGGTATGCCATGGGATATTGAATTGCTACATATTCCTATAATTATTTAATATAACATTACATAATTATAGGAATACACAGCAACCTAATAATATTTAACAAGCAGTATAATTAGAATAGAGGTAATAGTACACATTGACTGCAGAGTGGAGAATGAGCATATGAAAAATAAACTCATTATGTTACGAGACTTAAAGGTACAGTACATGACCAACTCCTGACAGATCAGTTTTGGCCCTTTTTAAACAGTCACTGTTACTTTCCAAATTCTGTTTTAATGTGACAGTGATCTTAGAAATTGCATATACATTTTTATGTACTTATTTGTTTATTGCTAATCCATTAAGGTAGTATAGGTCTTGGGATCTGTTTTCAGTTATGTCTAGGGGAGGGGTGAGAAGCAAGCAATAATGCACAACAGGGTGTGTGTCATGGTGGGATAACATCAGCCTCAAGTGGCACGAGGCTGCAGGCTGAGTGTGTCCATCACCTGAGAAGTGATGTTATCCCACACAGACACACTCTGGAGTGTACTATTGCTATTATACAATTTCTTGTTTATAGACAAAGCAGAAAAAAGAATAAACAATACATTTAAAATACATTCTAAAGAGTTTTTAAATGGCTAGATATACTTGTAGAAAAAAGTGCAGATTTAATATTTGTGTCTAGTAGGTGCTGCTGCTGGAAAGTATCTTCCACACTCCCTCTTCACTCTTAACCTGTGTTTACAGTATGTTTTTGTCCCTACCCAACTGCCATTCATACAGTTGTTTATTTTGTTTGCTGGTAGAATTTTTTTTTCCTGTGGAGCTGCAGTTATGATGTTCAGGACAATTCATATGTTCTTTATTTGGAGCTGCAGTCATGGTGTTTGCAGTCATCAATGGGGATCAGGAATGGAGCAGGTACATTTTAAAAAGCTGCATACTATTTGAAGTGAGCAGGACAGTGGGGGGACAAGTTAGGAGTTGAATGTCATAGAGTTGTTATTTCTTTTATGGATTGTTTTAAAATAAAATGAAGCCTCCACTACGTGCGGCAGTTCTGAAAAATAGGTAGGTGTGCATGCACCCTGAGAATCAGGAAGAGAAGAAAAAGTCAAATGTGAAGCTGCTTGGAGCTGTGCTTTGCCGACAGCTTTGTGGTTTGTGTCTTCTTTTGTTGAGTGACTTTGGGCAGGGGGTGATTGTGACATGGTGGCAGGCAGGAATCAGCAAGACTGCAATGGCAAAACTGTCACTGTGGTTTTACATAGTGGGGGCAGGGATATCTATGTTACACATAACATGTGAATTGGTCATGTGTGTGCCAGGACTTGATGCAGTGATGTTATGCTCAGATAACATTTCCATTCCAGGAACACACTGACAAATCAGAATGCAAGACATTTCTTGCCATTGTATAATTTTAAATATATTTCAGAGCAAAACTTACATTTTAAACAATAAGTAATAATTCATGGGCAGGAAAAAGAACAACAAAATAATGGAAGTGGTTCACACAAGAAATCTGAAGTGAAATAAGTTTATTTACCTCCACACGAAATTCATGCTGCAAAAACCAAGAAACTCTCAACTCACTGCTCACAACCATTCAGTCAGTACAGGTAAACCAAGCCAGGATAGTATACACGCTGTTTCTTCCCATAGCTATGTTTCTGGACAGGTCTGGATCTGTTTGAAGAGGCTACATTGAGGCCCTATTTGTGCAGATGCTTTTTGCATTTGTAAATTTATTGGAGGAAACAAAATATTGAATATTTTTACAAGCGTTACATGTTGAAAAGACACATAATTACAATATGTAGTATATTGTATGACAGCCATGTATAACAAGGTATATTTGCACTCCCAAATGTTTGTGATCTGGGCCCACATATTGAAAAGAGATGCACCCGCGCATCTCCAGACTTGCGAGGGCCATCAGGGGCATGGAAAAATTCAGAAGCCCCAGATGCACCTTACAAACCCAACTGCATCTCTGCATAGAATATTGCAATGTAGGCATGCAAATGAGGTCTCCCTCATGCATAGTCCCCACTTCACAATACTGAATTGTCCCCTGGTGAAGACATGGCCTGCTGCGCTGGCACAAAGTTAGCATCCCAATAGCCTACCCTAACTATGTGCATGGCAGGGTGGAGCCCTCTGCACAGTCCAGGGCCTGTTACATGATTCCCTCCTCCCTGAGCCCTGATCCAGCTCAGTTATAATATTAAACATAATATATTCCCTGGTAGTTTAGTGGTACCCCCTCCCTGCCCCGATCTGTGTGTGACAAATTAAAAAACAAGTCCCCCTTTTCCATAGTGTAGGAAACCCACTCCCTGCCCCAATTACTGTGTGACAAATTAAAAAGCAAGTCCCCCTTTTCCATAGTATGGGAACCCCCTCCATACCCTGATCACTGTTTGACAAATTAGAAAACAAGTCCCCCTTTTCCATAGTGTAAGGACCCCCTCCCCACCCTGATCACTGCAGGAACTACACAACACACAGTATCCTATTTTCCATAGAATAGTGTCCCCCCAGCACCCCACCCTGGTAGACAGTAATCTGCCACCCTGCACCACCCATCTTGACCAATGCCAGTGACTGGAATAGCCCTCTACACCCTGCAGTGGCCAGCGGCTGACTGATCAGTACTAAAGTACATATAGTAAAATGGTACACACTCATTGGCTATCTAGACAACCAATGAGCGTGTATCATTTACTATACTCACTCAGGTACAGATCAATCAGTGGCTGGCTGTGGTAAGGTGTGGAGGGCTATGCCAGTCACCTGCCTGGGAAAAGATAGAGGGTGCAGGGTAGCAGATTACTGCCTATCTAGGTGGGGGACACTACACTATGGAAAACAGGGTAATGTGTGTTGTATAGTTCCTACAGTAAGTGGAGTATGGAGGGGGGGTCCCTACACTATGGAAAAAGAGAGCTTGTTTTCTAATTTGTCACACAGTGATCAGGGTGGAGAGGGGGGCCCCTACACTATTTATTTATTAGCTTTTTCCCCGGGATAAGCACACTAGACAAGAACGCCTATTTTCAGGTACGACCTATGAGATTACAAGAGCATGGTTTGCAAAACCATGTGAGGGAATTACAACAATGTGAAATACAAGAAATGGGCAGGGTGATACAAATAAACAGGTGCAGGATAAACAGATAAGCATATACATCAAGGGTAAGGGCAAGCAAACAATAGTTACATTTCGTGGAAATAATACAAGCACAATTTGTCCCATTTTGAGGATAGTAAGGGCTGAGGTGAAGGGCATACAAGGTAGATAATTCCCCTTACTAGAGCTCAGAGGGGGTAGGGAACCAGGGAAGCAGAGGGTGCACACCAGGGTCCAAGCAGGGGTACAGGATATCAAGCAGCCTTGGAACAGTTACAGGCTGAGGCAGACTTCAGGTGCAACCAGAGGGAGCTCTTAAAGATGGGATGGGTGTGGATACATCTGATGGTTGCAGGTAGAGTATTCCAGAATATAGGGGCACAAACAGCAAAATCATGATCACCTGACAGTGTACTCGTTTTTGAGACAAGGAGGGTTTGCAAGTCAGCTGACCTTATCCGGTATGATGGTAGAGCCGGCAGAAGGAGTTTGGACAGGGGGGGTGGGGTGGCATTGCAGATGATTTTGTCTGTGAAGCAGCCCAAGACAAATGATTGATAATTACCCAGGTAGAACCAGTGTAGTTGATTTTATAAATCACAGTGATGGGTAAGTCGAGGGACAGCAAGGACAATGCGGCAAATATTATTATAGGCCACATCCCATTTAGAAAGGATAGTTTTTGCAGTGAGGGTAAAGGTTGTCAGCCCACAGCTGAGAGAGAGAAGGAATAAACCTTTAGCAAGGGCAAGTCATGCATCAGCAGTAAGGGACCCATGAGCCCAGTATGCAAATTCAAGCTTGATATTTGTTGCCCTGCAGACATTTTGAATGTGTACAGACTGGTCTAACTGGGGGTTAAGAGTAACTACCAGGTATCTAAAGGAGCATGTAGTGCAAACTGGGACACCATCAAGACTTAAGACATTGAGTGGGACACGACACTGTTTAAATTTGGCAGAGGAACCAAAGAGCATGAGTTGAGTTTTCTTTAAGTTCAGCATGAGCTTATTTGTCAAGAGTCAATGTTGCAGTTTATTGAAGTCAGCTTGTAGGTTATAATTTATGGCACAGACATCACCTGAGCTAGCTAGGAGGACCAGGTCATCGGCATATAGGGTTGTGGTGCTATGGGTAGGAACCATTGGGAAGTCATTGATGAAAAGAGAAAATAGGATAGGGCCCAGAATAGATCCCTGAGGGACACTGATAATGATAGGAACAGGTTCTGATAGAGCTCTATTGTACTTAACAAGCTGTAGCCTTCCAGTGAGATAGTTGGGCAACCAATTTAGGGCTGAACGAGCAATACTGAGGGAGTGAAGCTTGGTACAGAGTAGGGAGTGATTCACTAGATCGAAGGCCTTTGAGAGGTCCATGAAGATAGCCCCATTCAGCATACTCTGGTTCAAGGTAATCCTTATATCGGATATAACTTTAGGGAGGGCTGCACCAGTACTATGTCCTTTATGAAGTCTGTGCTGTTCGGGTGACTATAAGGTATGTTTAGACAGGTAGTCTGTCAGCTGCACTTCCACCACCTTTTCCAGTATCTTGCTAACAGCAAACAGAGTGGCTATAGGATGGTAGTTTTCTATGCATTTCCAGTCACCCTGCTCAAAAATGGAACAACCTTTGCTACTTTCCAGATTGCAGGAACAATTCTGGTGGTTAGGGAGAGGTTAAGAATATGGGATATTGGGATGGCAAGCAAAGGGGCCCCAATCTTTAGGAATTTTGGTTCAAGGTCATCATGACCAGCACACATATGAGGAGAAAGGCCATCGAGAAGCTTCTAGGTTTCCCCTCACCGAGACTGTCTAATGATAGAAGGTGGGTGAGACTTG
This sequence comes from Neoceratodus forsteri, assembly GCA_016271365.2. NCBI lineage: Eukaryota > Metazoa > Chordata > Ceratodontiformes > Ceratodontidae > Neoceratodus > Neoceratodus forsteri. Next base: position 1,645,968,035 of record CM057449.1, read on the forward strand.
TTTTCTAATTTTTCACAAAGCAATTGGGGTGGGGGGAACCACTAGACTAACTGGGAAAATATGATGTTTATTTTGATAACTGATATGGATTGGGGGTGGGGAGGGAGGGGCCACTAGAATACCAGGGTAAAGCTGTTGTTTACATTTACTACTGACATGAATCAGGGTTTGGGGAGGAGGGCTGGCCAGGTGCATTCTGCCCAACACAGCCATGCTAATGAGCCCATAATGGACATGCATGAGGCCTCTTTGCACCATGCAAGCTCAATGAGCTAATTTGCATATTCTGGCTGAATAACACCCTTGGGGGGACACAATACATCCAGGTATGCACCACGCATTCCCCCATTGGCAGTCTGCAGCCTCGCATGCTGGATGCACCGTAGCATACATGATGTCCACCTGCTATGCGCTATACATCCACGGTCCAATATTCAAACAGAATGAGTGATCTGTTCTGATCGTACATTCTCTTTGAATATCGCGTCAGAGCTGGCTGGCCCAATTTTTTTGTGCGGTGCACTGATTTGCATATGCATTCGTCCAGTTCTGAATATGGGGCCCCTGATTACCAACTGAGAATGTGTAACAGAAATCAATTGACACTGCCCTTCATTTTTCATTTCATATAACTGTTGTATTACTTATAGTACATATTCATGTTAGGCAGTTACCGACACAGTAGACCCTCATCAACTAGAAACGGAAGCACATTCAGTGAGGATTAACAGTGTCGGTAACTGACTAAGGTTTGATGTTTTTTACAAGTCATACAGTCTATTTTGTATTTTGTAAACAAAACTACTATTACTGGGGTCAGGTGGGTTATCAGTAGCTGGGTGCAGGATAGGTTTACCTTTATTAGCATTTTATAAAGAAATGTGGTGGTTTTGTAGCATGTGTGTGGGGGGTGGAGACATATACTAAACGCAAACTGTATATGAAACACTGAAGGGAATCAATTCATGTCCAGAAAAAAAGGCAGGTGGCAAGAGTTTCAAACTTCAGTCAGCTCACTAAAAGTATCACAGTCCTAGATGACAACTGTTTGGTTCATACAGCTTGGGGTTTAAGTATGAGACTGTTCACAGCTGCATTAAAAAGCCAATTTCACTTTATGATTCAGTCACTGAAGCAGATGAATTTGTGTCTTCACCTGCTCGTAGGCTGACTTCTGAATTCACAGTGTTTGTTCAGATAGATAATAAAATGATCTCCTACAGAGTCGGAGGACTTTTTTATGGTCATGTTGGTGTCAATCACTGTAACTGAAGGGGAAGAAGAAAATGTGCCAGAGATCCTTGTGCCATCCACAGAAGAAGTGTGGAATGTGCTGCAGAGGATAAGACAGAATGTGGAGATAAAAGAGCAGTATGACTACTCCTGGTTTTATAGCACTGAGTGCAGACTGGATCCCTTGGCATCATGAAACACCTAACAGTCACACACAATTGAATTCTTGAAAACAGAAGAGAATAAAAAAACTGTAAGCTAAAGGCTTTAATTACAGTACAGTACTGATTTTCTGTTACCTCGGGTTCCATTGCTATTGGGAAAGGGAGGAGTAAATGGGCTCTCTAATTCCATTTCTCCATTTTTTAAATCTTTTTTTTTAATAATTTTAATTCTTTTTAAATCATTTTAATGTTTGCATTTTTTCGTTATTCATGTATTCATTAAATACCACCAACAGCTTAATCTGGTTCAAGGTCAGTTGGCATTCATCTGTATCCCCCCACCCGGTCGTGCCTGAAAATAGGCAGGATTTGTCTAGTGCACTTACCAGGTCAACAAAAACTAAATAAATAAATAAAACTGCACCAAAGATTGCTGTTTGTGTTCATGTGCGACTATGTGTGCCAATGTGTGTATAGTGAATTATTGTGATTATGGACTTTTCAGGTGTAAATTGTGGTTATTTCAGATGTATGCAATTTATATGCACATATGTTGGCTTCCCCGACCATGTGAACACAAGTGAAATTGACTGTAATCAAACGCTGCTGTGCCATAGAAGGGTACAGCAGCATTCCATGATCTTTTAACTGTGGCATAACATCATTCTGCTTGCGTTATAAATGAGATTACAACCCCTAACCATATAGAGTACAATACTACTGTATAATAATCTACTGTCTCTGGAAACTGGTGAGAAATACAATATATGTAATATTAAAAAATTTAATAAATTACCAGCATAAAAAGTACTGGTTCACTTTTTTATTTTATAGGACTTTAGAGTTTAATTTAGAACTAAATGTGAGGGTATAGACTCATTCAACCATTAAATTGGCCTTTTGTGGGTTGGTGGTATCCCTTTAAGAAATAGGGGCCTGGATTTTCAGATGTCCTGCCACTGGTGCAAGTTTCAATTTGATATATGCCTGCAGCAGGAAAATATGGCAAAATGTTTGGTAGCTAGTTTCAAATGTTTTGCTACATTTATGTCAGATGGCACTACTGTATGGCAAAATATTGATGGATGCATCATTACAGGGCCTTTGAACCACAAGTTGTGGTAGTTCCCCATGATAGATCACCTTTTAGGTGGACTAACATGTCGGGAATAAAACAGACATGTGGGGTGATTGTGCTGTAAGTTTCGAATGATTGGCTGAGTATCCAGCCCACCAAGTCTAATATTATGGGATTATAATTTCTGACTTGCCTTGATTATACACAGGTAACTGGGTGTAATTTGACGTTATAACAGGATAGTTTCAATGGTGAGGGCATGACGGCCGAAAGCTATCAATCAAGTTTCACTAGTACAAGTGTATGATGGAAACTGCTGAACCACCTGCCAAAACTGAAACCACTGATGCAGTGGAAATGCTGTCCTGAGCATTACTGGGTCCCAGATTCCAGGCAGATAGTAGAGGTGGTACCAGACTTTAAGGACCCTGAGGCAAAAAACAAACAAACATCTATTCCAGCCCCATGACAGGCAGTGGGGCTGGGGAACAGGAAGTACTCACTGATCAACACCAAAGCAGTGTAGGAAAATGAAATGGTAAAAGGTAGAGGACACTCCAAAGCAGATAATACAAATTACTGCAATACCACATGCATATCACCTCCAGAAATGTATTGCAGTTGAATGTGAATTTGAAAAGGTGGCACACAAAGAGTCCATAGAGAGGACTCCTACAAAACACCAGAAACTTCATGCCACTCTGTCACTTCCTCTGTCTGCTTTGGAGTGCCCTTTATCTTTTGCTTTTCAGTGCAAGTCAAAGTTAGTCATTTTGGGTGCAGCACCCCCAGCAGCACTAAGCAAACCAATCTTGTTCACTACAGTGGAAGAAAATAAACAGGAGCGGAGGTCAGTACAGTCAGAATGATAAAAAGTAAAGTATAGGTAAGGGTGTGCAATATTTTTTTACACACACCCTTGGCATGTGATGCCCTGATAAGCCATTTGATCTTTGCTCTCTTATACTTTCTTGTCTTTATCATTTACATTTGCACCTTTATGTGCATTCTTTATTGATAAAAAAGAGGAAACACAGATATTAAAAGAGCATTTTTCAATCTCATTTCAAACAATGAAAAAACTACCTTAAGGCTTTTCATATTGCATATACTACATGATGTGTGAAACAGTAGGTATTCTTAAATAGTTCTGTTATTACTAACAGCATTAGCAACACCCACCATTGAGTTTCTTTATTTACCATCTCAGTGTACCTGGCTTCCTTCTCAACATATAGAACTGTGCAATCCCTATTACAGATGTTTTCATTACACTGTGTATGGTGGTGTGATTGATTGTCTTATATTATAAGTGCAGTGCCATTGCAGGTTGCATTTTGAAAGTATATTCAACCTGACTATGCCCAGAGGCTATTTCAGACCCCTGCAGTGCACACAGCCAACACAGACGAGTTACATTTAACATACATATTCCTTTTAAATATATTAGTTAGACAACATCACTGTGGCCAGTTTCCCACTGAGGTGCAGCCATTGGTTTCAAAGCAGACCTAATTACAGGTGATAGAATGTTCAGCTACTGCATCTACCAGCACATTACATTAAGACAAACTCACCTTGGCTATTAGATTGATCTTTGAGGGGTTTCTTAAATCATGGATGCAGTTCCTTTTCAATGAAGGCCTTAAAGCAAAGAAATGAAAGATTATTCAGGCAACTGCTATAACTGACTTTCATCTTGTTATTCCCCTGCTGCAGACCAGAATATAGAATACTGTTTTTACAGTTAGCTACTCTGTTTCCATCTTATATTCTGCTGGAACCTAATGTGTGCGTTGTGCAAGAGGGGGTAAGCCTCTGTTTTATCAGCTATTGTATTTATCAGTTCTGGAAGAATTCTAAGTCATCTCTTCAAGATACTGTAGAAAACAATATTAACTGTTGAGATTATCAGAACTCAATATTAGAAATACAGAATTTGCCAGCAGATAAGGGCTGCTTGGCCAACCTAGTCTGCCTGTTTTTCCCTGCATATAGTATCACTACACATCCTACTTGATCTTTAGCCCATTCATCCACCTACCCTTTCCCTAATATTCCCTTATGCTTATCCCATGCATTCTTGAACCCCAACACTGTTTTTGTCCCCACCACTTCTTCTGGAAGACTGTTCCATAAATCCACCACTCTTTCTGTGAATATGTACTTCCTCACATCTCTCCTGAATCTACCCCCCTTAACTTCTTATTTTGCCCTCTTGTCCTTGAGCACCTTTTTCTGAAAAATACTTCTCTTTTGTACCTTGTTCACCCCCGTAAGTTATTTAAGGGTCTCTATCATATCCCACCTCTCTTCCAGGGTGTACATATTTAGGTCCTTTATTCACTCCTCACTGGTTTCTAATGTATTCGATGAACCATTTTATGTGCCATCCTTTAGATCGATTCCACTCTATGTTCTTTCTGAGATGTGATCTCCAGAACTGGACACAGTACTCTAGGTAGGGTCTTACCAGTGACCTATACAGAGGCAACACCACCTCCCTCTTTCTTCTGGTGATACCCCTCCCTATACACCATGGCATTCCACTTGCCATCCAAACTGCTTTCTTGCACTGCCTGGCCATCTTTAGCTGATCCATTGTGATCATCCCCTGTCTATTTCCTCCTTGGTGGTCATTAATGCCACACCCATTAAATGGGCAGGTAGATGATTGACAGAGATAGACACAGAAAAAAAGATGTAAGGGGACTATTTTTCATTTTTGTATTCTGTGATATCTTACCAATGGAGTATGTGATTGTTGTTTAGTGTGGGATATTCTTTAAGAAAATGTAGGCCAACAGATACTGAGTTTATGAACTCTGTATTTGTTACAGAATACCAGGAAATGATGTTACAATTAGAGGTGTGTGAAGTTGGCAAACTGCTCTGTAAAACAATTTGCGAAGTTTGCTATATTCTCAAAATGCAAAGTGCTGAGTTTGCAAAGTTTTTGACAGGTGAAGGGACACTTTTTTAGGAGAAGTTATGCAAATTCACTGGCAAAGTTTCAATTTTGCCTCAACTTCACCTGCCTTCACCCGAAAAGTAAAAAATTGATTGCAAAGAAGCAAAGTTGTGAAGTGGCAGTTTGAGAGTTTATTCACAAGGGAGGATTTCTGAACTTTGCCAGCAAAGTAAATCTTTGCAGCATCTCTGGTTCTAATTTTCATGATGAGGATAACCTGACTAAGGTAAAAATCTAGTTTATGATATGGTTCTGCTTTTGTGCAGTTTTATTGCAGGGAGGTTAGCTAAGTTAGTCAATGTCACATGGTAATTCCATGGCATATATGTTCTTTATTTTGGTCAGGATAGGCACACTGAGCTTAAATTTGTTTAGAAAATATAAAACAAGCATGTGAAGAAAGAAATTCAAAGGTGCACTTCATGTGCCCATTTGGATGGCCCTAAACGTACATGTAGGGGTTAGAAAAGTGACAGTTCTCTTACATTTATAAGATAAAGTTAACCCCATTCAGTACCACTTACCACCCTACAGCCACCTAACCCTCCAACACCCATCATTATAGGTGTGCTTTCTGGCAAACGTAATGATACACCTCTGATTGGCATCCTCCTCATGCATGCCCTCTGGCTCCAAAAACATACTTTTAAAATATTCCCTGATATCATTGGAGTAACACTGGAAATATGTTTTGTAGACCTACATTTGAGCCTTTATTTCACATATTCTATGTATTAACAACCCCCCATTTCTGTATTGCTATGTATATAACAGGATTATTGTCCTCTAGACTTCATTAGATGTGGCTGCTTGTGTACACCCGCCACCATAATCCTCTATTCATGGCATCATCTTTTTTTTAAATTTATTTGCCCAGTATAGCCCAGCTTTGATGTAATAGCTTGTTTGCAACTGAGGTCCAGCTTCTACCAGTTTCCACAGCTGAGTGGACTGGAGCACTGAGTGATTAAGTGACTTGCTCAAGGTCACACAGTGAGTAATTGGCTTTAGTGGAAGTTGAACCTACAATCTGCTGGTTCCCAAGCTGGTACTATAACCATGAGACAAGACTGTCTCATCATAAAAAAAAAATTGACATCATTGGTGTACCTCTGAAAAAAATATGATTGATAAACACATTCAGACTTATATTTCATATACTGTATTCTTTGTATAATATCCCCATTTCTTTATAACTATGTACATAAACATCAGGACCACCAACTAACTGAGTGCTCCCTGTCACATCGGCGTGTAAATTGCCTGCATCAGGGAACAAATAGTTTCCCTAACAATAGAAAGTAATGCCACAAGCACAGCATTGTTATGTCAAACAAGACAAGCGGTCAGATCAGATGACGTTAGGGACACAGTCATGCTGGTTTCACATTAATACATCTAGTTAAAGTGAAATGCAGAAGTAAATTCTGAACATATATGAAATATAAATGGAATAACAGATAGGAAATCATCAGTAACAAGGCTATAATTCTATCAAGGGATTCAGATGACATCATAAACCACAAGAGTAAAGCTTGAGCGGTTTGCGATGTCACCAGAATCACAAGATGGAATGATAAGCTTTGTTATTGCTGGTTTTCTATCAGTAAATTGTTGTAATATATAGAACACTCCTATGATTCCATCCCCATCGATTGCATGTCAGAATGATAGTATTATGACTTTCTGATGTCAGAGAGAAAGTATTATGAGTTTTTGATGTCACTGATTCCCTATAAGGAAAATAATTACAACCATTATGTATATTACAAGCCTAAACATATCTGAAAAGGTTTTCAGAACAATTTCTAAGTTATCAAGTTCTCCTTAGAATGCATTTAAAATTCATAGAAACAGAATTTGCTGGCAGATAAGGACCACTTGGTCCACCTAGTCTGCTAATTTTTTCCTGCCGATAGTATCACCATAGATACTACTTGATCTCCAGCACATTTACCCCTTTCTCGTTCCCTAGAATTCCCTTGTATATATTCCATCCATTCTTGAACCCCACCACTGTTTTAACCCCCACAACCTCCACTGGAAGACTGTTTCAGGAATCCACCACTCTTTCTGTGAAAAAGTACTTTCTCACATCTCTCCTGAATCTACTCCCTTCTAGATTCCTATCATTGCTCTCTTGTTCTTGAGCACCTTTTTTTTCTGAAAAAATACTTCCTTCTTGTTCCTTGTTTACTCCTGCAAGGTATTTAAAGGTTTCTATCACATCCCCTCTCTCTCCCAGGGTGTACATATTTAAGTCCTTTAATCTCTCCTCATAAATCTTTGATGTAAACTCCGCACCATTTTAGTTGCCCTCCACTGGACCGCTTCCATTCTGTCTATGTCATTTCAGAGGTGTGATCTCCAGAACTGGACACAGCACTCTAGATGGGGTCTTACCAGTGATCTATATAGATGCAACATAACTTCCCTTTTTCTGTTGGTGATACCCCTCCCTATCCATCCCAACATCCACCTGCCCTCCCAACTGCCTTGTCACACTGTCTGGCCATCTCTAGGTCATCCAGTATGATCACCCCAAAGTCTCTTTCCTGCTTGGTGGTCATCAGTACCATCCCAGCCATTTTGTATTACGCACCTTAGTTTCTGTGCTCTAAGTGTATTATTTTGCACTTTTTCACGTTGAAAGCCAGCTGCCATAACCTTGCTACTCCTTTAGTTTCCTTAGGTTTCTACTCATCATTTCCACCCTCCCCCGAGTGTCCACCCTGTTGCAGAGTTTGGTGTCATCCATAAAGAGGCATACCTTCCTTCCTTTCTAGTTCCTGTGAAATGTCACTTAAAAAGACATTAAAGAGGACTGGACCCAGCACTGATCACTGAGGCACCCTACTAGTCATCCACCCTTCCTCTGAGAGAGCTACATTTGCCACTACCCTCTGCTGGCTATCCCAGAAGCAATTTCTTACCCAATTTACTACCTTTGGACCCACTCCTATGCTACCTAGCTTACTTACTAGTCTCCTATGTGGAATGATGTTGAATTCATTACTGAAATCTAGGTAAGCTACATCCACTGCTCCACCCCGATCTAGTTCCTGGATCACCCATTCAAAGAATACAGTCAGATGTGTTTGACATGACTCCTGCTGCATGAATCCATGCAGCCTCAGGTCATGTGACATACTGGATTCAAGCTATTTCACAATCCTTTCTTTAAGCCAGGGGCACCAACAGCATTGGTGCCTGGGTGCTTGAGCACCCATAAAGTTTAAATGAGCACCCTCAATTCCCTTCCCAATGTCCCATTCAGCTCCTAAACCCCCACCCACTTGAATCCTGATCCATTCTTTCCTGTATTCCGTTTGATCCCTGACCAAGCCCAACTTGTTTCACCCATTTAGCCCCCCCAGCATAACTATTCCACAGTGTGCACAATGCACTTACTGTTCTGTGATGACAGCTGTCACTATATTACTTATCAACCAGGCAGCAGCAGTGTGTATGTCAGCTCTGCCTCCAGCTCCAGTGTCAGTGCAGCCTGCAGAATCAGCAATTGACATCTCTTCTTTGACTCCGCCTGTGGCCACTGAAAACATCCAGACCAGACCCATCTCCAAGGCTCCAGACTCGAATCCCAACCCGAACACCCAACCAGTCCAGATCCGAATCATCGGACCCTTTTTCCACCCTCACAAAGTGCCCTGATAATTGTATTAAACTGCATGCTGACTGAGGAGCAATGACCGACTCCCCCAATCCTTCACGTGATGAAGACCCTGACACAGACATGACCAATCAAGGAGATGGTAACTGACTGTTGAACTTCATAGGTAGAATTTGTGGTTCAGTCAGTGCAGTGAGCAGTAGAGCTAGCAGCAAGGAGTTGGTCTGTATGAATCCAATCAAATTCAATCAATGTGTGAGTTGAGGAATGAGTGTAGGAGGAGGAGTATAAGCATTACTAGTTTTATTTTAACTACTATAGTACACAACAAAAGCACACATATATGCTTTTAATCTGTGTTCCTGTTCTGTATTTTGAGCTTGGAGTTGGAGACAGTCTAGAGTGTTTGTGGACTGTGTGGAAGTGAACAGAGGAGCAGAGGAGCCAGGGGGATTGGAGTCTGAGGAGGGCCGCCCAGGGCAGGAGTTTACCAAATCAGTCTCTCTCTACTGCTTGTTACTTTTAAAGCAAAAATAATGCTATAAATAATTTTCTTTTTCTGTACTTTATGTGACCAGTCATGTAAAACAAACACTTTCTTGGAAGTTGGAGACTAGAGTCAAAGTGTGGAACTTTTCAGTCTGGAGACTGTGCTTACTTTGTGAGCAGCCAGCAACAGCAAACAGCATTGCCATTACACAAAACATCAATATTAGTGGGTGTAGGGCAGGCTAGCTGTGCCTGTGTGAGTCTGTGTCTGCCTGACTAAACTAAAGAATCATTTAATTGTGCATTTATTTTATTATTTACAAAAAAAAACTGCAGTGGCCAGTGAGGTTAAAAGTTTATCCATCCCCATCCAAACCAGTGTGTGTTGTGTGTGGGGCTGTGCATACTAGGGCTAGGCTAGCTAGTGGGGGAGAGGGCTGCTGTCTGGCTGAAGTGAAAAGTCATTGTTTGCTATTACAGGCTGCTGCAGCCTGCAATGCTGTTCAAGTAGTTCTCCCCTGAGCTCTGCAGTGTCACTGTCACAGACATTCCTTCCATCCTGTTCTGTCAGTGTCCATGCATCAAAGAGCCCACCAAGCCACTCTTCCGTTGGAGGGCTATTTTATGCCCCCAGGTGCTTCCATGTTTTCTTGCTACAAGAAAACATGGATGAGTGATCTAGATGGCTATTTGATGCCTCAAGGTGCTGCTAGCCAAGAAGACATGGAAGATGGAAGTTCCATGTCTTCTTTTAGCACCTGGTGGAGGTCAATTAAAATCTCAAAGGGCATCCTTACAGCACCTGGGGCTGGGGGCATAAAACAGCACTCCAGGCACTCTTCCCTTGGAGGTTTAGTTGATGCCTCCAGGTGCTCCAAGGATGCCTGCCCATTGAGATTTTAGTTTGCTTCTATCAGGTGCTGCAACCTGCAATAAGACATGGAACCTTCCATCTTCCATGCCTTCTTGCAACACCTGGCTAGAGGCATCAAACCTAAAATCAGTATTCTGCCATTCTGGCATGCTTGCAAAACTGCAAGAATGAAAGATCCCTCCAGGGCACTCTCCTATTGATCTTAGCACCTGCTCAGGCATCAAAGAGCCCCCAGTGGCACCCTGGCATCCTCTACAATGGAGTAGTTGTGATGGTAGCATACTCATTCCAAACAGTATCAAAATACCCCCAATACACCAGAAAGCATGGAAAACTTTATAGCTTCTGGGGGCCTAGGCAGCTCCCAAACCCCCAGCCTTTTATAATTACCCTGAGTGCCCACAAAATTTTGAAAAACCTGGTGCCCCTGCTTTATGCAATGTTTCTATTAACTTTCTCACCACTAAAGTCAGGGTGACTGGTCTGTAGTTCCAGACTCTTCCCTGTGGCCACTTTTGTGAAGTGGGACTACATCTGCCATCCTCTGGTCCCCTGGATCACTCCTATTTCCAGTGAGCTATTAAACAGGGTCAAAAAGGTGTAGCCACTACCTCCCTGAGACCTTTCAATACTCTTAGGTGTAACCCATCTGGCCCCATTGCTTTGTCCATTTTCAGATTTCCAATTCCCTTCAGGACTCTCTCCTCCAAAAATGCACTAGTGTCTACCTCCCTCACTCCAATGCTCTTGTTACATTCTTGTGGCTCCTTCTATTTCTTCTGTGAGCACCAAACAAAGGTGTTTGTTCAGGATATCTGCCTTTTCCTGTTCCTCTTCTGCACAGTCCCCCCTTTCATGCTTTTATTTTTAATTGGGGACATGGAAGATAAGCATGAATGGTTCCACACATAATTAATAATGTCATGTAAATGCACAATTGATATTGTAATTATTGTGAATATTCATGTAGCGTGGTTGCAAGCTACTGAGGTCACCTACCAAGCTTAAAAGTTTCTTTTTTTTTCAATATGTAACATCCAAATAATGCATGTTCCAGAAGAGCTTATCATTTACAAAAAAATGTATGTCATACAGGTTCATTAAAAATTGGAACTTCCACTCACTTCTAGGAAAAGGCTGTAATTGATCTTTGGATTTCCAATACGTAATTAGTCTCTTAACTGGAATACAATTTGCTTGAAATCTTGTTTGATATTTTTTCTGATCTTGTAAAGTGTATTAGTACTGTTCCAAAATATTGATAAAATTAGGGTTATTATTCCCTAATCCAAATTTCTCAATTATGTAAAAAGATTCTTGCCACCATTTGTGAATCATATTACCTTCCCAGAAGGAGTGGAGAGCTCCTTCTGAAGTACTAGCACACCTCCTTCATCTTGAATCAGATTTCATATGCATTTTATAGAGCTGTAACGGAGTAAAGTAAGCATCGTTGATCATATTTATTTTAACTGATTAATTTCTTGGAGTCCTATAATCTTGAGATATTGTCAATACATTACCCATTGGCCTCTGTTAAGTTCACTGCCAAATCTTTATTCTAGAAATCCTTTAATTTTTGTTTTTTTTATAAATTTTATTTTTATTGTCATGGAGGTTTTTTTGTTTTAACCATGCCACGTAGCCTACATTTTTGTAACCTTGGTCAAGAACTGTGAGTCAATTTGAGGGACAATTTCCCATCATTTAAAGTCCTTATTGTAAATGTGATATAATTGTTTATACTGCCAAAAATCTTTGGCACCTAGACTATATTTCATCTTGAACTCCTCACATGATGTCATTCTATTGTTTTGCAATAAATGTGACCACCTTCTAATGCCTTTATTTCTCCAGCTGGGAAACTTACAAGGATCTCCTCCTGTTTTTACATTCTGGTTATTCCATAAATGATTTAACACAAACTATTTTGTGTTAATATTTTTAAACTGCCATTGTCACCAAATTGTTTGTAATGATGATGTTTGATCTTTTAAAACTGTAGCGAGAGTACTAGATGTTTGCATTATAAATATTTTCTGTATGCTTATTTGATGTGACCCAATTTTCCACTTCTAAATTAATGTTGTTTTTATAGGCCCACATAGTTACTAACTTAATGCAGTACGTAATATAAATATTTTGGGGGTCTAGGCATGCCAGTCTTCCTTCTTCTTAGATGAGACAGAGTTTGGACCAAGCAATTATAGGGATCTTTATATTCCAAATAAATTGTACACTTGGCAATGCTTTTGAACCATGAGTTAGGAATAGGTTTTAAAATGACTTAAAGAATGTAAGAAATCCATGGAACTACTACCATTTTAATAATACTTGTTTTCCACCATAATGAGAGCTTTTTCTTTTGCCATAATTTTAATTTCACCTTTATTCTATCAAATTGGGCTGGCAGTGTAGCCTAGAGATTAGAGTAATGAGCTGTGAATGAGCTTGGTACATCTAGCAGACCAGACCTTGGTTTGATTCTCACAACCTCCACTTGCACATTGTGTGACTCTGAGCAAGTCACTTAACTGCCCAGTGCTCCCAGGTCACCCCTGAAAACAGGCAGTTGTGCTTAGTGGGCCTTACCTGGTTACCAAAGACTGAAAAATAAATAATTGCATCCAGTTTTCATTATGTAACCCTTGAAGGTTATTACACAGCTTTATGCCTAAAATAACTGGTTAGTAATTTTTTTTCTATGGGCTAACCGAGTTGATATTTTCCATAATAACCCATGGGTTATTATGGACTTCATGTGCACCGTTCACCTAAATGTGTACTCCCTTACTGGATCTGGTTCTGTACATGGGCAGTCTTAATAGTTTAGCAAACATGGTGGCTCCCTTTCTCACTTACCGAGGAGACACCACAACAACCTCAACATGGATTTTTTTTTTTACATTTATCTGGTAGATCCTACCTTCTATATTAAAAAAAAACCTATCTGGTTGATCTTGCTCTACATCCACTTTGGGAGTGGGGCCATGACTTGACTGTGAACAATACCCAATTGTAATTGCAAAATGTGAATAAAAACCAAAAAAGTGAGTAAAAACAAAAAGAAAATCCCTCTAACTGAAAAGGGATAGAGGACAGGGATATGGAGACTCTGTGTGTGTGTGTGTGTGTGTGTGTGTGTGTGTGACACATGGTCACAAAAATTGAGCTGGAAAAAATTGCTACCCAGATATTATATAAAATAAAAGAAGGGAAAGTGAGCATATGAGAATTTAATGCTCACCGTCAGTGTGGGATGCTTTAATAAACCCCTTGGTCTTCTCCGTTGGGGTTTTTGTGGCATCCCACACCTAGGGTGTTCATTAAATTCTCTTATAAAATGGGCTAAAGAAATCAAGCATTCTGACTGGCTACTACATCATCTGAGCCGTGTCCTTATCAGATGATATAGTAGCCAACCAGCACTACTTTCCACTCCTGAGCCCCACAACAGCAGGAAATCACTGAGTTGTGCCAGCCAAAAACAGAAACACAGACTGACACAGTTCACAACATGACATCTTTCTCATTGAGCTCCCAGTCTCCTGGTCTGCCACCACACCCCCACCAGCACAATGCAACCTCCAGTATACAAAAAAAAAAACAGTAAAAAAAATTTAACAAAGTACCTCAAAGAACAGAAAACCAAGCAACTCAGCACATCAGAGACACCAGTTTAAATAATCAGTTTTTGCTAGGTTTAAACTTGCCAGCTACCTGAACAAAGAAGCAGCAAGAACCTCTCTCCTGTCATTGCAAAACATGAAAGTGAAACTCTTCAGCAAATCCATAATTTTCCCCATGGTAAACACTGCTAATCATTACAGAAACTGCCAGACTCATCTTAATTTTGTTTTCCTGACAAGTTTCTGTGATGCCCGATATCTCCATTGCTTCCACCGCTAGTTAACCGTACCATCACCTTTTCTGATCATGAGGACATACTGCAGCGACAGGCACCCCCCACCACGGAATCAGACACACACTGTAAATCCCCATATTCTTTTTAAAATAAAACTAAATGGAGTTTCCTTTTTCCAATAAATAACATGGTTTCTCCAATGTGAACCAGGAAACTGCAGACTCTGGTGGCTTGTAAGGGACATGCTCGCTCTCACTCAACCTGCAAGCTCCATGTAACTACAACTCCGAATTCAAAGTAAAACAAAATAAACGTACTTTTGGGTGTTTCTGTCGACATAAGAAACACAGACAAACACCAGTCAGTACTACTAACTTTTAATGAAAAACCTCCATTCTAACACATAAAGAGGGACTACTTTTCTTTTCAAATTACAAAATCATATCTCTTTATTCTTTCTAATATCCCCCTATGTAATTTTTTCTTTATAAGCTTCTTTACCAAGAGCCCATTTTATAAGCGCAATAAGACACTCTGAGGTGTGGGTTATCTCTTGATAAGAGCATGCCCAGGTGCATAAGGCACTTAGCACAAGTACCTCATGCCTAACAATGCACCTGGGCATGCTCTTATCAGGAGATAACCCACACCTCATCGTGTCTTATTGCTTGCATATCACACGCTTCCCCATCCTTTATTCTATATTAGTCAGTGCAATCTTTTCTGATGATTGCATTAAATGACTTTTGTACTTCTAAGATACTGACATGATTGAACAGGAGCACCTCAGACTTATTTTCATTAATTTTATAACTGGAGCAATGTGAATATTTTTTAATTATTTCTTTAACTTTTGATAGACTTTGCTCTGAGTTTTCCAGCAGTGATAGTATCTCATCTGCATAAGCTTTTATTTTGCAGTATTTTTGTCCTAATTCTATACCTTTTACTTTAGAATTGCTCCTTATTTCATTCAATAGAGCTTCTAAGACCAGAACAAAAAGGGTAGAACACAAGAGACAACCTTGTCTTACTTCCCTTCCTAAAAGAAACTCTTTTGTAAGGGCAGTGTTTAGTTTTATCTTAGCATTAGGTGAGTTATAAAGTGCCTGTATTAATCTAATTAGTGCTAATGGAAAGTCCCATTGTTTTAAAATAAGAGAAAGGTAATGCCATTCAATCATGTCAAATGGCTTTGTGGCATGTATATGCTCCACAATATATTGCATATTGTGAATGGAGGAAAATATAGTTCTTTCTTGAATAAACCCAATTTGGTCTGGATGTATTACTGTATCCAGAAAAGGTAAAATTCTGTTATTACTAATTTAGTGAAACTGTTGTAATCATAATTTAGGACAGAGACAGGTCTATAATTTTTTACTTTCTGTAAATCTTTGCCTTCTTTCAGAATGAATGTGATTATAGCTTTTGTGAAGGATTATAGTAACTTGTATGTTTCTTATATTCTTTAAAATATTTTTTCTAGTAAGGGAGTGAGTACATCCTTTAAAGTCAGATAATATTCTATGGAGAAACCATTTTCTGCTGAGTACTTCCCTTTTTTTCATTTGTAATGTAGCTTTTTTAATTTCTAATCATCAGATTGACACCTTAAGATTTTCCAATTCATTGGCAGAAAAAGGAAAGCAGTTATAAACTTACTTTAATAATTAAATCTTGATTACTTAAACTACATTCTGAAGTGTACAATGTGGTATAATAATCCAGAAAACTTTCTGAAATACTGGTAAGTATTTGAGCATAGGTGTCCTGAAGTGTCATATAGTGTTATTTCTTTTTTCATTCTCTGCTTTAATTCTTTTTGCTTTAAGCTTGCCTTGAATTTCACTTTCAAGATGCCTTTAGATCTGTACCAATTAGATTTGATCTGTTTGTTTTGTGTCTGAGTAATTATTCTTTCTAAATTGTCATACTCCATTGCTTTATTAGTGTCACCATTGTTAATTGCACACTCTGTTGTTTTTAAATTATGTTCTAGTTCATGTTCTCTATATTTTCTTTGTTAAGTACTCAAGCATAGCTTATGACCTCTCCTCTAATTATCACTTTAAAAGCATTCCAGTATTCCAGAATGTTTCCTAGGAAAATGTATTCATTTATATCCCCAAATTCTGTGATAGCTTTCTTAGTTTTTTGTATAAATACTTCATCTTGTAATGAATTGTTTAATCTCCAGATTGATTACTTTTTCAGTCAGGTGTCAATTAATAACTCATAGTAGGCTGGATTGTGATCTGATAATATTCCACGTTCAATTGAAGATGAAATAGCTTTACTTAATACTAACAAGAGTTTAAATATAAATACATAGTTTGTTTTTGATTGTATTTTATGCTGCCTGGATAAATATGTACAATGCACCAAATCTTTTTTTTTGTTCCCTCCATAGGTGTATTAGTAAATTAACCTGTATAAAATTATTATATATTCTAGATATTTATCTGTCCCAATTTTTATAGTTAGAAGACCTGTGTTTGGAGTTATCTCACAGACAATTTAAATACCTGCATATTATAAGATGTTCTATGTCCCAGTCTATTAATAATATGTTCATCTCAGTAAAGAACTGAGGTCATTTACAAAACAGTGAATAAACTGAACTCATAATCAAGAGAATACCACCCCAAGACAATTCTTAAAAGGAGATTTCTTCTTTCCTGATCTGTTCTATAATCTAGGACTTTCCCTGGAAAATTCTTGTGTATTATTATAATTGTACCCTTCCTGTTTGATTTGTTTCTAGGGGCTGATACAATTTGATTTAACCATGGGTTTTCAAGTCTTTGAGACTCAACAGTATTTAAATATGTCTCTTGCAGACAGTTTGTCATGATTTCATGAGATTTAATATATTTAAATAATGTGGCTTTTTTGACCGGGGAGGTATTATAATGCAATTGATATTTAATGTTATACCCTTGATCCATACTTACATTTAAAAGAGCAGAATGAGCAGGCCCACTAGTGAGGAATATGGTCCCTCTGCTTACCATAATAGACAATAAAGGGGATCCCCTGGAGAAGGTAACTGCATTTAAGTATCTAGGTGTCATCTTAGATAATGCATTTACTTTTGCTCCCCTTCCATGTTGATAACATTGTAAAGCTAGTTAACATAAAACTTGGGGTATTGTATAGGCAATACACCATACATGGCAGTAACCAGCGCCATATTCTCAGTGCTGGACTATGACCTATCAGTCTACGGAGTGGATACTAACATTGTTCTCAACAGGTCCCATCAGCAAGCCAGATTCACTCCAGGTACAGAGCTACAGTGGGACAGTGTTAATGACTGCCCCACCCACCTTGGACTGATACTGTCTTTATAGGTAGTCCCACTCACATGACCCATCACTCTTTGAACTATCTCCTCATTTTCTCTATTGTTTTTTTTTATACTGCTTTACCACTAGGGGTCAATGTTGTACTTATTAGGTTACACTACAACCTTAGCATAATTTAACCCTTCCTATACATTGACCCTATATTAGCTCATAGCTTTGTCCTGTGCTAGTTCAATCTTAGCAGCTGCATCCCAGTGGTACTCTCTATCCCATCCCACTGTGATTTGAACCATCGACCTTCCTACCTGTAGTCGGTGATCCTAACTATTAGGCCATCCAAGCAGCTACACTTTATTTTAGTTTTTTATGTCCCTTAATCCCCTTTATTGTAAATTCTTTCATTCAAACTCCTATACTACCATATGCATAGTATTGTTTGTTCTGTATGCCACTCTCCTTGTAATCCCCCCGGTCACACCGTGAGACAAGCAACTTTTTCACTGTGTTTTCCTGGTGTAACATTTCATTAAATAAATAAACATTTCTATACACAAGCTGTGCTGCTACATTTCTACAGAACACTGAAAACTCATAGCTTAAAACTGTGCATTCAAATTCAATTTACTGCTTCTACTGTGAAACCAGTCTCTCACCCCACTTTCAGCCCTCCTTTTTATCCCCATCACTTTATTCTTTCCCCACTCCTTCCCTGTTATTCCTCCTCTCTCTTTGTGGTACTTGAGCCTCTCACCCTTAACACTGAAGGATGTCACCCTCCTACTGTGCTATCGGTTCCTCTCCAAGTACTCCTAAACTTTTTCTCATACTTATTCTTCTTCCCTTCTCTTACCTAGCTGTTACTGCTACTACAGAACCACCATGTGGTCTCCTATCAACCTCTCTGTGTTCATTCTCTGTCTGATCTTACCTCTCCCCGATACACCTGCCTCCACCATATCACCTCTGCCTTTGCCTATACTCTCCAATTTCTCTATCGCTGCTGTTTCTGTTATAGTGAGTGCTTCTGTAACCCTCTCATCTAATTTTCTGAATCAGACTGACAGCTTACCTTACCCCCACTTTCATCCTTGTCACCTTTTGCATCCATATATTTTCTCTGTCCTCATTCCTGTTACTGAAGCTAAAAAGTCCCATAAAATACAACCCCCCTTAAATTGCTTAGACATGTTTTAGTTCATATAGGTCTCCTCCTACTTCTTCTTTCCTGTATCATCCACCCTAACCCGGGACCGGGCTCATTGCCCTACCCCTCCACCCACCTCGGAGGTGGGCAAAACTTGCATCGATCAATATATGTAGCCTGACATTAAAACTTGACCTACTCCAAGTTTGGGTTGTACTTCACAAACCAGATGGCTTATCTGTGGTAGAGACCTGGCTGTCCCCCACTATACCTGACTTAGCAGTGGCCCTAAATGGCTACAGTACACACTTTACAGGGAGGATAGGTTAGGTAAGCACAGTGGGGGTTGTGCCATCTATCTGGCCAACTCTTTATTAGGACAAATGCTTCCTTGCTTCCTACCTGGCAACACTGTTCAGGTCCAGGTGATTAAAATTGCCATTGGTAAGACTGGAAAAATCTTACTGTGCTCTCCATCTATATCCCCCCATGTTCCACCAAGCTGGGGTTTTATGCTGTCCTGTACTGGGTTTCCCTTCTCCCCTCTCAGTCCAAGGTTATCCTACTCAGTGACTTCAGCACTAACTGGTTAGCTCCTGCCATGGCTTCTTTTAGGGAAGCAGATGTGGATGCGGCCTTGAACTTGTCACAGGTCATATCCTCTCCCACTAGGACCAACTATAAAACAGGAATAAGCACTCTCATTTACCTTATACTCACTAATTGTCCTGAAAGTCTCTCTTGCATTGAAGTCTTACCTGACTCATTAAGCGACCATTCCCCTACCCTTTTTCAATGGTTGAATGGTTCCATTAAAACCCCTCCTATTTCATCCTCTCAATGTACCCTTAAGAAAGGCATGCTTGGTCAATTCCAAAACTACCTTCTTAACTCTGATTGGTCCCCTTTTGACTCTGCCACTAATATTGATGATGCCCTTACATACTGTATCTACACTTTTAACTCTGCATGCAACATTTTTGCCCTCTTCATGACACTAGATACCTTTTCTTCCAGTAAGCCAGTTTGCTCAGGGTTTCCACAGGGGTTAATTCTTGGCCCGCTACTGTTTAGCCTTTTTCTAAATACCCTGCCCCAAGCCTGCTCTGGCAACCTACTCCTTTATGCAGATGATGCAGTTATTTTCTCTAGTCATCCTGGACCACTTATGCATCATGTAATGTAATGAAGATGGGATTAATACTGTAAGCATGCAGGGCAAACATGTATGAGAACAGTATATAGGGATACCTCACCCATTCTACTACCCAGAGCCCTCTGTAATTCCTTTGGTAATCTTTATTTTTACACAACAAAGTTTGGAAACACATTCCTCTCGCTAAAATATCAAAGCCATTAAGATGTTGATCAGCTCTCTTATTAATGGGATTTAATTACCATTTCAAAAAACTTAACAAATACACCAGTTTCTGTCAAAAATAAATCATGCAGTCAGCATCAGGACAACTCAGTTAAATAACAATTGTCCCAAAAGTCAAATTTCAAGATATTTCATTTTTATTTTGTATGACATCAGTAGTCTACAGCCTGATTTCATCCTGAACCCCTAATGCTTTCAGACAGAAACATTTTTTTTTAAATTAATACTAAATGCCCACAGGAAGGAGACAGAGGACACCACAAGGAAAGGAAACAGCTCCTGGTGGGGGACTCAGTTATTAGGGGGACAGAACTGGGGGGGGCAGGGAAAACTGAAGTAAGGTGCCTGCCTGGTGCCATGGCTTGGAGGGACAGGAAGCGCATCCTCAGGATCACGGGAACAGCTGCATGGGGGTCTGAGCTGGACATCATTGTCCACCTAGGGACAAATGACTTGACTCATCATGAGATTAGAGCAGTGCAGAAGGAGTTTGTAGAATTGGGGAGGGGCCTAAGACAAGTAGCACACACAGTATCCTTCTCAGAGGTGCTGCCTGTCAATGGTATGAGTGAGGTGAGGGTACTTTGCACCATGCAGTTTAATGAATGGTTGAAAAAATTGTGTGGAGCACAGGGGTTTGCTTCATTGGGGACTGGGGTTCCACCTGGAGGGACACCAGCCTATACTGGCAGGATGGTCTGCATCTGTCCAGGAAGGGAACAAGTCTTTTGAGCAATCAGTTTAAATGCTTCATTGGCAAGCTTTTAAACTAGTCAAGGGGAGGCACTGATAAGCAGCAGGAAAATCCCAGCCTCCCCCTACAAAACAGGGTACTAAATGAGAAAAAGACCAAGGTAGAAAGGTCAGTGGGGGATGCTGCAACAGAAGGTAAAGCCATCAAAAAATGGAAAGCAATGAGTACCAATGCCCGTAGTCTGAGTAACAAGCTTCCTGAATTAGTGGCCTTGATGGAGGAGGAACATCTGGATATCATGGCAGTCACAGAAACATGGTACACACAAAACCATGACTGGGATGTAAACATACCAGGATACACTATCTACAGGAGGGACAGGGAAGGTAAAAGAGGAGGAGGAGTAGCTCTTTACATAAGGGAAGGAATCAAAGCAACAGAACAAAAGGGTAAACAGGGAGGAGAAGAAGCACTGTGGGTAAATTTGGAGACCGGCAATGGCACCACAATACGCACATGGGTTGTATACAGACCCCCTTCTCAGGGGGAGGAAATGGACAAGGAAATGATAGAAAGTATACTTAGAATGGCAGAAAAAGGGGATATATTGCTGATGGGTGATCTGAATATGCCAGATGTTAACTGGAGTGCAGTTGCAGCAGCCACTTCTAAGAGTGGGGTTATTCTAGATGCCCTACAGGGGGCATGCCTTAGACAACTAGTATTGGAGCCCACTCGAGAGGGAGCAATCTTAGACCTGGTTCTCTCAAATGGAGATGGAGAGAGGATCACAGATGTAAAGTGAGTAGCCATCTGGGAACTAGCGACCATCGAACAGTATGGTTCACAATAAACACAGCAATAGAGTCAAACCATACAAAGACAAAGGTACTGGATTTTAGGAGGGCTGACTTTGTCAAAATGGGTGAGTGCCTAAGGAATGCACTAGCAAATGGGCAGGAAGGAGGTGGAAGAACAATGGGGAATAATAAAACTGCTATCACAGAGGTATCAAGCCTTTGTGTAAAGCAAATAAACAAAATGAAACGAGTAAGAAACCACTATGGTTCTCAAAGGAAGTGGCAGTGAAGGTTCAAGAGAAAAGAAAGCATTCAGGAAGTACAAGGAATCACAGAAGGAACAGGACAGAGAACTGTATCAGTTAAAGCAAAGGAAGCTGGGAAGCCAGTCAGAACAGCAAAGGCCCAAACCGAGGAAAAGATAGCCAACTCAGTTAAGAAGGGGGATAAAACATTTTATAGGTACATCAGGGAGCGAAGGAAGACCAAGGGAGGGATAGTGAGGCTTAATAAGGGGAGGGAGGGTGGGCAGAGGGTGACTGTGAAAAGGCAGAGATACTAAACAAATATTTTTGCTCAGTATTTACAAAGGAAGAGGGGGAGGTACCTAAAACAAATAGTAGAAACACTCTGGACACAGAAGTTGATACCAGCCCATTTACAGAAGAAAGGGTTCTGAAAGAACTCTTAAAACTGAAGGTGAACAAAGCAATGGGGCCTGATGGGATTCATCCCAGAATTCTAAAAGAACTAAGGGTAGAACTAGTGTCACCACTGACTAAACTCTTTAACAAATCATGGGAGGATGGGGTGGTACCCGAAGACTGGAGGAGGGCAGATGTGATTCCCCTTCACAAAAGTGGGAGCAAGGCAGAAGCAGGAAACTACAGACCTGTTAGTTTAACCTCAGTGGTAGGGAAAATGATGGAATCACTTCTGAAGGAAAGAATTGTTAAATATCTAGAGGCCAGAGGGGCACAGGACCCAAGGCAGCATGGATTCACAGCGGGAAGGTCATGCCAGACAAATCTGATAGATTTCTTTGACTGGGTGACCAAAGTAGTTGATCAGGGAGGGGCTGTGGACATGGCCTACCTAGACTTTAGCAAGGCATTTGACACAGTCCCACACAAAGATTAATATACAAGTTAGCCAGCCTGGGAGTGGGTCCCAAGATGACGGCCTGGGTAAAGAATTGGCTGGAGAATAGGACACAGAGAGTAATAGTAAATGGAGTCCACTCTGAAAAAAGGGGGGTTAGTAGTGGGGTACCGCAGGGTTCAGTATTAGGACCAGTCCTCTTCAATGTCTTTATAAGTGACATTGCAGAGGGACTGGAAGGAAAAGTATGTCTCTTTGCGGATGACACAAAGATGTGCAACAGAGTTGATGCACAAGGTGGAGTGGAAAGGATGAGAGGGACTTGGCAAGGTTAGAGGAATGGTCAAATGTATGGCAGCTTAGATTCAATGCTAAAAGTGCAAGGTAATGCACCTGGAAACAAAAACCCAGGGAAGAGTACACAATGGGGGTGAGATACTAACAACAACAAAATGGAAAGGGACCTGGGGTAGTCATATCAGATGACCTAAAGGTGGGCAAGCAATGTGAGAGGGCAGCAAGGAGGGCTGGGGGGATACTGGGATGCATAGGGAGGCATCACCAGTAGAAAACAGGAAGTTATTATCCCTCTGTACAGACAGCTAGTGAGACCCCATCTGGAGTACTGCGTGCAGTTCTGGAGACCCAATCTCCATAAAGACATAGACAGGATGGAAGCTGTCTAGAGGAGGGCAACTAAAATGGTGGAGGTCTGCACGGAAGACATATGAAGAGAGACTTAAGGAGCTTAATATGTATAGCCTCGAGGAAAGGAGGAGAGAGGGGGACATGATAGAAACTTTCAAGCACCTCAAGGAATCAACAAAGTCCAAGAGGGTAGCATCTTTCAAAAAAAGAGGTGTGCAAGAACAAGGGGGCACAATTTGAAGATAGAAGGGGGCGGCTCAGATGTAATTTAAGGAAGTATTTTTCACAGAGAGGGTGGTGGATGTATGGAACGGCCTTCCAGAGGAGGTTGTAGAGTCACAGACAGTGGTGGAATTCAAGCATGCATGGGACAGTCATAAGGCAATTCTAGGGGCTGAGGGTAGGAAGAAGTAGGCTGCTGGTTAACTAGGATCTGCAGCTTATCCATCAGGTAGGGAAATGGGCAGACTGGGTGGGCCAAGCGGTCCTTATCTGCCATCAAATTCTATGTTTCTGTGTTTCTATGTTTAATTATTTAAACAGTGACCCTCAACTTCCACTTTCTATTGCTGGCCGCCACCATCTCATGAGCAGCAGTGAGCTTCCCTAGTTCACTTTATGCTAATATGTCCAGCTGACTTCTGCGATTGGTCATCAGGACATATTAGCATAAAGTGAGCTAGGAAATCTCACTGCTTCTCGTGAGATGGTGGCTGCCAGCAATAGAAAGTGGAAGTTAAGGGTCACTGTTTAAGTCATTAAAAAAGCATTTAGTGGTAATTAAAAAAAAAATTACTGTCTGAAAGCATCAATCAAGCATTTTTGTAGTGACTGGGGAAAGCTGTGCCTTTTCCATTGTTTTCTTTTAACTAATATGCAACCAGGAGACATCCAGGAATGCACTGTCAGTGCCTTTCCATGAAACAAGCCATGCCCAACACTCCTTTGCTTATCGAGCACCTCTCTGGTTAAATGAGCTGTCTGAATCCCTGCTGAATCTCACTAAACTGGCCCAATTCTAGAAGGAATGAAAAAAATGTCTTCACACTCAGGTCCAAGTGTGACTGCTACCTCTGACGCAACTGAATATCTGTTCAATTACTAGATACTCTGTTCAGTCACTTGATAGTCAGTAGTATATCTATCATGGCAGCATTATCTAGTCTATGATTCACTGTTTGTCCCATTTGATTTACCTGCTGTTACACCTCTTTAAATTGCTGTGACTGGGCTCCTTGAAGCCGTCTACTGTGTCCTGCCTGCCTATACTATGTAACTACTTTCGTGACAAGGAACCTTTGTAAAGGACCTACTGAGCTCAAAAGTGTATTTCTGATGGAATTAATTAATAAATAAATGCATACATACATACCTACAAACATACATACATACAGTGAAGTCCATCAAGATGAAGCCCAACTCTGCAGAATTCTGCAGTAGAGTAACTGCAGCAAACACATCAATTTCAGTGAGAGTTAATCAGTTTTATCAAGCAGGAAACCTGTGACACTGTGCTTCATCATGGTGAGCCTCACTGTACATACATACATACATACATGTATACTGTAAATACATACATACATACATAAAATTGCCATCAATCAGCTATGTTATTTCACATATACCATGTTCCCAGTTTTTTTTTTTTGGTATATCCCATCCCCAAACAAAACATCCCCCCAACCCACTTTATAGTGTACCATGGAATTATTCCTGTACGCCATCCCAAAAACACTTAGCACAGCTTACCTTGGCCAGAATTACTCCCTACTCCTCCATGCACCCCAACTAAGCAACTAATAAGTCATTGCTCACACACCATAGAATATTCATCCAGTTCCTTTCCTATCCTAATGTCCCCACACCCCCCCAAAAAAATAAAGCTATTCAAGTAGATGTAACAGATCAAAAATCTGATCCAGAATCAAGTGTATTCATTTAAAGACATTAGATAATTATAATTTTAAGTCCCTCAGTGCTTCACAATGTGTACTAAAAAGCAAAAGCTGGTTATTCAAAAAAACTAAACTCTTATTTTCATTGGATATACTAAGTATGCTCTTATTTTTTCTTCCAGCGTGTTTGTTATATCGGAGAGAACTTCTTCCTTTTTGGTAGTAGCTCATGAGAAAAATCTTGTTTTACAAATATATTCCGGTGCCCGAATATACAGTTCTTTCGTCAGATAATGGCATTAATAACTCTAAATTTGTCCTCAGATTTCAGACATTTTACAGTAATTGGTCTGGGACCATCTTTTTCTAAGGCCTTCCCTGTCCAATGAATTCAGTCTATAGAAACAAAAGAGTCAGGAGAGCTACCGAGTAATTGTTGAAATATTTCAGTAGCCAGTTTTGTCAAAGCTGAAAATTTTTCCTAGATTTGACACAATCCAAAAATGTAGATCTTTTTGTCTCCTTTCTCTGTTTTCTTGATCTTCTAGTCGTTTTTTCATCCTCATTTGCCGTTGTTTTAAAATGTTAATCTCCTGGAGGAATGGATTTAAATTATTTTCTAGAGAAGTGTGCCTCTCCAAGGCAGTTAACCTGACAGCTTCCCTAGTAATTGTTCTTTACAAATCTGCCATAATTTCTCAAGTCTTGAAGGGTATTGGGCATAGAACTTAATTGTTAATACTGTCTTCAATACTATTAAACATGTCCATACATTTTTTATGCCCATCTAGGAAGGGAATCCTCATTTAAATTTTATTTTTGTTGGACTTTTGTCCTAGTTGCTTCATTAAATTAAGAACTGAGACCAGCGTCTTCAAGCATAATAGCAACACTTGTCTCAGATTTTGTACACTTAGAAAGATCACTTTGTTCAGTTTGTAGCAGCCTGTTTCTAATAACTCTTGGTTCTATGTGTCCTTCCTCAGGCATGTGTTCTAACGTGGTTAAGATATTATTGCTGTGATCAAGCTCATGTTTGTCATTAGCCTGTTTGAATTTGTTACTACTTTTGGCTGCCATCTTGAGCCAGGTACCTTTTTGTTGAGAAGGAAAATTAACGTGACATTGCTTTTGTTGAAACTTATGTTTTTTTAAGTCAGTTATAGTTACTAGCCTTGGACTTTTCCTTTTGGAGTTTTGACACTACTTCTTTTATCTGAGGCTTTAAATGGTCTTTTAGATTTGTTTAACCCTGTATGTTCCAGAGTTAAAACAGAGTGTGTGCTTTCATTTTTACTCTTAACCCCCAGATTTTCCTCAGACTCTGCAGTCTGCATTGACCAAGTTTATGGTTAGGTAGAAAGCAAGAAAAGGATTTGAACACATACCAAAACTAGCACACTCTAACCATTGCTTTGCTTGTAGAGTGCATTGCCCAATTGGCTGCCTTATAGTAAAGTGCTTCTACACAAGAAAATTCACAGGTGATCAAAGGAAGCATGCAAAAAAGAGAACCACAACTCCCCAAACTCTAAACACATACCAAAACTAGTATGCTCCAACCATTGTATTGCTCACAAAACATAATTCAAATTTCTACTGAGGGGTGCTACTAGGTAGTGGCATGCAACAGACAAACAAACAGTGTCCAGTGCACAACCCCTCACCCCCACCAACATGGCAAATCTGAGACATTAAACATATAAATGACCTGAATTGGCTTTTCTTACTTTAAACTTCATGAAAAATGTGTCCTTTTAGTTATCAGATTGGAATTCCAATGTGAGCAAGCCAACCCACCAATTGTCAAGGTGGGGCCCACCACTTTGGTCCATACTTCCCCAACTCTGAAATGCCTGTAATGGCTACTCTTAAATAGAATGCATTGCATAATTGGCTCCTGTATAGTAAAGTGCTTCCACCCAGGAAATTTCACAGGTGATCAAAGATAGCATGCCAAAAGGAAAACTACAACTCTAAACACCTACCAAAACTAGCACACTCTAATCTTTGCATTGCTCACAAATATAATTCACATTTCTATTGAGGGGTGCTACTAATTTGTGGAATGTAACAGACAAACAGGATCCAGTGCACACCAGCCCCCCAACATGGCAAATCTGAGAAATTAAACATATAAAAGGCCTGAATTTGCCTTTCTTACATATTATATTTTATTTTATATTTATTGACTTCTTGGATAACACCAGTGAGCGAATGCACTTTTGTAAGTTCCACGTCAGTTGAACAGAAAATAGTAGAGAACAACAATTTATACATTTACAGAGCAGACACTCAGTGCCACAATCTGAGAATCAGATTTTCCAGGGCTCTCTGCTCCCTGCCAAGGGATTCCCAGCCAGTGGGCAGTCAGCACTCCTTCAGCTGCCGCCTGCCTCCACAAGTACGGACACTCAGCGCCACAATGTATGGCTAAAACCGCAACCAATAGGAACACGAACACCTTCTGGGCTCTGCTTCTGATTGGTTCCCGGGACTTCAGCTTTGTTTTGTTTTGGTTTAGGCATTTGTGTACTTAATTTGCAGCCAAAATTGTTAAATGGTTTGTCTGTTAATACTGGGAACTGTGTAAAGTGTTGCTAAAACCTAAAATCTGCAGAAAGGAGCAAGTAATCACAGCCCTTCCATTCTGCTTTTGTTGTGACCCAGACTTTTGGGTGGCAATTTAAATCGATCTCCATTTATTATTGATTGGACCCCCCGTCTGTGCTGTTCATCCCTTGGTTACAGCCAGAATTTAAACTGCTGTCTCCCTTGCTTCCACAGCTGAGAATCAGCCTTTCTAGGGCTCTCTGCTCCCCACCGAGGGATTCCCAGCCAGCGGGCAGTCAGCGGTCCTTCAGCTGCCGCCTGCCTCCACAAGAGCTGAAACTCAGCACCACAAGGTATGGCTAAAGCTGCAACTTTTATGCCCACTCACCCTCCCCCTTTCAATATTTATTATATACACTCCTCCCACGCCCTCTTCAACATCACACCCGTCCTGGTCTCACTCTCCTATGTCATAACAGCTCTGTCTCCTTCCTCTCCTCCCACTCTTCATATCTTTTAATTAATTTATTTATTTATTTGCTTTTGTTTACTGGTTAAGCACACTAGACAGCCAAGTGCCTATTTTCAGGTGCGACCCGGGGAGATTACAAGGTACATTACAAGGTACATACATGAACATCAGGCAAATACAAGTGGAGGATTAGATTACATAGAATTAGCACAACAGGGACTTTACAAGCATTAGATTTCATCAGGCAAATAGTAGTGAAGAGTTAATATAAAGTGACCAGAACACAGGGATATTGTAAGACAACAATACCTTCATGCTTCACCTCCCTCTCATATTTTCAAAAGGCGAGCCACAGGGCAAGCAGAATTTCTGGGTCTAGTAACTTGGAACTTCACTAAATTCCTCTCCCCACACTGGTAGTTAACCTTACCACTCTTCCTTGTGTTGTCTACATCCACAGATAATATTATCACTACATAATATTCTTAATTTCTATATATCAATTCCTGCTTCCTTTGGAGGTAAATCTCCCTTCTGATAATTCTAGTATCTGTGGCCCTCATTGGGATCCATCATGTGGGGTACTCAGAGTCATTTGCTATGGTCCCTCCTCCTTTTTGTGCCATGCAGCAATGATCAGGGCTCACAAGATACTGACTGTGGAGACTATGATGTGTTGGTATTTTGCCATATGATCAACAACTCACCCCTTGGCTATTTATGTACATACAACCTCCTACCTCTTCAGTACTATTCTTGCTGCATCCCTCCTGGTGGAACTAGAACTGATTTACCTCTGCAATGCATGGCATCCATCTTCCCTAAGGCAGAACCAGCACTGCACATCACAGTCAGGGTCCTAGTCTTCGCTATACTGAATAAGAAGAGCCTTGCAAGGGGGTACCTGCCTACCCTATATACTAAAATGTGCAAATATAAAAATGCCAGGACTCTTAATATAATTCTTGCTGCCATAAGAAAGATTCTGCTTCTCCTATTATTATGCTCAAGCAACATAGAGCTCAATCCTAGGCCACCATATGCCATCACGTCACCTGCAGACCTTGCAAACCTCAAAGGCATGAGTTTCCTTCATGTTAATGTATGCAGCCTATTAAAAAAAGATATCCATGATCCAGGCATGGGTCTGCCACACCACACCAGATATTTTAATGATCCCCAAAACATGGCTCAAACCAGCTACTCCCTGACAGAGAGATTAATATTCTGAACTACCTACTATTTAGAGTAGATAGGCATTCTAGAGGAGGAGGTGTAGCCATTAACGTCAAGGATAAATTTACATAATCTTCTCTTGACTCTTCAACAGTCATGAATTAATTTAAATGACTATCTCTTAAGGTTGTGATCTCACCCAATATGTCACTGCATATAATAGGGTGCTATAGACCCCCGTCAGCCAGTCTACAGCTCCTAATGCATCTCAACACCATCCTTGGGCAAAGAATGCTAGAATCAATCATCCTTGGAGAATTCAACTTTGACTAGCTATCTAATGCCTCAACATCTCTCTCTTCCTTTTGTGATACACATGGACTAATACAACTTATCAAAGAACCAATGTGTATCAACAAAAAGAACCCTAGAATAGCTCACTGCTGGATGTTATTTTAGTAAGTAAATTACATCCCATCTCACATGCTGGCACCTTCTTCAGTGACACCAGTGATCACTGCTTCATTGCCGGTGTGAGATCAATCAATAAACCATCATCCTCCCCAAAATTCTCAGCCAAGAGATCTAAATGGAATTTTGACTTACTTGCTTACATAAATGAACTGAAATATTCCCTGCGCTGGCAAGATTTCTATCTGGCAAAAACTGTGCAATCGGCTTACGACATTTTCAATGAAATAATCTTGGGAGCCTTAAACAAATATGCCCCCATAATAAAAGTCTGTATAACAAAAACACTTGTCGATGGTTCACTCCGGAACTTAAATCTGCACCATTAGAGAGGGACAAGTTATGGAAAAAAGCATGCAAAACTCATACCCTTTCAGACTGGTGCCAGTTTAAAAGGGCTAGGAATCTATGCACCAAAATGATTACAGATGCAAAAGCAGCCTATTTTTGCACTATATTTGACACTGCCACCAAGAATCCAACTAAATTCTGGAAAACATTTAAGGATCTGTCTGGCCACATGCCTGGAAACTCTTTACTGGACAAGATCACTTCTGGTGTTGATACTATTAGTGACAGGCTGGATGTATTGGTTTCCTTCAACAACCACTTCATGACTGCAGGCCTAGCATTTGATAACTCTCCTGCAAACCTACTATGCCTACAGTTTGGCACCCAAGATGTGGAACCTCATGCCATTGACTCGAGATTCTCTCTGCATCCTACCTCCCTCAAAGAGGTAGAAGATTTGCTACTGAAACTGGATACAAAGAAAAGTGCTGGTGCCAACTCTCTAGATCCATATTTTTTGTAAGTGGCACAGCACATGATAGGCATGCCTGTAACTCATTTATTTAACCTATACTTGTCCCAAGGGATCATTCTGTCCCTCTGGTAAATGGCACATGTCGCTGTGTTTAAGTAAGGAAATTCTGGTGATCTTAACAACTATAGGCCAATTTCTATTCTTCCCATCCTGTCTAAACTACTGGAAAAAATTGTAAGTAATCAGCTGAGACTGTACTTAGAAGCTATGAATCTCCTAAATCCTGTCCAATCAGGCTTCGGAGTGAAACATAGCACTATTGCAGCTCTTGTGAAGGTGACCAATGATTGGCAAATAGAATTGGACAATAGAAACTACGTTTGTGCTATATTTTTAGACTTAAGCAAAGCTTTCACTGTCAACCATAGTCTTGCAAGCAATAGGGTTGGATACACTATCCTTGTGGTGGTTTAACAACTACCTTTCTGACCCTGTCTAGCAAGTCAAGGCTGAAGGTGGCTTCTCAACCCTCAAACCACTTCTAAGAGGCATCCCTCAGGGATCTATATTAGGTCCCATATTGTTTGCTATGTATATCAACAACATTGATGTCTGTATAACCAGGGCCAACATTCATCTGTTTGCAGATGATACAATACTTTACTTGAGCCACCCAACCCTAGAAGCTACATGTAATGACCTGCAAGCTGAATTTAATTTATTATATAAACAGCTCTGAAACAAAAAGCTTTTGCTCAGAGCTAAGAAAACCAAAGCAATGCTTTTCTATCCTCTGGTACATGCAGCAAACCCGGTTGATGTAGGAAAAGTGCCGTAAATTTCTACAATTCTTGGAGAAAAATCGGAATTTGTTTCAAAATTCAAATATCTGGGAGCTTGGCTGGATCATAGACTCTCCTTTATAGAGCATATAGAGGACTTACTAAAAAAACTCCAACAAAGATTAGGCCTTTTTTTTAGGATTAGCCACTTTCTAACAAAGGATGCTAAATTACGTTTGGCCCAAACAACGTTTCTCTCCTTGATTGACTATGCAAATTTCCTGTACAGTCATTGTCCTTCCCCTTACCTCGGAAAACTGGACACGCTGTATAACAGAGCCCTGAGAATTATTATGGGGCTTCCTTTCACTACGCACCATTGCTCACTATATGCAGCCATGGGCTGGACATCCCTCCAGTATAGATGGAATAGAAATGCTGCTTTATGAACCCTTAGTGCAATCTCCAGTAAGCTTCCCAAATACATTGCAAACTGTCTCCCCCTAAACCAGCTAGGCAAGTATGCCCTGAGAAGCTTTGCATCCATCTCCTTGACAGTCCCCAAAGTCAAATCTCACTTTGGTAGAGCTGTCATAAGCTTTGTGCTGCCCTCTCTGTGGAACAAACTTCAGAAAGCACTGAAGCTGAGCACTCCTGTCAGCGTTACTACTTTCAAGACCCTTTACTCTCATCTCATTAAGGAGTCTGGCAACTGTTTCCCTTAATCCTAATCTTGCAATTGCCTGCTACTGTTTTTTTCCTTTTTGCTTACTCTGTGTTGCAGGTTTCCAATCTCCTTACTCTCTACTTACTTATTTCTGTAAACCCATTCTTCATGTGAATCTCATTCCTGCCTTCTAACTTCCTTGTTCAGCCCTCATATCTATCCTGTGTATTTATCCCCTCTTCCCCTATATGGTGGATGTCCCCTATTTCAGATAGCGGATTGAGTTGCATGTCCCTTTTCCTTAGCTCCTTCTTTGTCGCCCTCCTGTCCCTACTTCTATCATTCTATTTCCTTTAGTATACCCCTAATATCCCTCACTCTGGATGCCTTCCTCTGCACTTATGCCATTACCCCTTCACCCGACCAGCTTTATGCTGCCTGATCCTGGTATCTGGTTTCAGGACCCTAGGACTCTGACTTTATTCATTCAAACTGGGTTACTACCCTCCACCCACTTATTCTTCCCTTCCCTGCCCTCTGATGTATTTGTTTTCATGCAGTATTTAGAAATTGGCTCCCTCGGGTCATGCTTCATTACTATGGCTATATATGGGTATTGAAATTTATATGTGTGATTCTCCTATGATATGTACTCTTGTGTATGGTTATTCCTTATGTATTATTAGTGTATTGTGTTCATACATACATACATATACATTTATATATGATTTTTCCTTTCTTGTACATGACCTTGTTATACCCAGGTCCATCTTGCAAATGAGCCTCGCTCAATGATGTTCACCTGGATAAATAAAGATTTTGATTGATTGATTGAGTGAATAAGTTACAGAAAGGTTCACACAAGTAGACACTGCTGAGGTATTGTATGACATATGCCTGCATCCATGAGTTTGAACACCCTGGAGAAGACAGACACAGTGAAGATAACAGACAAAGGTGACATAGTGGAGGAATGGAGGGAGAGAGGGGGGAAGGGTGTGCCATGAGATGTGGGGGGTAGGCAGGGGCAGGATGGGAATCAGTGAAGTGCTGAGGTTGAGAGGTGCCCCCTGGGTCAAGAGGTACAACTAAGTGCAGCAGGTGATTACTATGGGAGGGGGGTAAGTGGATGCAGTCACAGGTGTCCTTGATAATGAGGTGCTGATGAAAACTTTGTTTGTATGCACCAAAAGTTAGATGAAGCAGTCACAGTTGTCCTTAGCAATGAGGTGCTGATGAAGCTTACATTTGAAGGTACCAATAATTGCTACTCCAGAGACTGCAGGTGGTACACGTTGATCCAGTGAAGGGCACGGTAGGAGAACACACAGTTTGCCAATGCAGTGCAGCATCTAGGTTTGCTAAAGATTTGACTGTTGGAGCTTCTGGTTAGCCTAGCACTCATGTGTCATGTGAGCAGGTTGTGAACTCATGGTGGCAGCAGATTTACTGAGGCTTTTTTGGCAAGTAGGCAGATTTGGTATTTAATTCTGTTCTTCAGTTGGAGCCAACCTGCCCGAGCATAAAGTTCACAGGTGTGCATGAGTCTTACAGCACCTATGAGGAGACAGGAGGCCTTAATCAGTACCAAAGAGATGTGGCAGAGGGCACTGTCCATTACTGACCCATATATGGCCAGGCCATAATCGATGAGGGAGACATCTGAACTATTAATGACCAGGTTCAGGGCTACATTTGTTAGGCTGTGTTTGTGACAGTAGAGTATTCTGGAATTGATGGCCTTCATGGTATTGTCTATGTGCTAGTTGTAGGACAAGATGGAGTGAATTGTGATACCAAGGTACTTAAAGTGCTGTATCCAGTGGGTTGCTACTGTCATTCTTGACAGACAGGGGGAATGCCTTATGCTGACTAAGGAGCTGGAGTAGATCATGATCTTTGTTTTTTTATAGTTGAGTATTAGTCTGTGTTCTTTAAATCAATCTTTGGTGGAGGAGAAACCACATTGGGGGTCCACTTGTAGGTGCTCAGGATGAGGATTGCTGGAGAAAATGATTGTGTCGTCAGTGTACAGGAGCATATGACTTGGGCAGGAGCCTGGGAGTTTGTTTAGGAAAATGCTGAACATTAGGGGCCCCAGGACTGACCCTGAGTAGACCTGCCTGCTACCCTCTATTTTTTTCTAAAGCTATGCTGCTTTGGAATTCCAATCTGATAACTAAAAAAATAGAGGGTGTATTACAAATCAGCTGTCCTTTTACAAACTTGTCAGTAAAGACATAAATAACAACATCCCAGTAGACGTAGTTTTCCTAGACTTCCAAAAAGCCTTTGATAAGGTACCACATCAGAAATAATAAACAAAATGAGCAACATAGGAATTGATAATAGGCTACTCACATGGATAGGTAATTGTTTGGAAAACAGGAATCAAATGGTCAGAGTTTTAGGCTTGTATTCAGGATTAGGTAGCATTACAAGTGGGGTGCCACAGGGCTCGGTTCTGGAGCTAGTACTATTTTCCCTATATATTAGTGATCTCCAGCATGATATGAAAAATTGGATAGTCAAATTTGCTGATGGCATAAAGATCGAGGGCCATGTAAGTAATACAGATGAAATTGAAACACCAAAATCAGACTTAAAGAAAACTGAATACTGGTCTGTAATAAATAAAATGCGTGCATTCAGCGTGGAAAAATGTTCTGTCATGTATATGCGAAAAAATAATACTGATATTGAGTATAAACTAATGGGACACCTTTAAAATCTGTTCAGATGGAGGTGGGTTGTGGAATTAAAATTGATAGTGAGTTAAACTTTAAACAACAGCATACTGATGTGATATAAAAGGCCAACTTGACAATCAAAAATATAAAAAGAAGCTTTGCGAATAAAAGCGAATATATGCTACCATTATATAAGACATATGTTAGGCCACACACAGACTATGGATCTTCATTATGGAATCCGTACACTAGGCGAGAAATTAATAGACTGGAGACAGTCCAGAGGAGGTACACCAAAATGATTCCTGCAATAAAAGGCTATAGTTACACTGACAGACTAAAATGGTTGGGCTGATTTTCACTGGAACAGAGAAGAATGAGAGGAGATCTGCTGTCATTATATAAAATAATCAGAGTTGTAGAACTGAGGGAGGAATTGAACATCAATGTTATGGATAAACCAAAAGGATTAAGGGGACATAAATGTCAAATTAGAACAGATAAAATAAATAAAAATAAAGGATTTAACTTTTGTCTCAATAGGACAGGAAGATTATGGAATAGGTTGCCAAAACAAGTGATATCAAGTTCTTCACCAAGCATCTTTAAAAAGGAGATAGACAGCCTTATTTTATATAAGGGATTGACATAGACCCACTGATGTGGAACGGTGATAATCGGCATTTTTCTGCCTTCTTCCGTTCCATAAGCAGTATAAATACTAGAATAACACTGAAGTGCCTGCAGTGGCTACTCTTAAATTGAATGCATTGCATAATTGGCTCCTTTATAGTAAAGTGCTTTCACCCAGGAATTTTCACAGGTGATCAAAGGAAGCATGCCAAAAGGAGAACCACAGCTCCCAAAACTCTAAACAGATACCAAAACTAGCATGCTCTAACCTTTGCATTGCTCACAAAAATATAATTCACATTTCTTCTGAGGGGTGCTACTAGTCTGTGGCATTTAACAGACAAACAAACAGGATACATTGCACCCCCCCAAACACACATAACATGGAAACTCTGAGAAATTAAACATATAAATGGCCTGAATTGGCTTTTCTTACTTTAAACTCCATAGAAAAGGGGTCATCTTAGTTATCAGATTGGAATTCTAATGCGAACAAGCCAAACCACCAATCATCAAGGTGGGACCCCATGGTTTGGTCTCTACTTTCCAAACTCTGAATTGCCTGTAGTGGCTACTCTTAAATAGAATACATTGCATAATTGGCTCCTTTATAGTAAAGTGCTACCACCCAGGAAATTTTACAGGTAATGAAAGGGAGCATACTAAAAGGAGAACTACAACTCCCAAAACTCTAAACACACACCTCATCCTGCACAATATATACTATTATGTCTAAAACTGCCTTGCACTAATTCTGCTCTGACTAGACCAACATTCTGTTGATTGCTATACTCGTGGCTATACATTGCCTGCACAAATGTACTCTGACAAGATCAACACCAATTGATTGCATTACTTTTGGTTTTACCATACCCTGCACCAATTTAAACAGATTATTTGTAACTGTTAGTGCTTAACTTACATTTGCCTTATTGTCCATACATTTACTATCTCTTTTATACTTACTGTATTTTTTGTTTCTTCCTTACACCCCTGCACTGCTGTGTAATGTTATGCCTTTTGTTACCCTGATGTGGAACCTCTGTAAAAGAGTCTTTCAATTCAAAGGTTGTAATCTGAGACAGTAAATAAATAAACATACCAAAACTAGCACACTCTAACCATTGCACTGCTCACAAAATATAATTCACAGTTCTGCTGTGGGGTGCTACTGGTTTGTGACATGTAACAGACAAACAAACAGGATCCAGTGCACAACCCCTCTCCCCCAACAATGCAAATCTGAGAAATTAAACATATAAATGGCTTGAATTGGCTTTTCTTACTTTAAACTTCATGAAAATGGGTCCTCTTAGTTATCAGATTGGAATTCCAAAGTGAGCAAGCCAAACCACCAATCGTCAAGGTGGGACTCCAAGGTTTGGCCCCTACATCCCCAACTCTGAAATGCCTGCAGTGGCTACTCTTAAATACAGTGCATTGCCTAATTGTCTCCTTTATAGTAAAGTGCTTCCACCCAGGAAATTTCACAGATGATCAAAGGGAGCATAAAAAAGGAGACCCAAAACACTAAACACATACCAAAACGAGCACACTCTAATATTTGCATTGCTCACAAAATATCATTCACATTTCTACTGAGGGGTGCTACTGGTTTGAGGCATGTAACAGACAAACAAACAAGATCCAGTGCACAACCTCCCCCCCGCCAACATGGCAAATCTGAGAAATTAAACATACATAGGGTCTGAATTGGCTTTTCTTACTTTAGACTCCATGAAAAAGGGTCCTCATGGTTATCAGACTGGAATTCCATTGTGAGCAAGCCAAACCTCCAATCATCAAGGTGGGATCCCACGGTTTGGTCCCTACTTCTCCTACCCTGAAATGCCTGCAGTGGCTATTCTTAAATAGAATAAAATTGCAATTCAGGGACTAGGGATCGGGTATGGGGGTTTTCACTAGACCACCACAGATAAATTATATATTTTTTTTATTCTACAGGACATCGGGATGGGGGGTTACATTGATCGATAGGTGATCAGGTGAGGGGAGGGACCACTAGCCATCAGCAATTTTTTTTTAAATATAGGGAGTGTGATCAGGTTCAGGGAGAGATCACTAGTCACCAGGGAATTAATGTATAACTGTGTGGCAATCGATGACTGGCGGGGGACACTAGACACCAGATTTTTTAAGTATGCAGCCAGTGATCAGGTGCGAGGAGGGACCACTAGCCATCAGGGGAACAAGAGAAGAGTAATTTACTGTAGTGTGCAGGGCAGGTGGAATTTCTGTCAAAGTTTGGAAGTGGATTTCTGAACTTTTGCAGAAGTGAAAATCTGACTATCCCTTCAATTCCGCCAGTGAACTTTTTTTTTTGCACACCTCTATTTATTACACATGAAATGAAGAAATTGTCATTTCTTATGTACTGATACCATTTTAGTGCTCTTTTAATTGTTGGCTTCATAGAAAATCCCTGAGACGTTTTTAGGTCAGCTAGCAGAACTCTTGGGTGAATGCTGATGTCATTTAGACAACAATGCAATGTTTTCCTCAAGGCCCTAGCAGTTAAGTATACAGACAAAGTCAGAGACACACACACACACGCACACACACTACTATCAGATTATAAAACAGTAACAGCTCATGTTTGTTTACTTGCAATTGCCTGAGGACCTTTGCCTATTGAATTTTATCAATACAACTTTGCAGATAAATAGTTAGTTTCACAGATTAATCCATAATTTTAAGGGAACAATACTTTTTCTGAAATTAGGAAGCGGTGGAGGCTTCACTCAGGGCTGGAAGGGAACAAAGGAAACAAAAATGTTCATATTAAGAACCTGTCAGTGTGTTGTTTTTTGTGGGGGAGAGGGCAGGAGGGGTGATACTGAACACAAAGTGTTGGTAATCAGCTTAGAGAAATTACCAGATACTTACTCACGGTGTTTTACTGGAGAAATTCAACTAATGAAGGCCACCATCAGAAAATTGGAAGCAAAGCCTGATTTTTTGAATGTCATAATATGATGTACTCTGTATGTATTAAGTTGTCTGGACCTTGAGCAAAATGATGTCGTTGCTTGAATGACATCAGCACTCAACCAAGATTCTGCCAGTTGGTTTGAAAATGTCTGAGGGGTTTTCTGTGAATCCATAAAATAAAACAGGAAGTAAAATAGCATCTGGGCATGAGAATTGACAGTTCTTGCACTTTACTTGCAATAGCCATTCCACCTTCTGCCTAAACCAAAATCTCTCCAGCCTAACCATTAACCATGGTGCCCATCCTGAACCTATGGTGAACCTCACTCCAGCTATCCTTCAGTACATAAAGGGATGCTCACGACATATGAAAGACAAGTTTATTACTCATGTGAGGAGGGTTCGTAAAACACTGATATATATTCTCCTCCTTCTATCTGGAAATATACATCCTAATCCAGGCCCACCAGGGAACAATGGGCCTGTAGGGACCATAAAGGAAATCTAAAGGTAGCCTCCTTAATCATTGGTAGCCTGCTCCCATAATACCCTCAGTTAGAAGCCTGGGCTGCTCTCTTTCAGCCTGACCTAATTGCCCTTACAGAAACATGGCTTATGCCCCAAATACCTGATCCCACTACTGTCTTACAGGGGTAGAACCTATTTAAGGAGGATCAACAAGTCAAAATGGGTAGTGGTTGCCTTATGTACCTACAAGTCAACCTGTTTGGCTACAATCTGACCATAGATAACCCCTTCAGTGAATGTGAGTGCCTTGCTGTTAAGATCCAAATGGGGAGTAGAAACTAAATGCTCCAAATCCTATCAATCAGTATCCCACCTGGAAATCAACAAATGGGCATTAAAACATTTGCCAGGTACTTTAACCAAACTTGCTTAAAAGGGGAAACAATAGTCACAGGTGAATTTAATATTAATTGGACAGCTACTGTACATCCTGCTACACCCACAAGGATCTGGTATCTAGCCTAGTCCTTGCTCAGGTGGTCAAAGATTGTACCAGAGTTAACTATAAAATGGAGAGTAAAAATATAATAGACTGGATCTTAATCAAACACCCGGAAAGACTACTCAAGGTTGAGGTCCTATGTGATGTCATCAGTGACCACTCACCTGTCCTATGTGAATGGTCTGCCTGGTTACCTAAGACCCCTCCTAAAACAATCACTAACAGAGTTGTAAAGAAAGGCTTAATTGATGCCTTCAAAGCACCAGAAAAAAATGAAGTTGAAGTAGGCAATGATAATTCTTATCTTCTGGTCTTTAAGCCTGCAGAGGTTCCTCTTGTATCTTTAGATAAGTCTATTAGCTAGGTCACCTTTCAATAAAGATTCTGTCTATTGCTTCTTGTTTCAAGTTTCTTTATTTCTGCCCCTACGTTTTGCTCTCAAAGAGTTTGTTCATAGGGTCTTACTTCACAATCTGTTAAACACAAACATTTATATTGTTCATTTCAATTCACTTTGGCTTTCATATACTATATTTTCTTTATATATGGTTATATTCTTCTACTGCTTGTCTTACCCCTTTTAAGGAATTGGTTCTATTTTATCTTTGCATTTTTGCTTGCTACTTATTTTCACTTTTCCTTATCCTAAGGATACATAAAACAATAGATATATTGCTTTCATTACATGTTCTTGGTGTTTTGACTTCTTGTGAAAACAGACTTTCAATTTATTGCAGCCTTTGGCTTGCCCTTTAAATGAGAACATTTTTAAAAACCTTGTTAGCATTTGGGCTTTAAATAAATTCCTGGGCTTCTGCCTTTTGAAATGTTTTTTTCTTTCTGTGTACAAATAAGAAACACATCAAAATCATGCCACTTTCTTTCTTTTTGCAAAATCATCATTTAGTTTTCATGGTTTTAAAGATAACTCGCTTTTAAAATGTTTCTTTTCTTATTTACCTTTTTCGAAAGATCAACCCTACTTCCAGGAGTATGTTGCCATTAAGTTTGTAACTGTGCCACAGTGTAAGTTCCCGTCCTCTTGAGCCTGTTTGGTTTAAGCTTCGTGGGATGACCGTGACATCATCCACAGGTTTAACGCATGCAGGTGAGGTTGCTAAGCAACTGATGCTCCTTCCCTTGTGCGGAAGGGATGGGCTTATCCAGACAGGCTCTCTGTCTGTTTTCACAAGTAACCTCATTACAAGCTGTATTTTAATTCACTTTTGAATATTAGTGTTTTAATTCCTTGCTTTTTGTACTGGTAAATCTATTCTGCAGTTTCACCATTCAGTTTGAGCTTAACTCATCTATTACTCATTCAGATTTTTCACATTTCATTATTGTCATTTTTCGGGGGAAGGTTTGGAATGAAAGATACATCTTGTGGAAAGTTTTTTAAGAACAAATACAGTCTTATAATTCCATCATTCAATCAATGCTGATGCAACCTTATAATTCATTCTGTATCTTGCAGATTTTATTTATGAGTTCATATCCTTATTCTTCCTCATACTCCTCATTTGGTTTCCTGGTTGTCCCCGCTGCAACTGTCTGATCTTTCCACTACTTAAACACATACCTGCCAATTTTTCTCTATATTTATTCCTATGTTACTATCAAGTGTTTTCATATCGAAAATCCATTTATTTTCTGCACTTAGCAGCATGTCCATATAGTTTCCTCCCCTCTCTTGTTTATCTACTGTTGCTAGTCCCCAAAAGTGAAGCAATGCTCTTGTGTGTCCTTCTTGGTTAAAATATGTAGCCACTGGAGATGTTTCATCCTTTCTCCTTATATCGCCTTTATGCTCCTGTATTCTGGTTTTTAATGTTTTACTGGTTTGCCCTATCTACAGTTTATCACATGGACACTGTAATAGATAAATCACTCCTTTTGTGTTGCAATTGGTATGTCTATGTACTTTATTTTTCTCCCCGTGTGTGGATGTGTATATTCTTTTTTCTTAGAGGTGTGGCTGCACACTGAGCATAGATCACAGGGGATCATAGCCCCCTGTAGTGGCCCTAGAAGTAATTTTCTCTTCACACAGTTTTAACCAAGATCTAACTATCTGTTCCTTTATGTTCTTAACTTTTTTTGCTGCTAAAATTGGTCTCTCTTGCAATGAAGGTATGTTTTCATTATCTGTTTGGACAAGAAACCAATATTTGTTAATAATATTTTTCATTTCTTGAAATTTGTGGTTATATTTTGTTGCAAAGACTAGCCTTGGTGCTCCACAGCAAAATCACCTTTTGATAGTAAGTCCTCTCTATTTGTTCTATTTATTCTGCTCTTTGCCTTTTAATTATTGATGGTTTATATCCAATCTTTTGAAATTTGCTAACCATATTCTTGGTCTGGATATTCAGTTCTTCCTGTGTACTACAGTTCCGTTTTACTCTAACAAGTTGAGAATATGGTATGCAATTTTTCAGTTTCAGTTCATGGAGGCAATGATTGTGCAATATTGTATTTCTGTCTGTACTCTTTTTGTAAAGGGTCATGTTTCTTTTACCATTTTTCTCCTGTATTTCTAAATCCAAGTATGCAATTTCATCTCTGTGATAGTTCAGAGCAAATTTTAAATTTTTATATTTTTTTAGTTCATTATTAAATTTCAATAATTTATTTTCATTTCCTGTCAATATGATGAAAATATAATCAATAAAATGGAGCCATATTTGGATTTTATTTCTAAATTGGTTATTCTCATTATCTAGCACCTTTCTTGTTTCAAAATCATGTATATATGCATTCGCATATGCCACTGCCATTTTGCTCCCCATGGCCGTCCCCTTTATGTGTTGATAATATTTATCAAATTCAAAATAGTTTTTAGTCAATATTGTTTCTGCGAGTTCTTGTAGAACTCTAGTTTTCAGCTGAGCACCTGCCTTTCTTGCATCCAGTAATGCCTATGCATTCTATTACTCCATTGTAAGGTATTGAAGTATAAAGGTCCACCACATCAAATGTTACTAAAAAAATCCTTTAGGTATTCCTTCCCTCTCTAAGCCTCTTAGTTGTAGTATCAGGTCTCCTGTATCTTTTACATAACTCCCCATTTTCTCTATTAGTGGTTGTAAGTGAAAATTGATATACTGTGACACAGGTTCAAAAACTGAATCATTTCCAAACACAATCAGTCTGCTTGGTGGATCGTTCTCATTTTTGTGATTTTTTGGAATACTATAGAAGGTAGGTATTGTGGGATGTTCCTTTACAAGCAAGTCTGCCTCCCTATTTTGTATCCAGTTCATAGCTGTATATTCCGCCATCAAGCTTTTTATTTCTATTTTAAGAGCCTTTGTTGGCTCTCTTTCTAAGGGTTTATTGTGTTCTTTGTTTTCTATTAAATTTAAGGACATCTTTTTATAATGTTCTCAGTCCATTATTACTATGGCTCCCCCCTTATCTGCTTGTTTTATAATTGTTGTATTGTCTTTTTTCAAGTCTTCTAATACTTTTCTTTCCCTATAGTTTAGATTTTTATATTTAGGATTTAAATCTTCTTTATTTTCAAATAGTTTCATCATATCTCATTTGACTAGATTGCAAAAAGATTCTATCCAATTATTTCTACCCACTGGTGGATTGTATTTAGATTTTATCTTGATGACCTGTTTCAGTTTTTGTTGATACTGGTCCCTCATGGGCTCTTCATTAAACATATTTTTTAGCCTTAAGGTTCTAAAAATGTTTGGGGGATCAACCTCCAAATCAATTAGGTTTACAGACTATGTGAGAGCAAAGGTGAGACAAGGGCTAAGGACTTTAATTTCTCCCTGTGACAGTGTTTTCCTACTTAAATTAAATATTGGAATTACTTCTACATTTGCTGTTGCTGACCCCTGCACCCTTGTGGTGGCTTTGTTTACCTTCTGCCTTG
Source organism: Neoceratodus forsteri (assembly GCA_016271365.2). NCBI lineage: Eukaryota > Metazoa > Chordata > Ceratodontiformes > Ceratodontidae > Neoceratodus > Neoceratodus forsteri. The sequence goes on from CM057449.1 coordinate 1,646,011,341, forward strand.
CCTCCCCTTGTCCCCAACCCCCATCCTTCCAGCTGCCTGTACTGTTCTCTTTGTTGCTGTGGATATCTTAAATCATATCTTGTACCCTTTGCTGTTTGTGCTGATGTTCCTGGTTCCTGAGAATCCTTTGCTGTTGTTTGCTCTGTATGTTCTGTATGTGTTCTTCTAATATCCCTAGTGTATCTGTTATCACTGTCTGAGCTTTCTTGTATGTCTGTTTGATATGGATATACTCATCTTTTTTGTGTGAATTTCTTGTAAGTGTATACTCTATTATCACGGTAATCATTCGTGTCCCTAATTAATTTTTTTTATTTTTTGTTGTTTCAGGCGGCCTTCTTATTCTTGTAATTTCTGCTTTATCTCATCTACATTTTTCTGAAATTCTTTAGCTTGTATTTTTAATTTCAATGCATCTTCTGCTAGTTTTAATTGTTTCCATCACTTGTCTTTCATTGTTAATTGCCTCTAAGGGGGCATACATGAAATCACAACTCGACCTATTTCTAATCCCATCCAATTTGTTGTTTAATTTCACAATATTGATGCCTATATTTGGTTCTACCATTATTCACAGCCCTCTAGGGATGCGATGATGTTCTAAGTATTGGGTCAATGTGAGCCCTTGCCACTCTAAGTGACAATGTTTGAATTTCAAATTCTCTGTCATCTGACTGATATGTTTGGGTGTTTCTCTCCAATTTGGGCTGATAAGTCTCACTCCCCTCTCATGGTTTCCCACAGTCTTTTTCTTTCCCCATCTGAAAACTTGGTGAAGTGTAATGTGTTTTGTAAACTATTACCTATATGGATAAACACATCCAGATTTTGATTTTCTATCATGATACTGATTCTCTTATGCAATTCCTTAAATACCTATGAAGAAGCAGTATACATCCTGCAAAAAAAATTTTGCTTACAATCTTAAATTTCCTTTTATGTATCAACCTCCACTTCCATGGTTCATAACCTCATACAAACTACCTCTAATAAAATTCCAGAAAAAAATGAAGTTGAAGTGGGCAATGATAATTCTCATCTTCTGGTCTTTAGGCCTGCTGAAGTTCCTCTTGTATCTTTAGATAAGTCTATTAGCTAGGCCACCTTTCAAAAAAGATTCCATCTATTGCTTCTTGTTTCAAATTTCTTTATTTATGCCCCTACTTTTTGCTCTGAAAGAGCTTGTTCACAGGGTCTTACTTCACAATCTGTTAAGTACAAACATTTATAGTGTTCATTTCAATTTACTTTGGTTTTCATATATTATATTTTCTTTATATATTTTTATATTCTTCTACTGCTTGTCTTACCCCTGTTAAGGAATTGGAGAGCAAACTCTGTAAGAGCAAAACATTGGGGCAGAAATAAATAAATTTGAAAGAAGAAGCAAAAGACGGACTCTTTATTGAAAGGTGTCCGAGCTAATAGACTTATCTAAAGATGCCTTTAAAGCACATCTGTCCTAAATAGATTGGAGCTTTGTGGATGCCATCCCTGATGTCAATACAGCAACAGACTACTTCATTACCCAATTTACTGAAGCATGCAATAAATTTTTCCCCTGAAACAATGCAAAATTAAAGGGAATTCTGCTCAGTGGATCACTCCAACACTACTAGCCCAACTGTGAGGCAGAGATAATCTCTGCAATCGAGCAAGTGTAACTGGAAGACCTGCAGACCTACAAAGGTATAAGGAATTTCACAACAACTGTACCCAGGAGGCAAGAAAAGCTAAATCACATTTCTACAGGGAACAACAGAATGAAAACTGCAGTGATGGGAAGAAATTTGGTGACATCTTGCAGACTAGACATGGGTTTGAATCCCACAGCTTCCACTTGCATACTGTGTGACCTTGAGCAAGTCACTTAACTTCCCTGTGCTCCCAGGTCACTCCTGTAAAAAAAACTATCAGCTTAGTGTGCTACCCCTGGTTAAACTTAAAAAAAAAAAAAAACCTCCTTGGAAGCAATATTAAAACAAGCCCAACAATGCTTAACACAGATGGGAAGACCTCTAAGGCACAAACTGAAATAGCTAATTCCTTCAATGAAGCCTTCACCAACTTGAGCTCAGTCCTCCCCCCTGGACAAGTCACCTGAGAACAAAAATGATGACTTCACTGTACAAAGCAACCAACCCTGCCCCAACATGGATCTCCCCAAATTCTACCTTAATCATGTTACAATAAAGGAAACCCTCTATTATGTAAAAAGAGTCTTTGGAAAAACAAGAATCAGTGAGGCTATGTTTGACATGAAGTTGCAGGCCCTAGCACTTGATGAGCTGACAGCACCGCTGACAAAGATTTTCAACATGTCCCTTCAGTACTCACTGTTTTCTGAAATATGTAAAGCTGCTATAGTTACCCCAGTGCATGAAAGTGGGGACTGCACTAGCATGGTCAACTATAGGTTGATCTCCATCATCTCCTCTCTGTCTAAAGGTTTGGAAAAAATAGTCTCTGACCAACTAGTTGCTTATCCAGACAAGTATAACCCTTATGTGTAAACAGCAACACTGCTTTAGGAAACTTCAAAACACTGGAACAGCCCTTATTGAGTATACTAACCATCTACATGGGGCCCTTGACAAATGGCATCTGGTTACTGCCACCTATATAGACCTGACAAAGGTCTTCAACCTCATAAACCATCTTCTTCTGCTGGACAAGCTCTCCACCCTAGAACTCTCCTCCAAAACTCTAGCATGGTTCAGGTGCTACCTCTCTGGGTGGTCACAGAGGGTAACTGTCAATGTAGTGCTCTCAAATGCCAGAAGTGTTACAGTTAGGGTCCCTCAGTGGTCTATTCTTGGCCCACTCCTAGTTGGTCTATTCATTGACAGACTCCCTAATGCTTGTCCGCTATTAAAGATGCTACTGTACATTGACGATGAGGTGATCTTCAACAGTAGTTTTCAGATTTGGGATCTCTCATGTGATCTGCAAAGTAACTTTTAGACATTGGAGAATTAGTGTGATAACAATAAGCATGTCCTTAATTACAAAAAGACTAAGACCATGCTATTTGCTGGGCCTCACCTTAAGAAAAAGGTCTCTCCACTGGTTATCAAAAATGCACATGGAGCTACCCGCGAACATGTAGAACCTTTTAAATATCTGGGAGTCATCTGGATGACACCCTCTCATATGGCGAACATGTTGACTACCTTGCAAATATGGCCAACAGAAAACTAGGTGCTCTCTTCAGGCAAAGGCTAGATGCTTGGCAGTCTCCAGCATGATCCTCCTGCTTATTGACTATGGTTTCCCAATATACAGAGTTACCTGTGAATCAGTCCTCTGTAGAGTTAGAATGGTCCTCGACAAAACTTGTTGTTTTGCAAGTGGGGCCGATAGACTCACTGATACCTACTCCCTTTACATGCTGATCAATTGGCTTCTACTACAGGACAGGCTAAATTATCAGTCATGCCTGGTGGCAAAAAAAAGCCCTGCTAGGCCTCACCTCTGACACTATTAGTGACCTTTTCTGCCCAGTCAACAATAAGTACACCACGAGCAGTATTTCCAGACAAGCCCTTGATGTCCACTTTTGTAAAATTAGCCTGGGTAGGCACTCTTTCACAAAATAAGCTGCCCAATGGATGAATTAACTTCCAGAATCCTTTGTGGGTCTCCACATAGCTTCTCCTTTTAAGCATTCCCTAAAAAGTGCACTTCCTAAGAAATCTGCCTGTAATTGTTTTAAATGACTATATTCCCTCCTGTACAATGATACTCCTAGACCGACAATTTGTCTGATTTCTCTTGGTTGTATGTTCATTGTCCGTACCAGACCAGGCTCCCCTTCCAACTGGTGAATGTTTGATATGTTAACTTGTCTTTTGTCCTATATTGACATGGAACCTTTGGAAAAGAGCACTTATGCTCAAAGGCGTTTTCCAAATGAAACATAAATAAAAAATAAATAAATATATAGACTGGTTGTTCTCATAATGAGCAAATATTTATATGTTAAAAGCATTTTGAAAACAGTGCAGTTGATCTTTAAGGAATAGCCAGGGTTTGATTAAGCCCTGTGGAGTCATGATGAGACACAGGGAACACTCAAGGGCCATATACTCCTGGAGTTAGATTAACTAAGGTAATCCAACTGATTGGGTGCCATAATGATGATATTAAACTAAAATGTTTTCATTTTTTTAAATGAATGTCTTATTGCTAAAATTAAAATTTTTATATTGTACATGGTGGTAGCCTATTGGTTACCAATCTGTTTTAGAAAGCTGTCAGCCAATAATGTATTATTTGTAACCTTTGTTTTATAGTGAAACATTGCCAGCTAAAACATGGTTTAAAAAATGTTTACTGTATATCTATCATTATTTAATCTCATTGTCTTTTGAGAGTCCATTGGGTACCAGGACAGTTCAGCATTGCTTTGCAGGCCTTTTCTATTTCCAAAAGAACTCACAGAAGATATATGAACATAGGGGGCCAGGTTTTTTAAGGGCCCTTAGATTCATGCAAGCTGCATCAAACAACCATCTTGCATCAGATCTAGGTGTGCCAAATACTGTGTACCATATTTTGCAAGAAAAGAATTCTCTGAGACAAAGTCCCCCAAACAGACACAAGAGGTCCACTGCATCAACAGAATGATGCAAGGAATGAGAATGACGCAAGCTGCACCAAAAAGAATAATGGTGCATGTTGACTCCAAAAAGTTAATCCAGGAGCCAAAAGGACACAACTTAAGTTAATAAAATGATGCCATTTGAGTCAAACAAATTACTCAAGGAATAAAAATGATGTAAGTTGAGTAAAAAATGGCACAAGCTGAGTCAAAAAAATGGCACACATGACGAGAATGACGGAAGCAAAAGTGAAAAAATACAGTGGATGAAATGGCCAAGACTAAGCCCCCAAAATGTTCTAAACTAGTCCTGTAGGGGAATACTGGCCCTTAAAAGTAGTATAGTCAGGTCTGACCACCTGCTGTGGGCCTCTTTATATACTCTAGTGTCCCTTAGACCAGCTATGGCTGGTCTAACAGCAACATGCATCTTAGGCACAAGGACAGAAATCACATTCCTTGAAAATCACAAATAAGGGAATGGTGCAGTATTTCAGTGATGTAGACATCCCTTCCAACATGGCACAGGCATTTCTTTGGTGCAAGCATGGTGCAAGCCAATCTGTTGCATGCAGACCTGTATCTGACGCAAGCACCATTTCAAAATCTGAATTAAGGAAAGTTTTGACACATCATGCTCCTTGCATCAGTTATTTTTGACACAAGCACCATGTGTCTTTCCATAGGCTAAGAGCTCTTCAGCTCTTCTGGTTTGTCTGCCACTGGTCAACTGTAATATCCAGTGATACCACTGCTATAAACATATGGATCAAGTTTCTTTCATGAAATGCCCCAGGTATCTCACATTCTACCACCCACTGTGGGATCGTATTCCAGATGGTAAGTACCAGTAGTGTCATTTTACTAGAATTGTAGGGGTTAAAAAAGTCTCATTTCAGCAGAATCATAGGGATAGCAAAGCACTTCATTCAGCTAATGTATGTATGTAAATGCCAGGGAAAACTTGTTTTAGTGTTTCCTAGGTATTGCAGGAGACATCATTGGGACTGCTAAGAAATCATATTTGTCTCACCTGCAACCTGCCCCTGGCAATCACCCTCTGTAGAAATCAGTTATTTCCTCCATTCTAAAATGTAGCACCTTTAGTTGGTTACAGTGCCCTTTGGTATTCCAGTTGCAATTGCCTTTGTCCAGTTTCAGACAATCCAATGGGCTTGTGCCATTTAGGGTCTTATACAGTCGATATTCTTCTCTTCCTAGGTGTAAAAAGATTCAACTCAGACAACCTCTCCTCATAATTTTTCATTCAGCCTCCTATCCATCTTTGTTTTCCTGCTCTGTAAACCCCAGCAATCGTACGACTTACTGCACCTCCTATTCTTGGTGATCAAAACTGCACAAAGTAATCCATTTGAGGTTCCCCAGTGATCCATACAGTGACATTATTCTGCTCCTATCTCTGCTCACAACATTTTTCTTAATACTTCACAATATTTGATTGTACTTCTTCACCATAGTTCTATCCTGGGGTTCCTGTTTCAGTGCACTTGAGACACTGACACCCACATCTCATCCCAGTTTTATGTTCTCAGTGTTTTACCATTCTTCATGAAAATTGTTCTCACATATCTATGTTCAATGAAAACCACTGTACTTTTTTCCATGTTAAACCTCACTTTGACCCTTTCTGCTCACCTGGTTCTTCTGTAGACTCTTTATTCCTTCTGGGTATCAAACAATGACCTACCTTGGCATCCCCAGGAAACTTAGTCATGGATCCTCTGGTACTGCTCTGCATGTTACTCATGTAGATGTTGAAAAAGGTCTGCCCAGGTACCACCCCCTGTGGATGTCCACTCATTACTAGTACCCATCCAAAGAGTACACCATTTACCCTTTCACTCTGCCCTCTGCCACTCAGCAAACACCAGATCCATTTTACTATATCCCTGTCAAACCCCATATTGTTTATTGTATTAATGGTTCCTTTGCAATGGACTATATCAAAACCCTTGCTGTAGTCCAAGTAGGCTACATCCACTGAGCTACCTTCTTCTAGTGTCTTGCTTACTAGTTCAAAAAAGGGGTAAGCAGTGTTTGGCAGGCAGTAGAATTGGATGGTTCAGTGGATTGGTAACAGGTTAAGGAGCCATTCAACTCTAGGTCAGTGGTTCAAATTCAGCACAGGCCAGGACTGACTGAAGCTATTATCACCTCAGGGTTGTTCAGTGGCCTATGTGACATAAGTTGTGGTTGCATCAATCCAGTTCTAAGTGGGCAGATGTCCATTTCACAAAAACACCAACACAATTACCAATAATTGGCACCCTTGCTGGCAGTCTCACATGTGAGGCCAAGAATTAAATGGGCTTAGAAACTGAACTACCCACTCACCTATGTGGTGGTTCCTCCATTGCAGAGTGATGCAAATTTGTGGGGCGGTGTGGAGAAGCTAGCACAGTGATTGTTTGAGCTGTAACTGTTATGAGGATAAGCAGAGGATGTCAGATTCCAGTGCAGTCAATCCAGCACCTTTCAAGAGCACTAACAATTCACACACACAACACACACACACACACACACACACACACACATCTTATTGCTTATCAGGTGGGCCCTTTGTGAATCCATATGGTATCTGGTCACCTATATTATTGTTTCTGATAAAATTAAATATTTCATTTCCAATGATGGCCTCATTCCCAGTTATTAAGGTCAGACTCTCAGGTATGTAATTATCCAAACAAGATAATCTTGAACCAAAAGAGACCTGGGATTTATTAGTGTCATGATGCAAAACAGGAAAGGCTGTCACCCTCTTGTGCTGCCAACCTTTTGTGCTATTTACAGCAGTTGTATTAGTCCAGGGGAATCCTTTTGAAACTAAGCCATAAAGCAAATCCAATTTCTAGATGATAGTAGATGAAAATGGAGGTTGCACCTCCTAACATACCGATTTACAATGCCACAGAGTCATACCCTGACATAGCAATTTTCAGAGGTTTCCAGGTGGAGCTGGGGTGCAGAATCTGTGCAGGGTTTATGAGGGCCACCATGTGGTCCCTTGGCATGGTTGGTTGTTGCCCCTGCCTCTTTTGCCACACAGTCACTACCACTTTAGCAATTCAGGAAGGAAGGGCTACTTGTATTTTTTTTTTTTAAGAACCATGCTCTAGCTTAAGTTTTGGATAAGCTGGTGTGTCAATGCATTTAATTATTCTAGTGTTGTATGGTTTGTACTGTTAATTTATTGTGTATTTTGTTATCTCATGTTTACGACATGGACACCTTTGAAAATGGGCCATTGGCTTCAAGGTTTTCTGCATTTTAAGAAACAAAGAATTAAACAAACAAAGGGTTTCTTGCAGGTAACGGTTTTAAACAAAAGGCATCCAAGCAGAGCACTGAGGCTATTGACAAGAAGGCAGATTGGAAATCTAACCAGGTGGGAGAGTAGTGGGAATAAATATGTAAATACAGTGTCTGCAAACTGAGCAGGGAACAGCCAAAAAAGTCTGCATTTAAGGAGCAATACAAAACTGTGTTTCTTGAGTACCATATGGGGATAGATAAAAACTGTCTTAAGCTGAGATCTGGTGTTAGGTGGTAACTGGAGGATATGCTGAACCAGTACTGTGGCAACAAGGACTACAGTTCCCAGTGGACATTACCAACAGTTACCAGCCTCTGGCTTATAAGGATAATGGGTTGACAGGTGACTGGAGCTTGTAGACACAGTCTAGACTACAGGACACTTAACCTGCTAAGATGGGTGAAGGAAAAGACTTGGGAGAAAGACAGGAAGTAGTGATTGGGAATGCCATAGTTATGGCAGTGGATATGGTGGACAGCAAATTGCTGACCACAACAATAACTTGGGTGAGGTGGTTTGCCTGCCCAGAGCTAGGGTTGAGTGAGATATATCTAGGTTCAAGCAACACAGGTAGGAGGAGGAGGAGGAGGAGGAACAGACTGTCAACATCCATGTTGACATGAATGACACTGGGACCACAAGTCCTGGTGACAGGAGGCAGTCATTTGTAAAAGTAGGGATGTTGCTGAAGAGGCAGTATCCAGGGTAATCTTTATCAAGATCCTCCAGTTCTTCAGGGCTAGTAAAGAACAGCAGTGGGCAATTATCACTGTCAGTGCTTTTCCAAGACACTGGTGCCAGAGAGATGGATTTCATTTTGCAACCAACTAAAAAAATCTTCTAAGTCAAGGCAAGTCTGCACATCTAGGGTGGGCTGCACCTTCAACAGGAATGAGTTGAGGTATTATCCAAGAGAATGGATTGGGCAGTCAGGTGAATTTAAAATAGAGGGTAGGGTAGGGCTGGTACAGTTGATTACCAAATGCAGTGAAGGGATGCAGGAAAACATCAAAGGATGGGCAGCAGTTGTTATTATGGAGATAGGGGAACAAAAGAAGGCTGTGTCATGAACACACTGCCCACAGTACAATTCAATCTTGAAAAACAAAACCCAGGCATTATTGCTTCACTGTTAAGGGAAACCCACATGTTGTTTAAATATAACAAAAGTCTGCAAAAGTTCAATTGAGCAAAGAGTTTACAAGGTAAACTTGTATTGGCTGCAGAGTGAGGCCCCTGCCACTGACCACCAATGTTTTTTTTGCAGTCTCTGTGCACTCTTTCAAAGGTGAAGTGATATTGCCTAGTTATTTGGGAACATGGAGAGCAGCTTCATGGACTGGAGACCTCAAGGGATGAGAAATCATTGAAAGGTAACTATTCTCCTTTAAAGTACATAAAAGTCAGTATGAAAACCAGCCATAGAAAAAGGGGAAACTTGATAGCTTGATGCAGTTCAAATTCCAGGACAAAGTGGCACTCACTGAGACATGGTTGGGAAAGGAAAATTACTGAGACACAAGGATAGAGTGATAAAGACTATTCCAAAGGGATAGACCTCACTGGAAAGAGTAAGGGGGCTCTCTTTGTATGGGAGGGATGTGAAGAGCAACAGTGCTACTGTTTTGAGTCAAGCTTGGGGAAAAGGGTGCAGAAGAGTCCCCCTGGTGGAGTGCTACAGGCCCCAAACTATTCAGTGGAGCATAATGGCCTGCTGGTTGGGGTAATAAGCAGAGCAGTCAAATCAGGAACAGTGGTGATCCTAATGAACTTCAATCTTCTGGGCATAAACTGGCAATGTGAGAAGGCTAAGAAATAATAATAATAAATAATAATAATAATAATAATAATAATTTTTGTTTAATTAAGAGCCTTTCAAATTTTCAAGGCGCTGTACATAAAATATCAAATCATCAACATGTCAGTACAAACAATAAAACAATACAACAGGTATAACATATTAAAAATTACCTATTACGGTATAACAGGGAATGCCCTATCCCATAAAAATGACTTTAAGGCCCTTTAAAAACTTTCCACCATTGTACTCTCTTGGAGCTGACGGGGCAGAGAATCCCAAAGGGAAGGAGCCATGAAACCAAAGGCATGGGCTCCAGAGGACTTCAAATTTACCCTTGGAATCTCCAGCAACCCCTCGTCAGCTGAGCGAAGCTGTCTCAGAGGGGTGTAGGGCACCAGAAGCTCTTTCAAGTAGTCAGGACCTAACTCATGTAGGGCTTTGTAGGTCAAAAGACCCACTTTAAAGGTGATCCGCCACTGTATTGGCAGCCAGTGCAGAGTGCACAGCACAGGGGTAAAATGAGACCTTCTTGATGCCCCAGTCAACAAACGTGCTGCTGCATTCTGCACTAGCTGCAAGCGGCAGATATCAACCCCAGCAAGCCCTAGGTACAGGGAGTTACAGTAATCAAGACGAGATGTCACAAAGGCATGGACCAGAACCGGCCAGTTGCCAGGTGGAACCAGGTGCCTAATCCTGGTGATATTTTGAAGATGAAAAAATGTAGTCCTGACAACTGCAGACACCTGATAACGAAGGGTCAAACCAGTGTCAAGCTCCACACCCAGGTTACGCACCCGTTCAGAGGTAGGGACCTGATCCAGCCCTAGAATTAATCCAGAGGTGGACCCCGCCCCTGAACCCTCAACCCTGCGGCCGGGGTCCACCACCATAACGTCAGTCTTTCCCGGATTCAGCTTCAAACCACTGGTATTCATTCAGTCTTGGATATCTGTGAGGCAATTATTCAGCACCGAGATAGCACTAACCTGGTCGGGTGCGAAAGACAGGTAGAGCTGAGTATCATCAGCATAGCAGTGAAACCTCAGCTCATACCATCTTACAATGTCTCCGAGGGGTAGCATATATACTGCGAATAACATGGGGGAAAGCACCGAACCCTGAGGTACCCCACAAGGCAGAGAGAAGGCCCCGGATGAATGTAAACCACTCTCTGTGTTCTCCACCGGAGGTAAGATGAAAACCATCTGAGGACCACTCCTGAAAGTCCACAAATGGACCTCAGATGTTCGAGCAGAACCCCATGATCCACAGTATCGAAAGCTGATGACAGATCGAGGAGAACCAGAATAGAACGTTGTCTCCGATCAAGAGATCATTGAGCACCCGAACCAGAGCAGTCTCGGTGCTATGCCTCTTACAAAAACCAGACTGGAGAGGTTTGTATAAACTATGGATGGTCAAATGGTTATCCAATTGAGCCGCCACAACTTTTTCAATAACCTTCCCCACAAAAGGGAGGTTAGAGATCGGGCGGTAGTTAGCTAGGTCATTCAGGTCTGAGGAAGCTTTCTTCAGAAGGGGAGTCACCACCCCTTCCTTCAGAGAGCTAGGAAAACTCCATCTCAAAGAGCACCGAATAATCCGAGCAAGGACGGGCCGATAACCTCACTACATCCCATAATCAGGGAAGTAGGACCGGATCAAACTACAGCATGTTGGGCGCATCTCACGGACAATCCTCATAGTGTCTACGAAATCCAGTAGATTAAAGGAACTCCAGGAAACTCCGGACTCTGCGACAAAACACTGATCAACTGCAACAACCTTAGAGTGGGGTCGAGGACACTGCCTCCGAATGTCTTCCACCATATTCGCAAAGAATCGAGCAATCTCCTCACAATCATTCTGCGTAAAAACTCGACGGATCTGCCGACAGACTGGGTTGCACAGTCTGTCGACAGTTCTGAAGAGCTGAGCCGGTTGATTCCGAGTGACAGAGATTTCCCTGGACAGGAATTCTGCCTTCTTATGGGAAATTTCTGTTTGGCAGAGCTTATAATGCTCTAGCAAAATAAGATGGTCGGCCTCAGAGGCAGTCTTCCTCCACCGACGCTCCAACCTATTCCCCAACCTCCTCAACCCTCTCAGTGCCCCATCAAACCAAGGGGCAACAGGATGGCGCGGAAGGGGGCGAACACGGGTTGGTGCAATCTGATCAAGAGCAACCAAGATGGCCCCATTATAGGCCACCACCAGCTGCTCAGGATCAGAGCACAATTCGTCAAACAATGAGAGGTCAATAACCGCCATCAGGTCTTCAGGGAAAACATCCCGCAATGGGCAGTACTTGACCAACTCCACAGGGGCCGACCTACCCAGGGGGGCCTCAAAATTGAACCCAACTGAGTAATGATCAGACCAACCGACTGGTTCCACCACCAAATTGGACGCCACAATCCCCAGGAGGAAAACCAGATCAAGAGAGTGACCCCCGCTTGTGAGTAGCTGTGGAAACAACCTGTGTGAAGCCCAGTGATGTAATCACCTGGAGGAAATGTTGACCAAAAAGTGAAGATTCATCGTCGACCCACGCATTGAAATCTCCCAGCACCATCAATCTGAGCGATTCCAAGGCCATGTCGGTAGCGAAATCTGCTATTTCCTGCAGGAAAAGTTTCTCATCCCCTGGTGGACGGTAGATGAGAGCAATCCTGCACCCCACACCAGCTACCACAGTACACTCAAATGATCTGGCCTCCTCAACTGGAACACCAGTTAGGCCCAATTCGGTCTTAAAGCAGACCGCCACCCCCCCCCCCCCCCGCGATCCAATCTCGGGCGGTGTATAACGGAGAACCCGGCGGGAACAGCAGCCTCTAAAAATGGGGCCGCATTCCCATCCAACCAGGTCTCGGTAATGCAAGCCAGATCTGCCCTAGCCACAAAGTCCGCAATAAGACCAGTCTTATTGCAGACAGATCTGGCATTGCACAACAGCGCCCCAGTTGGATGAGGTTGACAAGTTGACCCAACCACTTGCCCTCCAAAACAGGAGGTGCCCTTGGGTATGGGAACCAGAACGGGACTACCACACTCCAGAGGCCAGTTCGCCAGAGGGTGTCTTCGAGGCCTAACCACCCCTATGTGAGAGCACCGCTCACTCCGCTGTCCACAACCCCCTACACCCCCCCCAATTACCCCTCCCCCTTCGCACAATCCCTAGAGCCCGACAACGATGATAAACATGAGCAGGCAAGGGGGATGGGAATAAGGGGCGGAGGGTATGGAGAGCGGAGGCCGAGTAACGAACAACTGGTGGAGCTAGCAAGCACATCGGGCTGCTTAACAATGGACTGAGACTAATCAACTGTCAGTCTTCAAGAGAAGTACATCCTAGAACAGCATGCCTAACAGGGGACTAGGTTTGAGGTCACCCTTGACCTTGTTCTTAGCAGTTGGGATGGGGCCATCTCCAGCTTTACAATTAACGCACTTTTGGGAGGCAATAACCACAATTAGGCAACTCTTTCCCTGATGACAGGGAAGAACAACTGGGTCTCAGCCACAAGGAGGACCCGGATCATCTGAAATGCAGCCTTTGTCAAGATGAAGGACCTGGCCTCTATGGATCTGTAGCGGGTGCACGTGGGTGATTATGCAAAACATGTGTTGGGTTTACTGAAGAAGGTGCTTGAAGCATCAGAAGAGTTCTGCCTCCCTGTAAGCAGCAAGGGAACAAGGTCCAGTAAGTTCCAGTGTTTCAAAAAAGACCTACAATAAGGTAGTAAAAATGTTGTTATTAAAATAAAAAAATAAGCAAGCAGCAGTCATAGTTATCTTTGTAGGCATAGGATATCAAACATAATCAGATTGTATTGCAATTCAATTATTTATTTATTTGAAATTGTTTCACTAGGTAAACGTGCAGAGATACAAAACCTGATCTTGTTTACAGATGAGACCGGGGTGGGGTGGGGGGCAAAAATAAGTATGAAACACAGTATGTAGCTACAATAACTGAATACACAGTTTGCACAAAATTTACAAGGTAAACACAAATTAAATGAATGAGTCAGTCTAGGGCAGTTGATACACTGTGAAGTGTAGGTCATCATCAGATACAATTATAATAAAATACAGTTGCAATTTTGAAGAACTGCTTGGCTTTCGAAGTTCTGCTGGGTAGGCTGCTTCCAGTGCCAAGTTGTTGTAGACCTGTTGGAGATTATGACTGAAAGCTAATTGGCCAGATTTTTATTTATGTAATTCAGTTCATTAATTTAATCAGATGCAGTACAAAGTGTAAACAAACAGTACAGAACCTGGGGCTACTAATCCTAAACAAAACAAGGCATATGAGAGCTGGAAAGAGGTTGCGTTTAGCTCAGAGAGAAAGAGTCAAAGAGGTCTTGAGGGGCCCAATGAGGGTCTAGAAGCCCAGAAATCAGCAGGAACTGGGCACAACGCCAAAGCCTTTTTCCAGTACATACATTTTAGAAGAAATGTGAAAAAGGATATTGGGCCCCCTGAAAGCAGAAGAGGAAAACCTGTGAGAGAGCCAGAGTAGATAGACTAGGTGCTGAATGAATATTTTATTTATTTATTTAATTTTTGTTGACCTAGTAAGTGCACTAAACAAATCCTGCCTATTTTCAGGCATGACCCAGGGGAGGGGGATCTAGATGAATGGCAACTGACCTTGAACCAGATTAAGCTGCTGGTGATATTTTTTTTTTTTTGTAAATGGGAGAAAGTTGGCCAGAACACCGGGAAAATTCTCCTACTCTGTGGCAGGGGGTGCTGTGACTGGTGTGGTTTGGCCAGTCTCCTCATGAGACCGATGGAACATGACGTCTGTGAGACTGAGGAGCAGGCCTCCTCCTCGGTCTCAGGAAATTCAGAGACTTTACCTGGAGCTACTATTAGCGGAGAATCCCAAACAGGAATGGAGATTGCAAACCTGAGTGATTCATCTTTGATGGAAGAAGTCTGAGAAACAGAGCTTACTGATTGAGGAGATGGTGGACTCTCATTCCCTGCCCTGCAACAGATGCTGCAGGATGAGAAGCAGAGGTTCGCTAAGCATAGGAACCAAATTCAAAAAGAATTGCAACACTGGGAAGAGGTACTAGAGGCGGATGCACAAGTGCAACTAGAATCAGGGTCGGGGGAGTTGTGCTCAGCGAGTCTCAATCAGTGGAACTAGAGAAGATACCAGATGACAGAGGAGCACCAGTAAGTTCTTTGGAGCCACAGGTAAATTTCTTTTCAAGCGCTGTGGCTCTGGATGGGAGCATTTTGGTTATAAATACAGAAGCATTGAAGATGGCAGGGAAAGAGGATGTATCTTGTGGTAATTCTACAAAAACTGCAGAACTGGGTACCTCAGCAGAGACGGGGCTTGGAGTTACTGCCCTCTCTTGCTGCCACACCCTATTGTTTTTTCTATGGGGAATTCCACTAGTTGCCCTGCAAAAAAAGCAAAGGTTTTTGCCGAGAATAATAAGAGAAAAGGCAAAATGTGTATTAGAGAAGCGGGGTCAAGGGAAATACCCTCCAACCCCGAGATAATTTATAACTCTCCTAATACTACCACAGTGGACACTCCAGAGGGGGTATGCTTTGCCTTACAAAGTGCTGGGTGGGCCAAAACAGGGCACAGGTGGGACCCAAATCTGCCACTGTCCTTTGGAGCAGACGAAATAAGTGCAATGAATGTTGCTTCAGAATGCCCCACTAGAATGATTAAGAGTGTGAATGCCTCAAACCTTCTACTCCTAGTGCAAC
Organism: Neoceratodus forsteri; assembly: GCA_016271365.2. Classification (NCBI taxonomy): domain Eukaryota; kingdom Metazoa; phylum Chordata; order Ceratodontiformes; family Ceratodontidae; genus Neoceratodus; species Neoceratodus forsteri. The sequence continues at coordinate 1,646,026,830 of CM057449.1, forward strand.
AAACTGTGCCTAGTGGGGCAGCGGGTTTGCAACAGGCCCAATACAGAGCCCAAGACCTGATAGTTGAAATTAAGGACTTGGAGGGAGAAAAGGGAGTGCAAGAAGCCCCACTGCAGGAGGATGGATCTTCAGTTCAGGGACCCCTCAAAGCATGACTAAGTCTGCAGCAGTTTCTAGCAGAAGAAGCAAATCAAAGGGCCCACCATGTGGCCACAGAATGGGAAGGTGGTCTAAGAACAACTGTATGGAACACCAGTGTGAAAGAATGTCTTTTTCCTGAGACTGTGAAATTGGCTTCTGAACCTACAATACGCAGGAATGCAGTACGTTTACAATACCAGGGAAATACGGGTGACATTCCAGACCACCTATTTGTAGGTATAGCATGTCTCAAAACTAATATGAAATACTATGCTTACAAAATCTATACTTTGATACGTAAGCTAAGCCCAAGGCACAGTTCATGATCTAAGCTTCAAACATCCTTCTGGTCTTGAACGGTTCTGGAAACAGCACCAGTTGTTAAAAAACACAGCCCTTTGGAAGCCCATTGTGGCCATTCCATTGACAAATTCCTCCTTCAAACACATCACTATTCTTTTTAGGAATGAAGGAGTTAATGTTACGGATATCACCTGTTGGCTAAAAAAACATTGTACTGTGAAAGGCTACCCAGAGCCCATTCTCAATGATTAGCAACTGTGGACAGGTGGTTGGCAATACAAAGTCACCTTAGAACAAGACAATGGAGTCACTACACACTTGCTGAAGTATTTAATTTTGGGTATGGATAGGGGGGATCTTGTTTTATGTGTGTCAGCCCCAAGCCTGCTTCCAATATGGGGATGTGGGCCATCTTAGCAACCTGTGCACTAGGCTGACATGTGTGTTATGTGGGGAACTGAGGCATGCTAGTGTTTATTGTCCCAGACCTATTCGCTGTAACTTATGTGAAGAACAGGGTCATACTTTTCACTCGTGTGCCTTAGCGTCACATTACAGTTTGGATTAAACAGTTTGGGCAAAGCACGATGTCTATGTAGCTGCAGCACAGAAAGAATGTATGAAACTGGATGACCAGATTATTCCATCTGAGGTATCCAACACCCAGATCCAGCAGTCCACCAGGCCCAGAGTGTGGAGGTCATCTATTGTAGAACCCCGTACCCTGGAGGAAATCCCAGGTACCCTCTCCACATCTGAGGGGGTACCACTTGCACTAGGGTTAGGAACTTCCAACCCCCCCTCAGAGGAAACAACAAATTCATTCTCCCCAGCCCCACAGGAGTAGATCACCTTAGAAAGCCACAGAGGCACCATTGTTGAACACATGGGAAACTCGGCACAGCAGCCACATAGGAATTCCCAGGAAGGGGACATGCCCCCACCAGCACCCCTTCCAGAACCTCCCTTTCAGAGGGTAACCAGATCAAACATGGTATTACAATCCCCAGTTTCCACCACCACAAATGAAGGCAAAGGTCTGGTCCTGACTCAAAATTCATACAAAGTACTAATGGACCTTGAGTTGGTTGAATCAGATGGAGGCTCTGAAGTTTCTTCTGTAGCCTCCTCTCAACCAGAAGTAGTTAGTGAGACACCCCTAGTACAGAAAGCAAAAGTGAAGAAAAGGAAAAAAAGGAAGTGAAGGAGTGGTGGTGGTGTTTTTCTCATGCCTAAGGTATTCATGGTCTTTCCCCTTTTTTCATTGATGTGTCTTATCTTGATATCTTTATATGCTAATAGCATTAAGTCAGGTAATAAGAGACAAGTTACCATTGCCAACCTGCATATGGAGCTTGGAAATATAATATTTTAACAGGATACTAAGCTGCACATACTCTCAGATATAGAACAAGCAAAAGTGTATTGGTGTTGGGGTCCCTTGATCTGGTCGGTGGTGGAAGATGTGTGTTCTGGGCTTGGTATTTTGTTTTTTGATGTTGCTTTTTCAGTCCGAAAAATTCTTGATGTATTTACAAATAGGATTCTGCTGATGGATGTGATAGTTGACGGGATTACCTTCAGATTAATAAATACCTACGCCCCACAGTTGAAGGCAAATAGAGCAGCCTTATAGAGATAGATAGAACTTTTTCTAGACACTTCAAAAGAGATATTATGTGGTGGGGATTTTAACTGTGGGTTGTTATACAGGGACTAGGGTAGGAAGGTGGGGAAGGTCTATTGTGACACAAACCTGTTGCAGGACGTATTGACCAGGAACTGCCTAAAGGAGGTGTATGACATAACAGATACCCCTCCCACACATATCTTCTACAAAGGTACCCTATCAACCAAAAAAGACTTCTGGTTCCATCCAGACAGAACAACAGGAGCAGCGGTAACTGTTGTTCCTATGGAAACATCTGATCACTTTGCAGCAAAAATTACCCTTGAGGCTAACCGGCATGTTAGGATGGGAAGGGGATACTGGAAACTAAATGTATCCCTTTTACAGATGGACTCTTATCAAAGTGACCTTCTGTTTTTTTCAGAAGTAAGACATGACGTATGGTTCATGTACAATGACCCAAGGGAGTGGTGGGAAGATATGAAATGTGATCTTAAAGAGATGCTGATCAGTACATCAACTAGGAAAGCCAAAGAAAATTAAGTTAATTACCTGGGACTTAGAGCAAGGTTTCTAAAATTTGTTACACAAATGGTAGAAACTGGGACAGATTTAACTTGTCAAATTAAAAACATAAAAGCTCAAATGTATGCTTATCCTCAGATGCAGCAATGTGCAATGGCTTTTAATCAAAAATTCAGAATTTGTGGCAAAAAGGCACAAGTAGACCATTATGACACACTAGTCAATAGAGTGGGACAATGGGTAATGTCTTCATTACAAAAAAACTGATGGAACCATAGTGACAGCTGTTTTGTCAATGCAACAGGTTTTACAACAATATATTAGAAAGCATTTTCAAACAGGGGGAACCAAGTACTCTGATTCCTTTAAAGACCAAACAATCTTTCCCCAAGTAGCAACTGGACTTGCAATACAGCTCTTGGAGCCTATAACTGAGTTGGAAGTTAGATCTGCTATTGGGGACTTGTCTCTTAATACCTGGCTGAGTAGTGATGGTATACTCAATGACTTTTATAAATTCTTTGTAGATCAAGTGGCCTCAATATTAGCAGAGGTGTATATGGCAATTTTGCTTTAAGGAGAGCTGTGTAATAGTATGAAAGAAGGGATAATGATTGTTTTATATAAAAAAGGGAATAAATGGAATATTAGAAATCGGAGGCCTACAAGTTTATTGACAGCAGATTACAAGATTTTGGTTAAAACCACCAATGCCTGTATGGCAAAACTGGTGAAAGAGGTTATATCAGAAGTGCAGACTTGTGCAATTCCTGGAAAAAAACATTATTCAAAATCTCATCCTTGTTAGAGAAGTGATTGAGCACGGTATCTTGATGAACCTAGATGACTATATAATAACAGTGGATCAAGAAACTGCATTTGATGCTGTAAAACATGAATATCTGTGGGATACCTTAGCAAGATTTGGTGTTCCAGAAGATTTTAAAGCAGTAATACAACTACTGTATAAAGAGGCACAAGTGAGACCTATGATTAACGGGCATCTTGGGTTTCCCATGTACATCAAGAATGGGGTATGACAGGGATGTCCCCTTAGCCCCTTATTGTATGTCTTTAGTTTGGATCCTATCTTGAGGAGAGTGGAAGCACAGGAGACAGTGCTCACCATTCAACATTTGTCAGGGGCAATCATATCAAAAGTGATTGCATATGCAGACAATTGTGTTCTGCTGGTGGCAGATCTACCCTCTGGTCTTCAAGCCCTTCAGGTTTCTGAAGATCAACAGGAAGAAACAGGTATAAAGATAAATAGCTATGGGGTGACTTAGTGAAGATCCAAATTTTGTAACACCTATACTTAAAGGGAAAAAAAAAATTGGAAATTTTTTTCAGATCACAGACAACAGTGCAGAGTAATTGGGACAATATTTATGATGAAGCCAACAATAAAATCCAGAAATGGAAAGCCTGGAAAATTACATGGAAGAAAATAATTTTTTATGTTGATTGTTCACATGCACAAGAAACATATTGTGGCAGGTTGCCAGAAGCAGGTTGTGGAGGCACGTCACTGTTGTGGCCAAAGCCCCCACAGCCTTTAAAGGCGTGGCCTGCTTTCCCCAATGCTGTGGCAAGGTGCTGCTGACACTAGTTCAGCCAGCATTGCACCACCTTGAAACGTTTCAGCCACTGCAATCAGGGGCCATCTCCTCATTGCAGCATCAGCCATTTGCTGCAATGAGGAAGTGACCCGTCACTGCAGGGCAGAATGTTGGTACAATAATATTGTTTGTGAACATGGCAGTGGCTTGCCACCATGTTCAAAAACAATATTAAACACCCCCCCCAAGGGGGTGCCCAATCCCCCTTGGCAGTATGTGCCCCCCCACTGTGTTTGCTTGTCGATGGGGACGGGGGCCCCAATCCCTGTCAGCTTCAGTGCCCAATTGATGTTGCCAATGAGGGAGCCCACTCCCTCTCGGTATTATATAACACTACCCCCCACTTTTGTTGTGTGCTGGCGGGATGCCCAATCCCGTCGGCATAATGTAATCCTTCTTTATTGTGTACTGATGGGGTGCCCAATCCCCATTGGCTAGAGGTGCCCCAAAAGAGTCTGTTGGCATGCTGGGAGCCCAACGTGCCATGCCCCCTGTTAAAAAAAAAATGGTCCAGCAATTTTTTTTTTTTTACCCTGTCGAAAAGGAAATGGTCCCTTGTCCCCTACCCCTTCCACAAGCCCCATCCACCCACTGTTCATCCTGCTTCCCCACGGCCCCCTCACCCCACTCCTACCTCTAGAGTCCGGCGCGATGATTTTCGGGGGACCAGGAACACGTCTGCACTCTTCAAAGCTGACCGCGAACTCAGGAAATATGGGTAAGCTGTATAATGGAATAAATAGTTTTTTTTCAACTTTGATGCATATCTCAGGCATTTTTGGGAATTTTGGCACCAAATTTTCAACACGGAGTTTTGGGAACCCTCCTCATGAATTCTGGCACTGTCATGGCGCTAATCGGCCCCATAAGGTGATTTTGCAGTCACTGTGAGGAATCACCTTTCGGGGACCAGTTAATGAAATGACAGTGCCAGTGTTCATGAGGTGGGCTCTCAAAAAGCCAATGTTGCAAATTTGGTGGAAAAAATCCAAAAAATGACTGTTTTACGAGCATGCATTATCAGTTTACATGCACGCATGTAAGTTTGCGAATTTATAATATTTTTACTCCAGATTTTCAACATTGTCATTGTCCTTTACCTCCTTATGAACAGTACAGCTGTCATTTTTCACATCCTGGCCAAAATGTATTTTCGCAGTTCTGGCGCAGAATAGTGCGGTCGCTGTGAGAAATCTGTGTTTGGGACAGATTATGAAAATGAAAGTGACACTGTTCACTAGCAGAGGTCCTAAAATACCTATGTTGAAAATTTGGTGATGAAAGTCCATAAAATGAGTGTGCTACGAGCGTGCATTGTGCAGTTTCCACGCACGCTCGTACTTTCACAACTTTGCAATATTTTCACTCTCGATTTTCAGCATTGCCATTTTTCCACACCTCCATATGAAGAGTACAGCTGTCATTTTTCACATCCTGGCTGAAATGTGTTTTCGCTCTCCCGGCATACAATAGCACGGTCGCTGTGGGAAATCAGTGTTCGGGACACATTAAGAAAATCACACTGACACCGTTCATGGGCAGAGGTCCTAAAATGCCTATGTTGAAAATGTTTTTGTGAAACTCCATAAAATGACTGTGTTATGAGCGTGTGTTGTGCAGTTTCCATGCACCCTTGTAACTTCACAAATTAGTAATATTGTCACGCCACATTTTCAGCACTGGCATTTTTCCACACCTCCTTATGAACTGTACAACTGTCATTTTTCACATCCTGGCCGAAATGTGTTTTCGTACTTCAGGTGCAGAATACCACAGTCGCTGTTGGAAATTAGTATTTGGGACAGATTAGGATCGGTGAGTGGGGGGAGTGACCGAGCTCAACTAAGCTCTGCCAGGATTGCTGTGGATTTCTTTGTGGGCAGAAAAAGGTGCCAACGCAGGCAGTAGCCCAGTACAAAAGGGCAGCCAGCAGCGTTGGGAGACACAGAACGAGCGAGTGAGGGAGGGGGATTGAGTGAGCTCAACAGAGCTCTGTTGGGACTGCTGTGGATTTCTTTGTGGGCAGAAAAAGGCAGCAATGCACGCAGGGGCCCAGTACAAAAGGGCAGCCTGCAGCGGCAGGAGAAACAGAATGAGTGACTGAGAGGGGGGAGTGAGTGAGCTCAACGGAGCTCTATCATGACTGCTGCAGATTTCTTTGTGGGCAGTAAAGGGTGGCAATGCAGGTAGGAGCCCTGTACAAAAGGGCAGCCTGCAGCACCAGCAGAAACGGAATGAGTGAGTGAGTGAGTGAGAGGGGGGAGTGAGTGAGGTCAATGAAGCTCTGTTGGGACTGCTGCAAATTTCTTTGTGGGCAGAAAAAGGTGCCAACAGAGGTAGGAGCCCTGTACAAAAGGGCAGCCTGCAGTGCCAGGAGAAACAGAATGAGTGAGTGAGAGAGAGGGAGTGAGCCATCTCAACGGAGCTCTGTCAGGACAGCTGTGGATTTCTTTGAGGACAGAAAAGGATGCCAACGCAGGCAGGAGCCCAGTACAAAACAGCAGCCTGCAGCACCAGGAGAAACAGATCGAGTGAGTGACAGAGGGGCAGTGAACAAGCTCAACGGACCAACGCAATCAACATTCGGCATTGACAAATGCTTGTTTTAATGATGTCATAAATACTGCCATTGTTTTTACACCTCTCGTGGTTTTCCTCTTCCTCTTTCTTTTAGCATGCACTCTAAAAAATGTTCTCTTGTTTGGGGTAGCCATTTAAATCTGGTTAAGCGAAGTCACACATATCGTGCATGGAAGGATGACAATTTAAATATGGTGCATCCTTTTTTTTTTTTTATTTCGTTTGGGAAGTTTCTTTTTTTGAATATTTGGTCTTCAGTATTAGGCAAAGAGGGGATAGGAATACAATCTATGCGGGTATGGTAACATAAGTTCCTTATGGCATGGGACAGGAGGAAATGGCATGTGGAAGAGAAAAGCCTCCACACACACATTCAAGTATGCTTAAAATACATCAGGCTATGGAAAATCAAGATGGGATGGTTTGTAGGGGTTAAGCATAAGAGATGTTATACAATAGTTGAAAATGATATTTTGAGGAGCCACTATTTAAAGTTAATCCTTCCATAGATATTTTACTGCTACTAGGTTGCATGTCAGAACCTTGAACTCCACAAAATATGCAAGACACAATGTAGATTTGTGGGCATGGAAAATTGAATGTGCGAGGCAGTCACAAACATAAATCGTTCACAGACAGGATGTGTCTAGTTATAGAATGCACAGAGACAGTAGAAACCACATTACATTTATTTTTTGAGTGTACTTTTATAAAATATTTTTGGCCCACATTGGATGCCTTCTGGAACACCACTTGTTTCTCAGGAACGATGTATGAAACCTTGGTTTATGGTCAGCTGGAAGCACACTTGGTTGCAGTGGAATAAAAGTAATGTTTTTGTTATTTTCACCTACATTAAGTGGGCTAACTGGCACATGAGATGTCAGAGATTTTTACAGGGGCAAGTAGTTACTATTAATGACTATGTTTAAGCTTCAAGCAGAATTAGATGGAATACATGAGGTGGAGAAACAAAACTGAGGGAAATATATATGTGCACAGTTATGGAAAGCTATTGATTGGGTGGGATGAGGGATAATATATACTAAGATTGCCAGAATCAGGTGATATTTTTTTCCTTTTTTGGAACTTTATGGATAATGGTTTTGCTTTGAAAATTGTTTGACAGATATAGTAGAATATTTTCTGTGTTGGACTACCTAAGAGTTCAATATTTGAAATGTTTTTGTGCTTTGTTTTGTTTCTGTTTGTTCAATTTCTGAGTCCTTTATTGTTCCTGTATGTCATGTATGGCTCTGCATATTTTCTTTTGTTGGATTTGAATTGCAATAAAAATTTCCTCTACTCTTCCACAAAGGGGCACTGTCTCACCATGAGAGGAGCATGGAGACTCCCAGTTCCAGGGAGGAGGAGGAGGAGGTTGAGAATGAAAGTGCAGTTGGTATTACTGCTATCAAAGGACTACATGGTGCTGTTAACATCAGAATTTCTACAGAAACTGATACAGAGAATGATTTCATGGAAATTTACCTGGATGCCAGAGGAGATCAACAAGCTGAACTGGACACCATAACAGGTCTAAGTAGGGATTTATCTCTTGAAGTGAAATGATCAATCCTTCAAATGGAGCTTCAATCCATAGAAATAAAAATTGCAGGAGAAAAGGCAAATCAGGAAGAGGAGTGGAAATACAAGCAACTCCTCAAGATGTGTCATGAGGTGATGACCAGAGCAAGGACCAAGGTAATTCTACAAGCCATCAGCTCTGCAGAAAATGCGATCCAAACAGAGACTGCATCTGTGCATGCAGCGGCATCTCAGGATGATGACATTAGTGACTGGTCACCAGAGAGAGCTCTGAGAGGAGCAGGCTGGAGCTCTACAGCCTTGGGCACTTGGATGCCTATTTCAGAGCAGGTAGCTTCTAAATTGGGTACAAAGGAAATTCCCTCATTTGAGGATGGTGCCACAGGATGAGATCATAGCACTCCAATGGAAATGGAGTCAGACCCTAGAAACCAGCCACAGGATATGGCCTCAGGTACTATTACCTATTCTCCACTCACAAATATTAATGTGTCACAAGAGACTGGGCTGCAAAAGTCAGCTAATACAGAGGGTGTGCAGCAGCATGAACCCCCTCCACAAGATAGTGCACAAGCAGGGCCAGGTGAACAAGCAGGGAGGGAGCCAGGAACAGGCCCATCCTATGCCAGTTTTTTTCAAAAAGCCAAAAGAATTGGAAAAGTAGAGAAATGCAATACGTTTTCGGTACCTAGGAAGACTGGAACAACCCCCAGATAGGTTTTATGTTGGAAAAGTACTTTTGAAACAATCACTAGGTTTTTCACCCCTGAGGTCTATGCCCACATTCATGATCCTAGCAAATGTACCTTTGATGTAAGCTTCAGAACTCCAGCTCTCCTGGAAAGGTTCTGGGGGAAGTATATGGCCCTAAAAACCAACCCCATATGGTCACCTTTTCCGGTGATCCCTCTAACTAAACAGTCCTTTTGGGCCCTAACTGTGTTGTTTGGAAATGAAGAGGTTAACATTGTAGATGTGCTGTACTGGCTAGAAAAAAGTGTGACATTCAAGATACCCCCGAACCCATCTTAGATGGGGAAGGGTTTTGCAATGGGGGATGGTGGATTAAGATTAAACTCCACTATGAAGCCAATGACTTAAAATATCTACCCAATTGCCTATACATTAGGAGGGATAAGGGCTTTCTTTTTTATCCAGGCCAGTCTCAATGCTGTTTCAAATATGGGTCAGCCAGGCATGTCAGCCCAAACTGTGATTCCATCAAGTGCACTCAATGTGGAGAAATGAGGGACTCAGGATACCATTGTCAAAACAACCCGAGATGCAATTTGTGTGATGCGGGGTTGGGGCATGTCTTCATAGATTGCCCATGGGCATCACACAACATGTCAGATGCTGATTAGGGAATACAGGATTTTTAAAATGAAATCGGCAGCAGCTTAAAGAGCACAGAGGCCACCACCTCCACCAACAGGCCCTAGTGCATCAAGGTCACAAGGGGCTGACACTGTACCACAAGAATCACCTTTTACTGAGATGAACCAGTCCACACATGCTACTGTAGCTCCACCAGCATCTGCTCCTACTAGTGCAAATGAGTCAATCTCAACCCCTAAGCCTCCTCCCCCTCCTCTGACTAAAAATGGTGGCATACCTTTTACGGCAGTCAAGGCAAAAAGGCAAAGGCAAAGCACCAAAGACTGGCAGCACTGTAGATCCATTGCTAATTCAGAACCCCTTTTTGGTGTTAACTGAGGGGGTTACAGATGATGACACTGATTCCAAAACAACCTCTTGGGCTTCATCTCAACCAGAGGTGCCCTCTGCTAAAGAAGTGGGTAAAACACTAACTGTAATAAAAACCACAAAAAGAAGAATGGGTACTAGGGCCTCTTTAAGGAAAGTACCATGAACAGGACTAGGTGCTACCCCACCTATTAGCATTAATATAACACTGCAAAATTAGTTTAGCATCTTTAAATACTAACAACATATTGTCTCGGATTCACCCATCCCCCACAAACAGGACAGACAACTGTGTGTTGTTGTTCTCAGATTGGCAATCAGTTTATTCCATTTCACTTTATATTTACAAATTCCATCACCATTCATCATTATTTACAAAATGTCATTGTTTAATTCTCAATGCATATCAGTATCTGTTCACCCATCCTTTCTTTCTCTTCTTCTCACCTCCACAGGTGAAAACCTTGGTGACTTCTTCTTCTTTTCTTCTTCTTTTTAGGTAACGGTGAAAACTGAGACCACTTTTCTCTTCTTCTGTTGCTTCTTCTCTCCTTCTATTCCTTTGTCATTCCCCCCTTCCCTCCCCACCCCTTTTTGCCATCCTACTGTGGCAGTCCATCCATGCCCGTACCAGACACTTTTCTGCCATCCACCTTTGACAGACCCTACTGCCTCCAAACCCCTTTTTCCATCCTCCTTTTGATGGGTGGGTGGGAGGAACAAACTTCAGCAAAAAGAGGATGTATCCCTCTGTGAAACTCCCTTTATCCCCAGAATACTTTGACCTTCCTCTTTCATCATCCTCCAATCCCTCTGCTGTTCAGCCTCCTATTCCCCACCCCTTCTACTTGCCTTGTCCCTTGTCCTATGGCTCCCCTTCCCTCATCCCCCTTTCCTTTCTTAGCAAAGCATCTCTGCCACGAAGGGAGGGGTTCACCAGGACAACTTGGACTGCCCCTTAAAGGGCAAACTCCATTGTCCTAGATTCACCCATCCCCCCACAAACAGGACAGACAACTGTGTGTTGTGCTCAGATTGGCAATCAGTCTATTCTGTTTCACTTTGTATTTACAAATTCCATCACCATTCATCATTATTAACAAAATTTCCTTGCTTAATTCACAATGCATATTAGTATCTGTTCACCCATCCTTCCTTTCTCTTCTTCTCGCCTCCCCAGGTGAAAAGCTGGGTGATTTCTTCTTTTCTTCTTCTTTTTAGGTAACGGTGAAAACCGAGACCGCTTTTCCCTCCTTCTGTTGCTTCTTCTCTCCTCATATTCCTTTATCATTCCCCTCTCCTCCTTCCTGCCCCCTTTTTCCCCCATAGCCTGTCTCCAGCTTGTGTTGGATGACTGGTCTTCCCCCTTTCTTCCCCTATCCCATCCTTCTATCTTGCTGCTTGTTTTCTCCAGGCCTCAATAAAGCCCATCATCTTCAAATTAAACAAGTCTATAGCTAGGTCCGACAAATGCACCCCATCTGGTCTATAAAAATTGTCTACCCACTCTTCTACTTCCCTCAATATGACTTGACCTCCCCTGCTCCTTACCAATGTCCCCACCCTCCTATTCATCTTCCTTCTAGCCCTTTTGACCGCTATGTGACTGTGTTCATGCCTCCACACTCTCCTCAGAATCATATCTGACCATGCTATGCTCACCCCGGCCATCTTTGTTTTATTTTCTCCAAATTCCGTTTGACCTTTAAATACGTATCCACCCATGGTTTCCCCCCGATGTCATTACCCCCAAGGTGTAAAATAATTAGATCTAGGGTTGGTCACTTGTCTCTCATCTCTATCAGGGTCGGGAATAACTGAGCCCACTTCATCCCTCGCATGCCACGCCACACCAGCCTACATTGCCTGACATCTTGGTAAAGCTGCTTGCCCCCAGCCTTCTTTTTCACTCTCCTTTCTGCCCAGTGAATGTAGGAGTGACCACAGATCCATACTTCTGCGCTCCTCCCTCCACCTATTGAATCAAGCAAACAATGATATATCTTAGTCTCTGGCACTGTCTTATCCCATTTCATTATTAGTGTTCCACCCCCCCCCCGCTTTTTTTTATATCCCCCCCAATCTTGATTCTACTCCTGCAAACAATTAAATACCACATTAATGTCACTCCTTGAAGGCTCGAATATACCTTCTGTAACTGGTAGAACACCAGTGTCCCATTTCTAACATTTTGGTCATTGACTCCCCTTTCTCTGCTCATTTCGGTGCTGCTCCTATTCAAAAAGAATGGGAGGAATACCTATCTGGGTCCTCTACCTGGAACTGCATGCCTTTTTGAAGTATGGCTATCACCTGTTAACTCGTCACTTTTTTCCGTCTCTGTGTACAAATAGCCCCCCTTCCTTATTACAGCGCTCTGAGGCGTGAAGCCCACAAAGCTTCCCACCGGCACAGGTACCATGTTGCCCTTTATGGTCACCTATATACCGCCTCCATGCTTGGTCTGTCTTTGACCTTCTAATCATGAGTTGTATCTGCTTTGTCCCCCAGATTATGTCCCTTCATTCCAAACCCCCCTTCCCCTTTTCTGCTGTGTCCTAATGCTTCACTCACTCTCAACGCACCTGCAAACATCACAAGGTAAATCGTGTGGAACAGCTGTGCCTCATCCTTGGATTTACATATTGCTGGCAAAATCGCCCCCAATTTCCCCAACAACTGGTCTGCTATTGGCCGCCTACCATCCTTGGTCCCTCACTTTAACCTACTCCAACCTTGCATCACCCTCCTTATCAGCATTGACTTCATGGGATCCCTCCATTTATTTAGGCTACACACCAGGCTAACCCTGCTAGGTATACACCCATCATGGTGTGGGCCATCCCTTTTTGTCACTGCTCCACTGTAAACCTCCTTAACTGCTCCTCCATAATTGACCCACTTACCTTCATATGGTGTGTTTCCCTGAATGTTTGAAATGCCCGCTAGGCCACTTCATAGGCTGTCAAGGTCCGTGGTGCCCACAAGTTGCAAAACAGCATCTCAGCTCCCTCTTGCCAACGTCCCAGATATTCGTTGGAATGGGCGTTCTCTGTACCTCTGCTGTTGGTGCCAGTTTCTGGAAACAATCCAGCTGCAGATGGGAAAGGCTGCCAGCTAGAGTATTTCTTACCCAATCTGTGTGTCTGTTCCTGAATGACATATTCAACTGCAAGCCTCTCAATACTAGCTGTCTCAGCACCCACATGACTATCTTGGATCTCAGCCCCCTGTTGTTCAGCACCTCTACCACTGCCTTATTGTCACACCAAAATGTCACCTACTGATTCTGCAAGTCGTCCCCCCATACCAGGGTGCAGGCCCAAATTGGCATGATTTCCAACAATGTGATGTCATTTGTCCTACCTTTTCTTACCCAGTCCACTGGCCATAGTTCTGAAAACCATTTTCCTCTCAAATACCCCCCATTCCAAAACCTCCCCATCACATCCGTATATAATTCTAGGTCCATGTTAAAAACCCAGTCTTCGGCTCGTCGGTGCATTGGTTGGATTTCCGCCATTACGGCATGGTGACCGGGTTTGGGAACGACTGCCCGCTAGAGAGCCAGCCGGGGAGTAGGCTCGAGTGTTCACGCCACTGCCCGCCTACCCAAGGGGAGGGAGGATGAGGCTCGGGTTACTCATACTCCCTGGTGGAGGCCAGGGAAATCAGCAAGCAGAGCCCTGACGCACATGGGGGCATGGTAAATGTCGGCTCCACCTAGACATTTGTGGCATACCATGCCCCAGGGAGAAAAATGGAAAATCCAGCCTTCTGGTCTGCCAGATGATGGCTGCCTCACTCCTGTTGGCCCGAGATGCCCCGACACCTCCAAATCCACCTCAGCAGCACTCAGGGACTGATGCCTAGTGCGCTGGCTGGCCCCTCCGGTGCCTTCCCCCTCGGAGGAGGGGGACCCACCCGGCATAGGGATACACTGGGCCACCCCTGGGTAGGCTGCGATATGGGGTGTGGGGAGGAGGGTCGGGGTGAGGGGGTTGCAGGAGGCATGTGCAGCTGGAAGGAGTGGCAGACCAGAAGCAAGTAGGAGGGGATAAATAAATTTAAAAAAAAAAAAAAACAGTCTTCCTGCCAAAAGGAACAGCCATTGTAACTGCTTAGAAATTCCTCCCATACCTTCAAATCTTCTTTTACCCCCCTGGTTATATCTACCCAATGATGTGGCTTCATGACCCCTGCCGTAGCCCTTGCTAGCCATCTCATAAATGCCCTTCCTGGCCCAATTGCCCTGTAAGCAAAATTAAAATGCCCCAATGTTTGCTGGACTTGCCTTAACTGCACCTGACTCTTGCTAGTGTGCATCTGGATCAGTCCCCTTAGCTTCTGCACTTTACTGTCAGGTAAATGAAATACCTCCCTCAGCATGTCTATCTCAATTTCCAGAAACTCTATGACCCTGCTAGGGCCTTCCATCTTTTCTGGTGCCAATGGCACTCCGAGTTCCTCACACAATTCCTGAAAACTGGCTAACATCTTTTTTGCCTCCTGGTGCTGACTGCCTATTAGCAAGAAGTCGTCCAAGTAGTGTATTAGTAGTTTTTTGCTGGAATATCCACTGCAGGCAAGTGCTAAGTTTTTCAAATGTAGCACAAGCTATGGAACAGCCCATGGGCATGGCCTTGTCAAAGTACAGTAGTACAGGTTCTCCACCTTGAACCCCAATAAGTCCCAGTCCTCTCTTCTAACTGGGAGCAAATGCAAAGCTGATTCAATGTCTATCTTGGCTAACCATGCCTCTGGGGTTGCCCGAATAATCTGTACTGCCTCTTCCAATGTGGCATAGGTCACCCTGCTGTGCTCCTTCCCAATGAAATCAGTGACCGATTCCCCATCTGGGAACAACAGATGGTGAATAACCCTGTATTTCCCTTCCTGTTTTTTTGGGGACCAAACCCAATGGGGAAATCCTCAGCTTGTCAAAAGAGGGGCAGGGTACGGTCCTTCCACCCTTCCTGCGGCTTTTTCTTTCTCTGTTTTCTTTCTCAGCATGTCCTCTTTTCCCCTGACTGACCCCAAGTTGTTAGCTTCTCTTGCCTGTTTTGCTCCTGTGTACTGTAGTGGGAAACCTGTTCTAAAGCCCTGTTCTACAAACTCTGCTGTCCCCCTATCTGGATACTGCCTAAGCCACTGTTCCCAGGCTTCTATCTTGACAGAGGTCTTTGCTGCCTTGAATCATTCCTGTCCCACCCTGTCTCCTCCCCCCCAACTACCCTTTCTTCCCCATTTTAAATTACTTTCCCTCCTCCCTTCAGTATGACTGAGGCCCCCTGGCCCCATACCCCCTGCCTCTTGGCCCTCTATTCCATGGCTGACCTCAGTACCCTGGCCCATCTCGAAAGGGCTACAAGCCTGTACCCTGCCCTGCTGCCCCCTTGGGCCCCTTGGGACCATGTGCCCCTGCATCAGGACGCCGGGTGGGAACCCCCACATCTTGAGCATGCGTGTCGGAACCGAAATTGTGGCCATGCACAAAATGCCCTATTATATCCCCAGCAGTACTTCTGTAGCAGCCCCCCCCTTCTTTCCATGTCCCCGTCCGGAGTGGATTGATCAGTAACATAATCTGTCCACAAGTCCAGCCGTTTTGAGTCCCATCTCACATCCCCATATGTTGCCATCCTCTGGCGGAAGAATTCATCATAATATATCCAACTCACCCCCCCTTTTGCTTTTGCCCTTCATATGATCAGGGAGTACGTAATGAGCGGGATGCCCAACTCTGGCTTCTTTTCCAAAACTATGGCTAAATATGTAGCAAAACCCATGAACCACCCATCCCATGTCTTTCCCTTCATAAATGTATCCTCTTCTTTCTTTCCTAATAACACTACGGCCGCTGCCATCTCAAGCTTCCCTATACTCTCTGCCTCCTCATATTTTGCTGCTGCCTCCTCTGGACTCACTAATGCAAATATGTCCACATACTCCCTCTTCCATATTTTTTCCTTCATGGCCAGTGGCACATGCTCCCCTATCCTCATTCCCGGGGCTCCTATTTCTCTCGTACCTTTTCCTATCCCCTCTGCCATCTTTCCACCTCCCCTAGTGTTGCCTTGTCTGACCTGATCTCTGCCAGTGCAGTTTCCATCTGCCCCAAACGACCTGTCCTGAGGGCTGCAATAATTTGCCCTATGTTCTCCTTAATACTATCACCCATGGAACCTGATACACTTCCTGCAGGCCTGTCTGCTCCTTGTGGCTTTGATGTCGCTGGGCTGAACTTGGGTGGGTTCCTGTGATGGGACAACTGGCTGAGGCATCAGGAGCAGTGGGGCCACCATAACCAGAGTCTCCAGCCTGGGTTCCAGTGTTGGAATCTCTACTGGATCCAGGATAGGTACCAACGGCTCCGGGACACAGGGTTGTAGTGGTACTGGACTGACCACCTGAGGGGGAACCACCAGTGAAGGCTGTGGCCTTCCTGGGCTGTGAGGCCTCCCCATCAATCACTTCCCATTGCCCTCTTTTCCCCTTCTCCACTTTCCTCTTTTCCCCAGACCTCCCCAGTTCCTTTCCCTCCACCAGCTGCCACATCATGTTGACCTTCTCCGCCAACTCCATGACTGCCTTATAGGTGTCCTCCTTCAAAGGTCTGTTCTTCTTCAGTGCCATCTTTCTCGTGAATGCCTACTGTGGATAAACTGACAAAATATCTTCATTAGTGTCACTCAATTCGTATTACACTCCCTTGACCGCCATGCCTTGCCACTTGTCTTTTCCCCCTGCTTTATTCCCACACATCTCCCTTAGTCTGTGTTTCATGGCCTGGACCACCCCCCGCTTCCCCCCTTAATTATCCCCACTGACCAGGTCCCCCTTTGCCTTGATCTCCTGGCCCAGCCACATGGCCTCCCCTGGCCCCCCCTTTCCATTCTCAGGCACACATCCCTATCAGAACCATCTCCCAATCCCCCCCAAACTTTGCACAATAAACCCACACCACCATCTACCAATCCCCCCAACATTGAAAAGAAACAGAAAAAATTGGGGGGGGGGTGCATGTTCCAGAAGCTCATGCTCCAAACCAGTAACACACAATAGCATTGTTATAAGTAGGCCTTGCACTGGGCTTCCTTAAATGTCTAGGAGCACACACACCAACAAGTATCCTAACACAGCACCTCCATAAGTAGGCCCTGCGCTGGGCTTCCCTCAAGGTCCCAGAGCTTGCACCCACACAAGTATTACCACACAGCTCCACACTAGTAGACCTTGCCCTGGGTTACTCTCCTCCCCACCAGCGGCTAGGAGTCCCTTTATCTCAGATTACAGTAAAAGCTTTCTTTCCCATCTTTGAAAATTGCCATAAAGCCACTGAAAATCATTAAATACACCCCACTCTGTACCAACCATGCTCAAATGCTGTAGCAATCCACTTCTTTCCATCCCCGGCTTGTCCCCCAGCTTGTAGCATTCCCTCCTCGTGGCTGCTGTGATGTCAGACGCTGTTCTTGCAGCCACGTGGCCACCTCGCTAGGCCCCCTCTTCATCGGCTGGCATTCTTCTTAGTTCCCTACCTCTCTTCGCCATCCACCCAACTGCCTGGTGTGGACTTCTCTCCGCTTCTCTGTTCCGGCTCTCTAGCCCCTAGCTCCACCTTCAAAACGGCTCCGTTTTCCCTACCATCGCCTCTCCTGCCACTGCATCGGGAAAGCTCACCACATCGTTGTGCGAAAATAATTCCTGAAGCATCTACTAAATGCTCTTGCACCACGACAAGGACCAAAACTGTTTTCTTTTTTTTTCTTAAAGCTCTTCCTCATTTCTCACTATCCACGGTGCCCCGTACTTGAAACACTTTCTATTAAGCCATTCTCTAACTACCTTCTCTTTCGCCCTGTTTCTTCCCCCCTACCCAAACACACAATTCCAGTGTTGCTCATGAAAATGACCGACTAAATCACTACCAAAGCTGCTTTTGTTACTCACCTTCTGCAAATCTCCCTTTTATTCAGATCCTTACCAAACTGCTGCTTCCAATTCAAAGCAAAAGGAAAAAAGGAAAAAATTATTTTTTTTTTAAAAGAAAGCCAATCTGATGTGCTGCAGTTCTATGAAACAAACTTCAGCAAAAAGAGGACGTATCCCTCTGTGCAACTCCCTTTATCCCCAGAATACTTTGACCCTCCTTTTTCATCATCCTCCAATCCCACTGCTGTTCAGCCTCCTAGTCCCCACCCCTCCCACCTGCCTTGTTCCTTGTCCTATGGCTCCTTTTCCCCCCATCCCCTTTTCCTTTCTGAGCAAACCATATCTGCCACGAAGGGAGGGGTTCACCAGGACAACTTGGCCTGCCCCTTAAAGGGCAAACTCCATTATCTGACAGAAAACATCTTACTACATTTGATGTATTCTTTGATAATGCTTATGATGTTATTTGTTTACAGGACACAGGATTGTCAACTATAACTGAAATCATTACTGCTAGGGATTCCTAGGTATAAGGTTCCAGCTTTTGGTCAGGGAGAGAAGAAATGTGTAGTGGTGTTGGTATGTTTTATGGAACACCAAATAAAAGTCACTCATATAGTAGAGATTCTGCCAGGCACAGCCCTTTTACTTGATATCACCATTAAGGAGTTTGAGTTTCATCTAGTAAATGTCTATGCATCCCAATTAAAATCTGCTAGGATTAATTTGTTTAAACTAATATTACCCTATCTGTATATGTCCAAGAATATTTTGTTCAGTGGAGATTTTAATGTTAGCCAGTTTCGTTCAGAGGTATAAAGTCGCAACAGCAACGGGAATACAGCAAAGACCATCACAGTGACATTTTCTGCAGTTCATTGTGATGGTCCTCTGGGATCCTGACTCTGTTGCCTCTGGGGTGTTCGCCCCCTCCCGGAACCAACTCCAACTCTGAGCTGGTTATTTTAAGTGTGGGGGGTGCAGGGGTAGAGCCCCAAACATGGGGGGGTGGGGCAAAGCCTCCCACAGAAAACACAAGTTCCCCCAGTGACAGCACAAGACCAATTGGCAGTGTTGTGCCATTGCTGTGCTGACAGTCGATAAATTCTGTGTCGCCACAGCATGGTGGAAACTCATTCAGATGGGGTTCAAAGACCAAAAAAAGTTTTAATGATGTATCATACTTGAATCATGTCCTAGATTTAACTGGCCTAAGGGATGTGTTTGTGTCACAACAAGACACAGCTCCACATATCTTTTTCAAAGGCATGCTATCCACTAGGATAGACTATTGGTTTACTTCCCCTAGCTTACCAGTCAGATCAAAATTCGTTATACCAGTTGCCGCTTCAGACCATATGCTATTGAGTGTTAAATTGTCTGACTTTGCAGGTACCTCAAAAGGCCAGGGTTATTGGCGGCTACATTTTAATCTACTAGAAAATCAGGGTATTAGGCTAAGCCTACAATACATAATAGAAGCTAGAAAATCAGTCATTTTTACTTTCGCTTGGGCGCATGCACAAGGAACGTTTTGGGAGAGTAGCACACTTGGAAGTGTGCCTCTCCCATCCAATGCACTGCTCCCTTGAGCAGGCGTGCAGGTCCTGCACCAATGGGTGCAGGAGCTCAGTATGACAGCGGTGTTCCTCTGCTTCAAAGGAAAGCACTGCTGCCATACTGAACACCACCATCACGACGTCCCCCCCTTATGTCACGTGCCGCCGGCCCCGTGCGCATCACACTGCCCCCCCACAGCTTTGGTGCCACAAACTTTGTTTGCCGGCAGGGTGCCCAATCCCCGTCAGCTCTCGGTCCCCAGCGTAGTTTGCCAGCGGGGTGCCCAATCCCCGTTGGCTCCTCGCCTCCAGTCATCTTTGTGCCACGCTGGGAGCCCACCCAGCATGGCAAATGGTCCCACGTCGTCTTTTTTTTAACACCTGTAAAATAAAATGGTCCCACGGCGATCTCCCAGCCCCCTCCCACAACCCGCACCCACCCACTGGCACAGCCTCCCCAATTCCATACTTACCTCTGGACTCTGGACCACAATCTTGGTGGACCGGGAACACGTCTGCACTCTTCAAAGGTGACCACGAACTGAGGAAATGCCCGGTAAGCTGTATAATGGGCTGAATAAGGGGTTTCAACTTTATTGCGTATCTCAGTCATTTTTGGAATTTTTGCGCAAATTTTCAACATGAGGTTTTTGGGATCCCTTTTTCATGAATAATGTCACTGTCATGTGGCGTTATTGGGCCAGAAGGGTGATTTCACGGCACTGCGCAGTCACTGTGCAAATCGCCCCTTCGGTCTCGAATAATGCCATGACAGTGATCGATGAGAAGGGGTCCAAACCCATGTTGAAAATTTGGTGTAAAATTCCAAAAAATGACTGTTTTACAAGCGTGCATTCGCAGTTCCTACTCAGGCTCGTAAGTTAACAAATTTTCAATATTTTCACTCCAGATTTTCAACATTGCCATTTTATCACACCTTCTTATGAGTTGTACAGCTGTCATTTTTCACATCTCACCCAAAATGTGTTTCCGCCCATGTAGCGCACAATGGCGCAGTTGGTGTGTGAAATCAATGTATGGAACACATTAAGAAAATCACAGTGACACTGTTCATGAGCAGAGGTCTTAAAATGGCTATGTTGAAAATTTGGTGAAAAAATTCATAAAAATGACTGTTTTACGACCGTGATATTGTGCAGTTCATGGACGCTGCAGACGCTTATGCAATTTTCAATATTTGCACCCAGATTTTCAAAATTGCCATTTTATCACACCTCTCATGAACAGTACAGCTGTCATTTTCACATCCTGCCCAAAATGTGTTTCTGCCCATGTAGCGCATAATGGTGCAGTCAGTGTGCAAACTCAATGTATGGGACACATTAAGAAAATCACAGTGACACTGATCATGAGCAGAGGTCTTAAAATGGCTGTGCTGAAAATTTGGTGAAAAAATTCCTAAAAATGAATGTTTTATGAGTCTGCGTTGCGCAGTTCCTACACACGCTCGTAAGTTTGCGAATTTTCAATATTTTCACTCCAGATTTTCAACATTGCCATTTTACCACACCTCCTTATGAGCACTGCAGCTGTCATTTTTCACATCTTGCCCAAAATGTGTTTCCGCCCATGTAGCGCACAATGGCACAGTCGGCGTGCGAACTCAGTGTATGGAACACATTAATAAAATCACAGTGTCACTGTTCATGAGCAGAGATCTTAAAATGGCTATGTTGAAAATTTGGTGAAAAAATTCCTACAAATAACTGTTTTACGAGCATGCATTGTGCAGTTCCTACGCACGCTCGTAAGTTTGCGAATTTCCAATATTTTCACTCCAGATTTTCCACATTGCCATTCTACCACACCTCCTTATGAGCAGTACAACTGTCATTTTTTACATCCTGCTCAAAATGTCTTTCTGTCCATGTAGTGCACAATGGCGCAGTGGGTGTGCGAAATCAATGTATGGGACACAGTAAGAAAATTACAGTGACACTGTTCATTAGCAGAGGTTTTAAAATGACAATGTTGAAAATTTGGTGAAATTCTAAAAATGACTGTTTTGTCGTTGCACACAGTTCCACATGCCTTCACCATTAGGTTTTCGCAATTTTCAATATTTCCACTCCAGATTTTCAACATTGGCATTTTACCACACTTTCTTATGAGCAGTACAGCTGTCATTTTTCACATCTTGCCCAAAATGTGTTTCCGCCTATGTAGCGCACAATGGGGGTATAAAAAAGGTCATGCTGACAATTTATTGTGCAAATACCACCAATCGCACAGGGCATTAGGGTAAAGCACCATACATGCCAAACACCACTGCAAATACCTGCAAGCGAACGTACAGCATTGACAAATGCTTGTTCTTTATGACTCACTAGTGAATTGGTGGGAGGACAGTAAAGCATGCATTAGAGAGTACACACAAACAATAGGAAAATTAAATGGCACATGGAAATTAAGTAAGTATAAGGAACTAAGCAATCAGTTGTCTTGGTTGCTTCAGACACAGGCAGAATCAGGTGTGTCTATGGTAGACCAAATTAAGGAGGTAAAAGAGGCTCTATCCGACATTCAATGTGATAGAATGAAGTGACTGAAACAGAACAGCAGTTTGGACACCAGGGGAAACAAGGGCTGATAACTCCTTTTGAATCAATTTCCTAACAATGCAAAAATAAAAACATTAAGCATCTTCAGAATGCAAAGGAACAGGTGGGTGACACAAAACAAGGTATCCTACAAGTTTTAGAAGACTACGGGCCATCTATTCAAAACTTTGCCCAAGGGTTAAATTAGTACTGCTCGGTGGGTAAACTTAGCCCGAGCACAAAGCAAGCCATATTCAAAAGGAATAGCCGGGAAACAGCTTCTGAATATAGCATGGGAATGAGGCCGGAAAACTGGGCTGGGAGTACAGGGCAAACTTAGTCCTGGAATAAGACAGCTCTGAATATGGCAACCAGGAAGTGCAAACCTCAACAGCAATACAGTGCACAGCGATGTGAAGGTAGGTAGAGGTGAACTATGTGGCCAATGTGTGCCAGCAAATGCATGAACCCAGTACAGCTGCAGGCAGCAGTACATGTGAAAGTACAGTGTTCAAAACTGTATAGTATTCCCCAAACTGTTTGCGCAGCGCTAACATGTTTGTGCGGGTTTAGCGCAAGGCTAAACCATTAGCCCGGTGCAAACACGTTTGCCCGGCGCTAAACTTTGCCATATTCAAAAGTGACATGCAAATGAGCCTACTTAGGTAGTCTGTGGGCAAACATCCTGATTAGCATCTCATTATGTCCTGATTTGCATGCAGTTTGTGCCGGGCTGTTTAGCCCAGCGCTAAACCCACACAAACATGTTAGTGCTGCGCAAACAGCTTGGGGACAACATAGCATAGGCACAGATGGTAGTGGTGCTACATGCAACTATCCCACTGTAGGTCATGCTACAGTGCACAGCAGACACTACAGTAGCAAGGGGGCCAGTAGTGTGTGGACATAGCAAAGCCTATGGTGTGTAGGGCAGTGATGATGACTGCACTATACACAGTGAGAGGGCCCAACCAGCAGGTGTTTACTGACAGTGAACATTACTGTTACGCTGTTGCGTAACCCACAGATGCTACACCTCTGGCATGGAATGCTCACAGTGACATATACATGTCCAGCTCTGTGTGCTGTGGCAGTTGTACAGCTGTGTGGTATGTGGCCGGGGGGGCATATATTATCTGAAAGGCACTCTGGTGTTGGGGTATTCCCAATACTGGCCCATGTGCACTGCATGATGTGTCCCAGCCTTGTGGCCACACCTGGTCTGTGGCACAGCCTGGCCACCCATACACTCTCTCCTCAACATCCTCCATGCCCACAGTGCTGCATGTGTGTGCTGGCATCTGTTGGTGTCCACAGACATGTGGTCTGCAGGTGTGTGCTGTATGGCCACAATGCCATGCTGTCCACTGGTGGCAGGGTCACCACTTACTGCCTGGCATGGCTGGGACTGGTGGCAGATGATGGCACCATTGTGATGCCATCAGTTAGCAGCATGCTTCCTCTATGTTTCTCTTTGTCTATGTGTCATATTTATTTGTTAGGGTCGCACAAAACCTGCGCAAAACCAGCACAAACACCGCGCAAAGCCATGGTGACGTGCAGTCTGATTGCCCAGGGTTAACATGCTTTTCATGTAATGCACCACGCTAAGTGTCATGCTAAGTCATGCAAAACCACTTTGTAAGGCGGTAGTCGCTGAATATAGCATTGCGCCTGTATTCATGTCAGTTTGCCCTTTGCATATATTATGATTTTGCCCGGCACTAATGCAGTTTGCCCGCGCTATTTGGCCTTTTGAATATAGCAGACCCGCGCTAATCCCACACTAAACCTGCGCAAACGGTTTTTGCCTTGCGCAAAGTTTTGAATATCTGGCCCTACATTTCAAAAACATTTCAAAAGACACAATTTGATGAATAAAAGTTCACTGCTTGACTAAAAAGGTGTGGATTACCACACATCCCAGAGTATCTGTTGGCGCCCCCTTGTGGTTGAGGTAACTGAATTAGAATTACACACAGTAATAAAAACACTTCAAAATGGGTGTGGCCATAGGTCCAGATGATCTCCCAAATGAACTGTATCAGTATCTACTCCAGTTCCTTTTGTAAGACCTCATAGCTGTCTTCAGCTATTATCTAAAACATCTTACTTTGCCACAAAGTATGTATGAAAGCTTACTCATATTTTTATATAAATCAGAGGCTAGGGAATTCTTAGATAACTGGAGACTGATTACGTTATTAAACCCTGACTGTAAAATTCTGTCTAAATAATAAATAATAGATTAATTTTTATATTACATCATATTATTCACCCAGTACAGTTTTGTGGGGTGTCTGGCCATAAAATCTCAGCTGCATCAATTCTTCTAAGGGAAATTTTAGAGAAAAGCTCGAAAGAAGAATTAAATGGATATTTAGTCAGTCGGGACCAGCTAAGGCTTTTGACAAAGTGAGCCATCAGTACCTATGGCTTTGTATGAAAGCCTTTGGTTTTCCAGTTACTTTCATTAATTGGGTTCATTTGCATTATGCGCATACATGTGTCAAGCCTTACGTGAATGGGTGGGTAGGACAGAAATGTCAAGTGGTGAGGGGAGTGACACAAGGCTGTCCCCTCAGTCCCTCACTATATATTTTAGCTATAAATCCACTGCTATATCAGTTATACCATTCAGAACAGATTATGGGGTGCCTTTCCATGGCAAAGATCAGGAGGTTAAGGCAGTGACCTAAGTGGATGATAGCTGCCTGATTTTAGCAGATAAGGCATCTGGAGAGGCAGCTGGGAATATAGTTTCATCTTTTTTGGAAATTACCAACTCTGAAATAAATGTTGGCAAATGCAAATGCATTAGTATAGGTATCATGGGTAAGACATAGGAATCTTTTTAGATGTAGCAGTACAAGATGGCCCTTTTAAATTACTAGGTGTTTATTTTGGGAAGGGTGATATGGCTTACTATAACTGGAATTTTTTACTTCAAGAATGTCAAAAAAAGATAAAAAGATGGCATGTGTGGTACATGTCTAAGTTGAGACGCATTTATGTGATTAAGACATTTTTATTGCCCATTTTCTTACATCCTTGTGTTATCTTTCCACGAGCTAAACAACTGGAAACAACCAATAGTTGTTTTTTTCAGTGTGTATGGGGGAGTAGATTGAACCCCATTAAGAGAGGAATTACCTACCTAACAGTTAAGCAGGGAGATTTAAATATGCTACAACCTATAGTTTTCTTTTTCTCTATGCTTAGCTATAAAAATGTTAGGCCTGTTATGTGACAAGGTAATATAATTTGGATCACTTGGATGAAGGATCAAATAGAACCCTGGTTATCAGCTCAGGACACTAATACTGCCATTCCAAGACAAAAATCATAAATAGGTTTACCATACTATTTTCACTACATATTCGGAAAGGCCTATGGCACATTCATAAGGTAGAATAAATGAACAGACTGGATGGGCCTTGCGGTCCTTATCTGCTGTCAACTTCTATGTTTCTAAATTGTAATTGTGCGGGATACCCAAGAATATAGTTTTAACTTGTGAAAGGAAAGTATTTTATCAGCACATTCTATCACTTTTTTTGTGGTATATCCTCATTATTGGAATAGACAGGATGGAGAAATACAGCAAATTAATAAAATGCTAATCAACCCCAGATTACAAGGAAAAATGTGGGACATGTTATTGTTATGCATTCACAGCAAACGAAATGTTAAAAATAATCTAAAGCATAAGGAGCTATCCGAAAGAGTATGCCCCAGGGATATATGTTGTGTTTCCATGAAAATTATGGAGCATCTATTTTTTGAATGTCCCTTTATTATGCCTTTTTGGGCTTTGTTAAATGATAAATGGCATCAGTCATCTTTTACAATAATTATAAAAGACATACTTCTTTTAGGTGTGTTGGAAAAAAATATGACACAGGGACAATCCATCTTAGCCTATTAATTATAAAATATCATGTTTGGCATGTCTGATGCCAATATTCCTTGTATGACAAATTGGTCACAGCAGAACAACTTTTTTGGATTGCGCATAATAATGTGTTATTAGTCAAAAAACAAGAAGAAAAAGCTTCTGGGAATACATTGGCACCCTTATGGTTGAAAAATATGGAGTGGTTAGAAAATGTAGGATAATGTTATTGTTATGCAATAAAGAGAATTTGTTTCATTCTTTTGCATAATGATACAATAAGCTTCTTATTTTATTTGGGTTTCTAAAATGTTTTTCTACACACCTATAATACTTCTTTTTAGTTTCATACAAACACATGCTGCTATTTTTTGATTACAACATGTATTAATTTTCCAGGTTTTGATCTACAGTTAAAGTAAAATCTTTCCTACTCTTTTTCTTTAGAAAATGGGGGTGGGTGGGATAATTTGAAGGTAACAGGTTTCTTTTAGTAGATTATGATATATTATGAACTGGACATCGTAAATACAGGAAGCTGATTGGCCAAGAGGTTTTTGAAGCCATTATGATATCGGGCTACATCATCACAGCTTCAGAAAACCTCCAGCCACCAGCCTCTTCACTGACCGAGCAGTCTTCTTCATCTAAAGCAGTCCACAGCGAGTCAGACTTCCAGTCGGCTGCTATTTAAAAAAAAAAAAAAGAACTCCCACCAGCTGTGCACACAACAGAATTCAGCACAATGGAAGCCGCTGGGAGCAATACTTTCAAAAGCAAAATATCCAACAGCATGCGAGTGGCAGCAACGGATGAATAATTTGTTTTCTCTGAAAAGGACAAATGGCAGACCCTTGTATTGTAGTAATTCTCACACAAACTGCGGCTCCCCCACAAAAAGAAAGCTACATCCCAGCCACATAGAAAAAACTGCCAGTCTTGTCCCAGACATTCCTAACCATTCTAATAGTAGCTCTTACAATAACGGTCCCGAATGAATCGCACCAAGACTCTACCTTTTTCTTGTTCGTTCATCTTTGGCTCACCTCTCCAACTTTTCTCTCAGCTTACCAGTCCTCAGCATCCAATCCCCAGAACAAAAATAATAAAAATAAAGTGCACTGTGAATGGAGAACACTTAAAAAAAAGAAAACTGCAATGGTAAGGAGCGGGTCACCCAGTCACAAGAGCTCCACTTTCTCTACCATGGCCAACAGTGCGACTTGTTGCCCAGAGCCCTCCAGGAACTATTTTATTTAAAGGTATTCCTCCAACACCCCCAAAACACATTTTTAAAATGTTTCTATTTTTTTTTACCTTAAAAAATATTTAAACCACTTCATAATAGCAATAATGCACTCCAGGGTGTGGTATATCATGGGATATTGTCACTTCTCGGGTCAGTGGACGCACTCGGCCTGCAGCCTCATGCCCAACCACCCGAGGCGTGACGATATCCCATGATATACCACACCCTCTCATGCATTATTGCTTAATTATACAATGGCAAGAACATTTTCTGGACTCTGATTGGTCAATGTGTGCCTGAGACAGTAATGATATTACACTATAACATTACTGTGTGGATTTGTTGGCTGCCATCCACTTATTTTTTTCAGAAATAAAGATATATTGCCACTCTAAAACTCTACTAAAACCTTTCTTACATTTTTTTTTTTATTTTGTATAACATCGAGCCATTGTATAATTGCAATAAGGCACTCCAAGGTGTGTGTTATTGTGTAATAACGTCACTCCTGGGGTGGTGGAAGCACTTGGCTTTACTTCATGCTTCAACCCACCCCAGGAGTGACGTTATTACATGATAACACATACCTTGTCATGCCTTACTGCTTAATTGTTTTGTTTGGATTATTAAAAAAAGTGTTTTTCTTTGGTCTTTTTCTTTAGTATGAATTGAATATTGTCTGATTTAAATATTCCCCTTTCTCTTACTTTTCTCCCTGTATGATTGAAATAAGTATTGTTTGATATTCATGATGGTGTTTTACCGGTTATTTTTTACTATGCGACTTGTAGCATGTATAACTTAATTGTTTCGTTTTGAAGTCATAATAAAACTTCCCCTACTCTTTTCGAGAAATGCAATGGGTTCTTTAACATCCAAGTGAACTACCATAAGAACAGGCAGATGGGATCTCAGTTTAAGATCTCATCTGAAAGATGCACCTCAGGAGTGCAACACCCCACTCATGCTGCACTACAGTGTCAGTACTGGGATTTAACTCAAGTGCCTGGTGTGGGGATAGAATGCTCAGTCTTCTGATCTCCTGGCCTTAGAGGTGAGTTTGCTGCCTACTGAGCCACTGACACTGCCAGAATTTATAGATGTGTTGACCAAGGGGCCCCAGTTGGGAAAGGGTGAAAATGGGAGAGTCTATGGCATCAGAGGTAGCCACAGTGTAGCTGTTGGACATCACACCTGCCAAGTAGCAAACTACCTGGCAAAGACTATACCAGATACTGTAAGTCTCAAGGAGCTTACAGGATATACCGCAGGATCATTGTGGAGCTACACAAACAATTGACAGGGTCAGTTGCTATAAACTTTCTGGAGTCTGCCAGACAGGTATAGTGGCAAAGTACTGGAAAGCTGTCACTGTGGTTTCCATCTTTAATGAAGGATGCCAGGTTAAACCAGGCAACTTGCCAGTGAGCCTGAAATTATTGCTGGGCAAGGTCTTGGTACCATAATTAAGAAGAGAATAATGGAGCAGTTGGTTGAAGTCAGGTCCCTGCCCCCTTGTGGCAAGACTTTATGAGAAATAAATAATGCCAAACCGCCCTGGTCACTTTCATAGAGTGGAGAACCAGGGAGATGGACACGGGTAAGGCTGTGGATGTAGGCTCAACTTCAGCAATGCTGCTGATACTGTGGCACATGACAAGCTTATGGGCAATGTACACCAGTGTGGTATACATGAGGCATATGCAAGGTGGGTTGCAAACTGGTTTGGATGCAGGAAAAAAAGGATAGTGGTGGGCAGCACTACTTAGAGTAGAGACGTATACTCAGTATCGTCCTTCAGGAATTGGTTCTGAGGCCACTGCTGTTTTACATTTTCCCTAACAATCTGGAATCTGTGGTGTTTGGGAGGGAAACAGAGGAAAGAACTGCACAGTTTGTGGTTCCCCTTGCTAAAGGGATGCAGGAAAATGACCTGGGGTCATAATAGACAAGGCGCTGAAGTATAACAAACATTGTGCAGCTGCTTGCAAGATGTCCAGCAGAATGCTTGGTGTCATCAAAAGATCGATGACCAGTAGATCAAGGGAAGTGATCTTAAAGCTTCACAAGCCACTGATTAGGCTTCACCTTGTGTACTGCATGCAGTTCAGGATTTAATGTTTGCATGCATGTGATAGTAGTGCAATAGGTAGGGTTAGTAAGGTAAAGACGTAAATGCTAATAGCACTAAAAAATGTAAAGGGAACTGCAGAAAGACATGTATTAGAAGCAAGGACGGTTGTAAAGGGAGTTAGAATAAAGGTGGCTTGAACTGCATGCTAACCAAGGGTATGCTGCTATGACATAGACGCGGGGACATCGAATCCCCAAAAATAAAACCATGATGTTGTCGGACTTTGTGTTGACAAGGGCATCTTATTGACTGGGAATTGGCAGAGAACACCAGGACAAGGAGCTGTTGTTGTGACTGGACTTCTCTACTGGGACTAAAGAAGTAGAACTCTACTACTGGGACCTTTAATTTACTGTGACTAAAGAAGTAGAACTTTACTACTGGGACCTTCAACTTAGGGTAAAAAAAAGTTAGTGTGTTTGTCTGAGTTGCCTGAAGTGAGTTGTTATCTGAGCAGTTATCTAGGTGTTAATCTCAGGAGGCTGAAGGGGATTGTTATCTGTGCAATTTAACTAAGTGTAGAAAGATCTGCTAAGTAGGGGGAGTGGCTTAGCCAGAAGGAAGCAAGATTTAAACACTGCCCCAGATAGCTTCTGCCAGAGAATTGGCAGTGAACACCAGGACAAGGAGCTGCTGTTGTGACTGGACTTCTCTACTGGGACTATATTGCCCTCCTTCCCTTCCCTCCACCCCCCACCCAAAGCCAGTTCCATTTTTATAGGCACAGGATTTGACTGACAACAGGAACTTCCTATTTGGGAGCAGGAAATGAGTGATCACAGAGCCACCAAAGACTCACCATCCTAGAAGGACAAGGGTACCCCCCAGCTGCTGGAGGTCTGCCTCTGAGCAAGTAAGGGGACTACTGAGAAATATAGGATCTTCTTGTCTCAGAACAGGAAGATCATAAGCTTAAAGGGCACAGAGGCAGTAAGTAAGTAGGGAGAAAAAAAAATAAACAGAGGAAAGAGTAAGGATTCCAAACAACAGTGAAGGGGCCAGAAATAAGACATGATGAGAGTGGCGCAGTGCAGTGGCTGTGGAGCAGCAGTCTTCCAGGAGACGTTCAAGAAGATGTGGTGTTGTCCTATCTGCAGGCACCTCTCTGGGCTGAGAGAGGAGGTTGTTCCTCTCCAGGCTGAATTGGCCAGGATATGTGGGACCTCCTCTCCCATCCAGGGACCACCAGGGCCACTGCCACTGCCTCAGAGGTTGCCAAGAAAGAGGAGCGGTTGAACCACAGTGGGCTCAGGGAGGGTGAGGGTGGTGGAACAGAGGTGCATCCCTCCAGTTGTATCTCTCCACAATTCATATGCCGTTCTGGCAAAGTGTGGTTCCTCTATGGAGGCACCCACATGGAGACCAAGGAGGATGCTGGGAACCTCCACAAAGGAGGGTGGCATGAGACCCCACAGGGGAAGGAAGCAACTCCTGTTGGGGGACCTTATTGTTAGGAAGGTAGAACTTGGGGAAGAATGGGAGAGGTAGGTAATGTGCCTGCCTGGCGCCATGGCTTGAAGGGACAGGAAGCGAATCCTCAGGATCACCGGAACAGCTGCACAGGGGAGGGAGCTGGATGTCATTGTCCACCTAGGGACAAATTACCTGGCTAAGAAAGGGATCAGAGCAGTGCAGGAAGAGTTTGTGGAGTTGGGGAGGGGCCTTAGACAAGTAGCACACAAGGTAATCTTCTCAGAGATGCTGCCAGTCTATGACGTAGATGAGGCTAGGGTGCTCCACACCATGGGATTCAATCAGTGGTTGAAAAGCTGGTGCAGAGCTCAGGGATTTGGCTTCATTGGGGACTGGGGGTCCTCCTGGAATGATACAGACCTATACTGGAGTGATGGTCTGCATCTGTCCAGGAGGGGACCAGGATCATAGGTAATAGGTTTAAATGCTTCATTGGCAAGCATTTAAACTAGCAAGGGGCACTAGAAAGGAGCAGGGAAGTCCTAGTCCCTCCCCAAAAAAAAATCAGGGTAGTAAGTGAGGTAAACACCAAGTTAGAGATGTCACTAGGGTGAAGTGCAGGGGTCAATGGAGAAAGTGACAAAGGCAGTAAGGACAGGGATGGGGCAAAAAGGGGTAAAACCATCAGGAAATGAAGGGTAATGAGTACCAGTGCCCATAGTCTGGGCAACAAGCTCCCTGAACTGATGGCCATGATGGAAGAGGGATGCCTGGATATCGTAGCAGTCACAGAAACATGGTACACAGAGAACCATGACTGGGATGTTAACATACCAGGGTACACAACCTACAGGAGAGACAGGTAGGGGAGAAAAGGGGGAGGAGTGGCTCTCTATGTAAGGCAAGGGATAAAAGCACTGAACAAAAAAGTAAACAGGGAGGAGAGGAGGCACTGTGGGTCACCTTAGAGACTGGAAATGGCACCACAATCTGCACAGGGGTTGTATACAGACCCCCATGTCAGGGGGAAGTAATGGACAAGGATATGATAGAAGCATTTGTAGGATGGCAGAGAAAGGGGAGATACTGGTGAAGGGAGACCTGAATATGCCAGATGTTAACTGGAGCACATTTCCTGAAGCCACATCCAAGAGCAGGGCCATTCTCAATGCCCTATAGGTGGCATGCCTCAGACAGCTAGTTTTGGAAACCACTCATGAGAGAGCAATCTTAGACCTCATACTCTCAAATGGGGACAGTGAGAGGATCTCAGATCTAGAAGTGGGTAGCCATCTGGGAACAAGTGATCACCAAACAGTGTGGTTCACAATAAACTCAGCTACAGAGTCAAGCCATACAAAAGTGAGGGTACTGGACTTCAGGAGGGCTGACTTTGGTAAGATGGGAGAGTGCCTTAGAAAAGCACTAGCAAACAGGCTTGAAGGAGGGGTGGAGCAACAATGGGGAAACATCAAAACTGCCATCACAGAGGCAACAAGCCTTTGTGTGAAGCAAATAAATTAAAATGAAAGAAAAAGCCACTATGGTTCTCAAAAGAGAAGGCAAGGAAGGTCAGGGAGAAAAAGACAGCATTCAGGAAGTATAAGGAAACACAGAAGGAGCAGGACAGAGAGCTGTACCAGTTAAGGCAAAAGGAAGCAGGGAGGGAAGTCAGAATAGCAAAGGCCCAAACTGAGGAAAATATATCCAACTCGGTTAAGAAGGGGGATAAAACCTTTTATACATACATCAGGGAGCGTAGAAAGACAAAGGGAGGGATAGTGAGGCTGAATAGAATGGATGGTGGGTGGGCAGAGAGGGACAGTGAAAAGCAGGGATACTGAATGAATATTTCTGCTCAGTATTCACAAAAGAGGAGGAGGGGGAGGTGCCTAATCCAATTAACAGAAGAACTCTGGATAGGAGGGGGGGTCGATCCCAGTGCTTTCACTGAAGAAAGGGTTCTGAAAGAACTCCTAAAACTGAAGGTGGACAAAGCAATGGGGTCTGATGGAATTCACCCCAGAATTCTAAAAGAATTAAGGGGAGAACTAGTGAAACCACTGACTACCCTTTTTAACAAATCTTGGGAAGATGGTGTGATACCGGAGGACAGGAGGAAGGTGGATGTGATTCCTCTTCACAAAAGTGGGACCAAAACAGAGGCAGGAAACTACAGACCTGTCAGTTTGACCTCTGTGGTAAGGAAAGTGATGGAATCACTTCTGAAGGAAAGAACTGTTGAGTACCTAGAGGCCAGTGGGGCACAGGACCCAAGGCAGCATGGGTTCACAGTGGGAAGGTTATGTCAGACGAATCAAATTGATTTCTTTAACTGGGTGACCAATGTAGTAGGCCAGGGAGGGGCTGTGGACATGGCCTACCTAGACTTTGGCAAGGCATTTAACACAGTCCCACACAAAAGATTAATAGTCAAATTAACCTGCCTGGGAGTGAGTCCCAAGGTGGTAGCCTGGGTAAAACATTTTTGAACAACAGGACACAGAAGGTAATTGTAAATGGAGTTCACTCTGAAGAAAGAGGGGTTACTAGTGGGGTACCACAGGGTTCAGTACTGGGTCCAGTCCTTTTTAATGTCTTTATAAATGACATTTCAGAGTGACTGGAAGGAAAAGTACGCCTCTTTGCAGATGACACAAAGATCTGCAACAGGGTTGATACACAAGGAGGTGTGGAAAGGATGAGAAGGGACTTGGCGAGGTTGTAGGAATGGTCAGAAGTATGGCAGCTTGGATTCAATGCAAAGAAGTGCAAAATAATACACCTGGGGAACAAAAACCCAGGGGAAGATTACAAATGGGGGGGAGGTAGTAACAACAACAAAAATGGAAAGGGACCTGGGGGTAATCATATCAGATGACCTTAAGGTTAGCAAGCAATGTGAGAAGGCAGTAGGGAGGGCTGGGGGGATACTGAGATGTATAGGGAGAGGCATCACCAGCAGAAAACAGGAAGCTGTTATTCCTCTGTACAGACAGTTGGTGAGACCCCATCTGGAGTACTGCGTCCAGTTCTGGAGACCCCATCTCTGCAAGGACATAGACAGGAAAGAGGCAGTCCAGAGGAGGGCA
Source organism: Neoceratodus forsteri (assembly GCA_016271365.2). Lineage (NCBI taxonomy): Eukaryota > Metazoa > Chordata > Ceratodontiformes > Ceratodontidae > Neoceratodus > Neoceratodus forsteri. The sequence goes on from CM057449.1 coordinate 1,646,060,724, forward strand.
ACAAAATGGTGCAGGGTCTGCAAGAGAAGCCATATGAGGAGAGACTAAAGGAGCTTAATATATATATATATATATATATATCCTTGAGGAAGGGGGGGACATGATAGAAACTTTTAAGTACCTCAGTGGAATCAACAAAATCCAAGAGGGTAGCATCTTTCAGAAAGAAAAGAGATGTGCAAGAACAAGGGGACACAATTTGAAGATAGAGGGGGGTGGTTCAGGGCCAATATGAGGAAGCATTTTTTCACAGTAAGGTTGGTGGACGCATGGAACAGCCTTCCTGAGGAGGTTGTGGGGTCTAAAACTGTGGAAGAATTCAAAAATGCATGGGACAGACATAAGGCAATTTTTGTAGGTGGTAGGAAGAAAAAGGCTGTTGGTGAACTAGGATCTGCAGCTTATCCTGTAGGTAGGGAAATGGGCAGACTAGGTTGGCCAAGCGGTCCTCATCTGCCATCAAAGTCTGTTTCTATGTTTCTATCTCTCCTCGATGAGGGGATGTATGTAACTCGGCTGTCTGTGCGATGTGTAGATATTTAAAGTAGAGGGTGCAGGGGCATAGCCACCCCCACATGGGGGGTGCGAGGGGCATGGCCCTCCCGCATTGACGTAATAAAGTGAAGCGGTCAGTGTGGGCTTTTTGCAGGTTGGTTTCGGGACACATTGGCAATGTCGGTGGGATCACGTCGATGTAAGGGATGTCATCAGGATTTCTGTCACTGTGACTTGGAGGAACCTGAACCAACTATAATTTTGGTTATAACTATTAATAAATTATACAGCTTGCTCAGCTTGTATTAAGCTTTGGTGTAGAGATGAACACAAACAGTGCAGCACGTTTCAGTTCTTTTTTTGATTGCCTGACACCATAACTGGTTTGAAAAACAACTTAGGGCACACAGAGTTTGGTAACACTCAATTTCTCTGCTGTTTTATTATAACAGTATTGATGCCTGTGATTGGGGAAAGTTTGTTTAATGCCAAGTGCTAGTCTCTTTGTGCTGCACTGTTACAATAAATGAGGTAGACAGCTGGCTGTTGATGAGTACTGCATATAGCAAACAGAAGAAAAAAACACAGCCAACTGACCTGTAACTTGTTTTGCTGTTTATCACAGAGAGTGCTGGCAGATTCTTGTGCTATACAAAACTGGAGCCTGTTCATTCTGAACCTGTTAAATGAAACCAGTCAAGGCCCTAATGTGTGTAAAAGACTTGCAATGAACTACTTTAACTGTGCTGGCTCTTAAAACAAGAATATCACTACATATTTGATTCATCATTAATTACTTGCAACAGGGTAATTACTCTGACACATAAAATAAAGTGTAATTCACATTCATTGTAAATAAAGAGGAGTAGAATTATTTATTGATTCTGCCTCTGGTTGCAATTTTTCTGCATGCCCGATTCCTGTCTTAGTATGGTCCAATGGATTCACAAAGCTTGCTGCTAGCACAAGCCAACAAAAGTCAGAATGATTTGTTACCACTCCTAGGCTTCCAAAAGTGCAAACATACCATGAATACCAGATAATCAAAACAAAAAATGATGCTCACACCAGATACATGAGTCTAAATATATTTACTGGTGCAAGCTGTGACCCACCAAACACACACACACTGACTTAACTCCATGCACTGGCTTCCTCACAGAAGTATGGCAGAAACAAAAAAGCAAAATGCAGAGGCAGGGGAAGGAGAGCAAAAGATCAAGCTGCAGGCCTTTCCACATAGCTCACCTCGAAATTGATAGTTGAACCAATGAATCATGGGTCTCACTGAAGAAAAGGCAGCTCCACTGACATATCACATTCTCTATGCACAAAAAGGAAAACGTCAGTGGACTGCAGTGTACTAAAAGGTCACATGTTGGTGTTCAAATCAAGAGAGATGCACAATACACCAATGGCTGAAAAGTGGGTACAGCTGTTTTCTTTACTATTCACTGGCTGAAAAGACTGACAGACCAATAGACTTCAGTATGCTAGCAAAATGCCTCCTTGCTAGGCAAGCAAACACAAAAAGGTCATTGACATACTGTAGTCCAGGGAGTATAATGCAAGACAAGCAAAATGATCAGGAGTATGGGGACAAAAACTAAGAGGAGAAGAATGAGGCCTTTACAATGTTTAAATGAGCAAACTGAGCTACAGTAACTTCATGTGCCCCACTGTGCTCTAGTAACACACAGCATATCAGGAGCAAAACACCAGGTACCAGTGGGATGTGCTGCAAAATGACCGCTCAAAATCCCCTGCTAGTGATCACAGTATTTTATGTCACTTGATAAAGTGCTTGTTTAAGGATGTGAAACATTGGCTCGACTGTTTGGGGGTCTCTGGTATGTTTTTACCTGTGTAATAAAATATTGTGATCACTAACAGCAGTTTTGGAGTGGTTGTTCTGCAGCATATTCATCTTGTGCTTGGTTTCTGGCTCCTGACAATGTTCACTTTGGCAAATTAGAGGCTAAGAGCACTGGCGGGGCTACACAGGGGCATGCCAGTGCTCCAGACCAACTGAACCAATATATATTTTTTTTTTGCCGGCGTCTGTGACAAGCTAGGACCGAGTCATAATAAAAATAATAGCCGACAACGGTCCTTTTCCAGGTTGCTGGGGGGGGGGGAGAGAAGGAGGAGGAGTACTGTGACTGTCTGCATCAAGCTAGTCTTGGATTGGTTCAGGTGGATGGAGGAGGATCCTCGGGTCTTTTTGAAAATCATCTGCTGTAGTGACTGGCTTTCTTTGTTCATTTCATCCTGTTTGTTCAGCCGTTTCACAGAACGGACTAAGGGCAGCAAGTCACATCAGTGGACGGTGGCAGGCTCAGTGCAGACTGGCAGACTCCAACAGCAGCATTTCGGTCGCGTCACACTTCCTGGTCCGAGACAAATGAGAAAGAACACAGAGGATCCAGGAACAGGCTGTTCCGAACAGCCCCGTTGTTGTTACCAGGGAACGCAGCCGGCCAGGAATATTTAGGACTATGTGTATAGTTGCTGACGGTTCTGTGCTGAGCTCAGTGTGGTGGGTGCAGGTGGCATGAAAAGAGAATAGAAGAGAAGAGGCCCTCCAGTGGCGGCCACAGCACAGACCCCAGTAGAAACTGAAGAGTGTCTCTGAGCTACTCAGTTCTTTTACACACATAAGTTTGTGACGATCCAGGCCGCAAATATAGCAGCAATTCTTAAAAAGGTATAATACTTTGAATTGTCTACTGTATCAATGCCAACTTTCCCTGCCTTTGCTATCAATATCTGTTTGTCTTCCAAAGTGCACACATTCATGTTTTGTTTGCAGTATCAATGCGGCATGCCCTCTCAGTATCCCGGCTGAGAAACAACTGTTGCTATAGCTAGATTAGTTGAACAATTTATCCAACTTTTATGATGTTTGTTATTCTTTACAGTATTTATTATTTTGAGAACTAAGATGTCATTTGATGACCCCCGCTTAGAGTGGATTAGAGACAGTGTCCTCTGCTTTTAGCCTGCCAGTCTTGAGCTTTTTTGATGAACTCCTGGCAAAAGACGATGGGGAGCAGGAACATAAAATCCTCAAGTTGTACCTCAGTGGAAACAGTGCAAGCAAGCAGGAGACTGACTGCCTCAGCACTCTTTTCCTTCAAAGTTATCATGTTGATTTTACTGGAGACTAGAGGGGTGTGTGTGTGTGTGTGTGTGTGTGTGTGTGTGTGTTTTTCCCTCGTGTATCTTAAGTTTACTGAAACATCCCAGGAGTGTGTGTGAACAACATAGTTTTCAGAAGTCTGAATGTTCCAAGAATTGGCATGAACTGGAATGATTCCAGGTTTCCTATAGGCACTCCACTGGAATACCCCCAACAGGTCAAAACAGCGGCCTTGAAAAACAGCAATGCATACCAAACCACAGAATGGCCACTGACCCCTAGAATGCCTCCCAATGAGTCAGAATGGCCAGTGGCCACTCAGAACTCTCTGAATGCCCATTTTGCCTTGAACCACTGGAATGACAATCAGTAACTACCTAACCTTTTTATTTTTTAAAAGTCATACTTTCAGTTTGTTTGGTTATTATTCTGTACCCCACTATAGCGTCACTTTTCTTTGTAAGGTATTCGGTAATCTACCACTTTGAATGTATATGATGAAGCCTGTCCATCAGATGAAACATTGAATTTAGAAACAGAGAAACATAGAATTTGATGGCAGATAAGGACTGCTTGGCCTACCTTGTCTGCCCATTTCCCTACCTAACGGATAAGCTGCAGATCCTAGTTAACCAACAGCCTACTTCCTCCTACCCACCACTAGAATTGCCTTATGTCTGTCCCATGCATTCTTGAATTCACTCACTGTTTTTGACTCTATGACCTCCTCAGGAAGGCTGTTACACGTATCCCTTCTCCTTTTCAGTGCCTCCCCCCTTGGTTAGTTTACATGCTTGCCATTGAAGCATTTAAACCTATCACCTAGGATCCTGGTTCCCCTCCAGGATAGATGCAGACCATTGCACCTGTATAGGCCTGCATCCCTCCAGGTAGAGCCCAGTCCCTAATGAAGCCAAATCCCTGAGCTCTGCACCAGTTTTTCAACCAGTTGTTGAATCCCATGGTGCGGAGTACCCTAGCTATTAAGGCCATTTAAGAAAATTAAAAGACTTGATGGTAAGCAACATAAATAATCATCTGCTCATTACTTGAGGTGTGCATTCCCTCCCCCATTTCTCATGTAGCGAGAGAGAGAGAGAGACTGAAGCCACTCTAAAAGGGCCTAGCTGCTTAATGGAACCCTGTTAGCATGAGTCAACCAGTGTTTTACCCTGTTCCCTGCAGGCCAGTATGTGCTATAGGTGCCCTGGCTCCCAACTGAGGTGCCCACCCAGTGCCCAGGTAACCAGCAGAAGCTAGAGTCGCCACTGGCTAAGAGGGAACATGATTTCAGTCTTCTGCATAATTGAGGGTATAAATCACTGGTAAGGCCTCATCGACAGTACTGTGTCCAGTTCTGGAGACCACATCTCAAGAAGGACATGGACAGAGTTGAGGCAGTCTAGATGAGAGCAACTAAAATGTTTCAGGATTTGCATCAAAAGCCTTATGAAGAGAGACTGAAGGACCTCAAAATGTATACCCTGGAGGAAAGAAGAGAGGGAGGGGATATGATAGAGACTTTCAGATACTTCAAGGGTATAAATAAGGTTCAAGAACGAGGCCTTTTTCAGAGTAAAAGATGCTCAAGAACAAGGGGTCATGCTATGAAGCTGGAGAGTGGTAGACTCAGGGGAGATGTGAGGAAGTACTTCTTCACAGAAAAAGTAGTGGATGTCTGGAACAGCCTCTCATCGGAGGTGGTAGGAAAAACCGGTAACAGATTTGAAGAATGCATGGGATAGGCATAAAGGAAACTTAGTGGTAGGGAAAGGGAAGGTAAAGACAGAGATCAGGTAGAGTCTGTGGTGCTACAGTAGGTAAGGAGAATGGGCAGACTAGGTGGGTCAAGCAGTCCTTATCTGCCGTCAAATTCTATGTTTCTATCAACAAGACAGAATATTTGATTTTGTTTAATCTGGTGTCATCCAGTAGGATGCAGAGACACAACCTGAAGCTCAGAGGTAGTAAAATTCATGGGTAATGTTAGGAAGCACATTTTCTCCCAGAAGGTGACAAACTTGTGGAGCAGCCTACCCATGGAGACAGTAAATATGAAAACAGTACAGACCTTCAAAGTAGGCTTACACAAATTTCTTCTTACAGAGGGAGTCAACAGGTACCCAACATAATGGGGGAGGAATCCACATCAGTTAGTTCATGTTTGCACAGAGTACTTTTTTTTAAATTCCTGCTTATCAAATGGTAGTGGAGGGCATGATGGATCTAGTGTCCCTTCTGACCTTAAAGAGCTACTGACACCTCAAAGAAAACTTTAAAAAACATAGTAATTAGGTACATTTCTGCCTGTGTTCCATTTACATTTTGTGTATTTCTCCTCCCCATTATTTATTACTAAGGAAATTTGCGTGAATATATGATCTTTATCCCTTAGAGTTCCTTTAGCATCTATCTGTCTCTATAGCTTACTCCCTATTTCAAGTCATAATCCTCTGTTGTGACATCACAATCTGTTGCTATGGGAGTAACTGTGATATCACAAGCAGTGCTCTTTGACTTCAGGTATGGAGAAAGCAGCAGGAATAGACAAACTCTTCAGGAGCAAAGATCCTGTTTTCATACAAATGACCTCAGTACTAAATAATTGGGAGGAAGAATACAGCACTAATGGGAAATACAAGCTGGACTGTGTCTAAATATTCGGTTTTGTAAAAGTTTTCCTCAACATGTAACCAGCTCTTTAAATCACTATTTTATTGTACTGTTTTGTAAAGGCATAACTGGTGTTAAGTGGTTGCAGTGACAACCTAGAACCAGTACATGTGACTGAGAATAGGATTCCTGGTAACTGTACAGATAAACATGTAGTTCTGGCTGCAGTACAAGTACATGTTTCCTCACTGATGAGATATTCCAGTGATGGCTGGCTAACATAGAAACAGAGAAATTGTTGGCAGATAAGGACCGCTAGGCCCATCTACTCTGCCTGTAGGCCCTATACATTGTATGTGGCCACTGACCCTGTGTGGTCAATAGCTTTTCATCACTCCCTCTCTGCTCAAGCGTCCCTTGTGCCTGTCCCAGGCATGCTTAAGCCTCACCACTGTGCTTCCCTCACAACCTCTTATGGCAGACTCTTCCAAGTGTTGACTACCCCTTCTGTGCAGAAAAATTTCCTCACATTAGCTCTCAATCTACTCCCTTCCAATTTCATATTGTGCCCCCTTGTTCTACTACTTTTTCTACATTGGAAAAGGACCCCCACCTGCACCTTGTTTATGACCTTGAGGTACTTGAACATTTCAATCATGTCCCCCCACTCCCTCCTCTCCTCCAGTGAGTACATATTGAGATCCCTTAGTCTCTCCTCATGTTTTGTGGTGCAAGCCCTGCACCATCTTTGTTGCCCTTCCCGGGATAGTTTCCACCTTATCTATGTCCTTGCACAGGTGTGGCCTCCAGAACTTTACACAGTACTCCAGGTGAGACCTTACCAATGTTTTATACAATGGCATCACTTCCTCCTGCCTCCTGCTAGTGATACCCCTGCCTATGCAGGAATATTTCAATGGAATGTCAACTCCAGCATTGTAATCACCTCCACTGTTCTACTCCATCAATTGTCCTGTAGGTTTTTAAGTCTTCTTATTTAGTGAATATAACAAAACTCTTCTCACAGAGTTGTAATCTCTGCAGACGAACATTACCTTTTGTGCAGTATAAAGACTGTTGAAATGCATTCCTCCTGAAAATCTGTATTTTCCTTAAAAGGGGATTTGGTAAAACTAGCATCCATTCTTGCTATTGTTCAACTACAGTACTGCTGATTTTTGGTCCTGGTGAAAAAGGACCATTTTAGATGTAAGTGCATCAGCACAAATGGTAGTTTATGCCCCTATCAATCCATGATTACAATCTGCCACTGATATACAGTACGAGGCTAACAATAACATAAATCACATTACTGCAGCTTTTCCATTAGTGCCAAATCAGGAATAATCAATGGATTTCCTAAACAACCAGCAGTAGCTGAATAATAGCACAATGTGGACCAGTAAAGTACCAGCTGTCACCTAATAAATAAACAAGCTGATGAATAAAATGCAGTTCCCTTAAGGTATAGCGTTCAATAGTTTGCAGTGTGTTCTGTTAGTTTAAAGGGTTATAATCTATAATTAAGTAACTGTTTCAACATTCACCCGAATTCATGTGGCTTTAAGAGATAAGGAAAACAGACCATGCCTGGGGGTTATGCAGACAGTAGGCTGGGGGATATGTGTGTGTTGCTGTTGCAGTGACCTGCATGTCTTTTTTTTTTTCGAGACAGAAGGCATGGGGCAGGATTTTCAAAGCCTTCAGCAGACACAGAAGCCAGGTCTGCATTTGAGTGCTTGCAGTCAGTCTGTCGGCAGCTAGTTTCAAGGGCTGCAGGTATTTTGCAACACTTTGAGATGCTTTGGGCACCTTGCAAAACTTAATTTTTTTTCCATGTCTTCTAGTCATACTCCTACTGTATGTAACTGGGTTACCATGCAGATGTTAGGATGTTATTCACAGTTACCATCCTTGCCTTGAACCAGTAAGGGCTCAAAATAAAGTTGAGGGGCCTGGGATCAATACATTCCTCCAATTCGAGGCTTAATTCCAGAAGAAAATAAAAATAATGCGATGGCTCCCCCCAGAGAAGGATAAGTGGGCTAGGTTAAATGTGCAGCACCAACCCACCTCCCACAGTTTAAGAACACCACCCTTCGACCAACCAAGTAAAATACTTGAGACTGGCAAACAGTTTCATATGTCATGAATAATATGCTCATGCACAGGAAAGTAACAACAAAAAAAAAGGACTTTACTAATTTGAAACTCAGGTCCTGTTATTGAAAAGGGTGGCTACTATGGCTGTGCAAAAGGCTGATTTCTGATATTTGCATTTGTGTCTCTAGTATTTGTATTTGTTTGCATATCATTGTTTTCAAAATATTTTATTTTACATTTCAGACTTGTGTCTGTTGTTAATGATGACACAAGACCAAGGGACTGAGACGCTGCAATAATATATGCATAGTTATCAAGAACATATGCATTGGGACTTCTGGTGACATCATGTTCTAGATGGCTGCCTGAGGACTGAGACAGAGATCACCTGCCCTACTAAACTCCTGCATTAACATGGTTTAAGTTGAAATAACAACATTTTATCTAAAAGGCAAGATTCCTTACATTGATGGAATGCAGTAAATCCAGACACCTGGGCACATAGCAGGGAGGATGCTGAGGGATTTGAAGCTTGTGGCTGTGACAGTGAGTCCTCCAAGCTTTGGTTGCCTCCTCATGCTTAGGCCACTGTGGGATGGGATAGAAAAAGAAATCAACATCCTCACCCACTAAACAACTAAACAGAAAAATCAATCTTATGCTATAGGCGATGAGTGATTTCAGAAAATAATTCTGTAATACAACTGTAGCCTTGTGAACCGATGTACAAAACTGGCAAAAATGAGCTGACAAGCAAGAGGACCAGCTCTCCAAGACTGACCACCACGTTGATGCCACTGAAACACAATAGACCTACTACACACAATACTGTAAGTTGTAGAATAAAAGATGGAAGATGCTGAGAACCATAATCAGTGTAACAATTTTAGATTTTATGGATTTCTCAAAGGAGTGGAGGGTCCAGATATAATTTATTTCTTGCATAACTTCTTTCCCATGGCCTTCTAACTGCAGCAGGATTGAACTCTCAAAATTGACTGGGATCACTGGGCACTGAGACCAAAACCCACTGACCCAGCTGCCCAGTCACTCAACAATGGCAAGATATCAAGATTTAATGACAAGCAAGATGTCTTGACATTGGCTTTGAGAGTGAAAGTAGTTCACTATCAAGACACATGAATTTTCCTCCATAATTACTATCACACATCCCTGCAGCAAAAACACAGATCCTATGTTCCTTTCATGACAGCTCTTTGGGGACAAAATCTCAAGTTGTTTTACACCATGTCCTGCTAAACTCATGGTGAACTTCCCAGAGGGCCAAGTGACATATAGCACAGCTGCTAGAGCTCAGGAGGTTTGGAAGACTAGGAGAACTGTAATGCCTGCTCCTTCCAGTAGAACAACTCCACAATCCTTGGCCTCAAAATATGCCTAGGAGGCCTGTAAGTTGGTGGATGTCAAGCATCAGCAGTTGGCTGCCACCATGCAATAAATCATCCAGCACTTGAGAGGAGAGAATACTTCACGTAATGGAACTGTATCCCAGGACCAATTTTTACTGCACTGGTGGTCCATGAGAAACCAGCCTCACGGGAATGGCCTCAGGGAGGATAAGGTGAGCTCCCTTCTTTCTCTGTGTACAGTTTGTTTACTCATGGGCCCAAACTCTCCTGAATAGTCCCTTCTTCCCTTGTTCAGCCAGTCCTGCGAACTATTGATTCAGTCAATTATAGAAGTCGACGAGAGTTGTGAATTCCACATTTGTGGAAATTCTGTGAAAATTCAGAAATGTTGTGGAATTTTCCAAACTTCCACCTTTGTCAAGATTGGAATCTTCCGAATGTGTTTGGTAGATTTTCGCCCTGTTCCGTGGAATGTTTTGGCTGAGCTGTGCAATAATACATGTGAACTGAAGAATAACAGTTCTGAGGAATTTTTTTCTGCAGTTTAATAAATTATTCTGCAATACATGTAGATATTCCACAGTTCAATTATCAGTTCTGCTGACTTTTTTCATGGCAGTTTAATAGAGTAATATGCAATTTGTACATTTATTCCACTGTTGTAAGTTGGAGTTTCCGCAAAAGTTGCTAATTTAATTTCTGCACTTTTGCGGAAGCAAAATTCTGACTTTTGCAGAAATTCCACCTGCAGATTTTTTTTTTCACAGACCTCTAGTCAATTACTAGCACCTGCCCATTTGGTTCCCTCTGACTGGCCTGGTTACCAACCGGAATGTTTTAATAGGAGGTCTGGGACTTCTTACATTAATTTGCTGGGGGGTAGTCCTCCACATGGTTGCCACTCCAGATCTCAGCCATGGGCTTGGTGACTGGTGGGCACAAAAAGGTTCACCTCAAAGAGCAGAACAGCTATGGGGGTTTAGGGGGGTCACCAACCACATCTGCCTTATTTGTGGGAGGGTCTGTTCACCCACCTGTGCCTGCACATATACAGCCATTATTTGATATTTAGCTCTCCTGACCACCTGTGATATCCTTCCAGCTTCAAATGATGTATGGAAAAGAGGCATGAGAATGGTTTCCCTCTTTACTTTTTATGGTGGTGGTGTGTGGTCTACTCCCGGGCTGCCACACTCTGGCCAAGCTGTGGGATTAGTGTTAGATGGGCCACTTGGGTGGGAATTTATTCATGGAGCAGTGGTGCCCTAGTAAACACTGGGCTGATGTTACCTCCTCTGCCTCCTGGCATCTGAGAATTGCATTATTCTGTGATGCCCAATGATGTCTGACAAAGTGGAGTGATGGTAATTAGGTCACATGGAGCTGGGAGGTAGGCAATGCAAGCGGAAAGATGGCCAAAGGGCTAGGTGTTGGCTGGAGACATGAACCATGGAAGAGGCACCTAGGGGAACTGGTAGCATGGAGGAGAAGAGACAAGGGAGGGCACGCCTGGCCTGGTTGAGTAGGAACTATTGACTGGGGCCCCTGAATCCTGGTTATAGGGATCAGCTGGGGTTTTTTGCTGATAAATGGTGGGAACAAGATTATGAATACTAACTGTATAAAAATATGGGACTTTCTGCATCCTTGTGAGGTGTCTTGCTCTTCACTCAGACTCTGCCATCTTAATGGATGCAGGGGTGTTTGACAACATGGACTCCATCGGCAGGTGAGATTGCTTGGGGTAGCCCCTATGTGATGGTCTACAGTTCTGATGCTCTTTGGGTAGTGAACCTTATTCAAATGGCTTTTGATTTTGCCTTGTGTACCTTTAGTAGAGGTACTGGGGACTCCACCTGCGATACACACACTGCGTTTGTTTGCATTGCCTCTGTCAAATTAGTCATTATGTAAAAGTTTTGTTTTACTGTTCTTTCTAATTGCTAGTGCAGGACTTAAGAATTGACAGCTTGTGGAAGAGTATTACACTGGAAATAGTGTTTGAGAGGTGGTCTGCTTTCTTTCTACCATGACATCCATCCCTGACCACCCCTTCCCAATATTGTCATAGCACTATATGAACCTGCCAAGCTGGGTGGGATTTTCCCCTATCTGTGAAGTATATCTGCAAGCAAAGTGCTCTAACAGAGCCCCTACCTTGAAGCCCAACATTTCCACTATGTGGCTGGGTGCACCAAGTTTGGATGCTCACTCTATGTTTCTGGTCTTCCTTATCACTTGATTATTAAGGTTCTCATCCTGTGGGTGACCAGTCGGCAGCACTATAGTTCCAGGGCATGTATATCAACAGCCCCAATGCACATCCAGACTGGCAGCTATGGGAAGCAGTTTCTTATTTTATGCATGAGAGTGCAGGGCGGAGGATGTACTGAATGGAAGGAGGATGGATAGGGAGACATTATGGTATTCACTTAATGTTAATGGCCTAAATAATAATGTTAATGGGATAAGTTGCTTTCTGGAATTTTGAAGGGTCACCCTGATCTCATATTCCTGCAGGAGATATGCTTCGATTAAGCTGTAGCATAAGAAGCTCTGTAAATTTGAATATAGGGCTGCACTTAGTTCCAAGATGCTTAAGGGAATGCCCCCAACTACCTAGAGAACCAGCTGCACTTACGACATGTGCTGCATTACTGCAGACCAATAAATTGGTGGATGTGTGGAGGGAGTTTCACCCCCAAATGCTATAATATACTCACTATTCTTCAGTATACTGGTCTACATACAAATAGACTGTTTTTACACACAGCAGGAGTTGCCTAAATATGTGGCTGACTATAGGATAAGAAATTTATTTCAGGGGTGACCTGGGATTAGTTACAGCAGAAGTTACATACATTGGAAGCTATATACAGTACTTTACAGTAGAGGAGATATCACCCTTTCAGACCATGCCCCTGGTATTGACCTATTTACGGCTTGAACAGTGAGCCCCTAGAATGTAAAAGTGCTTGAATGGGCATTTTCTCAGATCAGAGGAATTCAAGACATTTCTCCCTGATAAGATAACAGAGATAAATGTGTGTAACCAACAGAGAGGGGAGCACTTAGAGGCCATCATCATGAGACACTATAAAAACAGTGTTGTGGGGCTGCACCACAGAGTTCAGCTCAAGGAAGAAAACAGAATGACAGCAGAGGTTTACCGACCCACAAGATATTATCCATTTGCTGCAATTTGCACAAATGTGGGGGGGGGTTGTCAAGTCTGTGCTGGACAAAACCAGAAAGGAAATAGACAAACTACTACTTGAAACATGAAACAATAGGGTAAAGGCGGGAGGGTCAGAAGCTGTAAGTACAGGACTTACGGGCAGACTAGATGGGCCTAGCGGTCCTTATCTGTTGACAATTTCATTGTTTCTCAACCAGCTCTAGTCAGAGCTGCTAGGGATGCAGCCAAAGAATTTGGGGTAAAAATATTTAAAATTACAAAGTTACAAGCCTGCATTCACAAAATATAATGTAGGATCATAAATTTGTTGTTTTTTAATATTCTTAAACCAGATTTTCAACACAGCCTTGTTATGACCCTTCTTGATGAAGAAAGGCAGAGAAAATTTCCATCCCCTGGCCAAAAGGTGACATTGTGCAGGGACTGCAAAATCACCTTTTGGGATGCAAAAACACATTTTTGGCATGAATGAAAAATGACAGCTGTCACATTCATGAGGTACTGTAAAGAAATGGCTATGCTGACAATTTTGGGTTAAAATATTGAACATTACCAAACCTATGAGCCTGTGTTTGCAAAATTCAATGTAACCTCATAAATTTGTTTTTTTTTTTAAATATTTTTACACCAAATTTATAACAGAACCTTCTTATGACCCCGCCTCATGAACAAGGGCAAAGACAAATTTCAGCTGCTGTATGAAAAGTGATTTCACACAGGGACCACAAAATCACATTTCAGGATGGAGTTGCCTAATGTCAGTGCAATTGTTCATGAGACGGGGTCCCAAAAAAGGCATGTTGAAAATCTGGATGAAAAATATGCAAAAATGGTCAAGTTATGCCACTAAGTTCAAAACATCATTGAAATACATTGAACCACATACCTGTTTTTCAATTAATGGTCTGGTTTTGAAGAGTTAAGACATATCTGCAGTCCAGAGAGGATTACAGCATTGGACCCCAGATGGGTAAGTAAGGGCTTGGGAGGGAGCGGGGTGATGGGTGTTAAGTGGAAGGGTCAGGTTGGGGGACAGTAACAGCTCCAAAAGGCATCAATGAACATTTTTCCTTTTACAGGGTTAAAAAAAAGAACCGAGGATTCGTGATAATGTCACTGGGGGATTGGGCACCCCAGTGTCACTGTTATGTTTCTGGGGGTGCTGAGAGGGAGGGTTGGGTGGGCAGGAGGGAAAATATATACTAAAAAAATTGCAACACTGGGGATTTGGCACCCCTATTGTGACAGTTATGTTTCTGGGGAGGGTGGTGAGTGTTGAGAGGGAAGGTCAGGTGAGCAGGAGGAAAAATATATATAAAAGTAACAAATCACGACATTGGGGATTGGGTACTCCCAGTGTCACTGTTGTGTTCTGGGTGGGGGGTTGGGAGGTGCTGAGAGAGAAGGTTGGGTGGTGGGAGGAAAAAATATATCTAAAAAAACTAAATAGTCTTGTCCGTTGGTCTTGCTCGGGAGGTCACGGCAGAACATGAAGACAGTTCAGCATAAAACTAAGATGGCCACTCAAACTTATTGCACATGCAAGTAGTCACACATGCACAATACACTCATGGGCAATCTTGGACATGGAGGATTGTTATTTGTTCAGCAGTTACTTCCAAGAGCAGAACTTCACTGAACTGACTGAAGAAAAATCCTGCTGTGCAACTGCTAATGGAGAGAGCTGAATGCTTCACGGACATGGAGGTGACTGTGAGGCAGCTGTACACTGTTGTTCAATCGTAAAAATCTCCTTTTTTTCAATCACAGGAGGTCTGCAGGGATCTGCCCACTACAGCCCTAAAAATGGAACTGGAACTGATGTATCTTAACCATAGATACTACAAGGTAGACCCCAGAGCAATGAGAATCCTGGTGCATCAGGTTTGCAGGCAAAATGATAAGGCACCAATTACTCAACTGAAACACCCACATACTCATTGTTGCCTACAGAAGGCAAGCAAGATAGTGGAGGCCTGCTGTCAGGATTATGCTTTGTTGTACACCCTAGAGGGGTCACAGGTTGTGGAGGTGATAGAGGCCTTCTTATCTGCCCACAACCTTCCTTGCCTATCGTGAGAACAGGCAGAAAGCCTGATTAGGCTGATTAAGGCTGCAGAACTCGAGCAGGAAATATGCAAAACACACATGCAAAAGGCCCCAAGCCTGGATAGTTACATCCTAGAATTTTAAAAGGTTCAGAAAGAGTTGCTTATTCCTTAGTTTATGAGAATCTTTAATAAGGTTCTTGCAGGAAGCAAAATCACTCACATATTGCAATATGCTACAATCTCAGTCAACCCCAAACCATGGAAGGACCCCTCTGAATGCCAGACATACTAGCCAACATCAGTACTTAATGCTGATTATAAATTATTCATGGCAGTGCTTGCACAAAGATTAGACCCCCTTCTACCAAATTTGATCCGCCCCTACCAACTAGGATTCACACAAACCTGATAAACGAGATAACATGCATTGTACAATCGATATCCTATGACATGCAGATGTAATGGCCATCCCATTTCTCCTTGCCAGTCTCATTGCTGAGACAGCATTTGATAAGAATGTCCTGGCCCTATCTGTTGGCCACTCTCCATAAATCTGGCTTCCCAGTGTAATTTATTACCTGACTATGAAGTGTTTACACTACACTAAAAGCCTTTAGTAAGGTAAATGGGCATGTGCTCCAGTCTTTCTCATTAGGCAGGGGCACCCATCAAGGTTGTCCCCCCTCACCCCTACTGTTTGCCAATTACATTGAGCCCCTTGCCCAAGCCATCCAAGAGTGCCATGCTATTCCTGGAAAAACAGTGGGAGGTAGAGACCATAGTTTGATGCATTATGTGGACAACATGCTGCTCTACCTGCTGGACCTGGATACTAAGTTACCAGATGTCTTCTGCATTTTGAAAGAATTTAGCGGGGTCTCAGATTATGAACTGAACACAACAAAGATGGAGGTCTTGCCCATGTACTGGTCACCAGTGTGGCCTCAGATGCACAGGTTCACCTTTAAATGGAACTTGTAGGTGCTTAAATATCTAGGAATTAAGCTCCCAGTGAGTCTGGACAGAGTGTATGAGGTGAATATCAGTCGCTTTTCCACTCTAATGATGGCTGATCTCCAACAATGGAATAATCTGCCACTGAGTTTGGTAAGTATGGGAAGACATGGTAGGGATGGTGGTTCTCCCCTGCTGTTTGTACATATTTCAGAATGTGCCCATATTACTCCCAGAAACAGACTAGAGAAAATAGTAGTCAGCCATCTCTTTATTTACCTGGGCCAGTAACTGCCCTAGAGTTCACTTTGGTACCTTGATGATACCAAGGGCTCGAGGGAGTCTTGCCTTACTGGACCTTTTGGCATACCTTGCAGCAGTTGAACTGCAAACCATGTTTCAATGGCACATGGTTGGTCTTGGCCTGCAGTGGCTGGAGATGGAAAGAGGACATGCTTCCCATCTGGGAATGAGCAGGTTAACTTTTTGGACCCCACCTGCAAGACCAGGAGCAATAACTTCATAATCCTTGAATATAATGTGCTGGGAGAATGTGGAGGTGGCTGGATTCCTCCCTAAAACTGACCCCTCCAGTATATATGGGTATGCCCTCTGGCATCACAGCATGACTTCACAATACCAAAAACAGATTGGGCATTTTGAGGCTGGTGCAATGTCAGCCTGGTCTGTCTTGTGGAATTCTGTATGGGCCAGCAGCTGAAGTCTTCCATGACCTCCCAACTCAGTATAACCTTGATCACAATGACATCTGCAGATACTTACAGATAAGGCATTCCCAGACACACAACCAAGGGAGACCCACAAGTAGACCAAGGTTCCTCTCTCTTGAGCTCCACCTTAGCTGCTCACATCAACTCGCAGAATAGCAGACACCTTATCTCCATCACATAAAACTGTATACAAGGCACACATCCCTATAACACCCTCTATATGGTGGAGAAATGGGAGGGCATGGTGGGTAGGGCTATAACCCCCCTTGATTGTGAGAAAGGCTGCAGGGAGGTAGGCAGGGTAACCTCATTGCATGTCCAGTGTGAGTATGCTTGGAAGCATTTCATTCACTTTTCTAGAATGCCAATAAGAATAGCCAGATAAGGGACAGGGAGCAGTGTGGCCTGGTGGAGATAATGTGGGGATAAAAGCATGAACCACACACATATTATGTGGGCCTGTCATCATCTGGCAGACTTTCTTGTGATGTTGGAGGCAGTGATCTCTGAGGTACTACATGCTGGAATCACCATCATCCCTGAAATATTTTTCCTGTATCAATATCCCAGATTCCTCAAGGGAAGGCATTTGAAATATTTATTAGGTATCATGGTGGTATACCAGAAAATGGCTTTCAAGACAGGTGCCAGAATTATCACAATGGTGGGAGATAATGAATCATATTTTTGGCATGGAGAGAATCACTTTTGGACTGAGTGATGGGGCTGACACATTTACCTCATGGTGGAATGGTTGATGCAGTATAGCACAGTGGTTTAAGGCTCTGAGCTGCAATTCTGGAGACCTGGGTTTGAATCCCACTGCCCCCACTTGCATACTGTGTGACCCTGAGCAAGACACTTAACTTCCCTGTGCTCCCAGGTTGCTTCTGCAAACAAGCTTTCAGCTTAGTGTGTCTCACCCGGTTAAACAATTGGTAAACAATTGGAATGCATGGATCCTCTGCATTATCCTGCCTTTGTTCCTCAGAGGTGGTAAGCACTCAGCAAAGAGAGAGAGAGGGCAATGTAGTAAAGGGTTGGTGTAATTAGAGGGGGACATTTGCTGGGCATATAGATCCCCCAGGTTGTACCCGTCCCCCCATGACTATTATAGGTACAACACCAGCGTCATGTACCAGATTATGTAGCTGCTGTTGTACCCTCCCCCCTTACTGCTGCACCAGAGGGGGCTAGCACATGGGTTTAATAGTTTTGTTGCTGGATTGCCTCTGTATCCTTATTGTTAGTGTTATCTTACTGCTTGTGAATCTTCTGTAATGTGATTTGTGCACAATTCCAATTTGTTTAAAAAGCTAATAAAAATATGTGCAAAAAAAGAAAATATGCATTCATTTAATGAGCATTAGTAGCCATAAGTGTTTCACATCAGCCTAAACCAAGGTCTAATAGTCGCAGGCACGTGGGTATAAAGATAACACTGGACACAATAATAGGGTGCAACACACCCACAGTGTGTTTTATTTTATACAAACACAGAAAAAACAAATAACTAGAAATAAAACAGTTCAAACAAAACAAGAAAATAAACAATAGCTCAAAGCTATTTCACCTTACAATAGGTATCTCAAAACAATTCATCATCTTCCCTGCTGTTAGAAATACATTTATTTTCAGGCACAGGTCCTACTGTTTACCTTACTCCAGGCAAGTGACACTAGCTGTGCAGCTAATCTGACTATTGCTGTTTGAGGAGGGCTTATATAGCCCTCCCACTTATGAGAATGTCCCTCCCATAGCATCCAATTAGTTCTAAAATAGTCCATAAAAAGGGAAACTCTTCCTCTACTACATAATGAGGTTTTACTCATGGGAAGTCCCGCTATAGGAAATCCCTTCCCTGAGGTATTGCTAACAGGTCAGTACCTTATTTCCTATATAAGCAAACAGTGCAAACATTTATTTCATTTATACATGTGCTGTATTGTTATAGCATGAACACTGGCCCTTTAATTTATATCTCTGGGCTCTATACATAATGGGGCTCCTTTAGAGAGCTGCAGTGTTTCTTTATTCTTTAATTTGTTTAATGTCTTTATTGTGTTTAGTTCATCTTGCAGCCCTCTCCTATTCTGAGGGTTAATTCAACTGTATAGCAATTCCACATACATAGGGATGTTCACATCCCTTTAAATCATTTGTTTTCTATGTTGTAGCAGAGTGGCAGACTACTAGATAATCATTATCTAGCCACTCTGCTTAGAGGCTCTGCATAGTTTTGGTAAGCCCCTTTGTATTTCTTTTTATACTGGGCTATAGCTTTTATGTCCAGGGACAGCATAGTCCCTTTTTGGTTTTAAGCGTTCGCTTTTCAGAATGCACAGATTACTCGGGGAAGCCTGCCTCTCTAGCAGCCTGGACTGGCTGTACACATGCCATGAACTCCTCCATGGCTAGCTGGCACAGTTCTACTGCATATTTTATACAAAGCCAACAGCCAGGAGTCCTAATAATACAGGTGCATCAGTAATTATTTACACAGATACCGAGCGGCAGCAAAAGTAAAAGTTAAAGTTTGCCGCTTGGTTCAAACAGTTCCTGCTTCAATGCAGGATTTACTTGGCAAACCATTCTACATAACAATGGAGCAGCAGCAAAATAATTTAAACAAGGGAGACATAATGCTGCTCCATTATACTTATATTCCACCTAACAGAGTGGACATTATTTTGTATTTAACTATCATTTTAAACATTTCTAATCATTCCTGAAACCATATACTTAAAAATGGTATAATCATTAACTTGATTAAGCACTGCAGCACTTTGAAATCATAATATGGCAAAAAATCCATTTTATTCAACCAGCACCTTATATACTGTATTTAAAGTCACTTTATATAAAATAAACTAAATAAAAAAAAAAAAGTCACTTTATATATTTGGCATTTAATGCCATAAATGCACCTTTTTTCATTCTTGCCAGCTAGCCTTAGCCTGTTGCATTATTTTGGGGCATTCTTGGTGAGGGATGGAAATATGGAACTTAGAAATAAAAGTAGTAGGAAAAAGGTTTTATGAGAGATAGAAAAGACTGACATAGGTGGCCAACCTATGCCAGGGGCGGATAAAGGTAAATTGTAATATAGGAAGATACTGTTGCACAACAGATTTCAGTAGGAAAAAGAAGAAGATATGAAAGGTATCCCTCCACCAGGATTATTGGGACTGGGAAAATGCAGTTTTGCCACACTCCTCCCTCTTTAAGAAATAACCAGTAACTCTTACAACAACTGGTTTCAGTAACAACTCCCCAGAATGTATGTACATTCTGTGCTGATGGGGATTTGGGATGGAGTATCCACCCACCCATGCTTTAGAAGCTCCACCCCAGGGTCCCTTTAAACAATAAACAAATGACAGTACAGTCTTCACTGTACGCACTGTAATTACATCATTGCCCTGGGTTTAAAACACATCACACTATTAACCATCATAGTACATTATTATAACAATTCAATAAATACAACCATACTCATGTTTCTTTCTCCTTCACTATATCTGCCCCATGTCATGACAAAAAAGTCAGCATTTTTGTGCTGACTTCCTGATCTGTGTTTTACCACAAAATGATAAGGTTGCAATGTCAAGTACCACCACATGATGTGGGCATTTTAATCTTTCATTTGATTTATCCATACAAGTGGATTGCAATTTGTAAGGAGAGTAAACTCCGCACCCCACAAATAAAAGCGTAACGCTTCAATTGCCCACTTGATGGCTAGGCATTGTTTTTCGATTGTAGCATACTTTTTCCCCTATCAAGCAGTTTCCTGCTGATATAAATGATAGGGTGCTCCTCTCCTTGAATGGTCTGACTCAGGACTGCTCCCATCCCTGTCTCAAACGCATCTGTGTGCAACTAAAATCAGGGCACTTCAATACAGGTGAGCACACAAGGCTGCCTTTATAGCTCTAAAGGCCTCATCACACTCAGGACTCCATTTCACTAGGTTACTTCACCTTTTCTTTGTCAGGTCTGTTAATGTTGTGGCAATAGAGCCAAAATTAGGTATAAACCAGTGATACTATCTAGCTAGGCTTAGGAATGACCTGACAAGTTTTTTGGTCTTTGGCACAGGGCTGTTAGCTACTGCTTCTACTTTCTCTATTTCTGGCCACACACACCCATTACCCAAAATAAATACAAAGTATCTGGTTTCTGATATAGCCAGTACACGTTTCACTGGGTTTATAGTGAGTCTCGCTTTCTGGATTGAATGCAACACAGTGGCCAACTGTGTGATGTGCATCGACCAAACCAGACTATAGATGACAATGTCATCCAGATAGGCAGCACAGTAGGCAGTGTGTGGGGTCAAGATCTGATCCGTAAGTCTCTGAAACATTGCAGGGGCTCCGTATAGGCCAAAGGGCATGGTAGTGAACTGGTATAATCCAAGTGGTGCACTGAATGTTGCTTTCTCCCTAGACTCAGTGGATAAGGGAATTTGCCAGTATCCCTTAGTTAGATCAAGTGTGCTAATGTATCTGGCATTGCCAATGTTGTCTATAATATCATTTACCCTAGGCATGGGGTACCCATCAAAGTATGACACATTATTGACCTTTCTGTAGTCCAGGCACAGTCTGATGCCACCCTCCTTTTTAGGGACCAATACTATGGAAGATGACCATGCACCAGTGGATGATTCAATTTTGCCAAGTTTCTTCAACTTCTCTATCTCCTGCTTCACCCCTTTTCTGACTTTTTCTGGAAGCCTATAGGGTTTCTGCCTGATGAGGCTGGAATCAGTTCTAATATAATGCTGTACCTCATCTGCTTTTCCTGGTGCACTTGTAAACATGGCTGCAAAGGTTTTTAACAGCTGGTATATGCCCTCTTTCCTCTGTGTTTCTAGCTCAAGTTGATTTTTATGTTAGAGAGGTTAGAAACATAGAAACATAGAATTTGAGAGCAAATAAGGGCCGCTTGGCCCACCCAGTCTGACCATTTTCCTACCTAATGCATAAGCTGAAGATCCTAGTTAACCAACACCCTACTTCCTCCTACCCCCCGCTAAGACTGCCTTATGTCTGTCCCATGCATTCTTGAATTCCCCCACTGTTCTTGACTCTACAACCTCCTCAGGAAGGCTGTTCCATGCATCCATAACCCTCTCCGTGAAAAAATATTTACTCACATTACCTCTGTGCTGTCCCCCCTCTATTTTCAAATTGTGCCCCCTTGTTCTTGCACATCTCTTTTTCTGAAAGATACTGTCCTCTTGGACTTTGTTGATTCCCTTGAGGTACTTGAAAGTTTCTACCATGTCCCCCCTCTCCCTTCTTTCCTCAAGTGTATACATTTTAAGCTCCTTTAGTCTCTCTTCATCCGTCTTCTGGTGCAGACCCTGCACCATTTTGGTTGCCCTCCTCTGGACAGCCTCCACTCTGTCTATGTCTTTGTGGAGATGGGGTCTCCAGAACTGCACATGGTACTCCAGATGTGGTCTCACCAACTGTCTGTACAGAGGGGTAACAACTTCTTGTTTTCTACTGTTGATGTCTCTCCCTATGCATTCCAGTATCCCCCCAGCCATCCTTACTGCCTTCTCACATTGCTTCCCACCTTTAGGTCATCTGATATAATTACCCCCAGGTCCCTTTTCATTTTTATTTTTCTCAGTATCTCACTCCGTATTGTGTACTCTTCCCATGGGTTTTTGTTTCCCAGGTGCATTACCTTGCACTTGTTTGCATTGAATCTAAGTTGTCATACATTTGACCATTCCTCCAACCTTGCCAAGTCCCTTCTCATCCTTTCCACTCCATCTTGTGTATCAACCCTATTGCAGATCTTTGTGTTGTCTGCAAAGAGATACTTTTCCTTCCAGATCCTCTGCAATGTCACTTATAAAGACATTAAAAAGGACCAGTCCCAGTACTGAACCTTGCAGTACCCCACTAGTAACCCTCCTTTCTTCACTGTGGACTCTGTTTACTACTACCCTTTGCTTCCTGTTGTCCAGCCAATTGTTTATCCAGGCTACTACCTTGGGACCCACTCCAAGGCCGGCTAACTTGTTTATTAATCTTTTGTGTGCGGCTGTATCAAATGCCTTGCTAAAATCTCAGTAGGCCATGTCCACAGCCCCTCCCTGGTCTACTACTTTGGTCACCCAGTCAAAGAAATCTATTTGATTCATCTGACATGGCCTTCCCACTGTGAATCCATGCTGCCTTGAGTCCTGTGCCCCACTGGCCTCTAGGTACTCAACAATTCTTTCCTTCAGAAATGATTCCATCATTTCCCATGCCACTGAGGTCAAACTAACTGGTCTGTAGTTTCCTGCTTCTGCCCTGCTCCTACTTTTGTGGAGCGGAATCACATCTGTCCTCCTCCAATCCTCAGACACCACCCCAGCCTCCCATGATTTGTTAAAGAGAGTAGTCAGCGGTGTCACTAGTTCTACCCTTAGTTCTTTTAGAAATCTTGGGTGAATGCCATCAGGCCACATTGCTTTGCCCACGTTCAATTTTATTAGTTCTTTCAGAACCCTTTCTTCTGTAAATGGACTGGTATCGACTCCCATCTCCAGAGTGTTTCTCTTGTTTGGTGTAGGTACCTCCCCCCCTCTTCTTCCTTTGTGAATACTGAGCAGAAATATTCATTCAGTATCCTGGCTTTTTCACTGTCACCCTCTGCCCACATTCCCTCCCCTTTATTAAGCCTCAGTTTCCCTCCCTTGGTCTTTCTTCACTCCCTAATGTACATATAAAATGTCTTATCCCCCTTCTTAACAGAGTTGACTATCCTTTCCTCAGTTTGGGCCTTTGCTATTATGACTGCCTTCCCCTGCCTCTTTCTGCTTTAAGTGATAAAGTTCTATGTCCTGTTCCTTCTGTGTTTCCTTATATTTCCTGAATGCTATCCTTTTCTCCTTAACCTTCCCTGCCACCTCTTTTGAGAACCATAGTGATTTTTTCCTTCATTGTGTTTTGTTGATTTGCTTCACACAAAGGCTTGTCGCCTCTGTGATGGCTGTTTTGATTACTCCCCATTGTCCCTTCACCCCTCCTTCTTGCCTGTTTGCTAGTGCTTTTCTGAGGCACTCTCTCATTTTCCCAAAGTCAGCCCTCCTGATGTCCAGTGCTCTTGCTTTTGTATGGCTTGACTTTATGGCTGTGTTTATCTTGAACCACACTGTTTGGTGGTCACTTGTTCCCAGATGACTACCCACTTCTAAATCCGAGATTCTTTTTCCATCCCCAATTGAGAGTACCAGGTATAAGATTGCTCCCTCCCGAGTGGGTTCCAATATAGCTGTCTGAGGCATGCCCCTTGTAGGGCATCAAGAATGACTCTGCTCTTGGATGTGCCAGCAGCAAAATACTCCAGTTAACATCTGGCATATTCAGGTCCCCCATCAACAATATCTCCCCTTTTTCTGCCATTCTAAGGATGCCTTCTATCATTTCCTTATTCATTCCCTCCCCCTGAGATGGGGGTCTGTATACAGCCCCCATAATGATTGTGGTGCCATTTCCTGTCTCCAGGGTGACCCAGAGTGCCTCATCTGGTCCCTGTTTACTCTTTAATTATGTTGCTTTGATCCCTTCCCTTAAATAAAGAACTACTTCTCCTCCTCATTTGCCCTCCCTGTCCCTCCTGTAGATTGTGTATCCTGGTATGTTGACATTCCCAGTCATGGTTCTCTGTGTACCATGTTTCTGTGACTGCCACAATATCCAGGCATAACTCTTCCATCAAGGCCACTAGTTCAGGGAGCTTGTTACACAGACTACAAGCATTGGTACTCATCACTCTCCAATTTTTGATGGCCTTACCGACTTTAGCCCCATCCCTGTCCTTACTTCTACTGTATAGTATTTCCACAGACATAGGGATGTTCCTGTCCTTTAAATCATTTGTTTTCTATGTTATAGCAGAGCGGCAGACTGCTAGACAATCATTATCTATCCGCTCTGCTTTGGCACTCTGCATAGCTTTGGTAAGCCCCTTTTTATTTCTTTTTCTACCAGGCTGTAGCTTTTATGTCCAGGGACAGCATAGTCCCTTTTTATTTTCAAGCGCTCGCTTTTCAGAGCGCACAGATTACTCAGGGAAGCCTGCCTCTCTAGCAGCCTGGACTGGCTGCACACATGCCACAGATTCCTCCGTGGCTATCTGGCACAATTCTACAGCATATTTTATACAAAGCGAACAGCCAGGAGTCCTAATAATACAAGTGCATCAGTAATTATTTACACAGATACCGAGTGACAGCAAAAGTAAAAGTTAAAGTTTGCTGTTCAGTTCAAACAGTTCCTGCTTCTATGCAGGATTTCCTTGGTATACCATTCTACATAACAATGGAGCAGCAGCAAAATAATTTAAACAAGGGAGACATAATTCTGTTTCATTATACTCATATTCCACCTAACAGAGTAGACGTTAATTTGTATTTAACTGCCATTTTAAACATTTCTAAACATTCCTGAATCATATACGTAAAAATGGCATGAGTATTAACTTAATTAAGCACTGCAGCACTTTAAACTCATAATATGGCACAAAATGAACTTTATTCAACAAGCACCTTATATTCTTAAAGGCATGTTATATCTTTGACATTTAATCCCATAAATGCACTTTATTTCATTCTTTCCAGCTGGCCTTAGTCTGGTGCATTATTTTGGGGTGTTCTTGATGAGGGATGGAAATATGGAACTTAGAAATTAAAGTAGTAGGGAAAAGGTTTAGTGAGAGACAGAAAAGACTGATATAGGTGGCCAACCTAAGCCAGGGGCTGAGAAAGGTAAAGTATGGCATAGGAAGATACTGGTGCACAACAGATTTCTGTAGAAAAAAGAAGAAGATAGGAAAGGCATCCCTCCACTGGGATTATCGGACTGGCAGAACTGCATTCTGCCACACTAATACTACTTTATGTGGTTAAACACAAATACAAATATTTAAGAGTGATATTTGTATTTGTAAAAAGTGCAGTGTTTGTGTGTTTTTTTCCCTGAATGGTTCCATGTCATAACAGCAATCGCAAAAAAGTGATTATTGTTACAGTGAGTGTACATCACCGAAAAGCAAATTGGCGATGTACACTTGTGGGCGGCAAGACATCCGGCAACTTAAAATAGTATGTATGCAGGGGGGCTATGCCCCCTCACTCCCCTCTCATGGAGGGTTTCGCTCCCCGCACCCCCCTGATGAAATATAACCAACTCTGGGGGGGAGGGGTGCATGTTGGGGAGGTGGAGACAGTCTGACAAAAAAAAGAAATACTATGGCAGCAGAAAAATTTTCCCCAGCCCCAGCCCTGAACCCAGTACCTGCTGCACCAAAGCTAGCCATCCTCATCACCTCACCACATGGCTAGCTCAGTGGCAACATGGCACACTACCATACACATGCCCTCTTCTATATCCCTCCCCTTCTCTTTTCTATACCTCCCCTTCTGGTCACCCTCCCTCGCTCATCCTTTCTGAAGCTTTCATATTCCATTGCTACCATTACAGGGTTGTCCAAAAGGGTAGCACTGTAAATGAATCACTGTTTTGACAGTTGCTCATTTACAGTTGCTATCATCACTGGATACTGCCCAGAACAGTGTTTGATTTGCATAGTCCTAGTGGATATGAAATAGGCATCAGTGATAATTATCCAACAGTTTAGGTCACATTGTAAAGGATCAGAACCCTCCTCCATATTGCACAAGGGATCCTTCTGTTAACTGTTGTATTAGCCCCACTACCCACAATAATAACAGACCCACAGCATTGAACTGCCCTTGCAAAGGACTTTACCTTTAAGTGAATATGCACTGCAGTTCTTCTAATTACTTGGTACCCAGGATAACTTAAGAGTTGCAGACCCAATATGTGTTGCTCTGGGAAGTTGCATCAGTATACTTAATTTGCCATCGCAGGTTTGC
Organism: Neoceratodus forsteri; assembly: GCA_016271365.2. Lineage (NCBI taxonomy): Eukaryota > Metazoa > Chordata > Ceratodontiformes > Ceratodontidae > Neoceratodus > Neoceratodus forsteri. The sequence goes on from CM057449.1 coordinate 1,646,087,295, forward strand.
AGTAATAAAACCCCACTCAAGTGATTCTTGCTAGCAAGTAACAGAACCACAGAATGGTATTCCAAAGGGAAATTTGTACTTCAACAAGGGAAACTAATCCAACAGAAATTTTAACTTAGGCTTAGGCTTGCAACCACTTTGGCTTCAAATGTCTTTGGTATCTGACAGATCAGTACCTATGTGTCTGGTTGCTTACTTTCTCGCTAGCCGAACATGAAGTGAACAGTGGATGTCTGGTGGTCTGGATGGATCTCTGGGGTGGACTAGCACCAATGATGCAGAAGCTAGCTGTCCCCTTTAGCATCAGCTGGATCAGCTATCCCTCTTGGAGCAGCTCTATCTCAGCAGTGATCAGACATTCTAAGTTCCAGGAAAGGCCAAAGGCTAGAACTCATTCATGCATGTACCCTCTAATTACACAAGCAGAGGTGGAAGCTGGTAATCCTCCTACCATTAAACTCCAGCACTTGTCAGTATAATGCTCACATTCTTATCTAAACCTGTCCTGGTGAAAATCAATAAAGCTTACTGAATTTGAAAAAAAAAAAACTCCAGCAGTTGTATGTGGAAATTCTCTGCTGTCAGCAGCTTTTTAGCAATAATAGAAATTCTGTCTAAAAATGTCAGTACAGCAGCACCCTTCTTGTCTGAATCTGAGCAAGACATCAGCTCCTTTTCCACATCACATCAGTTTTTCTCTTGGGCATGAACAGGACTGACTGAAACTCTTCCTTCTGTTTGGGAAGTTCCAGCACTAGTCCAAAGCTTCTTGCCTCCTCATTGGCTATATCAGTTGTCAAGTCACTTAGGCCCTGGGCACACTGGGGAATTTAAAATGACATGGCCTACCTAGACTTTAGCAAGGCATTTGACACAGTCCCACACAAAAGATTAATAGTCAAATTAACCAGCCTCGGGGTGGGACCCAGGGTGGTAGCCTGGGTAAAACATTGGCTGGACAACAGGACACAGAAGGTAATTGTAAATGGAGTCCATTCTGAAGAAAGGGGGTTTACTAGTGGGGTACCGCGAGGTTCAGTATTGGGTCCAGTCCTTTTAATGTCTTCATCAGTGACATTGCAGAGGGACTGAAGGAAAAGTATGCCTTTTACCGATGACACAAAGATCTGCAACAGGGTTGATACACAAGGAGGCGTGGAAAGGATGAAAAGGGACTTGGCAGGTTGAAGGAATGGTCAGAAGTATGGCAGCTAGGATTCAATGCAAGAAGTGCAAAATAATGCACCTGGGAAACAAGAACCCAGGGAAGAATACACAACGGGGGAGGTAAGTAACAACAACAAAAAGGAAAGGGACCTGGGGTAATCATATCAGATGACCTTAAGGTTAGCAAGCAATGTGAGAATGCAGTAGGGAGGGCTGGGGGTATACTGGGATGTATAGGGAGAGGCATCATCAGCAGAAAACAGGAAGTTGTTATCCCTCTGTACAGACAGTTGGTGAGACCCCATCTGGAGTACTGTGTCAAGTTCTGGAGACCCTGTCTCCACAAGGACATAGACAGGATAGAGGCAGTCCAGAGGAGGGCAACTAAAATGGTGCAGGGTCTGCAAGAGAAGCCATATGAGGACAGACTAAAGGAGCTTAATATGTATACCCTTGAGGAAAGAAGGGAGGGGGGGGACATGATAGAAACTTTTAAGCACCTCAGTGGAATCAACAAAGTCCAAGAGGGTAGCATCTTTCAGAAAAAGAGACTTGCAAGAACAAGGGGACACAATTTAAAGATAGAAGGAGGGCGGTTCAGGGGCAATGTGAGAAAGTATTATTTCACAGAGAGGGTAGTGGATGCATGGAACAGCCTTCCTGAGGAGGTTGTGGGGTCTAAAACTGTGGGAGAATTCAAGAATGCATGGGACAGAGATAAGGCAATTCTTGTGGGGGGTAGAAAGAAATAGGCTGTTGGTTAACTAGGATCTGCGGCCTATCCTGTAGGTAGGAAAATGGGCAGACTAGATGGGCCTAGCGGTCCTTATCTGCCGTCAAAGTCTATGTTTCTATGTTTCTAAGTGTCTTAAAATGGTTTATATCCCCTAGCACTGTTTGCAGACAGACTACAAGCCCCTTAAATGTTTTAACAAAAGTGTTTTTAAACCCTGCTAGATACCTAGTCTTAAAACCATTTTTAAAAACTTTTTGGAGCTAGCATGGTTTTACTAACAGATCTGTACAGGAGTAAAATTGTTTTAAGCTGTAATGGTTTAACTAAAACAGTTCTAGCTGCAGTGTGTCCAGGCAAACACAGTTCTGTGTGTTGCATTTAACACAAAATAGTTACGAGGAGAACAGGTTTAACACTAGCAGTGTGGCCACACTAAACTATTATCAGTTCTGTAGTGTGTCCAGGGGATTAGAGGGGCACTTCCCTATGCATAATTGGCATTACTGTGGGTGCCAAAACACACTGCGACTACATATCCCATAATGATTTTGTCAGTCCTTCCTGTAATCCTCAGCCTTCTAATTGACTTTTCTGATTGTCAGAGGTCTCCAAGATGGTGGCGACCATGGTACCACAGGAGCACTAGAACAAAGTCACTTACTTTAATGGGCTCCTTACCCACAACATGGGTGATTAGTTTCTTAGTGTTAGCCCCTTTGGAGCTGATGTCCAGCGTGTCAGAAATTTCAGTGTGTGGTTAGGATGAAAGTTGATGAAGTTCCAATCTTCAAGCACAAGACTACTGTTTTCATCAGCAGCAGAGCCACATGACAGGTGTTTCTCAGCACAGAAGAAACAGTTGCTTCCTTATCCTCTTCACCATCCAGTCCCCAGCACCAGTTTCAATCAAGGGACTGGCACACAGCAAAATAAGGGCCAGTTCTGAGTCTTGGGCAATTTTATGGCAAGACCCTCCGTGTGAGGGATTTACATGAACTCTTCATCCTTAACCTAAGTGCAAGCCATCATAGGTATGAAAATCCTTGTGAAAATTAAGCCAACAAGGCTTCTCATAACAGTCATCAACTTTTAAACAGGCTTGTACAGCTGATACAGAACAGGCAGAGAATGACAAAGTGATACATCATGAAAATCAGGAGTTCCATATCCTTGGATCATTTATTGATGTCAGTGCATGGAATCATGCCAGTGATCAAATGCAGGTCAAATGGTGGTACACCTGCTATCCATAGTTCCTTTTTTTGTTACTGTTCTGTTTTTCAAGAGTGAAAGATAGGAACATCAGATAGCATTACAGCATTTCATTGAGCCAAAACAAACATAACAGACAAGGTTAAATTAACTAATCCATAAGAAAACCTGATGTAACATAGAAACATAGACATGGATGGCAGATAAGGACTTCAAGGCCCATCCAGTCTGCCCATGTTTTCTACCTTATGAATGTGCCATCAGCCTTTACTCTGTCAATGGCCTATCTATTCATGCTCATCTCTATTGCTTACTTATGCCTATCCCATGCCTGTTTGAAGCCCTGCACCGTATTCATATCCACCACTTTCTGAGGTAGGCTGTTCCATTCATCCACCACCCTTTCTGTGAAAAAGAACTTTCTCACATTACCCCTTAATCGGCCTCCTCTAATCTCATGCTGTGTCCTCTTGTCCTACTGCTTTTCTTATATTGAAACATGTTAGACTTTTTCACCTTGTTAATGCCCTTAAGATGTTTGAATGTTTCAATCATAACACCTCTCTCCCTCCTTTGCTCTAGGGTATACATATTGAGCTCCGTTAATCTGTCCTCATATGTTTTCTGATGCAGTCCCTGCACTATTTTGGTTGCCCTTCTCTGTTAATGTCCTTGTGCAGGTGCAGCCTCCAGTACTGCACGCATTACTCCAGATGGGGCCTAAACAGTGTCTTGTAAAGAGGGATTATTATCTCCCTCTTACAACTTGTGATACCCCTACTAATACACCCCAACATCCATCTAGTCTTACCTACTGCTTTAGTGGTCTGCTTGGATGATTTCAGACCATCTGTGATGATGAGGCCCAAGTCTCTTTCTTCCCTTGTGATTGCCAGCACCTCCCCTCCCAACCTATAGGTAGCTTCAGGGTTTCTCTTCCCTATGTGCATGATCTTGCATTTCTTTGCGTTAAACCCCAGTTGCCACTCTTCTGACCACTTTGCCAGTTTATCCAGATCTCTTCTCATTCTGCCCACCCTATCTGGATCATCTACTCTGTTGCAGGTCTTGGCGTCATCTGCAAACAGACAAGCCTTACACTTGAGTCCATCTGCAGTGTCACTGATGAAGATAATGAAGAGGACTGGCCCCAAGACTGATCCCTGAGGTGCCCCACGTGTGACTTGCATCTCTTCTGACAGTATACCATTTACCACCAGTCTCTGTTTTCTGCCTGCCAAGCAGTTTGCCACCCAGTTAACCAACCTCTGTCCCACCCTGAGCCTACCCAGCTTATTTATCCATCTTCTATGTGGAACAATATCGGGCTGTTCCTATCATGTATGATGCACAGCCACAATCTACTGACATAAAAGGGAAGCAAATGCTGGAAACATTAGTTAGAGTTCATACTCATGTCCATACAGTGAAATAATTCCCAATGGAAACTGGGTGTTCCTGTCAGTCTTATCTAAACACAATTCAACTACTCTATCCAACAAATTCAACCTTAAGACAAAAGAACAGTTCATAATAAAAACATAAGTGGGCACACCGTTATAATGATTCTTTCTATTAAAATATCAGACTAAATGAGAGGCAGTCCCTATGTCTCACCCCTACCAAATCATAGAGCATATATCTTAGTCCAGAAGACTTGAACAAGATAAGGGGGTGTCAAAATGGGAAAAAGTACCATAACAGTAACCCTCTTGGACAAGGCCTACTCCCCAGTCCCATGTTCCAACCAGCGCAGCCGGGGTGCCCAGCACTGCTGGTAGTGTTCTTCCCTGAGATTAAGGAGAGCCATTAGTGGTTCCATCACATAGAACTGTTTCATTCTATGACACCATTCTGAGATCCTGGGGGTCTCGCTGCAGCCAATGCACCACAATACATTTAAGTTCAACCACCAGTAAAGTCAAAGCTAATTTACATATCATGGTGGGGATAACCAAATCACCTCTGGGAGTCCCAGAACCCACTCTGTGAATGAGTCTGGGATATCCCTTGACAAAACATTTATGACCACCACTTTTATTGATGTCCAAAATTCCCTTAATTTTGGACAGTCCCAAAAAACATGCCAATGTGAGCCGAGTCCTCAACATCCTCACCAGAAATTGGCTGTGTGGGTCCTACAAAAGTACAGAGTGACCGTGGAGTCCAGAAGTAGCATACCAAAATTTACCAAAAGAACTCTCTCCATGCAGCAGAGGGAGTTTGCTTCCAGCCAAACCATAGTCTCTGTGACCATTCCTGTGGTAAATTTGGGTTGGAGGCCTCATTCTTCCAGGATATCCTGATGCTGCTGAGTTGCTTAGTATTGACTTGCCCCAGTCTCTTATGCCGTTCTGAAATACATCTCAATTTAGCCTTCAGTGTAACCGTCCAATATGTAAAAACTTCCCAGGAGGACGTAGGTCTGGCCACACTAGCTTTATTGTTATTACTATTAATGAAATGACGGACCTGAAGATATACAGTATATGAAAATCTTGTGGCTGGAGGTGACATTTCTCCTGTTAAGCCTGGAAGGGTTGACACTAGCCCCTCTCTAACATTTGTGAGAAACGCGTCAGGACTCTGCTCCCACGGTGATAACCCTTTTACAGGTGGGGGGGTTAAAAAATCAAGATGATGCCGAGTAAGGGACAGGGGGCTCAAGGAGACATCAGAGGCCAATTTCCTTTGAAATTTATGAAGGATCATCAAGGTGTGCTGAACCCAGGAATTTTGACCTATTTTATAGTAGTCCAAAGGAACACTGGACAAGACAAGAATGAATAAGGGCCTAACCCTGCATCCTGTCTCCTCTATCTCATACCCCTTAAAGTTGGACCTTTGCTTTGCCCAAGTGCAAACTACAGTCATTTGATCTGCCAGGTAGTAAATGGGAAGGTTGGGCAATGCAAGCCCACCTCTGCCTCTTGGTTGAGTCAACAACTGGTAATTAATACAAGCCTTGCGACCACCCCATATAATGCTATCCATTGTTCTAATACTGCATAACTATGTCCACATTGAAAATAGAGTAGGCATATCAGTGATGTACTTGCTTTAAAATGATGCCCCTTCTGTCTACTGTTGTGTATTTTTTAAAGGAGATGATAAGAATGTAGAGTCTGGAAAAGTCTGAAAGCCATGAAAAGTTCTTTCCAATACGGTATTAGAATTCCCTGTAAATGTCATCAGTCTGTGGGTATCCATATCTAAATCAGCCATTTATAAAATTAAGGCAACAGCCAAAATACTGAAATTTTAGTCTGGATGTGGTGCCATAGTTAGAAAAGCTGCAGTGTGTTGGTTTAAGTAAAGTAGCTTGCCCAACCATGACAGCACTTCCTGTCTCAAGTTTCCATAACATCGATGCTGCCTTGATCTTTTTTTAAGGCTACTTTAGGTAGGGATGTCTTCATACTACTGACACCTACAGGTATATCAGTATCTAATCTGAAAGCACATCTCATCATGAGCAAAATGAGAGGGGGTTGGGAACCTGGCAACCCCCCAGATTTACAGCCAGGCAGGATGCATTACCTTTTGTCTCCCTCAGCTGTCAAGGCTTGTGTGGACAGTAGTAGTTTTGTTACTTATGAATCCAGCTCATAGTTCAGGTTCCTAGATGCTAGTACTGAGTAAGGAAAACACAAGGCAAACAAGTAATTAAAGGAAATATTTATTAATGTAATACTCATGCCAAAGCATGTAACAAGAAGTTACAAAGAAGATGATTTCCACTGGTCAGCCATGGGGTTACACATACTAAATAAAGCTAAATATGAAACAAACAAACGTACGGAAAGAACACCAAAATCTCAGAGACTGGGGAGGGGCTGGCTGGCAGTTACATATATACACTGCTGATAAGAATGCAACATTTGGATAAGGCAGACAAATATAATTGGATATAATATACAGAGTGTACTATCTGGGTGGATCCCAGGAAGCAAGAGTGCATGGTTGGCATATATCTTAAAATTCATAGTAAGCAAGAATAAGTGTTATCTGTTCTTATTTCTAGACAGTGAGTCTGGAAATACATGCAGTATAATCACAAAAGCACACAACATGTCACAGTAGTGGAAAACTACAGAATATGAGTGATTATGAGTATAGCAGAATATACTGCAGAATTATAGCATATAGGTAAATGCATTACAGACACATATAAGCATAGCAAATAAAATAAAGAACTCTAATATAAGTAATAAGACAAGATAAAGCATTATAAGGCTGTGGTAAGGCACTAATACTTGTAGGTTTATAAGGTTATGGTTACATGTAGGTCAGTTGGTGGTATATAACCCAGGCTTAACAGTTTACAGTACTGCAATTTTCAAGTAGTATATTTACACAGGTGCATGCTGTGCTGATGGCCACTGAAGGAGTCTCAGCCAGGACCAGAAAGAGGGACTGGATGTGTCTGCAGTGTCTTGACACTCATTCATATCCCACAAGAAGACTGACTGACTTCATATGATAAAGCTTCAGAAATCCATTTGCTGCTGCTTCTTATAAAATACAGTTCTGTTTTAAGTCATCTGTTTTCAGTTAATAGTAATCATAATTTATTTGCAATAATAAATTAAAACACCTAAGTGCCTGATACTGTATATCTTCTGTATGATGTTAAAACTGTAACAGTGCAATGTGTTGTTTTTTTTGCTCCTCCCAGGGCCCCCTTGGCCAGCCACTCCTTCGGGCCATCTGGGCCCCATGGCCACATTCTTCCACTGGTCACCATCCTGCTGCCCCTGCAACCCCCTACTGATCCACCTGGTGACCCAACGTAACCCTTTGTCAGATGGGTCCCCTCCTCCGGGGGAGAAGTGCCCATAGGCACAACTACTTAGCCCTGTGATCAGTGGTGGGATTGTCAGCATGGTGCTATCCTGGGCTTCATGGCATGCCAGGGACCAGAGGCCATCACCGGTTGACCAAGGGGCATTTTTTACTTTTCTGGACCACCCAGTCAACTCTAATTGGGCCTGTGGGAGCAGCAACCTTTGGCAGGGATGTGCAGGGGGTGTGCCAAAGCTACACATCCCTCTAGCCTGTCTCCAATCCACCTGCAGGTGCCCAAGCCCTGCCCACCCCTTCCTGGGAAGCAGGCATCCAGTGGATGCCCCAGAACCCCTTCCTGCCAGTCTCCACCCCGATACCTGGACTCAGAGCACAAACCTAGGTCACCAGAGTGCTAAGCAAACCCATTCACTCAGCACCACGGAGCAAGCTGTGCATTGTGTTTAATTAAAAAAAAGAAACATATATTAGTGCCAGACTGAATGCAATGCAGTTGCTGAAGTCACTGCATGACCATAGGGATAGACTACTATTAAAATCGCCTTGTTTACTGCATTAACACTATTGCAGTATGCCGATGTACTGAATTGCTTCCTGTCTGGCACCACTGTATCTACCCACTTGTAAGTTTTGTTTATTTTTCATCCCACATTACACTGATATTTTGTCCTCACTCCTTTCAAAGTAAAATCCAAGTTTCCACCTCAATTGGTTGTATTTGTAGCAAGACTGCAAGTTACTGCTGACACTGTTTCATCTCTGAGGTAAGGCATCCAATCCAAAGTGCTGCCTACCGCAGTTCTAGAAACACTTTTGTTTTTGAGAAAAAAATCTGCAATTGTTGTAATGTACAGTACCTTTTAATAGAGAGATTTTAAATCTCATATCCCACACTGCTCCAGCCTATACAGCTATTTCTAAAAAGAAAATAGAACATGTATGTTTGTGCATGTGAGTGTGTTAGTAGTGTGATGGGATGCTACTTAAAGCAGCAGTGCAATTAAACATTGTCAAATTCATAGTGTTTTACATAATTACCTTATATGTTGTAGTTGATATTCCGGTTCTCAGATGTGATTGCATTTTTTATTATTTGTTACTCATTATTTAGTTATTTTAATTTATGTTTAATTAATTCACGCAAATAAAGTATTCATCCTCCATGTTTGTAGTCCTAAAAAATTCCCATGAAACAGCACAGCCATCTTTATTGTTTTTCCGGCATGTTTGTACCCGGGATGTGTGTTGAAAATCCAGGAAGCTAGGTTAGTGTGTAGTACACTTTGATAGTTACATGTCTGTTTTATTGTACCTTCTGTCTTTGAATAATATATAAATTTATGTTGGTTTTTGTCATCTTTATGCATTGCAGCAACAGGGAGATTTGTTTACATTTCTAAATGTACTAACCCCCAGAAGTAGGCTATAGTATCTTTCAGTGTATCCGGAAGGCTGTATTTTCTACTTATGTTTAGAATGGATTGATCTTCCAAACCCCAATGCTGTGGATTATTTATCTTGTTGTTTTGTTCGCTTGATATTTTCACAAATTACTAGCAGAATATAATTTGTTATTGTCTCCATTGTTTTTTAAATCACAAATTCACTACTCAGGGAAGAGGGGACCTTCTAATTGCAACCTATAACACAAAGCTTCTCTGGCAGCTACGCTCATGGCACTGAGAAATAACTGATGCCTCACCATCTTATCAGGAAAACTAAATAAAGCTCCTTGTCATATTTTATTTTTTCTACAGACCATTTTCAGAGCGGGAATAAAATACTGCAGAACCTGAAAACACAACCAGACATATCTCCATTTAATGCAAAAATGATTAATTAATTCATTATGACTGAAAGAGAGTATTCTGAGGAACTAGAGTAGCAACTTGACTTGAGTGTTCCTCTACATATAGTCTCCTCAGCCATCCTGTTGAAAGCTGTCTTACAAACATGCAAAACAACAAGGCTAGCGCGAGATAATCTTGAACTGCATCACGGTAATCAGTTACAGAGGAAACAATATCTGTGATGCAGCACATTTAAATATGGCAATCTGGGTGAGGGTTGATGCTTTATGAGAAGTTATAAAACTAATTAATATGCCATACAACTACTTAAAAAGGTGAGTAACACATGAAACATAGACAGTCAGTAATTACCTTCCTATTTATTAACTGCCATTAACAATCATGTTCGTTGCACTGCTGCTTTAAGGGATAACACATGACAGTGTGTGCAGTTATCAGGTAATAATGCAAGCCTCATGTTTATTAGGAACAAGAAACAGCCAAGTGACACAAAAACCAGAGCAGTACATTATTTCTTTAATACCGCAAACCCTGGAGTGTTTTATCCTGCTTTAAAACTGGCTTTTATATGTTATCAAATGTGTACATCAGGTGAGGTGTGCAATTAATTATAATAAACAATCTTTTGATGCAGTCTGCCCAATAAGTGTACAGGAATTGTATGTCCCATTTTATAATTGCAGAGAAATCCACATTTTCATGATGACATTTAATTTTTCTCCTCCACATTCTGGACAGTTTAATCAAACAATTCCAGAAGCATACAGAGTACCTATATAGTCTTGGATAATGCAACTGAGAATGACTCCAAGTGGTGATTGTAGATGATTGGGGGGAGGTGGTGCATTCCTTCCTATGCAGTTTTCTGGAGGGCTGAGGGGCATGCATGACACATTCTTGGTGCTTGGAAGTTTGACCATCAACACACACACGTACTTAGACAGGCTGTGCTTTGCACAATATATTGAGGCTATTGGAGCTCAGAAGAGTTTAAAGAATCTCTGCAAAAGCCTTGTTTACATGGGCACATTTTCACTGGAGCAACCTGAATGCTTGTGTTGCTCCACTGCAAAGGCTTCCATAAAGATGCGTACCACATTGCATTAAGTTAATCATTATGACACTCCAGGATGTACCCTGAAGTTGGGGGTGTTGATTAGCATGAGCATGGAGCGAGCAGCTTATGCAGCCGTTGGGCTGGCTGCACCACTCACTACACTGCAACAAGTGTAATTTTCTACAATGCTCGTTACAAACCAGGAAGTGTGACCTACACATTGCAGGTTTGTTTTTCTCACATAATTTATGGTACAGTATTTGTTTGCTGACTAGATATGACACAGAAATCCAAGGGACTGATTTGAAAGGATCTGCATTCTGTTACATTTTAGAAATGCGGTCCCACCACTGGCAGACACCACTCCCTCTGCACTCTATTACCGGACTGGCCCCTACATGCTGTCACACACCCCCCCCCATCAAACAGTATATGCCAGTGGTGGCTCCTTCTAGCCAACCCCAACATCTGTGTCAGTTACTTTGTAATTTCAAGCTGCCACTGCAAGTGCTTCCTGTAAGCATGGCAACAGGAGAGAATGAGGTCAGCAAGTTACCAAACAGCCACCCACTACCAGATTCATGGCTCTGCTTCAGTGCCATTTGCATCATGAAGAGAGAGGCTGTGTAAATGTGACCTTGCATAAGCTTGGGAGATGGAAGCAGCACCAGAGCAGATATCAGGATAGAGCGGTGCAGCCTGGTAAACACAGCTAACATTAGGGCTGTTCTATCTGCTTTTGAAATAATATCAATATTGCAGCTTTAACACTCACTTCAGTTTGACCATGGTGCAACATTATGTGTATGCAATATAAATGGGAGATATATATATAATGTGTATGGGAATTATATCAGATACAGAAGGATTATTTCCTCTCTGAAAGGGACACTGTCAATCCTATTTGCATCATTTTTTTAGTTAAAAAAATAGTCTGTTTTCTTTCTTAGTAGAACTGGAATGTATGCTAATGCTTTAATTATATCCAGCCTTTTGTCTACATTATCATGAGGAAGCAGAGCTACTGCTTGCTGTCTCACTCAGGAGGAGTGAGTCACGAAGGGGAAATAGAAGGCACTTTTTTATCTGAGTAAGGTATGCCACCTTTGTCTTATTCTTAGACAATTTTCTAGTTTTCTTTCCAGTAGTTCTTGTGTGGCTAGTGTTACAAGTCCACTCCTCTGGGGCGGAATTCTCTGCATCACAGAAAATCCCTCCTATGATGGGAGTCAGGGATACCCTCCCTCTGTCCGTTTAGTATGCTCACTGTTTCACAACTGATCATATGCCAGAGGATCCAAAGGCTCCATCTCTCCATGTAAGGGGTACAAATACAGCCTTGAGTCTGTGTTCCCAGGAGAGAACCCTTTCAGCCACTGCACAACAAAGCAGGACAGCCATAGGCAAGTATAGGTCTCTGTGAATGTTCTATAACACCCTATATGTGCTTTTCCCCAGAAATGCAGAGACAGGTTCTAACCCTCAAAGACCCCTCCTTTCATATTCTTCCCCCTCCTGGTATCCACAGACTCCCTCGTGGTACTTCACTTTAGCAGTGTTTGGCCCTCAAAGTAGTCACAGAGGTGTACTATAGTTTGAACAACTCTTCCCAAGAAACACACACAAAAGACACTGGCAGAATAATATTAAAATAAGCCAAAGGCTTTACTAATTAATTAATAAATGCAATAAATAATTTAAAGACAGATGATGTTAGACATTTATTACAGAATATTGAAAAGAAAATGGAAAATATACAATAAAACCTAAACTGTGAAATTATGGTTTTAAAGTTCTACCTCAAATCCTTGGTTGCTGTATTTGAAGTGCAAAATCTTCAAAAAAGGTAGCTGAAAATCTTGGCACTTGGCAGTGCAGCAGAATTCTTGAGAGAAAATGTCTCTGATCTCTCAGCAGGCTCCCAAGCGCAATGTTCTTTCGCCAAAGTCAAATGGTAAAATGGCAAGCAGGCAGCAGACAGAAGCTGAAAGATACAAAAAGGCTGTGATAACCTTCTGCATGGCTATGTAACCAATCAGCTTTTAATATTTTATTACAAAAAATGCAAACGTTCATCTCTGCAGGTAATACAGGGCTTAGAGGCAAATCAGTTTCGGCCTACATTCCGGGGAGCAGATACACCCAAATGGCAGTAATTAATCTACACTTAGTACAGTTATTTACTTAAAATGCTAGTCCATTTATTGTTGCTGTAACTAGATTAACTCAAGGCAGACTTGCAGAGACAAAAGGAACCAAGGCATCATGGCTCCTCTAGAGGGTCAGCCTTTCAAAAGCAAAAAATCAGCTACCTGGCCTCCCAGCTATGCTTAATTAGCCCTTTTGTTTCTTTTAAATGGTTTAATTAAATTTTAGTCCATGACAAGCAGCTGACAGATTCTCTGCCCAGTTACAAGAGTTACAACATCATTCTAGGGGCCATTTTTTTTACCCATGATCCCTTGCAAGTTACACTGGGCCATCATGCGTATCTCTGATGCATTTCTCATATAAACTAATATGAAATATGGTTAGAAAAATAAGATATGGCCTTATCTCACCACAGCTACTCTGGATCATTTCCCCTGCTACCTTTTTCTTCCTATTTGGGAGCTAGGACTCAAAAGTAGCAAGAAGCCTGCTCCATGGGAAGAATCCAAGGGGACCAGCAGAGGGCTGACAACAGGAGAAGCAGCCCAGCAGGCTGAAAAAAAACACAGCCTGAATCCAGTCTTCACAGCTGCTTTCCATTTTGGCACAAAGACAGGATGAATCTTGTGAATCTCCACAAAGATTCTTGGATGGTTAACCAAGGAAGTTCCTGGTACACTCGTATATTTTCCTTTTTCTTTTTTTTCCTCTATTGTTGTTTAATTTAGGTTGTCTGCTTTTTGTATCTGTATCTAATATTTTGTGAAGCTTCCAGTTTTTCATGCTCCTGTCCCTATCCTGCACTGTGTTGCTGCTGGCTGCTAAGGGCAGTGGTGTTGTATTAATATTGAAATACTTGACAAGGTATCCTGTGATAAGGGTGTCCGCTATTGAGTGTTTACAAAAAGGGCATCTCAATTGTGGCACCTGTTCACAGGGCTACTGTATGGGGGGGGAAATAAGGATATAGCGACATCCTTTCACTATATGTACACACGCGAGGGGGAAGCGAGCACGCCATACGATGGGCAGAAGAGGATGGAGGGTTTGTGAGGTGTAGTGTGGTGGTGGGCTGCCAAGCTGGCCATGTGATGTGGTGGGTTTATGGCAGGCTAGGGTTGGGAGGGTGCCAGGCTCAATTCTGGGCATGTCTATACTTTTGCTCCAGTGCAGGATTTTTTGTTTTGTTTGTTTTCACTCCCGTAACATGCACCCCCCAGAGTTGAAAATCCTTTAGTGGGGGGGGTGCAGCCCCCCTCATTAACAAAAAACTCTATGTTTTAGGTGACCTTTTGGTCTGCACTGCGAGTGTAGATCGGCAAAATTGATTTTCTCTGATGCACACTCACCCTAGCGGTGATCACCTTTCCACGATCACCATTATCACATAGAACCACTTGACAAATATCTGATATTTATATCTCTACTTTCAATTATCTCCCAAGTGTATGAGCTCCATACCTTCATTAATAGATGTATTGTGGTTGCTGTTGAACTTGGATCACTGCTGGCTGAGTGGGGATTGTTTTGAATTTGTTATTTAACCTTGGGTATTGTTTTTATTAATTAATAAAAAAAAACAGAATTGAAACTTAAAGATTTTTAGCAGAGCCCACAGTAATATTTAAATTTTGGCACATGGGATCACAGGCCACTATGCTATAAGATGCAGGTGCTGGCATTTCACAAGTAAATCATCCAATTTTTATCTGTACTACCTGTGTTAACAGTGCTTCTCAGGATCTGCATGAGATAATCAAAATACAGAGAGGCTTTGTCTCCTTGGAATCCTGAATTCTAAAAATGGTTAGAGCACTTTTGACACAGCAAACTGCTAGCTACTCCTGGATCGATATTAAGAAGCACTGGAGCCAGGGGCCCTCCTTAGAGAAGCACTTTATTTATTCTCATTTCCTAACCAGCAAGGAGTATGTACTAAATGCTGAAACATAGCTAAACTTAAGAAATGAATTCTATTTTTTGGCTTACTGATACTGAAAGTAAATGCTGATGCTGGAATATATAGTAAGAGAGATCCTTCGGTACTGCAGTATAAAAATTAATTAAAAATGCACGTGTCAAATAAATTAACATTTGGTCAGCTATTGGTTTATTAGACTTTGCCAGCTTTGTTAGATTTAAATATTTATATAGTAACACAATATTTATATAGTCCATTCATATCTGTTCACACTATTATTGCATTGTCATATAATAATAATTTAATAAACATATTTTAGGTATTAGGCTCTGGTCTCTTGGATCCCAAGAGACAATAATTACAAATAAATAAATACATAATTAAGTTGAGTTCATTAAGCTTTTTGGAGTTTAATCAATTGATTTATAAAATTAAAATAGATCAAGTGTTTACAAACACAGTAATTTAAAGTCATTACTATGTAAAGCCACTCTCATATTTAATTTTTCTTCTCCCCTCCCCAACTGTTTTTATCCTTCACTATTAAAGTGACTACCCAATCTGTTCAACATGTATTATCTTTGGAGAGGACAACACCAAATACTAAAGTTTCAACACTTAGATACAACCAGTGTTTAAGAACTACAGTATAATCTATAAAGACGTTTGACTCTGGATGAAAAATTCCTGTAGATTCTGTCTGGGAAGTCCTTTTGTATCCATAGGTTTATCAAATGAATTAAGACTTAAAAGAATTACAAAGGAGACTAAAGGAACACAATAAGAACACAATAGGAACATAACAAACCTTCTTGGTTTTTAAGGTTTCTCCCATGATGGGTGCCTGGAAAAGGGGCTATCTCCCTCTAGTCTCTCCTTGGACTGAACATATCTGTGTTTACAAACTTTAATTATAATACTTCATTGGATATTTCATCTGATGCTTTAATTGTTTGTTTTTGATTTGTTATACTTGATCTGAGTCAGATTTTCTTTTATTATTATTATTATTATAATTAGTAGTAGTAGTAGTAGTATTGTTAGCTGTTGTAATCAATATAGTGCTTGAATCATATTGGTTTATACTAGAAGCCAATCTGGCTCTGAAATGTTAGTGAGTCTCAACTTTGAACAAAGTCACAAGGGAAAACTGTTGTGAAATAGGGGAAAACTAAAGGACTCCATTGACCATATGGGGGAGTTCGTTAATAAAAAATCCACAGACAATTACAAATCATTTCCTTTATACAGAAGGAACAACATGAAAAAATTAAAAAAGATAAAGCACTCAGACTGCTGAGATTAAGGGCAGTTTGGCTAATGAACAAAATGATAATGATGAACACAATAGTAGCTTGCTTCTAGAAAGTAAGGAAGGAAATGTCAAACAAGACAGATATAAAAAGAAAAGACCTGATAATGAGACTAGAAGTGACAATACTTTGATTCTTTTTGAACATAGCAATCGGGAGTTCTTTCAAAGGGTAGCACATCAATTAAGCTAACCAATTTGAGAGATTCAACATGAGCAAGTACATTAAAGTGAGTACAACTATAGCAAACATGCAATATGAATGACTGTACAGTACAGCACATTCAAATATGGTGAGTATAGTAACAGCATGTTACAAGATTATTGACGTCATCATATCAGCAATGAGCGTTTTGGATGATCAGTTGTATAACCTACCCCCCTGTGTTCAATTGCACCTCTGAGTTAGAATATTAGAAATAGTAGGGTTTAGAGGGTGTAGCCCCCCTGTGTGACCCGTATGTACCTGTTGGGGGCTGCTATTAAGAATGGGTGTTTTCTGTTGGGTTCAGATGAAGGAAATGGCAGTTGAATTTACTCAGAGTCAGAGAGGTATGTCGCTTTTCATCTACTGTGGCTATGTGTAATGCCCCCATAAAGAGGTGAGAGATAAAATGTACTGGAGGTGCAGGGAGTACCATAGGTACAGGTGCCCTACATGAGTACATACTGTGGCTGAAAATTTTGTGTTTCAGCCTTGGGGGCACAATCATGCCACAAATGCTGCTGATGACAGTGCTAGAAGGGTGATGACTGATCTGAGAGAGAGGGCCTGGAGCTCTTCATGCAGCACTGCTCAGGTAGTGGTGGAAAGCACTGCCAGAACTTTGAATGCTGTATCTGGAGTGCTACCTGATGTTTGGCTTCTTCAGATCACAGTTTAGAGGATAAGATAATCCAAGCGTGTATGTCCAGTAACACCAAGGAGTGTGTCTGAGCTAGTTATTCCTTTGCAATACACCAGGATACTCAGTAGTGACTGATTTCTATTCTGGAATAGTGGGACAGGAGAAGAATGGCTTGTACTGTTTGCCTCTGATCATGGTTTAAGTCTTCTGGTGAATACAACCCAGTGGTTCATGGACAGAACCTTTTGGTGCTGCCCCCTAATGTTTAATCAACTTTACAAAGTACACGGTTTGAGAAGTGGATGTGTCATCCCAGTTGTGTTTGCACTGATGACTTCATGGAGTGCATCTAGTTATGATCAGCTGATGGGCCTTTTGAGGGGATGGTCAACAGAAATGTCCCAACAGGTAGTCATGTTTGACTTTGAAAGGGCTCCCATGCATTCTGTGGCTACAGCTTTTCCCAATGCCACAGTTAAGGGATGCTACTGTAGAACTCGAAATCTTCACTGTAAAAAAAATTTCGCTATATTCGCTGGAGACTCTGTTTCAGTGAAACAATTTTTACAGCTAAGTTTACTTGCATTGTCATGGCATATAACATCACCAGACCACCAGCTTCTCAACAACACCAACATTAGTACAGTGCTACTTGTTCCCGCATTCCAAAAACCTGTATTAAAAGTACTGAATTACAAGTATCCATTGAGTGAACCAATGACCCCCATTGAGTGAACATTCACACTACTTTATTCTACTTTGAATGTACAGTAGTTGCCTACGGAAGGACAGAGGAAGGGATGTCCATTTACTGGATTTGTTACCAAGAACCACATGGTTGGTCAGTTTCACTTCCGCGTTACCGGCAAAAACTTTTGGCGTGTCTGTAGTGTTTGGTTGGAAATACAACAAAAGAAAAGAAATAGGTGTCTTGAGAGTGATATAAACTTTGTGCAAATATTTCTAGTTCTACAGTATTTTCACTTCAGCCAATCATTATGGAAATGAGTTCAGCAGTGCCCAGAAGTGGCCTCAAGGTATGCCACGGATGTGGAATTCGCATTAAATGTTATGCTAATGTTTGCTGTAGCTTTTGTCCCACCAACTGATGTAGTTACATCATTTGAAGAGCTGAGGGACTACCATTTCATTAAGAAGCATGAGGAAATGCTGTAAAGTATTGTGGATTATTTTGAGGATACATGGGTCGACCATCCAGTGAGCCAAACTGGAAGGTGCAGACCTATGTATGCCATCAAAACCTGGAACTGTTATGAGAGTGTTTCTGCTGGTCATGCACGAATTAATAATGCCATTGAGGGGTGGCACTGAGGTTTCAATACCTGGCTTGGTGCTGCCCACCCCAATAGTTGGAGATTCTTTGATTGTATCATGGAGGAAGAAAGACTTGCCTCTGTCTAAATGGAGCAAATAGTGTCAGGAGCAGCTGATGGCAGCAGCGGAAGGTGGTACAGAGATTTAACAGAGTGTCTTGTGCAGGTTGTGCAAGAGTATGGTGAGCGGAACCTGTTTTGATTATCTTCGTGGCACTGCCTACAATATTTACATGTCATAAATGTGCCGGTGGGGTCTTTTCACCTTAATTAGCATTCGTAGAAATTTATAGTCACCCAATTGACATTCAGCTATGTATGCTTTTGCTGTAATTGCATGCACTCATCATGCAGTTGCCCTAATGGCAATCACTCAGTAAACATCGCCGAAATTGAAGTCACTCAGTAAATTTTGTTCTATTGATGTGGAACCATTTCAAAGCTATATTTCATTACCCTCTCCCAGTCTAAATTCTCATAACCCTCTGCTAGAAAAAAGGGAAAGGTCTAGAAGTAATAAACATATTAGACAGGAAATCAGAGATAAATGAAGTAAATACTCAGCTACAAAATACAATCCTAGGTCTAAAAGAGATTGAATACAGGAATGCAGGGAAAACAAGTAAAGAGAGTACACCAATGGGAATGCCAGAAATCTCATTGTACTCCGAAAATACTCAGTTTATGAGTTTGAAAATTATTTATATCCCTGATACTGAATTAGTGACAACGGACTTAGCCTTGGCTTTATAAGATCCATACCCAGCCAATGTAATGATCTTTGAACAATTAATTAGTATTAAATAACATATAACACAGGAGGAGATATGACAGAAATGTTTATAACGAAGTGGGGTGTAAAATAAGGCTGTCTGTTGTCTTCAATTCTTTTTAATTTATTCCTGAATCAGATATTGATAAAATTATACAACCCAGACTTTCATATCCCTAGAATTGGTAATTGAAGTTGTCCATACCTTGCATATACAGATGACATAGTCCTGCTTTCTACTGGTTTTTTGAGGGGTATTAAAAAATCTTTTATAAATTTCAACAGGTGTACAAAATGATAAATCTGCACATCAATCATGAAAAAAAATTATGGTATTTAGAAACAAAGGAAGGAAAGGATATAAGATACAAATAGGTAACATAGCTTTATAACTGTTAAATCTTTTTGTTACTTGAGAATAACAATCTCTGAGAAGCTAACGTGGGACTGACATACAAAAGACTCAGAAACAAAGACAAAAAAGTTTTAGTCTGCTATAGCTAGCATTATGCACAAATTCGGATGTAGCTCAGCTAAAGGGTGCCTCAAGGTGATCAACCCCGAAATTCAAAGTCAGATTTTATATGGAGCAGAAGTGTTGGGGAATGATATATAAAAACAACATGGGAAAATTCCTCTATCTCCATTGCAAGCATCTATTGGGATTACCAAAATGTACTCCCTCTGCCCTTGTACTGGCAGAACTAGGACAGATACATATAGAGTGTCTAGTTCAAGAAAGCTTGATCTTATATTGGCTTAGAATTTACATAATTGATGAACACAGATTACTGGGTAACTGCCTCAAAGAGGCATTGAAATATTCCCTGGATGATATTACTTTCCCCAAGTCTAAAATAATTGAGAACATACTGAAACCATCAGGCCTCCTGCACTGCCTTGTTGACATCTTTTTAAAGCCTCAACCTGAATTATAATCTTTTATTAAAGACAGATTAAGGGATATACATAGACAAAATGAACTAGAGAAATATGTACAATATAACATAAGCAAATGGTTAGTAGAAAATAAGAAACAGTTTGGTTTTGAAAAATATCTGGATTTATTAAAAAAAACACAATGCAGGAAGCTTTTTTTCAAAGTATAGATTTGAATATTATTACAGTAAAAGATTCTCACATTTAATTTAATTAATAAAGTTAATTCCAGTGGTTGATGTAGATGTGAAAGGAAAATCTTACTAGCCTCTTGATCCTATGCTCCTTTTATAAAAAAATATAGACAACAATATTTGGGGGATATCCTCTCCCAACTAGAACTAGGATCACAGAACTTAACTTCATATTTGATAAACTCAAGGTGATAGTCTTATTTTTTTTTAAATAATAGAAGAGAGTAAACTTCACCTTAACATAGAAGGTGTGGTTGTTTCCTTCTCTCTTTGGAACTAAGAACATCAATGTTACTAAAATTGTTATAGACAAAAAATGCTTGGACTTGTATTAATAATGACAATATAATCAGATAAATGACATTGCATTGCTCTCTGTAACAGAATTAGATATGTATACCTTAGGTTAACATGTATTTATTAATGTTGTCAAATTACTTACATATCATATTTAAATGTTTTTTATTGTTTTTTTAAACTTTGCAATGACATAACTTGCCAAACAATAAATTTGAACTGAACTATCCAGCCTTTTTTGTTTTAAATCCTGGATCTACCTTTACTGCATACTTCCTAAATATAATGGACACACCAAAACAGTGCAGCCTTCCATGATGCAATAGGCTCCTCTTCACCCAGTGCATCATGAGTGGCTAAACTTTGTTGGGGGTGTTCTCAAGTCCAGGACAGATACAGTGGGATTTGAGAAAGGACTGTAAACAAACACATTTTGGTATGGTAACACCAGTCTGGGACCATCTATTTTTCACTTTTAGAAAGAAAAACGTAATCCAAATCAAACTACTACCTGCATCAGCAATCTGTATGGAATGTGAACAACTATAACATGTGTTTTTAAACTAAAGACAATGTGAGGCCAAAAGTGGTTGACAGTGTCCCTGTAAACCTCAGTATCAATTTCAGTCTAAATTACTGTGTATTGCCTTGATCCATAAATGATTTTGTTATTTTTTTATAACATCAAATAAATAAAAATAAAAAAGTAATTCCAGACACATTACATGTATGTAACTTAGCAGGTCAAACTTTACTTTTGTGGTTAGTATGATACTATGTTAATATACCACGGAGGAAGTAAATGTTGAACTACTCAGCCACATAGCTACTGTAAATAGTTGCCCTTTCACCTAGTTTCTGCTACATCCCCGTCTCTCACTTATTATCACAAAAATGCAAATCACAATGAATGAACTATGACTGGCCAGGCTACATGCAGGACTGAATGGTGCCAAAAGGCCTCAAAATGATCTGCAAAGTTTGAAAATAGCAACCCCAAACAAATTGATTCCACATAGGGCTCATCAGTGTGTTTTGTCTGTATCTCAGCTCAGAAAGATGGTGAAGCAGCCCATGACCTCCAGTTGTTTGGGTAATTACGTGCCAAAAATAGGAAAACTATTTTGGCTCAACTCCGTCATTAATAGGTAAGAATTTCAGTGAAAAAGCACTGAAGTAAATATTACCCTGAAAGAGCACTAAAGCAAAGTTTTTCAAAAATACGATATTATACATATCCCATGAACACAAAGCATCATCAGAAGTATGAAGAAATAACCATAAATTAACTAAGGCTGCCATTGTATTATGCATCAATGAATCATACCAAACAACATCACAAACAACTATTGTATAAAGGCTGAAAACAACAGCAGTCTGCAGCTTTTGCAAATTATTTATGAGGCCTTTTGGTACCCATTAGTCCTGCTTAGAGCCAAGCAAGCCCAAATTCCTTTACTGTGATTTGCATAAACTACCCATGATGCACTGCACTGGGAGTATGTCTCATTTTGTGTTTATGTGAAACTTGGCATTATTGCCATGCCCTTCTAGGGTACAGTAACCCATGTGTCAGTGCCTTTGCACTGACATTCTTGTATTTTAATTCAGCAAAATGCTATTTTAGGCACAACGGTACAATGCAGGACTTGAGATTTGTGATCTCCCTATAAATCGATACCCGGTGACAGATAAAAATTTAAAAACAACTTTTCTAGATTACAGGGTGGACAACAACATGTCATTATTTCTTTGTCCAATGCTTGAAATGGTGTCAGCAGCTTTTTTCTGTATCTCACATTACTGAATCAGGAGTATAGGTTGATTTAAACTCAGTCAGCACATTGGCTTCCTATGTGCTAAGATTCGAATACTAACATGCAAAGTCCTTAACATGACAACTGCATCTAAACATGATCTGTGCTTCCCAGAAGGAAAATCAGGTATTGTTAACATAGTATGAGGAACACAGATCTTATTTTCATGCAATTGTTTTCAGTACTACAGAAAGTGGGGGCAAAATACAGAAAAGTGATGAAACATAAGTTGAATTGTGCCTGAATATTCAATTTCACAAGCTTTTCCTGGATACTGAAAAAGTGATTAGGGGACGAGTGGCAAAAGTGGCCAGGATACTTGCAAAAGATGTGGTAGATTTGTGTTGTACTATGCAAAGTACATGAAGTGCAGCATATATCATTTAACCCAACAAGGTGATGGGGGTGTCTGCCATATACGTAGTAGTATGCAGAGTGGCATGGAGTCAGTGAAGCCAGTCTAAGCAGAAGCACTTATACACCCCATGATGCCTCCACCAAACAAGGACATGCTATAGAACACCCCATGTGGAGCAACACATACATATCAGTCAGAAATAATGCTAAAGAAGGAACACTACAAACCAAGACTGGGCAGGACAGAAAGGACACATGCACTTGTTGTTTAGATGTTGTTAGACCCCTACCTATAAAGTAGAGGAGACAGATATTTTTATCACAGAGGTATGTTACCTTTACTAGACCCTGTATGGGTCTGGTGTCTTGAAGGCTAAGCCAGCACACAGACAGGTGCAGTGGGAGCCATACAGACCATGGTCAATGTGGACAGCACTATCACCGTGATCATGAACAAGTGGCATGACATCTATAACTTAGTTCAGTAGAAGCTGGCCCATCACATAAAGAAGGCAGGGCTGGCAAGTAAGAGGTGCCACTGACAATAGTAATGCCAAGGTTTAGACTGAGCTCAACCCAGTTAAGGATGCTGTCACTTGCATCTTCAGCCAGCGGTTTGCCAAAGGTAAAGTTGACCATACTGACAGCCTGGAGAGTGAGAAACACAGTGCACTGCGTCACAATGTGTACTGCACTGCTGATGATTACCTTATAATGGGCACTCTTACCAACAGATTTTAACTTCCCATCACAGTCAAGAAGAGGGCAGTGGCTGAACACAACCCAACATTTAGTTGGGACCCAGTGGGGTCCACTCTACAATGATGAGCAGTGATTATACAGTGTGTACCACTGACTTAGTAAAACTATAGTGTATCCCTTGACACAGGAAAAGTTGTAATACAGTTGTAGACTTTCCTTTCACAGAGGGCAGTGCTTAACCTAGTGGTGGCAGAACACAGCCAGCAGCATGGAAACAATGTCATCTACAGGCCCTGAATGCTTTGCCAGTGTCCCAATTGTCAGTACACACCCCTCCCAATACCTAGAGCATTAGGAGTTATGTCTCCCACTCCAAACCAACCGCTAATGTGCCTCAGTTAATCAGGTTTTATTGCAGGCAAAGATGTGATTCATTCATTAGTTTGTTTATTCATTCATGCAATAGTTACCAAATGGAGATGATATATTTCTGCAGCATGGGAAGGTTTTCTTTTCTACAGGTACAGAATATATTTTTATTAAGGTACTTGGGGTGGAAGAGAGTGGTGGAGGCCAAAGGGGGTTGTGGAGGAAATCACTTGCTAATGGGGGTCAGGTCTGGTTTGGTTTGTGAGGCAGAGTTGAAGGTTTGCCGTCTGGGTTTGTAGAAGGGTTTTTACTATACTTTTCTGAACAGCTCATTATTATTGTGCAGCAGCAAATTTCACCAGGAGGTGGGGGTGGAGTGTGCAGTTTTCTCTGCAGAGGGTGATAAGGTGGGATTGTTTACAAGAAAAGGTAGGATTATATTTTTAATGACTGGGCATGGGGGGGGGCCTACATATACGTAAAAATGTTTTCAAAAAAGAAAAGAAATGCCATCCCGGTAATGCAGAGTGCTGAGGTGCTGCAAGCACCTTACAGAGGTACCTCAAACAGTTTACCTCGTACAATGCTGGTGACCTGAGTTTGGGAATGAGCTCAAGTCTCTAGGGGTTATCAGGAGTGGGGAGGCTGGAAGAAGATAAAGTGGCCACCAGGCAGCTCTTCTCTCTCCTGGATTGGAGTGGTGTGCTTTCCTGACTCTTGGCTGCCACCAGGTGGAAGCCTGATGATAGTCCTGATGCTTCGAGGTACAGACATATGTCAGGGGAGGGTGGAGGGAGCAACAGTTTCAGAATTCATGCATGCCTCCATGGACATACATCCTCTGTGTCACCTTGACTCCGAGCTGTGGGAAGAAAAACCTGGACAAAAATGCAGGTTATGTGCTTAGTGAAGCTTCACCAGTGGTAGCACAACCCACCCTGCCATTCATGTGGGGTGGACTTCTGGATTAGAGGCACTGGTGGGGAGGGCAACCCTCCACCCTGTCCCTGCTGCGGGAGGCAATCCTTGTGGAACCTATCTCCTTATAAGGAGAGAGGCAAGCAATGGTCATTGGTGCCCAGAGATGAATCTGAGTAGCCACCCAGTCAGTGAGATAAAAACATTTATGGAAAAAAAGAAAATGAAAAAGGTTGGTGTGAAATTCCTGACTGCACACCGACTTCGTAAGTGTAGTAAAATTTCCTATTTCTAGTCACAGGACTCTCAGGAGCTGTTGGGAGTGGTTAGGGTATCTGTACAATGTCAATTCATATGAGTGAGTATGAAGCTGACATTGGACCTGTAGCATTTCAGTAAAAGTAGAAGGAGCACAAGATGTCTAAGGTAGAGGCTGAGTAAGAGGTGCAACCTGCAAACTATGTTATTGCAGAGGTAAATTAAGAGGAAGATGTGGAGGAGGAGAATGTCAGATAAGGCAGAATCCGACATCAATAATTGAGAGCATGGAGGTACAATAATTCAGTACTTGATCTTATTTGGCAGCCTCCTCAAAGACTCATAAAAATTATCACCACACAGACTTGAGGTAGTTTTCACCTGTTCCACTCACATAAGGTGGGCAATGTGAAGGAAAAGGGATGCATGATGATCATCTATGACATGCATAGCCTTTTGTGCCCACTGCTGTTTCCCCACCCACAAAAATACAACAAATGGAAAAGTCAATTGAGTCAAATTTTTTTGTGGTTGATGTGGAGTATCAAAGTGGTGCTGTTTACCAGATATGCAAAGGGATGGTTCTCAGTGGTTAAGGTAGGAACACACTACCGGACAACACAGATCCATTATGAAGCATTCATTTGGTTGGAACAGCATAGACATCTGGTGTCACTGTACTCAGGGTTTGGTTCCAGGAGAGGATGAAATTGAGGATAAGGGTTGAGGGAACTTTGAACCACATATTTAGTTCAACTCCTATGCAAAAGAATGCTACCCCAAGTTATTCTGCTGCATACAAGTCCTCAACTATTTGTAGATTTTATGTTTAATTACGAGACACAAATTGAAGATACTGTTATAACTTTTGTGAACAAAAACAGCTTCTGCAGGTGTGTCAGGCTGTCATCCACTGAGGTGGCTGGAAATGAAACTGCAGCCAATGGTGTGGTGGTTGTTCAGGCTGATGATGCAGGATTTCCAACAGAGCGCATACTTTTTGAAGCAGTTTTACCATTTCAGTTAGTATATTGAGTTTTGCCATTTTAATGATGCTGTGCAGACAATGTATCCTGTCTCACTCTCTCTACCACCACAACATGCGACAGCCTCCATGTGGAGCACTTACTCCATTTCTGGGCCAACAGTGCATGTGCTGGGTCCAACATGATGGTCAAGGTTGTTTATTACCTTATGACACTTTCCCTGCAAAGCCTGTACAACAAGAAAGGACTGGCATTGCTAGAGGGGAGACTGAAATGTTCACACTGTGATTAAGGTTGTAAGAGGAATGAAAATTAAATTAAAATTGTACACAGTTAACTAAATACTGTGTGGTAATAACAAAATTCAAAAGTGTTAAAAAAAACCTGTTAAAATTCATTGAAACCGTCATGTAATTTTATGTATCACTACAAGAAATGGTATCAATACAACCTATCAATCAAAAAAATAGTATTAACACTATGTTTTTGCTATTTCTGTTGTCTGTCAGAAGTAAAGAACATGTACTGATAATATGCTGAAAAGGCAGGTTCAAATAGTGTCAATACCTATGTAATACAGTAGTATCAACACATAGAAACAGTATAAACCAAGCTAATTCATAATGACTGGACTCCAAACTTTTGTTAAAAAAAAGTCTGTAGCCATAACAGTTCCAAAGTTATCCCTTAATCATTTCTTTAAAATGGGATCACTTTGGAACTATAAGAGCTACAAACTTAATTTTCTTTTTTAAATGAAAGCTTGGAGTCAGCTTAGTTGACATAAAGACAAAGAACCTCTGTGCGCAAACACTGAGGCAAGGATTACCCCAAAGGGCATTTGGCTGGGAAGCCAAGTTTCAAGAAAATACAAAATCACACATGCCCACACAATGCAAAGCATCATGGGCTGCATATGCAAATCACCACAGAATGTTATGCTGGTTCAACTTTAAGCAGAACTGCATGGTGCCGAAAGGCCTCTCACACAGTTTGCAAAGGGTGCTAACAGATGACATAGACACGTGTTTCGTCCTACCAGGACTCGTCAGTATGTGCACACAGAGGTTCTTTGTCTTTTAAATAGTTTTTTATTTTAATGGGTTCACCACAACATAACCCAGACAGACCGTCTAAGGGTAGCTGGTTCATTCCACTGGGGTGTCAAACAGATGAGATAGTTAAATAGTTTTTTTATTTTAATGGGTTCACCACAACATAAGTATTTGGCTGGGAAGCCAAGTTTCAAGAAAATATAAAATCACACATGTCCACACAATGCAAAGCATCATGGGCTGCATATGCAAATCACTTCTGCTCGTGCCTCAGGACCTCAGTTGGGTACTGAGGCCTTCCTCCCATTGCCTTTCTGTTTCTTCTGCATTCCATCCCGGCCCCCCTGGACCAGGCCCACCCCTGCTTCATCCCCATTCTGTACCTGTCCCACCCTTTGTTGTACCCCTGCACTGTAGAGGCCAGAACTAGCTCTCCAGGCAGTGCATTCCAAGGCTCCACCACTCTCTCAGTGAAATACCTCCTCCTCTTCCCCATCCTTCCTCCTTCCAACTTCAAACCATACCCTCTGGTGATACCCCCCCTCCTTTAATCTAAAGAGCCCCTCCCTTTTTACCCTATTTATTCTCTTGAGGTACTTGAAGACCTCAATCATATCCCTCTGGTCCCTCCTCTCCTCCAATGAGAACAGGCCAAGCTCCTCCAGTCTCCTCTCTTACGTCAAACCCCCTAGTCCCCGTATCATCTTAGTTGCCCTCCTTTGGACCCTTTCCAGGAGCTGTATGTCCCTCCTCAAGTCCGGGTACCAGAACTACACACAATACTCAAGGGGTGGTCTAACCAGGCCATTGTACAGTGACAGAATCACTTCTCTACACCTTGAGGTGATCCCTCTTGTGATGCAGCCCAACATCCTATTTGCCTTGACTGCTGCCCTCCAGCACTGCTCAGAGTTATTCATACTTGCATCCACCAGACCTCTAGGTTTTTTCCCCCTGCCGTGGCCTCCAACACCTCCCCACCCAGGGTGTAGTCATGTTTGGGGTTCCCCTCCCAAGATGTAACACTTTGAACTTGGAGGAGTTAAAATTTAATTTCCAGGTGTGAGTCCACTTTTCCAGGGTCTCCAGGTCCCCTTGCAGGGCCACCCTCCCCTCCTCCTCCTCAACCACTGCTCTCAGCTTGGAGATGTTAGTGAAGAGATACTCTCTGGGTGCACACAGCCACCCAGTTTCCTATCCATCTGACCATCAATGGGCCTGCTACCATCCCCCTCAGTTTCTCCAGTAGGTCTTTCTGCGGGACCGAGTCAAATACCTTGCTGAAGTCCAAGAATAGTACATCCACAGGCTTCCCCTGTTTAGTTCCAATGTTGCCCATTTATAGAACTCCACAAGGTTAGTTTGACATGATCCACCTTGCACAAACCCATGCTGGCGAATATCCTGACATCCTATCTTCTCCAAGAACCCCGCTAAATGTTCCTTCAGTACACTTTCCATTATTTTACCCATCATCGACATCAGACTAACAGGTCTATAGTTACTCATAACTTGCCTTGAACCCCCTTTGTGGATTGGCACCACATGTTCCCCTCTCCAATCCCTAGGCACTATCCCTGTCTCAAGTGACCTGTTGTAGAGCTCCGCCAGGAATGAAAATTAAATTAAAATTGTACACAGTTAACTAAATACTTGCTTGTACATCTTCCAACTCCCATAGAACTCTTGGATGTATGCCAACCGGCCATAGAGATTTTTCCTTTTTTAGGGCCTTAAGGGCATTCCACACCCGTTCAGTGGGGATTACATCATCTGCCCCCCCCAGGCCACTTTATCCCAATGTAAAACCCTTGGCTTACCTCTCCCTCTTGGCTTTTCTTTGTTGCTGTGCCGGTCCTACCCCCTGACCCTTCCAACTCCAACCGATCCTGCTTTGTAAGTTTCTCATCCCCCTCACTAGTGAACATGGAGGCAAAGTACTCATTTAGAACCTCCGACTGATCCCTCGCTTCCTCCACTCACCCTCCTTCTGTTCGCAATCTGCTGAGCTGGCCCTTATTTTTTCTTCTCTCCCCAATATACCTAAAGAACCCCTTTTCCCCTCCCCATATCCCCTGTGCCAGCTGCTGCTCCTTACTGGACTTGGCCTCCCTTACCATCTGGGTGGCTTGTCTGGCTGCAATACGGTAAGCTTCCTTTTCCCACTTCCCTCTCTTTGTTTTGTAATCTCTGTAAGTGGCTTTCTTTTCCCTGACCACCTCCTGGTCCTCCCTAGACCACCAGCATGGTTTACATGACCTCGCCCCTTATGCTTCACCTTTGTACATATCCTAACTGCCTCCTGAAGTCCCATTTAATGACCCCCATCTCCCTTTGACATCCATTCTAGTTGCAATCCTCTTCAAATGATCCTTGAATATCTTTCCCATAAACCCAAAATCTGCCCCCCCTTAAATCCACAACCAAAGTCATAGAACTTTCCCCCCAGATTTATTCAAAACCAGTGTCATGTCACTCTCAGCAAGGGGATCCTCTAATGTCAGATCTCTCACCAGTTCCCCTTCCACCAGGACCATGTCCAGGACATGCCCATTTCTCATAGGCTCCAACACATGTTGAGTGAAGAACACATCCTGAAAGCCGTCCTACAGTCTCTGCTCCTTGGCCACCTAAGAAGTCATGGTTTCCCAGTTTGTGGCTGGCATATTAAGGTCCCCCATCAACACCACTCCCTCCCCCTTTGGTCCACACTGGGCTATAATGTTATCTAGCAGACAATCCTAGGGTAAATCCTCCATCCCTGGAGGCCTGTATACAACTCCCAATTTGACCTTTCCTCCTACTGGGGTTTGCAAGGTGACCCATAAGGCCTCCACATTTCCCTCTGCCTCTTCTACCCTGGAAATTTCTATGCTATTTTTGATGAACATAGCCACTCCTCCCCCTCTGCCCTCCTTTCTATCCTTCCTTAGCATAGTGTACACCTTTACATTTAAGTTCCAGTTGTGGTTTGCATTGGCCCAAGTTTCTGTTACCACTGCCACATCCACTTCTCCTTCAAACAACATGGCCTGGAACTCTGACCCTGTATTTCCCAAGCTCCTGGTATTTACTAGCACCACCACCCCAATCCATGTCTCTGCTTCCTTTTGCTATGCTGCCCCCAGTTACCACATGTGCCTGACCTCCTTTTGCCCCTACCGTATCGCCCTCCCCTGATATCTTCCCCCCTTGGGGCTGAAGGCTAGGCCCCTCATCAAGAGGTAGAGCCTTCCAGTAAGATATTACTACATTGCTGACCCAGTGGCACTGAGGCAAAGGCACTGAACATCTTACATCATGCTACACCAGCAGCCCAAGTTTGGGAATGACCATGGGCCATCAGTGGCTGGTAGGGGTGAGAGAGGATTGAGCATCTGGAGGACTACTCTCCTCTCTCAGGGAGGAAGGGATTGTTGTCCTGCCTATCTAGAACTCTCTGATGGAGGCTCAAGGGTGATGCAAGCAGAGAGGCAGGCAGCTGGCAGGTGTGGCATGCGTGTGCCCCCACATGCAAGTGCCTATGCCCTATTCCAGGCTGGAGAGAGGAACACCCATAAAATGATGGCCAGGACACCATGATGTCCTGACCCCATTCCACTGGTCCACCATTGTGGCATTCCCAGATTTGGATTGTGTGCCAGGGAGGGAAGTAGCTCCCTTCCTGGCCCTGCCATTGGGGTAATCCATGGGGGGCCTCAGGGATGGTCAGGTTGGCTTGGCAGGTGGATGGGTGGTGTGAGGTGGAGTTCCTGCCCTCAGCATGGCCAAGGAGGATAAAAAAAGATATATTACTACAGTGACCACATATCACTATAAAAAAAAAACATAAAATGCTTGCTATAAAAACAAGACCTAGCCAGAGCTGATAGCATGAGGGGAACTTGAGCTTCCCAACCCCAACACCTCACCCACACCCTTGACTTCCAATTGTAAGACCTCACCCCCCACCCTGCATACAGAAACAGGTGTGATGGGTGTATCTTGGCATTTTGTACCCTAATACTCACCCCATTCTCTTATTCTGTACCCATATTTCCTTACTTAAATCTTCAAATGGGGAGGGCATTAGGATTCAAAATGCCAAGGTAACTCCTGTCATAGCTGTCCCTGCATGCAGGGGGTGAGGTATAATCTTCAAACATGAGGAGTAGAGAAGCCTAAGTTCCCTGGTGCCTGTTCCTGCATGTGCAGTGGGAGTTGGGCCTTATGCTTGGGAATCCTAAGTTTGAATTTCTCTACTTTTAACCATTCAACCCTAATGGTGCATTAAACTAAGTTTTTTGCAATTAATTTCATTATTTTTTCAGATAAACTCGGCCATTGATAGGAGTTTTTTCACCAAATTTTCAACATGGCCTTTTTGGGACCCCACCTCATGAACACTGCCACTGTTATTTTGTTCATTGCTCCAGAAAGGTGATTTTACAAAATGACTGAGCCATTCTGCACCACAGATGTGAAACTACATTTCCAGTAGGATGTGAAAAATGACAGCTGTACTATTCATGAGGTTGTGTGAAAAAATGTCGATGTTGAAAATTTGGAGTCAAATTATTGTAAATCACTAAAGTTATGTGCCTGTGTAGAAACTGCACAAAGCACACTCATAAAGCAGCCATTTTTCAGAATTGTTTTACCAAATTTTCAACATGTGCTTTTGGGACTCCACCTCATAATCACTGGCACTGTCATTCTGTTGATCAGTCCCAAAAGGTATTTCCGTGCAGCGACCACAAAATCACCTTTCTGGGGCTGGGTAATGAAATGACAGTGCCAGTGTTCATAAGGTGGGGTCCCAAAAAGTCCATGTTGAACATCTGGTGCAAAAATTACCTAAAAATGGCTTAGATATCAACATAAGTTCAAAACGCCATTGACTGCCATTATACAGAGCTTACCTTGATTCTTCAGTTCACAGTTTGGCTTTGGAGAGAGCAAAAACGACCCAGTCCACTGAAGATGACAGCGCTGACCTTCAGGAGTAAGCACAGGGTGAGGGGGTATGGGGAGGTGGGTGCTCAGTAGGAGGGTGGGGATGGGGAGGGAGACTACAGGGACAATGGTGGACTGTTTTCTTTTTCTCAGGTATAAAAAACAAAAAGACATCATGGGATGGTTTTCTTCTTTACAGGGCATAATTAAATGAGTTTTGGGGACACTGGAAGTGGGCTCCCCAGTGTCTCTACACTGGCACTGGTGGGGTGTGTGGCTTTCAGGGGGAGACATATTGGGACAATGGGGGTGGGATCCCCAGTGTCCCTACATTGGCTGGGAGTGGAGTGCATGGGTTTCTAGTGCTGACAGGGGGATAGGGCACCCCCCATCATCAAATATAGAAAACATATGTTTGGGGACACTGAGAGTGGGCTCCCCAGTGTCCCACAGTGCTTAGGGGGAGCTTGAAATGCTGACATGGGGAATGGGCACCCCAATGTTGGCAAACACAATTAATGTTAGAATGGGCTGGGGGCCATGTGACATTTGGGATGGGCATCCTAGTGTTGGAAACAACATTTAAAAAAAGTTAATGCTTTTGGTGCACTGGGGGTGGCCTCCCCAGTGTGCTACAGTGGTGGAGGGTCAATAATTATACGCCTTGTAAAAAGTATACATCATTCTTTTCTCTTGATAAGTGGAGAAACAACATGGCCAGCTTCCTTTTATGTTTGACCTAGAATCGCACATTGCAGCTGCTCCTGCAACATGAGATCCTTTGTCATGCTAAATATCTATTTTTTCCCAATAGGAAATAATGGGAAATGCAAAATTGAATAACTTTAGAATGGATCAATATTTTTCACCAAACCTTCAAAGGATACATCTGTGAGGCCAAGGCTTTCTATCCTGAAAATTTCAGATGAGAAGCTAAAGTCATTTCTGAGATACAGGTGGGCACACACACACAAAAAAAAAACAGCAAAAACCTCAAAAACCTGTGCTTCAACACTGTGTGTCTTGGAAACCAAACAATGGATTCAAATCAAATTTGTCAGATCAAGACACCTGTACCCTAGAGTGATGCATGCCAAATTTTCTGCAAATCCGTTAGAGGATTGCAAAGTTATTAAGGTATAAACTATGCAAAAGTGGATGAGAGTGTGCAAAAATCACTCACTTTTACATCTATTTTTTCCCTTGGAAATAATGGGAAATTCAAGATTTAATAACTTTGGAATGTATTAATATTTTTTCACCAAAAGGAACATCTCTGACACCAAAGCTTTCAACCCTGAAAATTTCACCCAGAAGCTAAAGCCATTTCCGAGTTACAGGTAGACAAAAAAGTGCCAAAAAATCGAAACCTTCTTTATTTTTAACGCTCTGTATCTCAGAAACGGCTAAACTATTGATACAAAATTTCCCACATACAAACACCTACCTAGGGTGATTATGCATGCCAAATTTCATAGAAATCACTTTAACCATTACAAAGTAATTAAAGTTAAAAACTTGACCTTTAACATTAAACACATCAAACAGCAAAAACCTTAAAAAACTGTTGTTTTCAACACTGCGTAT
The DNA here is from genome assembly GCA_016271365.2 of Neoceratodus forsteri. Taxonomy (NCBI): domain Eukaryota; kingdom Metazoa; phylum Chordata; order Ceratodontiformes; family Ceratodontidae; genus Neoceratodus; species Neoceratodus forsteri. Next base: position 1,646,120,836 of record CM057449.1, read on the forward strand.
CTCAAAAACTGCAAAGGAGATTCAAACCAAATTTGTTACATTAAGAGACATGTGCCCTAAGTTGACACATGCCAAATTTCCTGCAAATTCATTGGAGGATTGCAAAGTTATTAAGGTGCAAAGTATGCAAAACTGGATGACAGTGTGTGAAAATCACTTTAAAATGTTTTTACCATAGGAAATAATGGGAAATTCAAAATGTATTCACTTTGGAATGGATTAATAGTTTTTCACCAAACCTTCAAAGGGCACATCTCTGAGGCCAAGGCTTTCTACCCTGAAATGTTCAACCCAGAAGCTAAAGCTGTTTCCGAGACACAGGTGGACAAAAAAGTGCCAAAACCCCAAAACCTTTATTTTTAACACTCTGTATCCTGGAAATGGATAAATCTATTGAGAAAAAAATTCCCACATACAAACAACATGCCAAATGTCATAAAAATCACTTCAACCATTACAAAGTTAAATTGCCCTTTAACATTAAACACTCTGTTCAACCTAATATACAGGCACTACTGTGCCTGTAGATTATATATATATATATATATATATATATATATATATATGCATGCAATGGGGTGTCCATATATTTAGGTAAATAAGCATATTTATCTAGGTCACTGTATGTATAAAAAAATGTATACATACAGTATAGGGACCATTTATGCATACAGTGACGGACTACTTCCGAAAGTCCCAAAATAAAAAAAAAGAACAAAACAAATTGCCTCCATTCACACTGACCACTTTCACCTGACATGCCACCACAAGAAAAGCACCCAGCATGAGCTACTGAAATCGCGACTCTTCAAAATAACATATAGCCACAGCATAAACCGGAACAACCGCACATTCGAGCAGTTCACAAAGATAATAACACCCACCCTTCCGTTCAGTTCCATCTTTTTGTTTTTCTAAAACGCCAAAAAAAAAAAAAAAAAAAAAATAACTGGAAATATAACAGACAAGCCATGGCCATAACAGCGGAGAGTACAGAATTCTAAATTGAACTGAGCCAAATAATGACTCAACTAGAAAATGACACTGAGCCATTACTAGACACGGAGCAACCTTCCATGTCAACAGCACCTCAGACCATCACCATGAACTGCATAGAAATGGCACCTACCACTACTAATAGCATGTCTCACAGCACCATATACCAAAACCCGATCAACATGGAAGACATAGAGAGCTTCATAGGTAAAGGAAAAAACATAAACATAGCCAGAAAAACTCAAGCAGATGTTGTCATGTTCTCAAGGTATCTGACAGAAAACTTTGGAATACAACTACAACTGCATCTAACTGACCTTCCAGAAATGAACCAGTATCTATTTCACTATTTCATGTCCTGCAGGAAAAAAGATGGGAATCTATATGAGCCACTGACACTGCATTTAACGTTTCAGAGCTTAGAACGTTACTTAAAAAATTAAAACTATGCTCATTCTCTTTCAACTTCCCCTATGTTTGAAAAAGCAAGACAAGTACTACAGTGCAGGCAAAAAAAAACCTAAACAGTAAAGACAAAGGTTCAAAGCCTATGGCAGCTGATGAACTAGCAGACAATGCAATAGATACCCTATTTTTTGAAGGACTCCCTGGTCCTGATTCCCCAGAAACCCTCCTCAATATCATGTGGCTAACAGTTGTCCTGGATTCCCCCCTTTTCCCTCACAAAAGACATAGACCATTGTTTGTTGTTGTGCTCAGATTGGCAATTAATTTATTTATACATCATAATTCCATATTCCATGTATAATTTTCTTATTATCATATTTTCAGAATTTCATTTATTTCCATCCATATATCAATCTCTGATTATCCCTCTTTCTTCCTCTTTTCTCCCCCAGGTGAAAACCTGGGTGCCGCCTTCTTCTCCTTTTCCGTTAGGTAACGGTGAAAACTGAGACCGCTTTCTCCTTCATCTTCTTCCTCTTCTTGTGTTATTCCTTTTCTTCCCCCCTCCCCTCCTCCAACCCCCCTTTTTTCCCTTTTTCTCCTGCCATCCACCTTTGGCAATCCATACCCATATTATCATCTGCCATCCACCTTTGGCAGTCCAAACTGCCCGACGGACTGGTCTGTCATCCACCTTTGACAGACCCACCAAACGATCCCATCTTGACTGTCTTCCCCTCTTGCTCTGCCTTGTAGGGTGGGTGGGAGGATCAAATCTCCAGCAAAAAGTGGCTGAGGTCCCTCTGTGCTGTCCATTATGTACCTCCCTTGCCCCTCCCTCCCTGTTGCCTGCCCATTGTTCTAACCCTAGCCCTCCTTCCTTCCTCCCTCCCTCCCCTCCTGAGCACAACCATCCTAATGAAGGAGGGAAGGGGTGCACCAGGACAACCTGTTCTGCCCCTTAAAGGGCAAACTCCATTGTCCCGGATTCCCCCCTTTTCCCTCACAAAAAACAGACCATTGTTTGTTGTTGTGCTCAGATTGGCAATTAATTTATTTATACATCATAATTCCATATTCCATTTATCATTTTCTTATTATCATATTTTCAGAATTTCATTTATTTCCATCCATATATCAATCTCTGATTATCCCTCTTTCTTCCTCTTTTCTCCCCCTAGGTGACAACCTGGGTGCCTTATTCTTCCCCTTTTCTGTTGAGTAGCAGTTGAAAACCGAGACGCTTTCTCCTTCATCTTCTTCCTCTTCTTGTGTTATTCCTTTTCTTCCCCTCCCTCCTTCCCCTTTTTCCCCACTATGAGTCTCAGCTTGCATGGACGACTGGCTTCCCACTAGGGTACTATTCTACCTTACCTCAGGAGATCCTTTTACTCCTCTCTCTTTTTTTTTATTTCCCGTTTCTTGCATGTTCCCTCCATGCTTCTGTAAAGACCATTGTTTCTGTATTGAACATGTCTGTGGCTAGGTCCAACAAGTGCACCCCATCCAACCTGTAGAAGTCTTCTACCCATTCTTCTACCCCCTGCAGTATCACCTGTTCTCCCATCTGCCTTATTAATATCCCAGCCCTTCTATTCATCTTTCTCCTTGCCCTCTCCTCAGATCTATGGCTGTGCTCCTGCCTCCACAACCTCCTTGGTATCATATCTGACCAGGTGAGGCATACCTGAGGCCATCACTGTCGTATTACTCCTAGATCCCTTTTTATCTGCAAGTATGTATCTACCCATGGCTTGCCTGCAAGGTCATTGCCCCCTAGATGTATAATAATTAGGTCTGGACTGGGGCACTGCCCCTTGAGTTCCTTCAAGGTGGGAAGCAGTTGTGCCCATCTCATCCCCCATATGCCATGCCAGACCAACCTACACTGTTTCACATCCTGTTACAGCTGCTTCCCCCAGCCTTCTTCTCTGCTCTCTTTCCAGCCCAATAAATATAGGAATGGTCGCAGATCCAGACTTCCATGATCCTCCCTCTTCCTATGGGGTTCAAGTAAAATTAATTATTTTATACATGCTCTTAGTGTCATCACTGTAGAATCCCCTGCCCTTCCCCTCACCATTTTTTAACCCTCCAGATCTGTAGATAAAACAGGAGCAATACTTTAATTTCTTACTTCAGTGCTCGAATTTATCTCTTATAACTGGCAGACTGCCTGCATCCTTTTTCCAAAATATCATTCACCGTTTCTCCCAACGCTGCCCACTGTGAGGCAGCCCCAATCCACAAGGAATGGGATGAATAATTAGCCGGGTCCTCCCCCATGAATTGCATGCCCTTTTTGAGCAATGCTGTGACTTGGTAGCCGGTGACCCTTCTTCCATCACCATGTACAAATAATGTCCCCGTCCTGGTCCCATGCTCTGTGGTGAAAGCCCACAGAGCCTGTACTGGGCATACTGCAACCTCTACCTGCTCCTTCAGCATCACTATGCAACCCTGTCCTCTTTGATCTGTTTTTGACCTCCTAATCTTGATCCGTATCTCTTTCACCCCCAGCTTATATCTTCGCATTCTAATCCCCCTTCCTTGTCTTCTTTCCCATGGCCTACCACCTCACTCACTCTCATGGCCCCTGCAAACATTACTACATAAATTGTGTGAAATAGCTGGGCCTCGGACTTTGATCTGCATATTGCCAGGAGCACATCCTTTAGCTTTACCAGCCACTGCTCCCCTATTGGCCTCCTATTATCTACTGGTCCCTGTTTCAACCTGCCCCATCCCTGCATCATTCTTCTGATGAACAATGATTTTGTCAGGTCCTTCCACCCTTTTAGACTGCAGATAACACTAATCCCTGCCAAGTAGACTCCCATTGTGGTGTGGGCTGTCCCTTTTGCCACTGCTCCACAGTGAACATTCCCAACTGTTTTTCTGTGAGTGGCCTACTTACCTCCATCTGGTGTGCTGCCCTGAATGTTTGAAACACTCACAGGTCCCATCATAGGCCCTCAGAGTCTGAGGTGCCCATGAGCTGTGAAACAACAGTTCTGCTCCTTCTTGCCAACGTCCCAGATGTTCGTTGGTATGGGCATTTTTAGCTCTTCTGCTGCTGGTGCTAGCCTCCGAAAACAGTCCAGTTGCAGACGGGAAAGGCTGTCAGCCAGACTATTGTGCACCCCTTCTATGTGTTTTGCTCTGAATGACATGTTCATCTGCAAAGCCCTTAAAACTAAATGTCACAATACTTGCATGACTGTTTCTGATCTGGCTCCCCTGTTGTTTAGGACCTCCACCACTGCTTTATTGTCACACCAAAATGTCACTTTCTGATCCCGTAATTCCTCCCCCCAGACCAGGGTACATGCCCATATGGGCATGATCTCCAACAATGTTATATCTCTCACTTTGCCATCCCTCACCCAGCTGGCAGGCCAGGGTTCTGCAAACCACCTGCCTCTCAGGTAACCCCCCCATGCCTAGCCCCCCAGCAGCATCTGTGTAGAGGTCGAGGTCTGTGTTGTACACCCACTCCTCTTGTCAGAAAGAGCACCCGTTATACTCCCTAAGGAATTCCTACCATATTTTAAAATCCTCCCTGGCACCTCTTGTCAGGTTGACCCAGTGATGTGGTCTGGAGACCCCTGCTGTAGCCCTAGTTAACCTCTTTGTGAATGCTCTCCCTGGTCCAATGGCCCTGCATGCGAAGTTCAGGTGCCCCAGTACTTGTTGCACTTGTTTTAGTTGTACTCTTCTCCTGTTGGTGTGTACTTGGGTCAGTTCCTTCAGTTTCCTCACTTTTTTGTCCGGTAGCCTGAATATTTGATTCAGGGCATCTTTCTTAATCCCCAGGAACTCCATCACCCTGTTGGGCCCTTCTGTTTTTTTTCTGGTGCCAGTGGAACCCCTAGTTCCCTGCATAATTCCTGAAACTTACCCAGCATACTCTGTGTCTCTCTTGTTCCCCTCCCATTAAAAAGAAAATCATCCAGATAATGAATGACCATCTTATAATCAGTTTTTATCCTGGAATATCCACTGCAAGCAGGTGCTGAATGCTTCAAATGTCACACATGCTATGGAACATCCCATCGGCATGTCTTTGTCGAAATAATACTGCACCCCAATTTTAAAACCCAATAGATCCCAGTCTTCTGTAATAACCAGCAGCAGTCTGAAAGCAGATTCAATATCCATTTTTGCCATCCATGCATCCTCAGTGGTCCAGATTACCCAGATGCATCCTCTAGTGTTGCATATGTCACCTTACTATGTTCCTCCCTGATGAAATCATTCACCGAGTCCCCTTCTGTATAGGGCAGGTGGTGAATCACCTTGTACTCCCCCTCTTGTTTCTTGGGTACTAAACCCAATGGCGAAATCTGCATGTTCTGCAATGGGGGGGATGTCAAATGGGCCCTCTACCCTCCCTGTTGCCTTTTCTTTCTCTATCTTCTGTCTTAACATTTCTTCCTTTCCTTTTACCGACCCCAGGTTGCTCGCCTCTCTCGCTTGTCTGGGCCCCCCACAGTGCAGTGAAAACCCTGTGCTAAAACCTCTTATAATCATATCCCCCACACTTTTGTTTGGATATCTGTCCAAACAGGCTGTCCATGCCTCTAAGTTGATGGGGGTTCTGGCCACTCCAAAATGCTCCCTGTTGTTCCTCCCATTACTTCTCCCCAACCCCTCTCTCTCGCCTTGTGCAAGGTCTTTCCGGTCAGTGATTCTGACCCCCCTACTCGAGTTCCCCTACCCCTCCCTCCCCTGTTCCATGTCTGCCCTTTAAACCCCTGTCCTTCTTGAAAAAACTCTTGACCTGACACTTGACCTATGCCCTGTGCCCCTTGGCCCATGTTGTTCTACATCTGCTTGCTGGGTGCCCTCCCCTGCATTTTGAACAAGCATGCCGAAAATGACATTGAGGCCATGAGCAAAAAGCCCTGTTATAAGCCCAGCAGCATCTCTGGGGCGTAGCCCCCTTTTTCCCCCATTCCCCTTCGGGTGTGGACTGATCTGTTACATAATCTGTCCATAAGTCTAGCTGCTTGGTGTCCCATCTTACATCCCCAAATGTTGCCATTCTCTATCGAAAAAATTCATCATAGTATAACCACCCCACCTCCCTTTGCTTTTGCCCTCCTTATTATCAAAGAATAAGTGATGAGTGGGATGCCCAGCTCCAGCCTCTTTTCCAGGACAATGGCTGAGAAAGTGGCAAAACCTATGAACCACCCGTCCCATGTCTTCCCTTTTGTGAACTTGTCCTCCTCCTTCTTCCCTAAAAGCACTATCGCCGCTGCCATTTCACTCTTACCTACGTTCTCAGCTTCCTCATACTTAGGTGCTGCTTCCTGGCTCACCAAAGCGAATATATCCACATACTCCCCTTTCCATATTTTTTCCTTTGTGGCCAGTGGCACATGCTCGCCTATCCTCATCCCGGGCTCACCTATCTCCCTTGTACCTTTACCTTCTTTCTCTGTACTCCCTTCATTTCTTCCCGGCACCTCTTTCTCCATCCTAATCTCTGCCAGAGCTGATTCCATCTGCACTGACCCTCCTGTTCCCAGCGCCGACACAATTTGACCTATATATTCTTTTATACTGTCCTCCACTGTGCTGGGTGTGTTACCTGTAACCTTGTCTGGGCCATGCTGCCTGGTGTCTTCCAAGTGTCCCCTTTTTTCTCTCTGTGGTTGAGGAGGAGGGTGAACTACTAGGGTTTGTGGAGGGAACACAATGTTCTGAGGATCTGGTCCGGGTTCACCAAGGGAGATCCTACCTTGATCAGGGAGAGGTACTGGCATCACCGAGTCTATAGGCTGCAGGGGTACTGGATCAGCTGCCTTGGCGGGTCCCACTGCCAGTGGTGGCACTCTAGTGGGACTGCGTTGCCCTTCAGCTGGTCATTTCCCACTGCCCCCTTTTCCTGGGCCCGCTTTCCTCTTCTCCCCGGGTCTCCCTGGTTCCTCCCCCTCTACCAGTTCCCACATTCTGTTGGATTTTTCCACCAATTCGATTATAGCCCTGTAAACATCTTCCTTTGACAGTCTGCTCTTCTTTGGTGCCACATCCTTCGCTTCCTTTTCACTGTGAAGACAACTACGGGAAGAGAACAAGATTAATTTTATATATATATATTTTAATGCCTTCCCTCTGTCCTTCGTACCATGTGCCAGCATGCTCAGTCGGGCCCCCAGTAAAAGGCCTCTATCCTGCTCCTTTTGCCCCTTGGTGTCCAAATGCCTCCCCTCTTTTCCTTCCATACCACAACCCCCCCCCCGGTATTCTTTGAAACCGTCAAAGCTGTTTTTTTTTTTAAAGGGGGGTTTCACCTCCAATTAGGCAACAAGGTCCCATTGACTGCTCCCTGCCATGCCCTTGGCGAGTGGCGCACACCACGTGGGCCACTCATTGCCCCCCCGAGCATATCCATTGGCCTCCTTTAAGCATTCCCTTGACCACTTTTATTTATTTATTATTATATGCCTTTTTTTTGTGTGCCTCTGCCCCCTTCCTCCCCTTATTCGTATGCCCCCTCCCTCCCCTGCTTCCCCAGCACCATCTACTGTGGCCATGAAGTTTGCTGCCGGCCCCCCTCCGGGTTGCTTCCTTCGTGAGAGATGCCAGGGTTAAGGAAACGCCCCTTGAGGGGGTTTGCTCTCCCCCCATGACAAACCCAAGTGTGAGGCAGCCACGAGGTTCTTTTTGGGGTGGGAGAGTGTCTGTTTCTTCACCCGTGACCTGCTGGCTTGTGTGCACGTTCGAGCTCCCATTTCCCCTGCATGCCAGTCTCCCCCTGTGCACCATACCCGCCTCCTCACTTTTTAGCCCTCTCCTGTCACCCCCACTGCTCCTTTGTTCAGATCCCCCCGTCCTCACAACCATTGCGTGTGACATCATGCCACGTGGTCGCGTTAGTGTGCTTCCACTCTGCCCGATACAGGGCCTCTTCCTGCTGGCCCCTACCATGCTCCTTCTCTCCTCATTGAGCCAGGCTAACATAAACAGGAGCTTCCTCCAAAAGGAGGATTCAGCACTCACAACCTGTGCTGAGTTAACAGAAAACAGGCCCAAATGCAGTAAGCAGCACAAACAGGGGGAAGAGGGTTTTATCGTGACTACCACGCAGTGAGTGACGTCATGCCACGTGGTCACTGGATCATGCTCTCACTCCCTTTGCTTCAGGGCCTCTTCCAGGCCTACTCATCTCACAAGCAACACCAAAACCCCTTGGCCCTTGTCCCAAGCTTCCTCATCTGGCCACCACTGCTACTGCAGCCATCCTCTGGTGCAGGCCCCCGGTAGTTACCAACAGGTGGTTTCCAACTGCCACTTCCTCACCCAATCACCGTGCAAGCTGGCCCCAGCTCCCCTACTGAACCAAACCTTCACCAGCTGCACAGCACCTCGCGATCTCTATCGCACCTATCCCTCTACATAACATGTCGAAATACTAATACATACTAACATGCCTGCCCTGAACCACATGCTAACCTCACTTTTTCAGCTGTTCAGCATCTTGCAATTCTATCACGGCTCTCATTTCCATCAAACGTTGCAAAGATAATTGTAACCCCCACCTGCCTGCCTTGAATCCAACGCTACTATCATTAACTGTAAACCAAACCGGATGAATTGGACCTTCTAAACAGTCATAAAAACCACATCATCTCTTCTTTTTTTTTTAGCAGCCTATTGTTTATTAACCACCCTGTCTTCAATCATATATCTTATGTGCTATTCTGCCCAAAACTATATTTCTTCAAATATACAATGTACAATTTTCTTTCTCTTTTTTTTTTAAAACCAACTTAAATATCCTCACCCAACTTAATTGTTTGTTTCCTTACCTTTCTCTCCTGGTGAACAAACCTCAAATCAATATGCCAATCCAACGTGCTGCAGTTGATTGTAGAATCAAAACTCCAGCAAAAAGTGGCTGAGGCCCCTCTGTGCTGTCCATTATGTACCTCCACTTGCCCCTCCCCTTCCTGTTGCCTGCCCATTGTTCTAACCCTTAGCCCCTCCCCTTCCTTCCTTCCTTCCTTCCCTCCTGAGCACAACCATCCTAATGATGGAGGGAAGGGGTGCACCAGGACAACCTGGTCTGCTCCTTAAAGGGCAAACTCCATTAGCATGTATTTTGGAGTCAGATACAATACAGAAATGTGCAATTTAAAATGGGGTGACACAGCCTTAAAAACTGATGAGAATGGCAGCAGATATTTACAATATTGCCAAGAAAGACAAACCAAAACTCATTCAGGAGCTAACCCTAAAGACACTCGTAAAATAAAGCCACAAGCATATGAGCTCCCACAAAATCCCAAAAAATGTGCAGTGGAAAACTACATAGGTTACAAAAAAGCAAGACCACAACAAGCACTAACAGAAGAAACACCATTTTTTCCTGAAAACAAACCACCTTGCTGCATTTAACACAAACAGTCCCTGGTTCTAAAACCAATCTGTGGGAGACAACAAGCTTGCTAAAATAGTTAAAACAATGATTAATAAATCTTCCCTCGAAACTGTCAAATGCCTGATCAACCACTCAGTCCACAAACACCTGATCCAAAAGTTAACAGACTCAGGTGTTGCCCCCATAGAAATAATACAAATCTCGGGGCATAAGCAGCTGCAAAGTTTAAATGACTATGCCAAATTAAATGAAGACAAACAAAAGCAAATATCTTCAATACTAAGTTCAGCATCACTGCCTTCAACACAAGAAGATCCAAATCTACTATCAACCATTTCCAGAAAATATTCTGAAATTCTTGGTTCCTGCTTCAATAGGCCTACTATTACAGCACAGAATATCACCTTTAACATAGTTTAAGGTAAGTTCATTGTCCTAAACCACAACAAACTGCACAACACCTATATCAGATAATATCCCGATTGTTGTAGCACCCTCTGCATGACATATAACAAATACGACCTGGGTACAGGTTCGGGAGTAAGTGTGACGGGAACTGGTACTAACAGTGGATGGGGGGGTGACAAATGCAGTCTGTATATATGTTGAGCACCAGTAAAGTAGTATAGTAAATATTTACTATAAAAATGAAGCAGTCCACATAATAGGTGCTATAGAAAATACAAGTTCTAGACAGAAAAAAAGAATATGCATATACCCACAAAACAAAATACTTAACTGTGTTACAATTTTTTTCTTGCTCAGGAAACAGCTACAGTACCCCAACAAGAAAGATACCCCAACAGATTCCTCCTGATACTGACAGTGACTAAAGGTACAGTAATATTCTTTTACATTAGCCACAAACAATACTGATAGTCAGGTCAAAATTGATTCCATTGTACATACCCAATGGCACGGTTTTAAAAAAAAAACATACATTTCTTTCACCATGCAATTTTTTTTCCTAGAAACTTCTCATCACATTACCTAGGCCAACATAAAAGTGTGCCACAGAGTCATCACCATCACATTTTTCCTCCTAACAAAGCAGGCTTTCATAATTACTCTCTCTCCACACAATAATCCAAATGTGAAGATTGATTCTAACAGTAGTGCATCTATCTCATCTTCCTAAAACAGATGAGACAACTCAAAGCAACACAAGCTTACATCATAACATTCACTCATTCATAACTTTCCATATGTAAATGATTTCCCCCTCATACTAGGCTGAACAGCATAATGATACACTTCATATTACACCTCCCAGCTAACCATCCCCGCCCTTATACACCACCCAAAATAAAATTCATATTGCTAACACAAACATCACCAATCTAACAATTTTCCTTTATTTCTATATCACTACAGGACACAACATCTTGCTGCACAAACCAGAAGATCCTCAGAAAAGCACCACAGATGCAAAACCTATACCAAGCATCAAAATCAAAGAAGCTGCCCAAAAAGATATCTTATCAAAACAACTCTCAAGACTATGCTTAACTGAAAACCAACAACTAAAAGAAAGACTTTTCCTTTAAACAGCTTTCATTTGACAAAAATAAAGCATCTGCCACATAATTGTGCTGAAATGCAATTAATCAGCATGACATTTTCTTTTTGTTTACAAACAAAGAAAAGTGGCATGCATTCTACAAAAAACTGCGCCATACAAGTGATCAAAGTGTCATACATCTTATTGTTGTTTAGAAAATGGCCAACACAAAAGCTGAATTCTGATTGACTGAGAGACCCTGGCATCGATGTTGTTATTTTTTAACAACGCCCTCTAGATAACTAGTCCATCATGGCAGCACTCATCACCAGCTGGTATCCCTCTGCCCAGTTTCCATCAGAATCACAGTAGCCATTTTTTCCCCCTAGCTCATTAACTGAGAGAGTGATCCAGAGGCCCTCCCTCCCCAAGCCAGCAGTCCCACTCCCTACACCTCCTATTACAGTACTGTATTTAAAAAAACAACACACAAAAACACAGTTTTCTTTCTTTCTTATGCTAGCAACAGGAACACAACACAAGCACTGCCATCACTCGCATCCTCGGGTCGCCAGCTCACTCTTTCAATGGATGTTAGCCGGCAGCACAGCCCCATGTCTGGGACTAAATTGAGAAAACTTCTGCTCCTGCTCATGCTCCAATCATGCCAAACTAGCACATTTCACAGTTCAAAAGTAAATCAAAATAATTTTTTTTTCTATTGAATCCTGAGGGAAATGAGTGCATAGCATTCTTGTTCCACTGCTGCCATTTTTTTTTGCTATACAGAAAAATCTTGATCGGAAAAGCCCCTTCAGAAAACTCATGGGAGGGCTGAAAAGTAACAATATCATGTAGTGCTTGCGAAGACAGAGACTGCAATGTAATACAAAAAAGGGTTTCTTATAAGCAGCAGCACCCTCTAGTGACACTAAACAGACTATTTTACAATAAGCTGTCATTTCTCTTCATTTTTATTAATATTTCACCCTCTATTTTTATAAATTTTATTATTAAAAAAATAATGTTGGCCCATTTTCTAAGTGTAATAATACCTTCCAGGGTGGTTGTTATGGGATATAACTGACTTTCCAGGGGCTATAAGGCCTTCTGCCTGTGGCATTGGGCCTCATTATGCCCCGGGCAGTCCATTATATCCCAATAATGCCCACACTATTGGGTATTATTACTTACTTAATACCTACTTTCCATATTGATTGCTTAACTGTTAAGAAATGTTGCATAGAAACTGTTGACAAATGTTGCTTAGAACCTTTTAAGAATAATAGAAGCATAGAGGCAGACTCATTACAGAACCAATATATGACAACCTTTTCTCAATAGCAGTAGTTTTACCAAGATTAGCCTTAGGCCACAGTGTTTTATTAATAGCAAAAGATATCACTGACTGTACTTCAGGTTTAGCAAAAACCTATCTACACCAACTGCTGCTTTTCCCACTACCACAATTGTTGCAAAATGTTTTTTTTTACTTTCACTTCAGTTAGTTATTTAGTAAATTCATCCATATATGCAAATAAACTGCGCTTATATATGACTGCAATAACCACATCACTAAGTTATATACTTCATTGTTCTACAACTACAATACCTTATTCATTAAACTATTTTGCATCTTTACTTACCTGCTGTCTCTTCTTTCAAGTACACAGCTTGTTAGCATCCAAGTAAAGTGTCCATGACCAAATTCCCCAAAAAATTAGAAGCCCCCAAAATACATCCAATCTTCATTGTGGCAATCCAACAAGTTAAAAAAAAATTATCGCAATCAAACTTAAGCAATGAACAGTGATGCATAAATTGTCTCATGACTAATGCACAATCCCACAAAAAGAATATATCATATACCCATTTAAAAATATAAAATAAGAAAAAAAAATCACTTTCCAAATCTCCACATATTCAAGTTCCATCCCTGAAAAAATACACCTCATCCAAAATCCAGAACTACTCCACAATTACAAAAGTACATAAAATAAATCCAAACATGAGTTCCAAGCACAAATAAGGCAAAATAAATCATCCAGCTAAAATCGACTCCATCAAAAGCACTCTTCCATGCCACGAAAACTCCTCAGCTGCAAACGTGTAATCCAACATCTTCACGGCACGAAGACTCCTGTTCAGAACTCCATCATTCCATAGGCTCAAAACACCATGACTCACTTCAACACTTCTCCAATTCCAGCACCACTAACCTGGCATCCTGCCACAGTACCGCTGCTACTCAAAGATGCTAACACTACAGAAATCTTCACCACTCGATGTCTTCCACCATACTCAACAGAAACTACTCCACTACTCAAGTCCTTGCCCCTCAACCAATCACAACGCATCACCTCAAATATAACCCTGCCCCTTCACCAATCACGAAGAAGCAACACCATGCCTCAGACCATATCTCCTCCAATAAAATTCTACAACTCACTGCCCATTCAAGAAAAAAAGACAGCAGCACCCAAAACACATAGTGCAATTCAACTACATTAACAAATAGTCCCAAATACCAGCTCAAAAAAATAAAACATAGCATTTAAAATAAAAAAACTCAAACACTCTTGCCACCCCATTGCATAAATTGAATATGCAGGGGATGACAGTGTGATAACTGATTTATCTAGTATAGTTGACAGTGACCTCTCTTACTTAAGGACACTGTCAACTACACTAGATAAATCAATTGTCATGCTATCACCCACCACATATCCCATAGCTATATATATATATATATATATATATATATATATATATATACACATATATATATACACACACATATATATATACACACATATATATATATATATATATATATATATATATATACATAATAGTGGCTCGGTAGTGCCACTATAGTTAGGGTTGCACAGCCATTCCTATTTTAAATCTCAAAGTTTGTACTTTAAGGGCCGGATTCACAAAGCTTTCTGAAGGTGCAAAACCTTCCCTAACTCCCCAAAACTGCCGTAGCTATGGAAACTAAGGGTAACTTGTACTGAATGCTATTCACAAAACCCTCTGCAGCTGCAGAAAACAACACTAAGGACTGTGGAAAAAAGTGCAGCTGCGGAAGTCCCTGAGGAAAAAAAGGTGTGAGATAAGTAAGGCACAGCCCCTGAAAAGCTATTCACAACCAGATTTTTTCCTCAGCTGCAGAAAAAAATGTTACACACAGTGGAATGAGGTGTAATTCTCACTCAGCAAACTGAAGTAGTGCCCTAGCAATTGTAAACAATTAAGGTGGAGGTGAGGCACAGGTAATAGCATCACAGATAGTATAACAGTAGCTGCTGTAACATCAACAAAGGCATACATTGCCATGAAATGGCAACAGGCAACAATCACCAGACACAGTGCAGCCCATGATGGAGCCCCACAGGCAGTAGAGCCTGGCCAGCCTGCAGTGATTGCTACCCCTGCTGGCAACAGGAACACCCCAGGGAAGGGGGACCAGCAGTAACAGTTGGCCACTGTGGTGCCATGGTATTACTGGTACCTGTGGTGCTGCAGTGGTCCCAGTTGAGGGACTGGTTGCTGGTCTCTTTGTGGGTGCTTTCAGCTTCATTCTATGGCAGCCCTGTCACAGTCTGCTGTTTCAGCTAATTAAGTTTACCTGTTGCTATGCCTCCTAAGCTATTTTTGGAGCTGTGGATCCGCAGTTGCGGATTTTAAGCACGTGCGCAATTTCTGCAGCTGCTGAAATTCCGCACCTGTGGGGATTTTACAAAATTCTGCACCTGCTTAATTTTTCTTTGTGAATATCACTCAACTGCATTTCCACAGTGCTTCAGGCCTTTTTCCCGCAGCTGCGAGATTTTTGGCTTTCTTTGTGAATCCTGTCCTAATAATTTTTCAACCATTTGTCCAATTTGCCTTAAATTTGGAATGCTGACCTGCCTACCATACTGTAGCTCTTTGGATTTGGAAATTGTCATTCTGGTTGGATGTACGGTTGTGGAATGATAGCATGCTCAAAAAGTGAAATTTTACACTTGTTGTGAATTGTTTGGTAAGCCATAATGGACTGAAGAATGCATTTGAATGGGTTCAAATGTGTTGGTCTACATGTGTCCTGGGTTGAATTGGTGCCTTTTGAAGATTTGGTGAAAAAATATTGCTCCATTAAAAAGTTATTCCAATTTTTCATGTCCCATTATAGCTCATGGAAAATAGTACATGTGCACTGCAAAAACATTCGTGATCAAATTTTTGTTGTCAAGCTCCCCGAAGTTGTTGTGGTGCTGCCACCATCTTGTTTCCAGTTAGTGAGAGAGAGAGAGAGAGAGAGAGAGAGAGAGAGAAGAAAATGCTGTAATTGAAAAAATGGTACACTTTGGTAAACATCAAAAGTTGTGTTTACCTAATTAGGCCCTGATGAACATGTCCCTGGCATTCATTTGTTATTAGGTGGCCTGGAAATATGTTTTTTAAATTTTTTCTGTGTTTTGATCGTGGCAAAATTTTTGTTGCCGCACAAAGAATCGCATTCAGGGAAAACAGTAAGCGCGATAACATTGTCTGTGCACGATAACATTCTCATTATAGAGATAGGAGAATTGCAAAAATATTAAAGTAATCATGATAGCACTGCATGGACACATTTTCAGATGTGTTGGCTTCTTTGTCACTTGATTGTGGCAAGGTGGATTGGGCTATTGGCCTGAAATTTTTAGCATGGCAAGACCCAGTCCTACAGATGTGCCTTTTTGGTGGTTTGGTACAAAAACATAGAGTAGGCCCATAGTTACAGCATTCTGAAGTTCAGAAATTTTCCCATAGAATAACATTGCAGCACCCATGATGCCTTTCGGGGCCCATATCTCGAAAACGGTTCGAGATATGGCTTTTTCCTCATAAACATTCTTAGTACCCCTGCAGTGGGACTAAGTGCAGAAGTAGGATGGAAAGCCATGAATACCAAGAAATTTGAATTTTTTTTCTACCTTGTATGGTTACTGAGATATTTGAGAATTAGTATTCCAATTGCTCATTTTCATGTCCGAGGGCCACTATTACATCCACAGAGTTAGCATTCACAGTGCTTTTCAGTGCCCATATCTTGGAAACGCTACAAGATACAAATTTGTTTGATGATTTTTGTGAGAACTACTCACTGTCATGATTACAATGACACTTAACTTTTTTTCTAGCTGCTACAGTTCCCGAGATATGGGCAAATTAGTGCTACAAGGGTTCCTTGCCTTATAGGACTGCTGTATGGCTCCATACTGATATGTAAGTGGGAGCACAGGGCCCAGAGGGCCCGCACTCCCACAGACACATATCATTATGCACAAATCTTCAGCTTGGGCCCTGCCTTCCCACCAACAGATACAATTCACTACTTATATTACACTTTTTCAAAAAGAAAAGAAATTCTTTGCAAAAAAATTCCATTAATGCATCAGTTAGAGTTGTTTCTACAGTGACAAAAGTGTGGAAATTCAATGTTAGGGTTACCACCCCTACCACCCCACCACCACTCTCCCACCCTCCACATGCCAACAGGCATTGGAGTGTACATTGTGGTTGTCATGCCTAACTATCACCCCATTCTCCTATACTGCACCACCCTAGCTTCTTTACACATGTAACAGGGTGACAGGCCGATGACATCAACGCACACCCCAATGCCTGCTGGTGTGTGAGGGGTGGGGGAGAGGTGGTGGGGTGGTATGGGTGGTAACCCTAACATTGAATTTCCACACTTTTGTTGGTGTGGAAACAATGCTAACTGATGCATCAATGGAGTTTTTTGCTAAGAATTATAGTGGCACGGTAGTGGCACTATAGTTAGAGTTGAGTAAGCACTTTAATGTTAAACCTCAAATTGTGCACCTTAATAATGTTGCCACCGTATGATGGATTTACCTGAAATTTTTCATGCACAGTCTGGTACCATAGATCTCTGAATCTGGCAAGTTACATTATGGTGAGATTTATGGTTGCTGAGTTACAGAATGCAAATAAATGCAAAAAAAACAGACTTTTTGCGTGTTTCTTTGCTCATACCCACAGCCCACATGGTATGTCTGTTTGGTCTGAAATGTTCAGGGAAGATGCAGTCTTATTCACTGATGTGTCTTTTGAAGATTTGGTGAAAAAATATTAAACTGTTCAAAAATTATTTAAAAAACTAATTTCTCATTACAGTCAATGGGGGAAATTAGCTGTGCATCATGAAAGTTTTGCAAATCCCATTTTTACTTTCGCAAATGGCCCTGTTACTTTCATGATTCTGCCATCTTGTTTTCAGTTAGTGATACAGAAAATTGCCTAGTGTTTAAAATTGGGACCCTCTAGGTAAACACTGTGTTTACCTAGTGGGGTCGTAAGGAAGTTAGCCCTCTCTTTTTTGGGGGGTAAACTCCCCAGAAATGCCTTTTCCAACTTTGAGGAAAAAGTACTTTCACAAAATAGTTTCGTAAAAGCAAATGTTTAGTGATTTTTTTTGTGAAACTTTCATGATTTGTGAAAGTATTTTAAAAATAACTGCAAATCTTTGCCATTCTCCTTCATCAAAATAGTTGGATGATTTGGGTCTGAAATTTGCAGGCTGGCAAGCCCTAGTCCCACAGATGTGCCCTTTTGGTGGTTTGGTGCAAAAATATTGAACAGGCCCATAGTTACAGAGTTCTGAGGTTCAGACATTTTCCTATAGAATAACATTGCGGTGCCCGTGATGCCTTTTGGGGCCCATATCTCGAAAACGGTTCAAGATACGGATTTTTCATCACAAAAATTCTTAATCCCCCTACAGTGGGACTAACTGCAGAAGTAGGTTGGAAAGGCATGAATACCATGAAATATGATTTTTTTTCTGCCTTGTAAGGTTACTGAGATATTTGGGAATTAGTGTTCCAGTTGCTCATTTTCATGTGCGTAGGTCGCTATTATGCCCTCAGAGTTAGCAGTCACAATGCTTTTCAGTGCCTGTATCTCAGAAATGATGTGAGATAAGATTAATTCAACTATTTTTCGAGAATCACTCACTGGCATGATTACAATGACACTTGAATTTTTTTTTCTAGCTGCTACGGTTCCCGAGATACGGGCAAATTAACGCTACTGGGGTTCCTTGCCTTATAGGGTTGCTGTATGGCTCCATACTTATATGTAATTGGGAGTGCAGGTCCCGGAGGGCACACACTCCCACAGACACATATCATTATGCACAAATGGGCAGCTTGGGCCCTGCGATCCCAGCAACACATACCATTTAGTACTTATATTACACTTTCTCAAAAAAAAGGGAAAATCATTGCAAAAAACTCCATTAATGCATCAGTTAGGGTTGTTTCTACAGTGACCAAAGTGTGGAAATTCAATGTTAGGGTTAACATCCCACCACTCCACCACCCCAACCCACACCCCCATCCTCAAAACCCTAATTCAGCATTCCCCCCCACACACACACATATGCAAGACACATCCAAGATTGTAAGACACTATACAAGTCAGTCACATCTCTAAGCACAATAATCTCTACACTGTACTCATTTCACATAACATGATGTAATGAAAAAAGAAATACAGTATGATCAACTCTATACTGCCAGCACAGTATGATGACACATTGTAGCTGGCATATCTCTTGGTCTGTGCAAATTTTCTAAATATTGATTTTTATGTGTCATATTTCAAAAATTAGCTCACTTCAGGTATCACTGCTACCACATAGGCATGTGGTAGCAGGAGAGATAGAGCTGACACATACATAGTACTTTTCAGATGCTGCTCAGATATAAAACTTGCACCATCACATGTTGTTATACTGCTGCGTTACCTGGAAATACTCATTAGCAGCATGATATGGTTAGCTTTGGATGTTACAACTGTTTCTGTCACATGTTGCATGTACACTATACTATAAAACATTACTTTTATTATTACTACCATTTGTTATTAGGACTGACTCACTCTATCAGAAAAAAATATGCAAACGTCCAGTGACTGTTGCTAGGGTTACCCAAACTCATATTTCCAATATAGCTATCTATAGATAACATACTGTGTGTTTCTTCATTTCTTAACAATTGAAATATAGGCATACGCTTAAATTTTGTTATTGATGTTTGTAACAGAAAAATGCTTACTGTGGGCCATCTCCCATTGTTTCCCAGCATGCGTGTGTACCGCCATGGCACTCTGATAGCAGCAGAACTCATACAGTTGCTGGACCATGATGATGGATGTGTCTTGTACTATGTTTAGAGAGTTCTATGTTACTTCTTTTACCTGATGCTGGTTGTCTCTGATTACTTGTGTTGCCTTGGCTATTCCCCTACTTGCATGTGGGGGGCTGGGGGATGTGGATTTAGGGTTTTGAGGATGGGGAATTGGGGTGGGGTGGTGGGGTGGTAACCCTAATGTTGAATTTCCACACTTTTGTCACTGTGGAGACAACCCTAACTGATGCATTAACAGAGTTCTTTGCAATGAATGAATATATATATATATATATATATATATATATATATATATATATATATATATACTGTCATGGTAGAGCAAGTATAGTTAAGATTACATGGCCACTTCTATGATAAACACAATATTTTGCACTTTAATAACTTTGCAACTGTATGACCGATGTGCCCAAAATTCTTCATGTGCCATGCGGTACCATAGATCTCTGAATCCTCTAAGTGTAGTTCCAGTTGGTGGTCTGGTTGCAGAGCTGCAGAGTACCAAAAATGTGTAATTTAGCATTTAGGTGCAAATTCTTTGCTCAGCTGCATCTCCAAAAGGGCTTAGGGATCTGGTCTGAAACTATTAGGGTATATGCAGGGCAGGGTAGCAGATGTGCCTTTTGAAGACTGGAAAAAAATATTAATCTGTTCAAAAGTTATAAAATTTAAAGTTTTCCATTAAAACCTATGGAAAAAAAATATATGTGCTGCTCAAAAGCAATTTCTGCTTTTGCGAAAGTACTTTGCAATGCCCAAATTGTTTCAGTGGTGTTGTGCTGCCACCATCTTGTTTTCAGTTAGCAATGATGAAAAACACTATAATTCAAAAAATGATGCCCTTTGGTAAACACCAACAGTTGTATTTACCTTATCAGGACTGCAGGACATGATTCTGGCCTTAGTTTTGTAAATAGTGGCTAGAAATATGTTTTTTCCACTTGGCTCTTAGTCATGTCACAAATTTAGAGCACCACTTGATTAAAAAAATAAACATCAGACCCCGTAAATGGGCAAAATCTTTCCTGGAAACTTTTTGGACAAAATAACTACAACTCATGTTCCTCAGCCCCTGTTTAGGTAAACACCTATTCGTGTTTAACTAATAAAAGGAGTTTTTCTCTTTTTACTGCCTCCAAGGGGGCTGAGGCATGTTTTATTGAAAATAAATGTTTCTGCCAACATCAGGGTGCCCGATCCCCATTTTGTCGGTAGAAATCCACCTCCCCTGCCAGTGTGGGACACTAGGGAGTCCACTCTGTGTCTTAAAATATTTATTTTAAAAAAATTGTTTCTGCCAACATCGTGTTGCCTAATCTCTGTGTCGGTAGTAGAAATCCACTCCCCACTGCCAGTGTGGGACAATGGGGAGCCCACTCCCAGTATCCTGAAATATTTATTTTTAAAAAGAGATTTTTTGTCAGCATCGGAGTGCCTGATCCCTGTGTTGGCACTACAACCCCCCCTTGACAGTGTGGGATACTGGGGAGCCCACTCCCAGTATCCCTAGTTATGTCCTCCACCTCCCAGCACTGTGGGACACTGGGGAACACACCCCCAGTGTCCCAAAATATTACTTAGTTGTACCGGTAAAAAAAGAAAACAGTCCCCCATCTTTTACAAAAAAAAAAAACTGGACAGAAGAAAATGGTCCTCTGTTGTCTCCCCTATCGCCCTCCCAATCCTGACCTACCAACTGAGCAACCCAACACCCCACACCCCCTTGCCCTATACTTATCACAGCAGACCATCATCTGCGATCTTCTGTAGACTGGGACATGTCTGCGCTCTTCAAAGCCAAATGGCGAACTGAAGAATCATGGTAAGTACCGTATAATGGCTGTCAATAGCATTTTGAACTTATGTTGATATCTCAGTCATTTTTTAGTATTTTTGTACAAAATTTTCCACATAGGCATTTTAGGAGCCTGCCTCATGAACGCTGTCACTGTCATTTTGTTAACCAGACCTGTGAGGTGATTTCTTGGTCACTGCACAAAATCACCTTTTGGGGCCAGCTAATAAAATGACAGTGCCAGTGTTCATGAGGTGGGGTCCTAAAAAGCCCATGTTGAAAATTTGGTGAAAAAATTCCTATAACTGCCTGAGTTATGTGTGCCCCTTGAATTTTTCTTACAGATGCACATAACTTTGGTACATTTCAATATTTTGCAGCCAAATTTTCAACATAGCCATTTTTTCACACCACCTCATGAACAGTACAGCTGTCCTTTTTCACATCTTGCTCAAAACTTGTTTTCACACCTGTGGCATGGAATGGCACATTTGCTCCATGAAATCACCTTTCAGGACCGATAAATGAAATGACAGTGTCGGTGTTCATAAGGTGGGGTCAAAAATAGGCCATGTTGAAAATTTGGTGAATAAATTCCTAAAGATTCTGAGTTATGTGCGTCCACTTAATTTATTCTATGCATGCACAGAACTTTGGTCCTTTTCAATACTTTGACACCAAATTCTCAGCATAGCCATTTTTTCACAAAACCTCATGAAGAGTACAGCTGTCATTTTTCACATCCTGCCCCAAATGTGTTTTTGCACCTGTGGTGTAAAATAACTTTGCACATAATAACATTTTGCCTTGCATTTCATAATTTCATTATTACCAACTTAGAAATTATATTAATGTGCAACTTAATAATTCCACCATGGTACAGGCCTTAGATGCACTACTGCCCCCATTCAAGGCAATATGGGCGACTCCCATGGGTAAAGGTGCCATTACCTTGTTATATGCAAACTTTATAACTGATCAGTGGGTTACAATAACACATATCAAGTCAAATTGGGAGGGGGAGCTGGGGATCCAGCTGGTGAAAAAGGACTGGGAGAGGAGCTGAGGTATGGTGTGGATGACTTCTTCCTCACCCAACTGGCTAGAATTTCTTTCAGTGAGTACGGATTATCAATTTCCTAATTCCGGTGATGCAATCTAAATTAGATCCACATAGGCCTTCAGTTTGCTGGAGGTAGTGTGGTGAGATCCATGCTTCCCATGCTCATATTTTTTGGTTGTGCCCCTTGCTTACCAGTTAGAACAGCCTGGCTGGGAGAACACATTGGGCTGGCTAAATTAAAAACTCCCAGTAAGGTTTCAAAACAGCATTGCCTCTCCCAGCGCCATTGACAAGGAGATGGAATAATTGTTTTAAAGTGCTATCCTTAGAAATCACTTCAGTTGAATGATAGATGTGAATGATCTCAGCCTTTCACCACATCAGAAATGTATTCAGTCTGCAAACCTCACAACAGTGTGCTATGACCCAGCATCCAGCAACCTTGGAAAAATGGACCTCAACAAAAAGGCACCCCATAAAAAAATTATCAGCTTTGCTAAAACCTGAAACAGATATAGTTTTTAAAGCAACGTTTATCGAATGGTGCTGCCTGTTTTACTTCTGAAAACCACTGCAAAGAATCTTTAGAACTTTGGTGACATGAGTCCTATAAGCTTGCTGACAGGGAGTGCTTGACTGGGAGCTTCTGAGATGACATCAGAGGCAGCTCTATTCTGACACAGGCTTTTTTGAACAGTGGTGTCAGTTGCTCTTTAACCTCCTCAATTGGGTACCACAGAATACTGGTAAGGCATGTTATCCTTTTATGCCACTGAATTCCCTTAATACAAGAATGTAAATCAAATCAGTTCAACTAAACAATCTCTCACTAGACAGATCCTCTCTCACTGCCCTGCTTGAATCCCAAAAATTGAACAAAACACACAGCGGTAAACTGTGTCACTACTTTTGCCACCTTGGTCATATGAGCTCTTACTCTCATCACTTCAGAGTAATGCCAGACAAATCTGCTCTGTCTGGATCTTGCAGCTCCAAGTAAGGATTAGCCAATGTAGAAATTGAATTTTGTGAATGTGTAAAGATCTGGCTCTTTTACCTTTGATTTGGTACAGTAGGGTTTCAGGGCCACATCAGGAGTACTTTGACCTTCAGTCAGTTGCCTAAATCAAAGCACTTTAGCCCTTGCCAGTTGTCCATGGAATAGTTGGGTGACCACCCCATCACATACCCCAGTTATTTCCCAACTGTGTCCTCTATCGTCAGACATTTATTTATTTATTTATTTAGTTTTTGTTAACCGGGTAAGTGCACTAGCCAGCTAGTGACTATTTTCAGGCATGACCCGGGAGAGTACAAGATAATACATACTGTATGTGTTTTTACATAGACAATACAATAAGCAAGGCAATACAATGTTTAGACAGTAGAGCAGAGGTTATGTGACTGAGATAACAGTGGCACTGATCTAGGCAAGACATCACTGGTCAGTACATACATACTGCATTGTTCAGTGTGGTATATAACAAGCGATAGGGTTAGTCAGTGTCAACCAGGCAGAATAAGAAGTGCAGACAAGCTGGGGGGGAATAAGTAAGTGGGTGAGTATGGTGAGATGCTAGGGGAGGGGCAATCTGAGGCCACAAAGGCTATGAGGGAAAGGACCTAACAGCGATTACGGCTTTGGGGGCTCAAGGAGCCAGCAAGCGACCGGGCTCATGGTTCTGCTTCTTGGGTGAGAGCATGGCAGGCAGCCCCTGAAACAGCAGGCTTCCTAGGAGGGGCAAGGTGCAGTCTTTAGTGTTAGTTGAGAGGTAATCGGTTCCATGGGTGGGTCCCTTTAGGCTGTGGCGGTGGTTCCATGGCAGCACTGGGTGCGAGGAGGAGAGAATCCTAAGCCCAGAAATTGGCATGGAGGGAAATTTACTGCTATTACGGCTTTAGCGGCACAAGGTACTCGCAAGCAACCAGGCTCCTGGTACTGTTTCTGGGCATGAGTGCAGCGGGCGGCCCTGAGAGTAGGATGCATAGAGGGCGATAGCGCAGTCTTCCACTGGATACCGCTTGGCCAGCGGTTCCAGAGGTGGGTTTCAGGGACTATCGAGGTGGGTCAGCGGTAGTGCTGGGAGCAGGGAAAAGCAATCCTAGCCCCGGAGGGCTTGGAAGGATTTAACTATAAATTGGGCTTTTGCGGCTCTAGGTATCAACTTGCAGCCGGGCTCCTGGTACTGCAACTGGGCTTGAGCACGGCAGGCGGTCCCTGTCATCCTGCTACTTGGAGGTACAAAGGTGGGTTTCAGAGACTATCGAGGTGGGTCAGTGGCAGTGCTGGGAGCTGGGAGGAGCGATCCTAAGCCCCAGGGGGCTTGGAAGGATTTATCGACAAAATACAGCTTTAGTGGCTCTAGGTACCTACTTGTGGCCGGGCTCCTGGTACTGCAGCTGGGCTTGAGCACGGCGGGTGGTCCCAGTCATCCGGCTACTTGGAGGTGCAGTATGCAATTTATGGTGGAAACCATTAGGGAAGCGGTTTGAGGGGTGGGTCCCTTAGGCTACAGAGGAGTGCCCACAGCAGCTCAGGGGATCGCGGAGGAGTGATCCTAAGCCCCATCAGGCTTGGAGTGACCCTCAAGCGCTGGAAGCGCAGAGGAGAAATCCGAAGTCCCAGCGGGCTTGGGGTGACCTAACGGCAGGTTACAACTTAGGCGGTTCAGGGTACCAGCAAGCGGCGGGGCTCCCGGTTTTACTTCGCGGTTAGGGCGCAGCGAACAGTCCCTGTCCATTAGGTGTTCTGGAATCTACGTTTCTGCCCTGTTTGTAGGGAAACTATCCTCCTCCAGGCTGAGCTGGTTGGAAATGAGGAGGCCTCCCTTTCCATGGTGCACCACTGAAATGAACATCTACCCAGGGGAAGTCAAATATGAAGCAGATGCCGCACGGTGGGCTCCGGTAGGGGAAGGGTGTTGGGAATAGAGGCAAAAACCTGGTTGTAACATTGCACAAAGAATTTACATCAGACTGGTTATGATAGCAGTGCAGGCCTGTTCGAGTTAAGACATCTCTGGCCAGAACCTAGAACAGCATTGATTCAGTGTCGTATATGGCACATAGCTTAGTGGTTACATATAACATTGAGGCACATTCTAAGTAAAACAGCACTGGTCAGTGCATAAATACAGCTTTGTTAAGTACAGTAAGGAGCGAACATAGATGTTACAGAAATAGGGTTATTTCAATGATGGACATGATGAAGAAAACAGGGTAGTAGGCAAGTCAGTGAGTAAGTAATTAAGTAAGGAGATGAGCTAGAGGGGGGAAGGGAGGAGAGATGTGGCAGCAGGGAAAGCAGGTAGGTGGGGAGTGTATGGGTGTAGGTCAAGTAGGGTCAAAACAGGTACACTGGTCAGTAGTAGCTAGATAGCTACGTAGCCCATGTTTAAAGAGGTAGTGAGATGAGGAGTGCCTAAGATCCAGGAGCAGCATGTTCCACATCTGGAGGGCAGCATACCCAAAAGCCCCGGTGCCTTTGGAAGTGTGACACAGGGAACTCTTACTAGTGCCTTGTCAGTTGATCTCAGACCATGGTTAGTGGTAACGGGATGAAGTAACTCAGCCAGAGCAGCTGGGGTTTCCTGCCTGATAATGGAGTCACATAGACAGCCGAGATAGTATAGTCTAGTAGCAGAGGGGGAGAGCCAGCCTAGATCACTTATAGCTGACAACGATGTTTGAGCCGAGGGGCCTTAGATGCATACCGACATATATTGTTGTAGGTGATGTCCCATTTCTGTATGGCTGATTTATGGGCAGTGGTCAGGATAGGAGCACAGTAAGTTAGAGTTGGTAGAAGGATCCCTCTGGTGATGGCTAACTTAGCTGATGGTGTTAACATATAGCTGGTTCTGTAGGCCACCCCTAGCTTACAATTTACTGTTTTGCAGGTTGTTTGAATGTGAAGGTTAAGGTCCAGAGATTGGTCAAGTAAAATTCCAAGATAGCGAAACGAGGTGACTGCCTCCAGAGAGTTCACATTTAGGTCAAGTTTTTTCAAGGGGAGGTGCAGGATCTGAGTTTTTGGGTGGTGCCCAGGAGCATAGCTTTGGTTTTACTTCAGTTGAGCATAAGTCGACGATAGCTTAGCCAGTTTTGAATATTGTTGTAGGCTGTGGTCAGAGATGAGTTTAGGTAGTCTATGTTATGTGAACTGGCATAGATGACCAAGTCGTCAGCGTAGAGAAGAGAGGAGCAGGAAGAGATATCGCTTGGTATGTTGTTAATGAAGAGAGTGAAAAGGAGAGGGCCAAGAATTGAACCTTGGTGCACTCCAATATTGATTGTGGTACTTTCCGATGTTGCAGAATTGAATTTTACAGTTTGGGTCCTGTCTGTTAAATAGCTCCTGTACCAGTTTACAACAGGAGTGCAGAAGCCAATGGAGTAAAGAGTGGATAGGAGTAAGGAGTGGTCCACAAGGTCAAAGGCCTTGGTAAGGTCAATGAAGACAGCCCCTGTTAGTCGACCATCATCCATGTTGGAGAGGGTATCTGATGTGAATTTGGCAAGGGCTGTAGAAGTGCTATGGTTTTTCCTAAAACCATGTTGAGCATCACAGAGCAGCTTTGTGTTTTCAATGTAGTCAAGGGTTTGGGTGGTGACAAGTTTTTCCAGTATTTTACTTAGGACTAAGAGAATAGCTATCGGCCTATAGTTAGAGATCTCGATTTTGTCCCCTTTCTTGAAGATGGGAGTTATTCTGGCAGTTTTCCAGAGATCAGGGATGGTACCACTGGCAAGGGACATTTCTTTTTTATTAAAAAAAAATCTTGCTTCTGGCACTATGCTAGGTGCTTACTATTTTTAATTAAATTGACTGGAGGACCTAGGGAGGGTTGAAGAGATTGGGATTGACTGGGGTAGGTGAAAGGTGTTTAAGAGGTAACTGTTACCTACATTTGTAACCTGATGAACCACAATACCAAGACCAGAAAAATCTTCGCCGAAGTGTTCAGCCCAAAATATAGTGCATGAGAGAGCAGTTGGAGAGACTGGAAATCTGTGACGGGCAAACAGGCAGCACACTAACATCTGTGGTAGTGTGATTCAGTAACGTTTCAGTGTTCTGAGTGTAGGCGTGGGTGTGGCAGCTATGTGAGTGGCAGAGCGTGGGATCATAGGTTTTCCTGACTCATGACAGATCATCTGAAATTTGGAGGAGTCCTGCATCTCCAACCACCACTTATTAATTTCCCATTGGAGTGGCTTACTGGTGTGAGAAATAGAGAGAGCACAGTCCTGTGGAGGAGGTTTCCTGACCCGTCACATTTGGAGACTGAGGACAGGCAGATTTTGAACAAAAAGTGGTGGATGGGAATCTAAGTAAATTCAGGAAAATAGTAGTTAAACTTGTTACCAAAACAAAAAACATGGAAACTTTTCTGAATGAGAACTGTTTGAAATAACAACAGTAAACAGCAATAAAACTTCATTACACTACTGATTTAAAAGTCTTATTGGGAGACAACTTGTTAACAGTGTATCTTAGTTTTTATATATAGAGTACAAAATTCAAAGTAAATGTTATAAACTTTGGCTTAGTATACATATAAATGTATTTTAGGCTACACTACAACCTTGATTAACTGAACTGCCCGGGAGACATCAGATCAGTTTGCATAATCAGAAGTTCAAAAGATCAGGGTTACCTTGATTTAAATGGCACACTACTGTAATATAATTAAAAATATAGTCTGAGCTCTCTCCTATACTCTCGGCAGCAAAAATCCCCAGAAAACCCCATAAATCTCGCAGTAAGTGATGAACTGTAGCTATCAGCATATTTTCTCATCTCTAAGACCCTGTAGGATCAGCATGTACAGCAAATGCACATTGAAGCTGAGCAGTGTGATTGTAGAACACATGGCACATAGGAAACACAGACTCTGGAAATGTTTCACACTGTAAGTCACAAAAGCTACAGTGTTTATTGCTTACTTACTTACTGTGCTCTCAATGTTGTGCCCAGATATACAGCCTGATTTTATCTGCCTTTTTTAACTCCCCTCAAACTCTTTGAGCTCTGCACTGTTCCTGTTGAAACCAGAAGCAGGACTGGAAGTGAAGCCATGGCACAGAGATCAGCTGTTTTTCTAAGTTAAAGTTAAAAAATGTAACTGGCTGCTTTAGCACACATCCTGTACTGTGTGCATCTGAGACAGATGCCTAGTGTTGGGGGGTCCTGTTTCAGACCATGTCCATGTTGTGGTAATAATTTATCACTGCCTGGCTGCCAGTGTCCATGTCCCAGCATTCAGCCCATTGTCTACTGAGAATGGGAGCTGTCGGTCTCTCATTTAGAGGTGAAGTCCTTCACTGGTTGTTGTCTGTTACCGGCTGCTTTAAAACACTGTAACATACACTGTAACATGCTACTGCTTATTTGCTAGATTGATGTTAGGACCCCGATCTAACAGCACACTGATATTGCTGGATTGTATTTGCATAAACATTGGGAGACAAGTGTCGGGTTCATTAGACAGGGAGTTCTGGTAGATCAGAGTTCATTAGGTCAAGGTACTATTGTATTTTTAAATTTCAGCACCATAGCTTATGATTGTCTATTATTAAGACACAAGATGTGAAGTGTCATAGAAGAATGTTTTTACATAGTAAAACTTTAGATTCTTTTAAATGCTAAGAGGAGAGAAAGCAGTTGCCAATTGTCTGTAAACTGAAGATATATTTAGTAAGCCAAAGAATTATAAAAGTGCAACTGAGTGAGTTAATGCTGGTACAGTACTATCAGAGTTCATGGAAAATACAGAAAGCAACAGAGTCACTAGTTCAACAGGTGTTCTGCAGTTTGAGTTTATGTCTTTTTCACAACACACAATGTAATTTGTTTGTTGTGTATAGTGAAATTAAAAATCAGGTAGTGTATGTTATTGTTTATAATTTTTTTTCTTAGATATACATTAATTTTTACAGTTGGTTATATATTTATTCAAGGTACTAGAAACATGGAGGGTTTATGGCACAATGTAGAGCATGCAAAATGTTTGAACTAAAGAAAATCCAGAGAAGTTTATATGTATAAAGTGCACCTAAACCAAAAAGCTAGAAGAAGAAATAAACAAATAATAAAAAAAAAAACAGCTGAATTCCACATTGAAATGCACATGATGGAGCAGTTCTTTTATAAAACCAGTATGCTGCTACAGAGGAATGAACAGGCAGAAGGTAGTTAGGGGAAAGGAAACAAACAGCAGGCAATTAGGGCTACAGGGGACAAAAGAAAAATGAAAGATGAGGATCAATCTGTAGGAAATAGTACTGAGCATACTGGAAATGACTGATCTTTGGTTAAAGGGGGGACCAAATGATGGTGCAGGTATGAAAAGTAGGTGGATATTCAGGAACTGAGAAATGCTTTCTCTGTTTTATCTAATGAGTGTCAGGTTGCAGGAGAACTATTAGCTTCACCAGTTGAGGCCCACAATTTGGAAAAAGAATTAGCGGTTAGTGAAAGAAGAGTTAATCATAAAAAGGGTTGATATACTGTGGAATCAGTACCGCAGCATTCAAGTGCCACAGAAAAATACAGCAGGCCACCCAAGGAAGGAATTTCAGCACAGCCTCAGACAAACAAAATTTCACTTCCAGAGAAAAGAGACAGCAGAATTGGGTGACTCAATTCTGAAATACACTGACAGGCTTATTTCTATGGGAAGAAAGAAAACTGCATGGTAAGCTTTCTTCCAGGTGCAGGAATAAAAGAAATAAAAATAATCTAGAAGGATTATTGGAAGATACCAATGAGCCACTGTTTATTACACATGATGGAACTACTGTAATGATGTAGGCAAATATTCTGAGCTGTCACTATAATATGCATTTGAAAAGCTAGGAAGAAGGTTGAAAACAAAAATGTTTAATGTGATTATTTCTGAGTTATTTCATGCACTGACAGCAGGAAAAAGGCTTGTTTGCACTGTACTTCTTTTTTAGCTTCATCTGCAACCTGTATTTAACCTGTCTCAGCCAGACCTGCCATGTTTCAACTTAGTTTTCAGTTGTTACTACTTGAGTAGCTATTTTTGAAACCAGGCTTGCTTATTTATTTTAAGTAATTGTTCTCAACTGTTACAACTTGTGTAGCTATTTTTAAGACAGTATTCACGGTGCAGTCCTTACATGCTCATTCGGATCATCAGACCTCCCCTCCACTCCGTCTACCCTCCTTCTCCCGCCTCTTTGAACTACGTCTGCCTGGAGAACAACGAATAACTCTGTCCTTGTACCAGTACCCGCTCTGTCTGTTATATGCTATACAGAACATTGTTGTATTCATTAGACTAGTGTCCACAATGTTATCTTAGCCTCTTAGCTCCGGCTCCTCTGTCTATACATTGTACTGCCTCACTAATTGTACTGTATATGTTAAACACCCTCAGTATGTATTTTGTCTTGTACTCTCCCGTGTCGTGCCTGAAAATAGTCACCTGCTGGCTAGTGCCCGGTTACTTACCCGGTTAGCAAAAACTAAATAAATAAATAACTTTGTTTGAAGTTATAATTATTTTGTGTTGTCTGCATTTTTGCCATGACTGCCACTTAACCTTATGCTCTAGTAATTGTCTATATTTTCTCTAATTGCCAAATTGCTGTTCCCATTCATTGCCAACCTGTGTCTGGTCTGCTTTGCAACCTTACCCCTTACACCTGTTACTGAGCTCTCTCTCTCTCGCTCTTCTGTTTTTATTTCACATCTCTAATTTGCTATAACTGTTATCCTACTCCAACTCTACTCCCTTCCATCCCAAATTCTATATCCACTACCAATTTGCCCTCCTCCAGTGTGGGCATCCATTGCTCTTACCCCCCCACCTCCTTTCTACTACCCCTACCTTTCTTCATCCCTGGCTGATCTACCTGTTCCTCAGGCTGTCAATCTCTGATCAACTCTCCCTCTGCTCACTTAGTCTCCTCTTAGCCCCCTCCCCCTGTATCCTCTGCAACTCTATTCCTCTGGCTACCTACCTTCCTCATCTACCTTCTCCTACTCTCCCTTGCCCCTCCTAGATTACTCAGCCCCCTTGTATCCCACTTATCCTCTCCCATCTCCTCCTTCTTTCCCCTCCCACCTTTCCTCCCCTCTCATTCCAACCTGTTCTGTCTCCTCCTACCTTCCATACTATCTGCCTAACCTCCTAACTACTCTATCCACTCTGGCCTCCTTCCTACCCCCTCCTATCACCTTGAATTCCTCCACCACTCCCTTCTCTCCCACAACTGCTACTCTTCTGTCTTCTCCCCCCTTGGCCACAAAAAGCATAAACTACCCTCTTTTGTAGCCCTCCTATGCTTCCTCCTTCTCCTGGTTGATAATGTGGAGCCTAATCCTGGTTCCACCCCATCCCCCCCTTCCCTGTGTCCAAAGGTCTTAGTTTTTTTGTCCATTTCAATGCAAAAAGTCACCTTCCAAAGCTAGACTCCCTCAAGGTATGGGCCTTGCTACACTCCCCACACATACTTTGTATTTCAGAAACCTGGCTGTCCTCTAGAGTCCTGGATTTGCTTTTCACCCTCCCTAAATTCCACCTCTTCCACCAGGACAGGGGTAAATGTGGTGGTGGCATTGCTTTTTATACCAGCCAAAATATTCCCTGCTTTATTACCGTTAAAGGGGGCCATACCATCCTCTCACAAGCTCTTTCTGCTCAAACTGTCTACCTTCAACCCTCCCTATTTTTGTTGGTGTTCTTGCTGCCTCCCCTAAGATTCCCCATCCTCTCTCCTTAACTCCTTCTCTTTACTTGTTTCCCTCTCTACCTCTGGTGAACTTATCCTTCTCAGTGATTTTAACCTAAATTGGCACTGCTCTGACTATCCAGCATGCCATCAAATAATTGAACTGTTCCCAACTAATCTCTGAACCCACTAGGCTTAATCCCCACTTCCCAAACCACTTCCTCTGGGACTGGGTACTGTGCTCTCACCCCCATCAAGTCTCATCCGCTGGCATACTCTCAAATGTATTTAGTGATCACTGTCTCATCTATTGTATTAGAAAAACCCAACCCCAACATCCTCCCCAAAATATATTTGGCACAAACCCCTAAGGTCCCTCAACAGTGATGCTCTTTTGAGTGACCTAGCCTCTGCTAACTGTTCCCCCATCTACTCTGCTCAAGATATCAACACAGTCCTAATGCACTTCACTGCCATCATCACTAGCATTTGGAACACCCATGCCTCACCCAAAAGAACTAGAGTGAAATGCTCCCATCACCCCAGTATTACACCTGACCCCCTAGAGCTATGCAAAACTAGGGACTTTACTTGGGCCTGCTTTAAAGCCTCCTACTCTGACTTTGACCACCAGCACTTCAAGTCCCTTGGAAACTTTTGCATCAAGGCTATTCATGAAGCTAAGGCACACTACTTCAATTCAAACCTACAATGAAACCTAAACTCCCCTTTCAACTTTTGGAAAGTAATCCACTTCCTCTTTGACTCAGCACCCCAGCTCGTGTTCTCCCCTCCAAGTAGATGGCTCACTGGTCTCCGACCACCTTCCTGTTGCCTCCCTTTTCAAAAATTTCTTATCTACTTGAACTTCTCCCTCTAAGCCCTCAATCACCCCCCTGCCACAACCCACATTGTCTGCTGGTTTTTACATCCCTCTCATCTCCCCTCAGGAAGTTTTCCTTGCCCTCATGTCTCTCAATCCCACAAAATATAGCCCTGATGGCTTAGACCCCAAACTCCTCCACATATCTGCCCCCACTATTCTTCTCCCACTCACTTATCTCTTGAACATCTCCTTCTCTCTATGTGCTGTCCCCCTTGCCTTGAAAACTGCGAAGGTACTCTACTTTCACAAAGTGGGTGATTCAACATCCCACAGAAACTACAGACCTGTCTCTCTCCTTCCTTTCTTCCCTTGTTAAACTGCAGGAGTCACTAATCCACTGCAGATCTGTTGACTTCCTTGATTCCCCTTCCTTCTTATCCTCTTTCCATTCTGGCTTAAAAAATATACTCCACAATCATCTCCCTTCTCTGCGTTACTGACTCTATTGTTAAAGGGATGGACCAGGGTCTCATCACTGCAGCTATTTTTATTGATCTAGCTAAGGTATTTGATTCAGTATCCCACCCTCTTCTTTTAAATAAGCTGGCCTCTGCTGGTCAGTCCACTACCACAGTTCAGTAGTTCCATTTTTACCCGACTAACTGCCAGCACTCTCTGCAGGTGGGTGGCACCTTATCACCTCTACCCATTCTTGGAGGAGTCCCCCAGGGCTCTATCTTGGGTCCTATATTAGCCTCTATTTTTCTAAATGATCTTTCTTCTATCTGTGTCTCCTTCCATATCCATACTTATGCCAGTGACACTGTCCTCTATGCATCTGGCCCCCCATGTCTGCAGTTGCATCCTCACTCCAACTCGATTTTCATAATGAACTTCATTGGTTCCCAGCTAACCAGCTCAAAGAAAATCCCAAGAAGGTAATATAGTATTTATTTATTTATTTGAATTTTGTTAACCGCATAAGCCCACTGAGATGATCTGTCCCTTTTTAGGGGTGACCCTGGGGAGGGTACAATGGGAGGTACAAAATAAAATGATAACAGTATCCATGACCTTTGGCACTAGCCAAATGCTAGCAAGGTTATCCCCTCTTCCCATGTTCTCCACCCTTGACAATACCCAACTGGAGGTAGTCCACACTTATTAATACCTCAGTGTATGACTCAACAGCAACCTAGACTTCTCAGCACACATTGATGCTATACACTGACAGCTTTGCCCCAAACTAGGCATCCTCTATCATCTCTCCTCTGAAGTCTGCAAGGACCTGCTTGTCAAAATGGCCTTTCATGTTTTTGACTACACAGATGAAGTCTACAGTGTAGCCAAGGCTCCCTGTACTTTTGCCAGGCTGGACACCCTCTGTAACACCTTCTGTCACTTTGCTACTAATTCTCCTCCACATACACATCACTGCTCCCTTTATTTCACTCTATCATCCTCTTACCCTCACCCCACCTTTCCCGCTGTTCCTCTCTGATCAGAAAATATTGGTTCACCTCCCTCCCCTCCTAACTATCCTCTTTACTCTCCCCCAGTTAACCCTCCCCTTCTTTCTCCCCCCTCCACTGCCCTACTGTATACCTATTTTCCCTCACACCTCCCTCGGCCTCTATTTGTCATCTGAGGGATTTGCTTCACTAGAATTTAAACCTGTTTTAACTCCCCAGAACACCTTTATAATCCTTAAATTGACCCCAATGTTCAGTAATGTTGCTTTTTTTACCTTACTGTATTCCTACAGTATCATCATTTTGCTGCTACTGTATTGCACCTTAATTAATATTGTTTCTTGTACTTCTGTTGATTATCATTGCTGATTATTTTGTTCCCCTTTTCACCTTTCTCCAATTTGCACCAAGAAATAAGACTTGACTCAGTGTGCCTTTTCTGCTCACCAAATGTTTAAATAAATAAATAAATAAATAAGCAGCTCAATGGGTAGCTCAGAAGTAGATATTTCAGAGAAGGATTTAATTTTCTATGAAATTGGAAAAAAATTAAAAAGGGATAGGAATCTATATTGCTCAGATTTCCTACACCTGAACAGGGAACAAACTAAAGCACTGGGTATCAGAGTTAATCACAGCATTCAAAACCATTCTAAAAGAGCCTGCTTAACTAACAGGTAAGGGGAATGGAGGAGGAGATAAACCAGCTATAGAAGAGAAAGAAATGAATTGAAAAGGAACAAACATAGGAATGATGTAAAGAACTGGGACATCATACTGATTAATGCCAGAAGGCTGGAAAATAAACAGGGAGAATTACATCTTAGTAAAAGGAAATATCCATATTTGTGCAATAACTGAAACATAGTGGCAGAAAAGTGGTACACAGGATAAGAAAATTGAAGGTTACAAGGTATTATACAGGAACCAAAAAAAACCAAAAAGTGGGGAGGTGTACCAGTATATGTGAGAAATGACATTGAAGGTATTGAAGATACTATCTTAGACAATTTTATTTATTTATTTATTTGCTTTCGGTAACCGGGTAAGTGCACTAGGCATAAGAATGCCTATTTTCGGGCACGACCCAGGAGAAAACAGCTACATACATACAAATAAACATGTGACGGAGCACAAGAAAGCAGCACAGTTTGGAGGGACACAAAACTTAGGGTATGGAGAGTCAATAACTTCAACAAGCCAAGTGAAATAAAATGTGTAAATGTTATGGTATTATGCAGTTACAATACAGATTGAACAAGTAAACACAGGAATCAAAACAGAGTGGGAAAACAGGCATTGCAAGAGAAAGCATACAAAACAATACAATAAGTGCCAAACTGAGTAGTTAATGAGCAGGGGAGAGGAAGGGAGAGTGGTAGCAAGGAGAGAAAGAGAGGGTGGGGATGAGAGAGTGGACATGAAAGAGGGTATAAGAAAGGTGAAGAGGTGTCAGAGAAGTGGATTACCTAGAGAAAAACAGAGGGCAAGGAGAAAGAAATGGTCTGAGGTGGATTAAAGCAAGTGCAGGGGTTAGCATCATGCAGATGCTCATGGTGAAGTTTCTTAAAGCTAACATGGGTGGTCACTCAACAGATAGTAATGGGTATGGAGTTCCAGTATTTTGGAGCTGTGAAAGAGAAAACGTGTGTGCCCATGTTGGTTCTGCATTTCAGAATGTGAAAAAGGGCTTTATCAGTCGATGGTAGCCCAAAGGAGAGAGGTTGTGAGTCCAGTAGGGAGGCAAGGGATAGGGGGAGGACTGATCTGGCAACACAGTCAATTAGTGAGCCAAAAGACTGGAGTCGATGGGTGGAGGGACATGGCCATTTTAAGTCAGCATAGAGCTGGCAATGGTGTTTGTAACGTGGTGATGCAGAGGCATAGTGGCAGATGCTATTATAGGTGATGTCCCATTTATGGAGGGAGGATCTTGCAGCAGATAGGTAAATGACTGAGCCATATGCTAGGGCTAGGAGAAGAAAGCCTTGTGCCACAGCTAGTCTGGCTGAAGTGGTAAGGGCATACCTAGTAAGATAGGCACTTCCTATCTTGGTGTTGACAGACTTACAGATAGTTGTAATGTGTAGGTCAAAGTCTAGAGATTTATTGAGAGTAACACCTAGATATTTAAAGGATTTGGTGCTAATCAGTGGGAAGCCTTTCTGCACATGAGAATATAAGGGCATTATGATTCACTTTAAGTCTAGCAGATGAGCCAAAGAGCATGGAGTATGTCTTGCTAGAGTTGAGAACAAGTTTGTTCTCAGTGAGCCAGGACTGGATACTTGTGAAGTCCAAAGCAAGAGGGTGGTTTAAGTCTGTAACAGTTCTAGCGCTGTGGTAGATAACTAGGTCATCAGCATAGAGCAGGGATGAGCAGTTAGGTGCAAGTAATGGTATTTATTTAATGAAGACAGAGAAAAGCAAGTGGCTAAGTATGGAGCCCTGGGGCACTCCAACATGAATAGATGAAAGATCTGATATGGCAGAGTTGAAAACTACAGCCTGTTTTCTGTCAGACAGGTAGCTTTTGAACCAGACCACTGTATCCAAGGAGAAAACTATGGAGTGTAGTTTTGCAAGAAGAAGGGTATGGTTGACAGGGTCAAATGCCTTGGTTAAGTCGATGAAAACTGCACCTGTCAGGAGGCCCAGGTCCATGGAGGTATAGATGTTGTTTGTCAGTTTAAAGAGGGCGGTGGAAGTGCTGTGACCTTTGCAGAAGCCATGCTGTGAGCTAGAAGAAGGTTGTATTTCTGGAGATATTCTATGGATTGGGTGGCCTCTAATTTTTCCAAGATTTTGCTTAGCACAGAGAGTATTGCAATGGGACGGTAGTTCTTAATTTCTTTAGGATCACCCTTTTTTGGAATTGGGGTGACTTTAGCTATTTTCCAGATATTAGGAACTATACCATGGCATAGAGACCAGTTGAAGATTTTGGTTAGAGGAGAGGCTATGAATGAGGCAGCAGCTTTCAGGAGCCTAGGTTCAAGACCATCAGACCCCGTGCTGGTACTGTCAGGAATGGAGAGTAGCAGTTTTAGCACTTCTCCTCTTGTAATACTCCAAAACCTTAAGGGGGTGCAAGAATGGAGGTTTGGTATTGCTAGGGGGTGAAGCAGTGTGTGCAGAAGGGAAAGAGGTCAGGTAATTGGTTAGATCTCAGAAATGATGATTGAAAGAGTTGGCTATAGTCACTGGATTGTTGCAGTGTATTCCATTTAACAGCATATCACTTGTGTGGGCCCTGTGATTAGCTCCAAGGAGTGTTTCTATGGTGGACCAGAATTTCTTAGAGTCCCCTGAGGCTTTTATAAGCAGGTCCCTGCAGAATGAGCTTTTGGCTAAGCAAATGTTTCTTTTACAAGTGTTTCTCAGAGAATGGTAGGGGTTGTAGTTGGTCTGTATCCCAGTAGATTTGAAATGCCTCCATGTTTTGTCCCTGGCCCTTATTTGCTTTAGTAGATCTTTGGTTAGCCACTTAGTCTGGGTTCCATGAACATGATGAGTGATACGGGGAGCATGGGTGTCTTGTAGTGGACCAAAGTGGGCCAGAAAGTAGTCTAGAGCTGACTGGGCTTTAGTTGAGGTGTAGATGGGAGCCCAATCAATCAAAGAGAGATCATGTGTAAACTGTGTTGCGTTGAAATTGGCCAAATTGTGGAAGGTAATGAGTTTAGGAGGTGGTGATGGTTTACTGGTAGAGCTCCAGATGCAATAGATTGGGGAGTGATCACTGATTGCATCTGGAAGGGTACCTGCACCTATTATGCTGTCAGGGCGGTTTGTAAGGACCCAGTCAATAACAGTACTTGTCCAAGGGGGGAGCCATAATCCTAGTTGGGTCTATGATCAGTTGGTGAAGGTTGTGACCTTGTACCAAGGTGTGAGAGGACTGCTTTGATTTACTAGTACAGTTTAGGTTTAGGTCTCCCAGTATAAGGACCTTGTTATGGCCAATGGTGCTGTCTACTTGGAAGAGGAGTTCTTCAAGACCCTTACTACCCCCAACAGGAGGGTTATAGGCACAAACTATGTGTAGTTTCTTTGAGCCTAGTTGTAATGTTGAATGGAGCGCTTCACAGTGAGATAGGGTAGGGTAGGTAGGACGGTTTGGGATAGCAGCAGGTGATGTTTATAGAAGATGGCAATGCCACCTCCACATTTTGATGAGGGCCTGTCTTGTCTGATGAGATTGTAGTTGGGCAGTGAGCAGAGAGGATCAGCGGTGGAGGGTTTTAGCCATGTTTCAGATAGGCAAAGGATATCTGGGTGATTATGAGCAACCCATACCTCAAGTTCAGCTATGTTGTGAAGGAGGCTCCTAATGTTCATGTGTGCAATGCGGAGTCCCTTGGTGTCATGCCAGGCTGTATAATTTTGAGGGAGGTTACTTACAGGCCTCGGGTTTAGCTCAATATCCCCAGCTAACAATAAGGCTAGGAGTAAAAGGTACCATAACTTACAATGGATGAAAGGGGTTTGCAGGGTTATGTCAAGCACCAAGGATTTATGCAGAGTGTAGGCTAGATGGTAGATGAGCTTATGGGGGATGATAAGTGGGAAGTTGTCATGTGGCCAGTGTAGAGGCATTCGTATAGTGGAGAGCTTGGATTCGTCAGGGTGGATGCAACGATGGTTCTTGCTTGGAAGGTGGTATAAAATTTGGAGCGTTACTAGGTTGAGAAGAATAGACACTAGTAGTAATGTAACACATGGATTAATTGCCATATTGAAATTTATTGAGAGTGCCATTTAAAGTGGGATGTTTAGGAAAATAGGTCTCAAAAATTAGGAATACAGGATTAATCTAGCTGGCAGGGTTTTGATCTGGGAGCTAGAGTGAAAAGGGACTAACATCAGATGCCCTCTAGCTGTCAAGAAATATAGCCTGCTAATGGCAAAGTGAGGAGATAGTTAATTTTTCTGCTAGTGGGTGTGGAGTTAATTTTCTGCTAGTGGGTGTGGTTTTTCAGTATCTCTCGCTATATAGTTGGAGCCGGCTAAGGGTGGGAGTGGTGGGGAGCAGTTGCGAAGCAACTGCAGGGAAAGCAGGACTGAGCGATCTGTATTTGGTACTTTATTAGAACAATTTTGGATGAAATTAACACCAGAAGATGGAAGGAAAATACTAATGGGAGTCTCTTAAAGATAGCCTACACATGGCACAAATCTAAATGAGGAGTTACTGAAAACACCGGGTAAATTGGAAAAGGTTGATAAAATATTAATTGTGTGTGATTGCAATCTGCTGGGTATTAATTGAGAGTAGTAGGGAAGGGAAAACCATCAAGGAAAAATAGTTTTTAGATGCAGTAACAACTCTATTTATTTATTTAGTTTTTGTTGACCGGGTAAGTGCACTAGACAAATCCTGCCTATTTTCAGGCACGACCCGGGGGAAGGGGATACAGATGAATGCCAACTGACCTTGAACCAGATTGAGCTGTTGGTGGTATTTTTAGTGAATGAAGGAAATTTGGCCAGGACACCGGGGAAATTCCCCTACTCTTTTTGATAAGTGCCATGGGATCTTTAACATCCATCTGAACTACCACCAATCCAGGCAGATGGGACCTCGGTTTAACGTCTCATCCAAAAGACAGCACCTCAGAAGTGCAGCACCTAAACCTAAACCTAACCATCTAAACCTAGAGCAACCTCTAGAGCAAGCAAGAAGAGGGCATCATATCCTAGAGCTGGTCCTAAGTAACCTGGAAGATCAAATTGAAATTTTGGAAAGTATTGG
The DNA here is from genome assembly GCA_016271365.2 of Neoceratodus forsteri. NCBI lineage: Eukaryota > Metazoa > Chordata > Ceratodontiformes > Ceratodontidae > Neoceratodus > Neoceratodus forsteri. The sequence continues at coordinate 1,646,160,959 of CM057449.1, forward strand.
AATCTCTGGGAAATAGTGACCACCATATGGTTAACTTCACAGTTAAAAACAGCACTAATAAAATCAGTGAGGTAGCAAAAGTCAAACGTTTTAATAAAGCCAAATTAAAAAAAAAGTAAGAAATAATCTTAAAAAGTATAAATGGCAAAGTTTGCTTTCTAATAAAACAAACGATGATATATGGGATTATATAGGTAAAATAATGATCTAGTACATAATAACATCCTCTAGAGGATTAAATATAATAACATTGATAAGATCCCTAAATGGTTACATAGGGAAATAAAGAGACTAATTAGAAGAGGGAAAAAAGGCATGCAAAATAGTGAGAAACAGTAATAACAGAATCATGGGAGAAATACCGGCTAGCAACACAAAAGTGCAAAAAGGAGATTAGGAGGTCAGGAATGTCATGAGAGATTACTCTGGCCACAAATAAGAAAAATAATTTCAAGTCATTTTACAGTTAAATTAATGAGCACAAAAAGCATGGTATCTTGGGTAGGGCCTTTAGAACAAAAAATGGAGAATACTTAGCTCTGAGCAAGAAATGATTAATATTTTCAAAAATTTCTTTTGCAGTGCCTATAGAAAAATACCTCAATCTACTTCACTTGGGAACATAACCAGGAGGCTGGTAAGGACAGAGGTCTGGGGTTATATTCTGTTTTAACTGAAATATTTGAATAGTTTTATACGTGAAATTAGTTCTATGTGTTAAAAATGATTACCTTGAGTTAGAACTGTTACTTGGGCTGTGATATTGTAACATTTGAGGCTTGGGAACACTTGTTTGGCAGTGATAATTAGAGTGAAATTTAAATGTGTTGTTTGCCTGGTGTTGGTAAGAGCCCTCCCACCCACCTGTTTTGTAGGCTTTCTTAAATACTGAAAAGCCACTGGGGGTTGGGATTGAAGGACTGAGTATTTCTGTTTGGGACTGAAATTCGAAGCAGCAGGAACTGGTGAGCCTGTGACATCATACGGTACCTGATGTCTGCATACACACACTGGTAGTGGGACTGGACACACACTGGACTGTATGTGTTTGAGAGACTTGGGAACTTTATTGGTGGTGTTGAAATTGGGTTTGTAAATAACTGCAGTCAGTATAGAGAGAAACTGTATTCCGGGGAAAGGGACTGAGAAAAGGGGGTGTGCCATTATAAACAGAGGGAAATAAACAGAGTGGCCATATTCCACCATGGCAGACATCTTTGGAAGGGTTGTAGGCTGCACAGGCTGTGGGATGGCAATAATTCTCAATTGGGCCTGGAGAGAGGGCTGCCCACTCTGTAGACAGCTATCTTGTATCAGGAGTGAAATATATTGGTTAAGGTGTAAGCTGGGAGCTGGGGGTGTCCAAGGATAAGGGTGTGGATGGGCAGCAGAAGGGTGGGGCTGAGGGGAGGCTGGGGCAACGCTCTGAAATTACAGGACGTTATGTTACAGCAAGCAGGAGGGGGGGATATTAGGGACAAAGGACCCTTAGATAGGGATGTTGATGCTAAGGGAAAAGCGTACGGGGTGATCATTCTGAATACAAAGAGAGTGGAGGGGGAAGAGTCAGGAGGGGTTGTTGTGGGGAAGCCTAAAACAGCAGACTGTTGTGAGGGAGCTCCTAAGGTGAACATAGCAAGAGGGGAAGAAGAGGGGCAGTTTAGAGGTGCAGTCAGGGGAAACTCGGGTTGCTTGATGGAGGCTGACATAGAGTGTCACAATAAATTTGAGCTACTAAGCAATCTAGAGTGGGAGGAAGGGGTTGGTGGAAATGAGGAAACTTATACAGAGGCCGGGAGGAGGGAGTCAGATACCCATAGGGCATCACAGACTGGCAATGGAAAGGATAGAAATAGCCCCAGAGGAGAGAAACATAAATGTTAAGCAAATGGGGAGATGCAACATATTGCAGACATGAGGGAGAGAGCATGACTGGAGAGAAACTGGGAGACAAGGAGGGTGGAAAGAGCCCCCTTGAGCAGGGGTCAGTACAAGGATGGGGCCCTAGCTAAAGGGGACCCACAGAGAGCCTCTGGAGGCAGGGGTACTATTACAAGGGAGGAGGATGGCGGTGTGGGGGAAGGGGAAACCATCAGGGCCAGGATAAATGGTTCAGATAAGAGAGGGTTAAAGGGGACACCTATTCAGAGGGGGCTTGAGTTAAGTGGGCAAAATAACGAGGGAGGCAGAAAGGGGAGGGTGACAAGGGGGTCTCTAATAAGGCAGGAAGACTCCCAAGGAATGAAGATCATGAATAAAGGGGGATGGGGGCTGAGAGGGCATAGTGGAGGTAACCATAAGGATGATGGCGGTGTTAAGGTCCTGTTATTGGGAGACTCGATGATTAGGGGTATCCAGTGGGAGGGACAGGGGGTGGATGCCATAGCCAGGTGAAGGTAGTGAGTATCTCTGGGCTGACAGTGCACAGAGCAAAGTTCATGGTGTATGGAAATGGTTAGGGATTGTGGAGGAAACCAATTTCCTGGTGCATTTGGGAACTAACGATCTAGAGAAATAGCGTTTTGAAATCCATGCAAGGTTCAAGAACTTGCAGAAGTCTGTCGGGATAATGGATGCAACATTTCCTTTTCGAGATATTGCCAGTACCAAAGGCCTCAGTGGAGAAAAAATGAAGCTCACAGAGGTTAATGACTGGCTCAGGAAGTGGGGTGAAGAGAGTGGGTTGGGGTGTTAGGGAACTGGAGAAAGGAGTTTGGGAGAATAAGGGACTATATGCCAAGGATGAGCTTCATCTTGCCCATTGGGAAGAAGTCCTTAAACAAGAATGGCTGACTTCATTCAAGAAAGGTGGGGTTTAAACTTGTGAGGGGAAGGGATAAGGAGGGGCTGACGAAGCCTCTCCTCCAGATGAGGGAGTAGCCTTCAAGCCCAAGGGGAGGAAACAGACTGGGGTGGAGGTTTCAGGAGGAGCAGAGGGAGGATGGAAGTATAAGGAATCTGGGTGAGGTTCGACAAAGAGGACCAGGGATAAGGGGTGGGGGTTGGTGTTAGTAAATGCCAGGAGCTTGGGAAACAAGTTGCCAGAGTTCCAGGCCATGCTGTTTTGGGGGGTGGATGTGGCGGCAGTTACAGAGACTTGGGCCAACAAAAACCATGACTGGGACCTAAACGTGTGGGGGTACACTATGCTTAGGAAGGATAGAAAGGAGGGCAGAGAGAGAGGGTGGAGTGGCTATGTTCATTAGAGATGACATAGAAATTGCTAGGGTAGAAGAGGCAGAGGGAAACGTGGAGGCCTTATGGGTCACCTTACGATCCCCAGCAGGAGATAAGGTCAAGCTGGGTGTAGTATATAGGCCCCCCGGGATGAGTGATGTTCTAGAGGATGGTTTGCTGGACAACATCATTGCCCAGTGTGGACCAAAAGGGGAAGGAGTGGTGTTGATGGGGGACCTTAATATGCCAGGTACAAACTGGGGAACCATGTCCTCTAAGGTGGCCAAGGAGCAGAGGCTACTGGATGGCTTCCAGGATGTGTTCTTAACACAGCATGTGATGGAGCCCACAAGGGAGAGGCATGTCCTGGACGTGGTTCTGGCAGATGAGGATCTGGTAAGGGACCTGGTTGTACAGCACCCCCTGACTGGGAGCGACCACAATACTGTCTGGTGTCAAATAAGCATGGGGGGAGAAGGGGTGAGATCTAGGACACTGGCAGTGGACTTCAGGGGGGCAGACTTTGTGGGCATGGGAAATATTCTCAAGGATCACTTGAAGGGGATTACATCAATGACAAGTGTGGAAAGGAGATGGGAGGTCATAAAACGGGGACTTCATGAGGCAGTCAGGATCTGCGCAAAGTTGAAACGTGAGGGAGCAAGGTCACATAAACCATGCTGGTGGTCCAGTGAGGTACAGGTAGCGGTCAGAGGAAAGAAGGTGGCCTACAAAAAATATAAAACAACAAGAGGGGACAGGGATAAGGAAATGTACCATCTTGCATCTAGAAAAGTCACCCGGATGGTGAGGGGAGCAAAGTCCAGTAAAGAGCAGCGGCTGGCACAGGGGATACATGGAGGGGAAAAGGGTTCTTCGGTACATTGGGGAGTGGAGAAAACTAGGGCCATCTCAGCAGATTGAGATCAGGAGGAGGTGGGTGGAAGAGGCGAGGACCAGGCAGGGTATTTAACAGTACTTTGCCTCTGTGTTCACTAGGGAGGGGGATGGGATATCTACAAAGCAAGTCATGAAGGGGATAGAAGCGGCAGTGAGTGGGATCAGGGGAGCAACAGAAATGGAGCAAGAGGGAGGGAGAGGTACCCCAGGGGTGTCACATCTGGATAAGGATAAAAAGGCCAGTAAGGTGGAGGGGACGGATGATGCTATCTCCACCAAAAGGGTGTGGTTAGCCTTCAAGGCCCTAAAGAAAGACAAATCTCCTGGGCCAGATGGCATTCATCCGAGAGTACTATGGGAATTGGCGGACATACTGGCTGCACCCCTGGCGGAGCTCTTCAACAGGTCACTTGAGACAGGGAGGGTACCTAGGGATTGGCGAGAGGCACATGTGGTGCCAATCCATAAAGAGGGGTTGAGGGAAATACCAGGTAACTATAGACCCATCAGTTTGACCTCCGTGGTGGGAAAATTAATGGAGAGCATACTAAAGGAACGATTGGGGGTATACTTGGAGGAGGTTGGAGGTCTGGATAGTCGGCAACATGGGTTTGTGCCAGGTAGATCATGTCAAACCAATCTTGTGGAGTTCTACGAATGGGTAACATCAGAACTGGACAGGGGAAAGCCTGTGGATGTATTATTCTTGGACTTCAGCAAGGCGTTTGACTCTGTCCCCCACAATGGTCTGGTGGAGAAACTGATGGGGTTAGAAGTAGGCCCTTTGATGGTCAGATGGATTGAAAACTGGCTAGCTGGACACACCCAGAGAGTAGTGGTCTGTGGGGAGCTCTCGAACCCTAGAGAGGTTGGTAGTGGGGTACCGCAGGGCTCGTTCTGGGTCCGATCCTGTTTAATGCATACATATCGGACATCAGGGAGGGCATAGGGTGTGAAATGAGTCTCTTCGGATGACTCCAAGATGGGAGCAGTAGTTGAGGGAGAAGAAGGGAGGTTGGCCCTGCAAGGGGACCTGGACACCCTGGAAAGCTGGGCTCACACATGGAAATTAAATTTCAATGTCACCAAGTGCAAGGTGTTGCATCTTGGTCGGGGAAACCCTAAACACAGGTACACCCTGGGAGGGGAGGCGCTGGAGGCCTCAATAGGGGAAAAAGACCTAGGGGTCCTGGTGGATGCATGTATGAATAACTCTGAGCAGTGCAGGAGAGCGGCTAGCAAGGCAAACAGGATGTTGGGATGCATCATAAGGGGAATCATCTCTAGGAGCAAGGAAGTGATTCTGCCGCTGTACAATGGACTGGTTATACCACACCTTGAGTACTGTGTACAGTACTGGAGACCATTCTTGAAGAGGGACATACAGCTCCTGGAGAGGGTACAGAGGAGGGCAACTAAGATGATATGAGGGCTAGGGGATTTGACGTATGAGGACAGACTTGAGGAGCTCTGCCTGTTTTCATTGGAGGAGAGGAGAGGAGAGATGGGGGGACATGATTGAGGTCTTCAAGTACCTCAAGGGAATAAATAGGGTAAACATGGAGGGGATCTTTAGACTAAAGCAGGAGGTATCACCAGAGGGCATGGTTTGAAGTTGGAAGGTGGAAGGGTGGGGGGAAGAGGAGGAGGTTTTTCACTGAGAGGGTGGTGGACCCTTGGAATGCACTGCCTGGCGAGCTGGTTCAGAGATACACAGTGGAGGGCTTCAAGAGAGGGTGGGACAGACACAGAAAGTGGATGTATCAGATGATGGCCTGTCCCAGGGGGGTGGGGATGGATGATAAGGGTTTCTGGAGCACAGTGGGAGGGCCTCGGCACCCAACTAAGGATCTAAGGTTCGAGCAGACTCGATAGACCGTAAGGCCTAATCTGCTGGCAAATAGTATGTTAGTATGTTAGTACTTGTCCAAATAGTTAATAACAGCAAAATGTTACTCATAAGTATGGAACAAATGGTCAAAAGCTTAAAGGCACTTAATCCAAACAAGGCTATAGGACCCAATGGGTGGCACTCAAGTGAGGTTAGGGAACTAGCAGAAAAAAATGTCAGTACCACTTACCATCATATTCCAAAAATCACCAAATTAAGGTAAAACAGTCAGCACCTGGGAGAAGTAACAGTGACCCTGCTGTTTGAAAAGGGCCCTAAATCAGACCATAGGCCTATTAGCCCAACCACAGTGGTGGGTAAAGTTCTGGAAAGAATTGTAAAGAAGGAAACTGAAAACTTTCTATAGCAGAAGAACTTGTATGATAATATACAGCATGTACTTAAGTAAGGAAGATCATGCAAAATCAATCTGAAATATTTTTTTGAAAACAACAGCAAATAATTGGAATCGGGCCTACCCATAGATGTCATTTTCTTAGATTACAGTAAGACAAATAATAGTGTGCCACACTATGCACTGATACATAAATTAGTGGAATTGGGCATCAATAAGAGACTGATGGGATGGGTAGAATCCTGGCTGTGTAACAGGAAACAAAAAATGGCATTAAGGGGCTACATGTCAGAATGGGGAGAGGCAAGGTAAGTTTTATTTGTATGGCGCCCAATCACAGAGGCTCTGGGCGCCTCACAGAAATATATAATAAACATACAAAACACAAATATAGCAAATAGAACAATGGATAGGTTAGTATCCTTTACCAGAGAGTAATACCATCAAGAGGTTCTGGACACAGGAACCTTGAGAGCGAAGCTCGAGAGGTTCCAGTGTATCAGATCTCGAGATAGTAAACTCAGTAATGGACACTAAGCTGTCCATTTACACAATATATGGATCCATTTTTTTTTTACACATTCTGTGATGGTCACTCACTTCAGTGAAGAAGTTTCTCAGTTCTGGATGAGCACCGCACTGTCTGACTCCGTCTCCCACCCACTGCACTGTCGCGCTTTGTCTCTGCCCTCAGTACACTCGTTTTTCAGAAAATTGTATGCAGTCCTACCTTTTGTTTTTCGGTACCACAGGATGAACCAGATAATTCCCTTTTTGCACAGGAATAAAGAAGAAATACTGATGGCACCTGAGGACATAGTAGAGTGACACTAAGCAAGACACGGCCTCCATGTTTTTAAAAATGTTCTGCCCGCCCACAGAGGGAAAGTGTCCAATGATGGACCACGCTGTTTGAGTGGCACTTCCAACATAGCCAGGCATTGAAGACTGCTACGCTTGCGCTTTTCAGTTTCAGTGGTAATAGTATCGTTCAGAGCACCAAATGATAGTATTACGGGTTCTGAACAATACTATTATCACTTTTGAACTGTGCTATTATCATTGGTGACTGATAGTATTACCACTTGCTGTCCAGTACTATTACCAAGATTTTTTTGTATGCTTTAGTGTAGTATTAAATTGCATATCCATATATTAAATTTTATTAATGTAGTTTAAAATAACTAAAATATAAAACAATTTAAAACTAATAAAATATCATAAACAGGGACAGAGCAACATGTTAAAATTCAGTATTCATTAAAAGTCAGTTCAAAGAGGTGTGCCTTCAACCTCCACTTAAACACCTCTACCAAGGGAGCCTCCTGGACTGCAGATGGAAGCATGTTCCACAGGGACAGCCCCGAAATTCTAAAAGCATGCTCTCCAGAAGTCTTAAGCCAAACCCTGGGAACATCCAAAAGGCCCCTAGAAGAAGCACGGAGGGAGTAAGCAGAGGTCACTAGTGTCAGGAGCTCTAACAGATAGCCAGGGCCCAGTCCATTTAGTGCCTTATAGGTGAGAAGCCCCACCTTGAAAAGGACCCTCCACCTGACCAGCAGTCAGTGCAGGGCACACAGAACACAGGTCACATGACTGGACCTAGAAAGACCAGTCAGTAACCGAGCTGCTGCATTCTGCACCAGCTGCAGTCTGTGGAGGGTCCCTTCCATGACCCTGAAGTAAAGAGTGTTGCAGTAGTCGAGCCTGGAGGAAACAAAGATGTGCACTAATGTCAGCAGGTCCTCAGGCAGAATGAGTGGCTTAATCTGGGCAATGTTCTGTAGATGGTAGAAACCACTACTGACTACAGACGACACCTGGTCTTCAAAGGTCAGTCTGCTGACAAGGATCACACCCAGATTTCGCACCCTCAGGGAAGTTGTCTATGGGGTAGAACCCAGTACAAGACCAGAATCAGCCCTGGGCAGCAACCCATCACACCTGTGACCAGGCTCGATCACCAGCAACTCAGTCTTGGCCGGGTTGAGTCTCAACCAACTAGAAGCCCTCCAGTCATTGATTTTAGCCAGACAGTTGTTAAATACATCCACAGATCCTGATGTTGCAGGAGCAAATGACAAATACAGTTGGGTATCATATGCATAGCAGTGAAACTCCACAATGTATTGTCGAATGATCTCACCCTGGGCAGCATATACACTGAGAACAACATCAGTGACAGGATCAAGCCCTGTGGAACTCCACAGGACAGAGGCATTGGGGAGGAGAAGAAATTCCCCATCACCACCTGCTGTACTCTGTCTGAGAGATAGGACTCATACCACCTGATGACAGTACCGGTAAGCACACAAAACTCACAGAGCCGATCCAATAACACGACGTGGTCCACAGTGTCAAAGGTTGAGTAGAGATCAAAGAGTACAAGAACTGACCTATCTCCTCTATCTCTAGCCCTGAGCAGATCATTATGCACCCTCACTAGAGCTGTTTCAGTACTGTGTCTAGCCCAAAAACCTGACTGAAATGTCTCATAAATGTCCAAGGACACCAGGTGTTCCTCAAGCTATTGTGCCACTAACTTCTCAACAACCTTGCTCAAAAAAGGCAGGTTGGAGATAGGACACTAATTTACCAGGACATCAGGGTGGTTAGTAGAGGGGTGCCACAGGGGTCTGTACTGGGGTCCACATTATTGGCATTTATGTATCAACAATGAAGTGTAATAGAGGAATGTTGATGGCAAAATTTGCCAACAATATGAAAGTGGGAATGATGGTGAACACAGAAGCAGCAATCAGTGGCTTAAATTAAGATTTATTTCTCTTTATTTTCTTTTGTTATCATTTATTTTTACCCTTTGGTTCCTCAACCTGCCCCTATTGTCTCCTCCCCTCATCCTCATCAGCCCACCATCCCTGGGACTTACAATGTTGACTCTTGCAGTGCCTGACAGATCAGTCAAAGTAGCAGATCCCCCAAGGGTGGACCCCATTTCCTGGAGAAGTTAAACTCAGATGCAGGCTGTTGTGCCCAGTGATCAGATTTAGGGCCTGTGAGGAGAGGAAGCTTCATCCTACAAGACAGGGTGTCTTCTGCTCTTCCAGGTCCCCATCACTTGGGTGCTCCTGGGGTGTGGTGTCTTGATGTATACACAGCAAGATGAAGTCTACCACTGGAAGTGTATCACTCCTGGATCACTGCTCCTAGCCAGCCCAACCACCTACGGTCACCTAGGTGGCAGTAGCACAGAGGAGCAGGCTACCCTCCCAGCTCCTGATAAACGAGCATCCATTGGGTGTTCAGTCCTCCTCCCCCTGTCCAATCCCCAAAGGTCACATGCTCATTCCCAAAGACAGGTTGCTGGCATGGCAGTAGGTGATGTGTAAATGCTTCAGTTCTACGCACCACTGGGCTGGCTCAAAGGAAGAGTTAAATAACCTAAAGGAATGAGCATTATAGCATAAACTGGATTTTAATATAGAGAAATGTGCAGTTCTGCATATTGGTAGCAAGAATAAGAGGGCAAATAATGAACGATTAGATGAAGAAATCAAGATTACCTACACTAAAAAACGATTTGGGAGTTCTGGTAAAGGAAGAGTTAATATTTGACTGCCATAGTAAAGAGATAGTTAAAAAAGGCCATAAAATTGTAATTTGTGTTAAGAGTTGAATTAGTAGGGATCAACAAGTAATCACACCACTCAAAGAAGCACTGGTGCGACCACATTTGGAATGCTGCAGCCAGTTCTGTGCACTGCAAAACAAAGGCACAATAAAGAAACTAGATGGGGTAGAAAGAAAGGCTACTAAATTAGTTTCAGGGTTAACAGAACTTTCTTATGATCAGAGATTAAATTAATTAAACCTATTTACAGTTTAACATAGAAAAATCAGAGGTGACCTGTGCCTGATTTAGAAAGCTTTTGAAGGTAATGACCTGTGGAATTGTTTAGGCCTAGATGGAAAATAGTGACTTAGGGAACAAGAACACATAATAAACAGTTAAAGGGAGGGACGAATAAGAAACCTAAATGAAACATGTGGGTTTCATAAAAAGTAGTTAATGTATAGAACTAGCTACTACCACAAGAAATAGTGTACTATAAAACTAAGAACACATTTTAAAGGGCACTAGATGAATACTGTAATAGTAAACAGATACATGATTATTACAATTGAGAAATGGTGAGCCAGTGTAGGTCAATTGTCTTCTAGCTTGTATGATTCCTATGATTCCTATGAATACATGGTCCAGACTGAAGTTAAATCAAATTTGCCAATTTCCACATTTGCTTAACCTTAGCTTCCACTTTATTTCCCACCTAAATCCTTATAGTTGTTTGTCTCTGTTAAATTACCTTGTTTGTTATTTCTTCTTATTTTAATTACAAACCCTTCAGGCATGTACACATACTGTAACTCTGCATCATTTCACTCCCCTGAATCCTTGAGTAATCCATACAGTCTATACAATCAATCCAGCACAGTAATATAGACCTCCTTCAGAAAATTCTCCCTCATAGTCTCTCTTGACTCTCTGTAAATTGAACAAAACCCAGAGTGGTAAACTGTGCTGCCACTTTGGCTGCCTTGATTATGAGAGCGTTTACAGATGTCAGTAGTGTGCCACTTCTGAGAGCCTTATATGTACACATTGCACATAGGTTAACATTAAAATAAAAGACCAATGTACTTATAGTTTTAAAATACAACAAAAAATAATTGTATTTGGATGTATTTGTTTTCTGAAAATAATGATTATGCAAAACAAAACAGGTCTCAAAAATTATATGTGAATCAATAATCGGGTTTCAAGAAATGACAGTGTGGTATAATTCATTCCATGCTGTGAAAGGTATGAACAATAGCAGCTAAGTCCATAGATGTTGAAAGAGGGGAGTTATGTTTTATTTCTGCAATAAAGTAAATTTAGGTTGAAGAAATGTTTTGTGTGTATCATGCAGAGCAGTTGCTCATTCATTACAAGCTTCTGTTATTGTGTGCACTTACTCAGTGCAGCCTCTTCATGGGACAGGCTGGATTTTAACTGTACCAGTACACTTAAGCACACTGATCTCTGACACAGATACAGTGTATTATGCACCATCACCCATTTCACCTCTAAGCAAATCCCATTGTTATCATAATTGATGTATATTTTTAACTTCTTTTTATCTAGAGAAGAAACACTGTCTGTAACCTTTCTGTTCAATAAATCCTTAGGGAGTCTTAGATTTTAAATCTTTGAAAGTCATTGAAGACAGAGGGGGAGTGGAAGAACCATTCTCATTTCTCTTAGAAAGGAATCATTTTTCCAATGGTTGCACCTTAGCTTCAGAGATATAAATCAGTTGTGGGAACACATGGGAATGTGCATTTTAGTTCCAGTAATATCACTGCAAGTCTGGCTCAAGACCCAGGCCACAGTGAGCATAGACTATAGAACATATAATCTGTGTGTCATTGACATGCTCAGTCAAGCCCACTATTTTAATTTTTTTGTTAAGGATGGAATCCTTAGTCCCCAGTGTCCATGATCTGTGATCATGGAGGTCCATGCATGGACAGGGAATGTTCTAGGGCAGAGCTGGGACAAACACCAGATCCAACAGAGAGTGGAACCTATTCACAGTGGGAGCAGGGGATTGTGGGATATGTCAGCTCACCTGGAGTGTTGTATCCTTTTAGAGAAGTGTTTCTCAACCTGGGGACTGTAGCCACTGTGGGGGGTTGTAAGCCTTCACTTGTGGTACTACAGCTGGTAAGGCATGAAAAGAAAGCACAAATATCTTATTAGACTGCATTTAAATATTTGCAGATGTTTCACATGTATAATATTCTTATTCCTAATTAATACTGTAAAAAAGTGAAAAACTGCTAGAAATTAAATTCTGCTTGGGGACAGAGTCCTGGGGCATGGCTGGAAATGTTCAGGGGTCCTCAGGTATGTTTGGCCTTAAACACAAGCCCTCAGACATTCTTGAGCATAAATAGGGGGTCCTCAGACTTTTCTAGTCATGACTGGTCAGGGTTCATCATTGTCAAAAAGGTTTAGAACCCTTGACCTAAAGAAATCTTTAACATTTATAGGAAATGTCACCTTCCAGCCCTCTGCTTTATATCAGAGGGCTGAGGGAAACAGGTGGATGCTGACTCAGCTCCAAAACAGTCTAGGGTGGCTTACTGTTGTGATCCCTGTAACATAGCCTACAGGTCCTTTCAGCCACTTTCTGTAGTATACACTTTGTGCTTAAGATGTCAGTAGTGGGCTACTATACCCCCTTGCAGACCCCAAACTGAATGTTTGTGTAGCTTCATGGATTGAATTGGGGACCACATTGCAGAGTTAGCATATCATTCTTTGGGGTTAATTTGAGGTCTTTACACCAAGCCCTCCAAATGCACCAGCATAGGGGTACATACATAGTGCTTTGTGTATTGGCCACTCAGTTCCACGAAATAAAGTGTGTGTGCGTGGGGGGGGAGGGGTACTGTTGCTTTGTAAACAGTAAGTGTAAAAATGAAAAGCTACATTCAGTTTTTTTTTTATTTTGGAGCATTCAATTTTTCTCAATTTTACAGAACATTCCCTTATGTGCCTAAAATAGGGTTTAAAATAAAATGAATAGTCTGAAAGGGGCTTTCTCTTAGACTATCTTGATCAGGTTTTATTTTTTGCTGTGCTATTGTAAGGGTAACAGAATCATTCACGTCTGGAAAATTCAACCCTTAGACAAATTACTTTCAGGCAATTTGCCCTTGAAAAGTCCCCTTGGACAGTCCCCCATTCTGTACTTGAGGTATGGAAAACCTGATTATACATTGTCATGCACTTAACTATAGTCATCCAAGTACATTTATTTGATTTGATCCTACAATAAGCAACCATCATGACCCTCAGTCCACCTTGTCCAATGACCACAGCTCAAGCCACCAGCTGCCTCCCCCAATGTCAGTAAAAAATATAACCACTGTGAGTCCATACATCATGGCCACTCTTTTCCCTTCTCAGATGTCTTCTGGCAAAAACCCTTCCCTTCTTGGATGGCCACTGTCTGACTAAACTGAAATCATAATTTATGAAATATACATCCATACTGTGTAGGGCTAGGTGAAATTCTGTGAATCTGATTTGCTAAATTCTTTATATAATCAAAACTCAGCTGTTTTTGCAGATAAAGACCACAACATTAGAATTCTGACTTTCTGTAAGAAGTCCTAAGGAAATGCTTTAGTACATTTAGATGAGTTTCTTTGAACCTACAGGGGATCAAAGTCAAGCAATTTATTTTTTGGGGAACATTTCTGAAAATATTTCTCTGCTTATTACTTGGCCACCTTTGAAGACAGATACCTGAACATTTAAATTAACCTACTATGATGGCTCTTTGAAATGGCTAAGGGAGACTTGGTTAAAATTCAGTTAATGAATTTTTAATTTATAGGGTTCATAATTTCTCAATGAAACTATTTGTGAAATTTCTTGAGGTTCGTTGAAGCTGCTTAATGTGGAGAGACTTGGTTAAGATTTAGTTAAGGACATTTTAAGTTACAGAGTTTAATAATTTCACAATAAAACTATTTCTGAAATTTCATGAACGTTTTCCCAACATATGGATATTTGTAACTCCCTGCTCTTGCACGTGTATGCCTGGAATTTGTTATCATACCCAAAGTCAATGGGTCTTGTCCTCTAACAATGCTGCAGAAATTATATTCAGTAGTTTAAAGAGCACAATGGCAATACTGCAGATTACTAATTGGCAACATTTGCTCACACATTAATTGAAGTGTAGCAAACTTAGAAATCCACTTGTGGCATTTAACTTTTGCAAAACACTTATCCCCACTAAATCCGTTTTGCTGTGCTGAGGTGTTTGCAGTTCTATAGTACTTTTTGGTGACTATTTTTTCCTACAGCTGTTTTTTGTTTTGTCTCTGAGCTTAGCATTAATGGAAAACTACAACCTCATATCTTCCAAATGTTATTTGTTTCGGTACACCATCACTACAGCGACAACTTTACAGTGACATAGTCAATGCCGACAACATCGCCATGTTGCTGTAAAGTCTGCTTGGCACCTCAGCACCATTTCCCAAGGCCCTGCTCGCCATCCCTGAATCAACTCCATCTCAGAGTTGATAGTCATAAGTGGGGGGGTACAGGGGACACAGCCCCCTGCATGGGGGGGTGCAGCGCAAGAACTTTGATCTTGGCGGCACCATGCTGACTGCAATTGTGGTCAATTGCATCAACAAGAAATTGTTGATGTGGCATTGTAGATCCATTTGTTTTCATGTGAACAGACAACTTTTTTCATGTAGCTGCTAAAGATGTATGCAGCTGATTTAGTCAGTTTTCACAGTTCATATTAGGCCCTGTTACTGTCCTAGGAAGCTCCATTTTGTGGTTGTTGAAATCTCATTGTCCCTGAGAGCCACATTGGCATATAAGAACATGATGCATAATCACCCTTTAAACTCCCCAGTATGCCTGTCTGCTTAATTAGTCTTCAAAGAAACAAGCTCCAAGAAGGTGTGGAATACCACATTTAACTTCAGTGAGCTTTACAAACTATTTGAGTTATAATGCATTTTTCCCCTTTAAACTCCATTTAGTTTATGAGTTTCCAGAGAGTTTTTACAGGGTGTTTGCTCTTTCAGCATAGAGATACATGATATAAATGGTTGATTTGACATCATGTTCCCATATGCTAATGCAGTTCTTGTGGACAATGAGACTTCAACAACCATGAAATGGTGACCCCCAGAGCAATCACAGGGGCTACCATGAGCAATAAAAACAAAGTAAGGCTAACACATATAAACTTAACATCTACTGTACATGAAAGGAATTGTCTGTTGGTATGGAAACAAGTGAAATTTAAATGACATGAGGGTATAGTTTTCCTTTAAGGACTCTGTGGAGCTACTTGTCATACTGTGTTCCTCCTTGATTTGCACAGATAACTTCCCTTTAAATAAATTAGCCACCTTCTCTTTTTTCTTTTAGAGCTATATAACTATGGAATATCTGAGATTGCTCCTTAGTTGCTCAGTCATTTTCTTCCCCCAACAGGTTCAGTGAGTGCCTTTCAGTCCTGGACCTCCAAATGTATTGTTCTCTCAGACCAGTCAGTTTTGCTGGGTGATTATCATATGACTTGTTTTATATGAGAATTGTCCTACTATGCTTCCTTGCTCAAACTAAATGTCTGCTCTCCTTGTGTGTCCCAGCTGTGCTGCTTCTGCCTTTCTCTCAGTGAACCCATGTATATAACTCCTGCCACTGGTGACCCCTGTACTTGTTACATTCCCAGTCCTTTACTTTAAATCCCTCTGACTACCCTTTCTATTGACATGACCATACCTTCTCCCTCTTGTTAGAACTTCAGTCCATCTTGGCTTGGCTTGCACTGCAGGGAGGTAAATCACTTTACATGCACTAGCATCATGGTCCTGAAATGCACCTCTAACAATCTGTTGTACTTTAATTATGGAGTCCCCTATCCATCATACTGTATTAACAGTCTATGCAGCCTTTTCCTTTCTCCTCCATAGCAAGTCAAGGATATAGCTGAGCATAATTTATGGATATGGGTTCCACAAGATGATAACAAAATTCCAACATTTTCACAGAAGGTCATCAATTGTTATATTAATCAATTATGCAAATTTCAGTTTTTTGCTGCCTATTATTTGGTCATCCTCTAAGCAAGAGATTAGAAAGTTGACACAAACAGCCTCCATTTTAGGGTCTATGAATATATCAACATTTGTGGTATAATTTTTAGTTTTAAATGTATGCAGGGCTTAAAAATGTGCTGCTCACATGCTTGCAAACTTTCATTTAAATGTTGTTAAACATTTGTTTAAAACTCAGCTTCCGTTAAAGATATAAATTTGAAACGTGGTATACATATGCATAATGCAGAGTAATATGGTATAATTTATGCAAACAGTTTTAAAATTAGACAGAACTGACTGAACTTTAAATTTTGAAAAATGTTGATGAAGTAGAGACATAATTTTGCCTGAATTCCACCAGTTGAAGTTATAGTTTATGTAGCCCTAACACAGTGTGCTTTTCTTAAATTCACGGTTTTGATTTCATTGCAAATTGTCATCTAGGAAATTCATGCTGTACGCATATATTAAATTAATCCCAATTTCAATTTAGTCAGACAGGGATCAGTTGAGGAGGTGAGCAGATGGTTTGTGCCAGCCACTCTCTGGGATGGAAATGATGGGTAATGGGGTTAGTGAGCCACTGGCAATGGACTCCCATTGCTTTCTTGTACATTGAAAGTAGAGTGAACTAGAACCTTGAGTCATGGCAACCAGGGATGGACTCCAATATAATTTTAAAAATGTCTTGTATAACACTTGCTTGGGCCCCCAGTGTCAGATTCCATATGTGTTTGTGCATGTGTGAGGGGGATGAGCAGTGGAGATGAACTACAAGTAGTTGCATTTTGAATTCTAAAGGGGAGTACTACTGGTCACTGGGGATGGCCACTTGATGGCTTCATCATTACTGTGTTTTAAAATGTAATAATGAACACAGGTTAGGCACTCAAACGTTAGACAGACAGACATATAGAGGGACAGATAGATAGATAGATAGATAGATAGATAGATAGATAGATAGATAGATAGATAGATAGATAGATAGATAGATAGATATAGAGAAACATAAATACTGTATTATAAGGACATGGTATTGCCTCTAGGTGTTGTGTCTGTGTTTTCTGTTTAAAACCCTGCTTTCAAACACTTATGACTGTCCTAGACCCTAGAACTGACATTTTGCATACTCAGCCTCAGTCATTGGGTCAAATAACATTGAAAGATTTATAAATATGTGCTCCCCCATGGGGAGCTGAGTATTTCAGCATAAGATGGCAGCTAAGCTGCGCTGACCATCGGGACCAGCAAGAATACTATTTAGATCTTTAGCATTTTTGTTGTTTTCAATTGGTTTTGTCATCTGTTTTATTGTTTTATTTCTGTTCTGTTTTATTTTATTTATCTTGCCACCTGGTCGCTTGGCGCTAAGAACTAAAATTAGCAACCATTAGCATTTTTCAGCTATATGGTTCTTCAGCTACATAAATCTAAGATCTCTGTTGATCTAGTGGACCCCCACCTAACCCACCCACAAAGCCCCACCACCCCTCCCCCATCAGCGGTGGGTGGCAGCACCACCGCCTGCTGCCCGCCGCCCACCAACTGACAGTTCAATAGGGCTGCACGCCCATTGGTTCAGAGCAAGAGCCAATGGGCGTGCAGCCCATACCATACAAGGCAGTCCAGATTTGCTCTGCCTTTCTGCCCTTCTTCATGAACAGGGTCATAACAAGGCTATGTTTAAAGTTTGGTATACAGATATTAAAACCCAACAAATTTATGAGCCTGTTACATTTTACTAAAGCGGGCTTGTAACTTTGATAATTTTTAATATTTCACCCCAAATTCCTCACCTGCAGTCCTATCAGCTCTGGCCAGAACTTGATTTAGTCTGTTACCATATGTTTCTAGCTGAAATGTGACCTTGCATCCATAGCTGGTGCACTAAACTGGAGTGGACGAGGAGGGTTTTGGCAATGGGTGAAATTATTAAAATTCACTGATTCTTGGGTGCCAAATATTGCTTCCCTGGCTTCTGAATGTAGGAGAGGACTGGTTGCAGCCACTAAACCCAGATCTGTGGATTACTTTAATTATAGTACCTAGACAGCAGACAGTGCCCCTTTAAGGTTTTCGTAGTGATCGTCTGCAAACATCTGCACCTCCTCATTTGCACTTTCACCCTCATTTTCACTTTCACTGTAGTCCACACACAGTAACCCAGATGTAGTCATCACCCATATACGGGCATGCTGAAATCTATCCAATTCAAAAAATTAAAGGAATCAATCTGCATTCACTGCCCCTACTCAAAAAACTCAAAAAAACATATTTTCATTTGAAATACTTTGTAAATTGTGCACTGTCACCAGTCCTATAGTTTAAACTCTGGCTGTGCTCTGACACAAAATGTTAAGGGACACAGAATGCCTTGCAATAGTCATTATATATCTGTGCATATACTCTTCAGTTATGGTGATGGCCAAACTTTGATGGGTACTGTTATTACAGTATTTACACTTTTTGGGTGGACTTGCACCCAGTCCATTATTCATCATCAGCAGTGATTGCTGCTTCTAGCTTATTCTACAATGTGTGACATCCAGATGGTCAACAAGTTGCGGCACATGCATATATATATATATATATATATCTATATATATACAGTTAAGCTTGCCAGGATGAAACCCAATTCTGCTGCAGCAGAGTTACTGAAGAAAACAATGTCATTTCAATTTCAATTAGACCCTTTGGTCATGCAGGAAGTTGTGACATTCACGTCATCCTGGCAGTGTCACAGTTTCCTGCATGAGAAAAGAGATTAATTCCCATTGAAATTACATTGTTTACTGCAGTAAATTTGCTGCAGTATACTGCAGAATGCCTTAGAAGTGGGTTTCATCCTGGCAAGCTTCACTGTATGTATATATATATATATATATATATATATATATATATATATATATGTAATAGATATACCACTTGAGGGCGGTTATGCTCTGATATATGCACACCTTGGTGTGCGTTATACGCACGAGGCTGCAGGTTGAGTGCATCAACCACGCAAGGCTTGCGTATATCAGAGCGCGACCGCACACCTCAGAGTGGTTTATCTATCTTATAAAATGTCAAAATTGTTTTGGAGGGGGGTAAAAGTGCAGGTGTGCGGTCATGCTTTGATATACGCATGGTCATGTGATGCTCATCATCCAATAAAACAACAACAATTTCCCTACCCATTTTATAAATACATATATATACACATATATATATATATATATATATATATATATATACACACACACACATATACATATATATGTATTCTATGAAAAAAACTGTGTTAATGCATCATTTAGGGTTAAAACACAAAAAGTCAGGAAATGAAAAATCTTTAGGGTTGCCCCTTCCTGCCTAAGGACCAGCCAATCATCCCAAGTGTGATAGATGATGGGGTGGGTCATTGAGGCTGTGAGGCCTAAATGTTGCTCCATTCCTTGTGTAATCATATTGATAAGCAACAGTGAACAAGAAAGGGTCAACATTTAGGTCTCACAACCCCAATGACACACCCCGTCATCTGTCAATCTTGGGATGATTGGCGGGTCCACAGGGGGAGGGGCAACCCTAAAGATTTTTCATTTCCTGATTTTTTGTGTTTTAACCCTAAATGATGTATTAACGTAGTTTTTTGCATAGAATTTCCTTACTTTTTGAGAAAGAATAGAAAACTAAGAACTTGCAGAAGTTGGTGGGAGCACAGGCCCTTCGGGTCCTGTGCTCCCACCAACTTGTAAATGTGTCTCTACCATCAACACCCTCCAAATTTCAATTTAAAAGACCAAACCGTGTCCAAGATATAACATGTTAAAGTTTGAGATTTTCATTCGTCGGAGTTGCAGAATTCTGCACCTGCTGACATTTTACAGACACAATCACTGAAAATTACATCCATGACACTAAGGTTAGGTACCCTATCAATTTCAAGCCGACACAATGCAAAACACTGTCTGCAAAACGTAAATTGCGTCATGCAATATCGCCACAAAAAATATTTGTTCCGACACGTAAAGACGGTAATTCACATGTACAGGACATGCCATCAACACCCTCCAAATTTCAAATAAAAAGACCAAACCTTTTCCGAGATATTTAAACTTAAAGATTGTGAAACTTGGCTTATCTATTCCATTATAAAATCTTCCCATCTTGTCCCTCCCTTGTGATCAAAGAATCTTGTGATCAAAGAATTTGCAGGTTCATGATCAAAGAATTTGCACATTCATGATCAAAGAACAAAAAATGGTGAAACTCGAGTTTTAGGCAGAATTACATGAAACCACTGCCATGCCACAATAGAACGAAACCCCCTGAGCAAAACCCACCCTCATTTGTGTTCCTAGGCCACTTCTGGGCTGAGAAATTTGAATTTTTCAAAGGGCCATCTAGTTGTGCCCTCACGATGCAAGATCGCAATCAAAAAGTCTCGCAAACAAAGAATTTGCAGGCTCGCAAACAACGATTGTTAGCGAGTCGTGATCAAGGAATTTAAAACATTATAACTCTATTTTTTGACCATTTTAGGTGAAACCATAGGCATGGGTCGATAGATTGAAGCCCCCTGAGTAAAACCCATGCAGGTTTTACTTCAGGAGTGACCCCTGAGCTGAGATATTTGATTTTTTGTGATGAAATTTAAAAAACAAGATGGCGGACCTCGTGATCAAAGAATTCTCAGGGACAAAGATTCTTTGACTGCCAGGTAGGACGAGATGGCTCAAACCTCATTCTTTGTTCACAAAACAACCATATTAATTTCCCCATTGACTTATAATGGGAGCTTAAAAGTGCCATAACTTTTGAATGCCTTAATATTTTTTCACCAAACGAAAAGCGGCATGTTCAGCCACCAAAGCTCTTTCAGAGGAGCAATCTCACAGACTGGCATGCTACATGACAGCCACACAGGGCCATGGGCAATATCCCAAAAACTGCCTCCAAAATTGGCGAAAAGTGCATTTTTCAGAGTTTTGGTGAGCAAAGACCGTCAGTGCAACCAAAACAAAATTTAGCATATCAAGAGATCTACCATGCTCCACCACGCATACCAAATTGCAGGCAAATCCATTGAATGGGTCCAAAGCTATAAACGTGCAATGTAAGAAAATAGTGTACCGGAGGAGAAGAAGTAAACAAATTTTAATGAACGCGGAGGCCGTTGACAGATTTGCAGGAAGTTGTGCTTCAACTCCACTCTGCCTTAATAACACAGCTCTGCTGTGTTAGGAATTCTGGTCAGACCCCTTACATTTTTTTTTCTGTTCACAGTATGTCAGCATAGCTCTGGGCTATGCAGCTATAAAAAGTGCACTGGCATCCATAAACATTGATACATAGGTTTTCTGTCTCATGCTTGAGAAGAACTACAGAAACACAGAATTTTTCAGCAGATAAAGGCCACTTGGTTAACCCAATCTGCTGTTTGTTTCCTGCCTACAGTATCACTATACACCCTACTTGATCTCCAGCTCTTTTCCTGCCCCACATTCCTTTCCACTAATATTTCATTATGCCTATCCCATGTATTCTTTAGTACCACTACTGTTTTTGTCCCCAGCACCTTGGCTGGTAGGTTGTTCCAGGGATCCACCACTTTCTGTGAAGAAGTACTTCCTCACTTCTCTCCTGAATCTACTCCCTCCAACATCATAGCATGTCCCTTGGTTTTTGTGCACTTTTTTCTTTGAAAATTACTTGCCTCCTGTACCTTATTTACCACCGTGAGTTACTTTATTTAAATATCTCTATCATATCCCCCTTCTCCCTCCTCTCTTCCAGGGTGTACATGTTGAGTTCCTTTTGCATCTCCTCATAGGGCTTATGATGCAGACCTCACACCATTTTAGTTGCTCTCCTCTGGATCGCCACCACTCTTTAGCCTTCCAGAAATGAGGCCTCCTGAACTGCATACAGTATTCTAAGTGAGGTCTTACCTGTGAACTATACAGAGTTATTACCACCTCTGTTGGTGATACCCCTCCTTATGCATCCAAGCATCCAATAAGCTCTCCTAACTGCCTTATCATACTGCCTGAAACATAGAAACATAGACTTTTATGGCAGATGAAGACTGCTTGGCCCACCCAATCTGCCCATTTCCTTACCTACTTGATAAACTGCAGATCCTAGTTTTACCACCAACCTACTTCCTCCTACCTCCCACTATTGTTGCCTGGCCACCTTTACATCATCAGATATTATTACCCACTGGTCACTCTTCTGTTTGGTGGTCATTGATAACACTCCCCCCATTTTATAACTCTCCCAGTGAGTTACTGTCCCCCAAAAGCATTATTTTGCACTTTTTCACACAGAAACCCTGCTGCCGTACTCTTGAACATTCCTCAGTTTTTCTCAGGTCTCTTCTTATGCTTTCCACTGCCTCTGGAGTATCCAGTCTTTTGCAGATTTTGCTGTCATCCACAAAGAGGCAGATCTTCCCCTCCAGCAAATTTGCAATGTCATCTATGAAGACATTAAACAGGACTAGTCCTAGTATTGATCCCAGAGACATCCTACTTGTCTCCACCCTCTGTCACTTATCCCCTAACAAATGTCTTACCCAGTTCAGCACCTTTTGATGCATTCCTTTGCTATCATACTTGCTTAATATTCTCATATGTGGAACTCTGTCGAATGCCTTACTGAAATCTGGGTAGGCCACATCCATTGCTCCACTCTCATCTATTTCCTTGGTCACCCAATCAAATAAATCTATCAGATTCATTTGACATGGATAGCTTTGCTCTCAATGTCCCTGATGTAAAGTCAACATTTCAACATGAACACAGTCTTGTTATGTATGGATGCACAAGTAACATTTTATATATATTTATCTTGGTACACTATCTGAATTTTTTGTGCATCATACTGTACATTGTAATACTTTGAATTTTAATAATCTACTTTCTCTAAAATGTCTCCTCTCATGTAATAAGCTAATGTCCCATATGTCAAATATATTCTGTATCAAGGAATTTCTTCAGCAACAGCAGATAGCTACATGAAGCAATGCACTGGTATTTTGGATTCAGGGTCACTATTATGTAATTAATAAGAAACATTGACTCAATGATTTAATTATTGTCCTGTGTCCACCTGGCCAGCCATAGTTTTCAGCTGTGCATTGTGCATATTTACAGCACAGGTAATGACAAATTAGTCTTCCTTACTATTTCATAAATACATTTTTTTTAAATGTTATTTAAATACATCTCTCTTAGATATAGAACATTACCTCCCACTCTAGTGTTCAAATCATCACCAAAATTGATGATGTTCCTCAAAGATGAATTACAGTCTTGTGCACAGATGGATATTGATTCACATACACATTGGTAAAGAAAGTAACATTTCTTTTTTTTTTTCAATAGCATTACAATATACATTATTTCATAAATTGATAACTGCTAACATTTTATTTCACAGTGAATCCACAGTTTCTTCTGTTGAAGTGACACCAACCCAGAAAAATGGTCTGACCAAATATTTTGAATACACAATCACAGATGAAAAACATTGAGACAATTATTTCATGAAAGTCATAACATATGTTATAATTGTGCATATGCATATGTTCCTATATTTATCTTCAAAAGAACAAGTTACTATGATATATATTACATAAGTAACATTATTAATACCTAATATTTTTAAATTATGTTAGGATTTATAACAAAGAAGATAATCACATGGACACTGATTTCTATGCCACCTAAAACAGTAAAGAATCAAGTCAGCTCAGCTTATAATTATTCTGATAGGTATCATTGCTGATTTTGTTCATCTCATACACTACTTTAAGAACTATCACATAATACTATATATAACAACCTAAGCTACTCATTACATTTTTTATTCTAACAACCAGTCAAAGGTCAGTCATTTAGAAAATGTATCAGTTGCTGAAGAGGCAATCAGATACAATCAAGCCTTTGATGAGGATGAAAACAAAACAGCTGACTCATGCCACTGTAAGAATGAACCACAGATTCTGTCTGATGAGAAACTTGTCCTGATGTATGAAAGTGATATTTTCTCATTGGCTTGGAAACATATATGTAATTAATCGAAAACATTGTGGTTCTGAAGTCCACATTGTATGCAATATCCGTCATCCATATCTGTTTGATGTGGGTGATTTTCATTTGCCTTTCTTGTAAAATGCTAAATTAACTTGTTCTGTTATGTGAATGCAGTGCTCAACATTCAGTTCCAGTGCATTAACTGCTTGATTTGACTGGTCAATGTCATACAATTCTGCATTATAATATTTCTACTTAAATACAATTAATTTGATGATTGCTTACATTCATGATGCGATTTCACATACTATAATATGACTATCAGAGTTATTTGGCACAAATGTGCAGCCTGAGGGCACATACCACTGTCTGTCTGCATCAAGTGGCAGGGCCACAACTATAACTGTCACTTGAGTGAATAAACAGAACACATACATATTATTGGCCTATCTCAGTGGGCAGATGTGAGTGTAAGTTGTGTCACTGAGCTGCAGATCATATATCTGAATTTTGCCACACTGAGACACTTCTTTTCAGTCACTTGATTATCTGATCAGGTGGCAACAGTGTCAGTGGCCTTCATTTATGACAGTTCATACATATGTAATCTTTTCAAAGCAATCCAAAATATATCACACAAAGGGGTTGTTTAAGCTGAGGAAGTGAAGGAACATGAGGGGGGCACAGGCTGAGACTGGAGGGTGGCAGATTCAGGAGGGATGTGAGGAGGCATTATTTCACTGAAAGGGTGGTGTCAAAATGGAATGCTCTACCAGAGGAGGTGGTGGCATGCAGGATGGTGGTCAGTTTCAAAGGAGCATGGGACAGGGTGGGGGCTGGGTAAACAATGCTGAACAGTTTCCGTGGGTAAGAGGAGGGATGTGGGGCAGCTGCACTATAGGGGTGCTAGCTGTGCATTTGAGCAGACTTGATAGACCATGAGGCCTGTTTCTGCTGGCAAGTTTTGCATGTTTGTATGTTCATATCTACTTTTTCATGTTACATTTGTGATAAACTGATGTTTCCAAAGTGATTATAATAACACTCATTTAAGACAACATTCTTATTTCTTTTGGTTTTCATTCTTATTTTACAGAAATGTACTCACTGGCACAAAGCATATTGCTGGGTTTTTTAGCCACAAGTACAAAATTCAGACATGTCCCAGTAATACTGCTCTGTTGGTGAAATACTATTGTCCAGAAATAACTTTGAAAAACTTCCATGGCTTGCCAAATGCTTGAATATGACTATCAGGAGTTCAACATCTTTCTTTAGAATACAGTGTAATTTTGTTGTGATTTCCATAGAGCAGTTTATGGATACTATGTAGGGGAAAATCTTGAATCGCATATAAGGCAACCAATTGATTTTAGCAGGTATTTCTATGATTTTCTCATCATATTCTTGTATTCTACTGATTTAATGGCCTAGTTAATTGAAATATCATTTGATTATGTCAGTTTGCAAGGCAGCTCCCCACATACCATTGCATTCGATCCAGTGGCTGACAGCATTCTCATTTTTCACAGTATGATACATTTACTTCCTTTTCTTATTTTTGGCTGTATTATGATCCCAGAACTGTAGTTCTCATTATTAATTGCTCCCTTTTTGATGGCCTCGTCAAGACTCTGCTCACTCAATCTCTATTTCCCTCACCTCCAGCCGGACCCTCAGCTATTCTGGATTCCTATCTGGATGTATCCACTCGGGTCCTCCTCAATAAGTGGTATGAGTCATTATCTTTCACTAATGCCTAATGGGTGGCTTGCACTCTCCTGCAGGTGTATGCTGTAGAAAATCATCAATTTCCCCCCCCCCCACCATGGGCACTGAACTATTGCTTGCTTATTTGCTATCAGATCTGACTGTTTGATCATGCACGTCCCCCATCCCCAGAAGCTTGCTTTATGTACTGCCTCACTCTGGCAGCAGGTCTCAACCTGCATGACCTCCAGTCTGAAAAGTACCACTTGCATCATCCCTTCTGTTTTCCATTTTTATTGTTACCATGGCATGTACATTTTTTATGTATATGAACAATAAGTCACTCTGAGTGCACTGGTTAAACTGGGTTTGCCCCACTGTCAGGCTCTGAAGGCACTTGGCCTCACCTTGTGCCTTACTATGGACACCTACAGTGTGGCAAGTGGCATAAGAACAATCTTCAACTTGATGTAAACATTTTATTCTTTAAGGAATAATCAACAAGTGATGTGTTATGCTGGGATTTGTTTACAAATTATGTGGTTTGGTCATGAAGCAACAGGCTGAGTGATCAAATCCATGGCAGAAGTGAATAAATCCGAGCATACCCACACCATGGAGTGGATTATTCCAACTATGCAATGGGTAGAAAGTAAATTATTTTAAATACATTACTGAAAAACAAAGAAAAAAACTGCTATTTATTGATTTTCATGGGCACTGTCTTTAACTAATTCATTACAGTCTCTAGTTGCTAGGTAGGATATGGTTCTTAAAGACTTTATCTAGGACCTTCAGTCCATGCCCTCTAACTTACAAATAGACATACTAATATTGGGATGTTTGTACTTTTTTATTTATTCATTTTATTTGTGAGAAAGACAGCTGCAAAGAGTAAGCAGCAGCACTGCCACTCTGTTTGTAGCATGGGCTTGCTACTTTGTTTGAATGATGAATTACGTGAGCATGGACAGTGAGCACTGTCACAACTGGTATGTTTGCAGTGTGTGTGTGTGTGCAGCTAGACATAGATCTCAGACTGTGATGCATTCTAATTGACCCAAGAACAATCGAATTTGGACAATATCAGCTGATAATAATGCGGTGGAAGGAACTTCTCACCCATGCAGAAATATGAAAACTACTAACCGATTTTGTAACCCTCTAAAATCTTCAGTTTAAGTTCAGCATATGCAGACTCCATGATCTGCATATGTTTTTATATGTAGTATGCTTTTTACTGTGTGCCTTGCCCTGGTAATGGACCTCCACACTCCCACCTCCGACTGTGCCTGCACTTTCCCAGGCACACCTGGCTTTCTCCCCAGAGGGTGGGGCTGTGGCACCATCTCCCTACCAGTGCTGCAAAACTAGTATATGGTTGGGAGAGCCAGCTTTGGAGGCTAATTGAAGCCCAGGGGAGGGCTTCATGGAGACTGCCAGGCAGGCACAATTTTCTCCCCCATAGGCAGGGGCGGGGATGTGGAATGGTGGCCAGCATCCACCCTGCCCCTGAGTTTGGAAGGCGTCGGTGTTGTGCAGTGAACCCAGCCTCTGCTGGGTGTCACTGCTGCACTGAACACACATGCCACCCTTCCCCCAGAGAAGGAGAGCAGTCCAGGGATGCTCGATCCTTCTCCCCCCGGCTGACCCTCCGACAACCCGGATCCATTCATAAACCCGGGTCACCAGCAGCGCAAGCAGAAATCCAACAGCTGTGCTGATGGGCCAGCATGATGTGCATATTTTTACTTTACTTTCAAGGCAAGTCAACAAAAATACTGTAAAATGTTATCTTAATGGTGCACAAATATTGTTAACCATTTTTGGTTGTGCTGTAGAGAAGTGACAACCATTGAAGTGTTTGTGGTAGGTAAAAACATTACTGTTTACTATGGTGACATGTACAACTGAAATTTTTAATTTAGATTAATTTACATCTCATGTAATATTAATAAGGTATGTGGAATTCTTTGCTACATCACGTAGTAAACAAATATAGTGTATGATGGAACGTTGTTATTAATGAAAATCCATCACTTTCTAAATGTTGCTATGCTGCAGTAGCTATGTCATCATAGCTGTTATGCTGCACTAGCTATGTAGCTACTGCAGTATAACAACATGGAATGTGTTCCCTCTCACGAGCTACAGTTTAAAAAAAAAAAACATTACTTAAATGAATCTTTCAGCAGGTCCCGCGGTGTGTCAGCGGTCAGGTAAACAGCAGTCCCCATTGTAGGCAGTTGTTAGGATGGATCCTGCAGATGCTCTGAGGGCTCTCTCTGTTTAACCCCATTTCATTTAAATATAATGTGCCAGTAAGAAAAAAACCAAAAAGTGACAGCGCTGTTGGCAAGCGGGGCAAGCGGGACATGACAAGCATCAGAGCATCAGGGGCGGAGCAGCAAGACCCCCAACTGCCACCCGCTCCTGTTCTGCTGGCATTCCCTTCAAAAACAACAGAAAAGGCCCTACGGTATAAAAACAATCGCTAGTCACTTTTCGGTAACAAGCTTGGTTAGTGCATCTTGAGGTTGCCATTGTCGACCGAACCTCTCACGCTTTTCTCTCGAGGTTACTACGGTCACCAAGGCTACCTCTCGACAGGCTAACCAGCTTGTTACCGATAGGTGACTAGTGATTATTCTCTCTATAAACGGGTTATTCCAGTTTGTTATGATCAGCTGAGTGCAGACATGGACATCTATAATCTGAACTTAACAAAGGATGGCTTAGACTTCCACCACCATTTTGGAACTACTCAACTTCATAATGGACAAACAGTTCAACAGTAATAATCCGCATTTACTAAATTTTAGGTATGAAATACTGATTTTTGAAGTCTGGTCTGCTGATAACAATGTTACATGCACTAATAACTTAAATTCTGTGGTCCAGATATTCAAAAGGGTTGAGCCATGCGCAATAGGGTTGCACCAGCGCAAGTCCGAAAATGCGCCATTCTGCGATATTCAGCGGGAGGCAGTTGCGCCCCCCCAAATCACACTGAGCAATAATGCAATGATAATGAATGTATGCACAACTGAAGGGGGAGGAACCATGCATAAATGGTGCAGTGCAATATTCAACAACATGCGCCATGCGCAATAGGGGAGCAAGCGGAAGTTGCGCCATAGCGGAAATGAGCCAAAATAAAAAGGAACAAGGGAGAGGCCCAAGAACGCTACAGGGAAGCCACAAGTTGCTGAACTATAGCCAGCCACACAGGCAACACACACACAGGGCAGGACAGTGAAAGGGCACCTGGAACCCACAGGCTCAGGGAAGGTGTGGGGAGCCACAGCCACAGTGCAGAGGGGGGAAGTGCCACACAGCACTGAGGCCAGCACAGTCAGGTGTTCCCGATGCAGGGAAGTAGCAGCCAGGACAGCGGGAGGACACAGAAACAGCTGCCGGGGGGGTGAACACAAGCCAGGGACATGGCCAGTGCCACCATCCAGATGGAGGCAGTAATGAGGGGGGTGAGAAGGTGGGCAGCGGGGGGGGCGTGGCCATGGAAGGGCCTGGTGGCGGTATGCCCCCAACAGGCAGTACCAAGCCTGCACCAGCTTCGAGCTGTACAGTGATACTGAGATCGTGGTCTGGTACCGCCTGAATCGGGCAATTCTGAGGTGGCTCTGTGAGCTGTGCAGTGATGTGATGCAGGTACCCACGCGATGGAGCCATGCTCTGTCACTGGAGACTAAAGTGACAGCTTGCATGTGCTTGCTCGCCACGGGTACCTTCCAGAGACTACCAGGGGACACTACAGGCATAACTCAGTCAGCCACGTCACGCCACCTTACCCAATTCCTCAGCGCACTGCTGCCATGTGCTGTGGAGTACATCCATTTCCCCAGCACACCAGCAGAGCACACAGCAAACATACAGGAGTTCCACAGGGTAGCACATATGCCTGGCATGCTAGGGGCAATAGACTGCACCCATGTGGCCATCCACACACCACCTGGCCCCGAGGGGGCCGCATACATGAATTGCAAGGGCTATGCTAGCATCAACTGCCAGGTGATGTACAATGCCAGGGGGCGCATAATCAATGTCTGTGCCATGCACCCTGGGGGAGCACACAATGCCTTCATCTGGCACCAGTTGGCACTGTGCCACAGATTCAAGAGTGGGGACATCCCCACTGGCCACTTAGTGGGTGAGTATGCAAACCACATGGACAAACATAGGGCTTGGGAGGGGCATGGTCAGAGGTGACATGGGTAGTGGCCTACATGGCCCAGGGCAGGGTGATGCTGATCACCAAACTAACTTCCACCATCTATACACAGGTGACAGTGGATACCCACTCCGTCCCTGGCTGCTCACACCATACTGGCATCCTGCGACCCCATCGCAGCAACGCTACAATGAGGCACACGCCACCACACGTAATGTCATCGAGCGGGTGTTTGGGATGCTGAAGGCATGTTTCCATTGCCAGTACACCTCCGGCGGTGTCCTACAGTACAGCCTCTCAAAGGCCTGCGGGTTATTCCTGGCCTGTTGTATCCTGCACAACATGGCCAACAAATGTGGGATAGCCGTACAGATCGAAGAGGGGGACAGCGATGGGGACAATGAGAACGCCGGTGATGATGGTGATGGGCAGCCCCCCCCTTGGGTGACGGGACCCCCAACTGCTCCGGCTGCCATAGCTGCACTGGGACACCATCACGGAGGAGCACTTCAGCCAACCCAGGTAAGTCATGGGGCCATGTGCAACCACCAGTGGCAAAGGCACAACCCACAAACACACATGGACACACACCAGGGGTGCATGCCATCAAGGGAAGTGGCTGGGCATGGAACCACACACACCACCAGGGATGGGTGAGGTCTAACATGGCACGTGGACAGACACACACACACACACACACACACACGCACAAAACTCACCAGACATGAACAAAGGGTAGGAGGCACACCGACCCAGAATGCCACCCCTAGCCACACATGTCCACAGACCACCACACCCAATGCTTGTCATTGTGCACATGTCAGATGCTGGGCTCCATTGCACATTGGTGTACTGTGCAATGCAGGCATCATCATGCACACACAACTGTGGACAGCAGCCAGAAGGGTGTGCAGATGGACTGTGTATGTGCGTGCAGGACCGGGCACCCACCCGTGCATTGCCCACTGAATGACACAATGCACACAGGGCAGCATCAGACAGTAGCCGCACTGGGAGACAGGTCAGTCATGCGCCACAGTGTCCTGGCCACCACGGATGCATGGGTGGCCCCACTGAGACCCGCCAGCAGTGACAGGCTGATCACTGGCCTCATGGGGTGGTACCGATGGTCCCCCAAGGGTTCCACTGCCTGAACGTAACCGTGCTCATGCAGGGCTCTGCAGAACACCGAACATGCCTGCGCCAGGTATGCTCAGGATACGCACAGCTGAACCCGGTGTCGACAAGGATGTGTCGCATGATGCTGGGAATGGGGGGTGGACATAGCACTGCGTGGTGTCTGCGACGCATGGACAAATAACTGTGTGCCCCCTGTGGCCATGGCAGCTGTGATTGTATGTGTCAGCCTGTCAATGGCAGCGATCACATCCTCCCTCATCTGGTCCATCCCGGCCAGGAGCAGAGCAGTTTCTCTGCTGCGACGCTCCTCTGCCTACTCCAGAGCCACACTCAGTGCATCCACCACCGTCACAAGCCACGTCTGCTAATTGACTGATGCTTGCAGTATGCGGGTGTGCTCATCCAAGAGGTCATCTGCCTGATTGGCATGCTGTCCCTCAGGGTGTGCACAGCCCTGATGCTCAGCACCCCTTGAGGGTGGGTGCTGCACACCAGGGCCAGGCCTGGGCATGTCCACAGGTGGTGCACTGACGCCGCCCCCTGACACTGTACCCCCAAGCCCATTGGCCGACTGCTGATGCTGCCCCTCTGGCTGCCACTCCCCAGGGCTCAATGGTGCCGCCGCAGTGGCTGCAACAGTCCCACTGTCCTGTACACACATCAGTGCTGCCCGACTGGTGCTGACAGGCACAGGCTGGGACTGTGATGACATGCAGGCCTCCACGGCGGCACCACCCACAGCCATGGCCACGATGTTACCTACTGTGTGGCCATCCTGTGGCACACACGTGTCACTGCCCATGACGTTAGTGACATCATCATCGGTGATGGACCCGGCACCATCCTGCGTCCCAGCATGCTGGCATCCGTGGACACTGGCACACTGGGATGCGGGCAGGGCCTCCACCGCACCTGCTCCAACATCAGTCTGGACATCCAGGCGGGCCCACTGTCACACTGAGCTGCTTATTCCTGTGGAGGTGGATGGGCTCTCCTCCATCTTCATCTGACTGGCCTCAGTGGAGAGGCCCACCACCGCTGACCCATGCAGATGCTCAGGAGCTATAAGGGAAAACAAAGTCACATTACTGCATGTGACCTACCCTCTCCCCCACCAATAGACAGATCATGACCTACCATGCAGTGATGGGCTACCACCAGTCTGGAATCCACCACCTGAAACACCCTCAATGGCACAACACTGCATGCTACCAGCAACCCTCTCCTCCTGTGGGGTCAGGCATAGCACCTCCGACTGTCCCCCCCGTCGCAGACCGTGCTACCCTGATGGCAGCCACCTTCTCCTTAATCCTCCTCCTGTCTGTGCCCATCTTCTTCTTGCACTCCTGCATGGAGCGCTGGTGCCTGCCATGCAGGTTTACAGCACGTGCCACCTCCTCCCATGCATCAGCATGGGCCTGTGGTGTTCCTTGGCATCCGCTGAGAAGCGGCTCCTGGTCTAGGTATGCCTCAAACAGGGCATCCGTCTCGGCCTTCGTGAAATTTGGCCTCCTCCACCTCCCACAACTCTGTTCCTCTTCCTCCACAATTCGCTCGGTCATGATTCAGCCTGTGAGAATGACAGGTGTTACCTGTGAATGTGCAGTCCCATGCGTGTCCCAAAATCCACAGTCCACACTCCCAAACAGCATGCAACTCACCAATAGACTGCAGTAACCGACTATGGCCAGTGCAGCACAATGTCTCACTTTTATAGAGCAACCCATGCAAATGAGGCGAGGCGCATCTTTAAGTGGATGCAAATGCAGTGACTGCACCATTGAATGGCTGATTAGCTGATTTGCATATGATGGCTGAATATCACACTTTTGCACTTTGCACAATTGTGTTGAACGTGCTGAGCCAAAGGCTCAGTTCTGTGACATGTGCAGTACCCACCTAACTGTGCATGCCCGGGTTGATGACGCAGGCACCTGCCATGCTGCTGATGTGCTGTGTGTGGGAGGCAATGCAGGGCATGGCCACCATTGTGCCAGTGGCGCTACAGCGCTGTTCACCTATATGGCGATGTGGCAATGGGGCATCGTAGGTGCACTAGGGCAACAGTGCAGTAGGCCGCTACAGGAGGTGGCACACAGGCACCCAATCGTGCTAGATGCATTGGGTTCCAATCATGCTGTGACTGTCCATGCGCCAGAGACCCTTGACCCTGTGCCCGACCATTGCCCCCTAGGTGCCATGCATCAGGCATGGGTGCACCACTATCGCGCTGTTCGGTGACAGCGTGATAAGGAATGGCAGCGCTGTACCACGCAACATCTGCACGTGGCGGAACCGCGCTGCAGAGGGCCATTTTGACTTAACCGAGCAATAGAGATGGTGCGGAGGAGAGCAGCACAGTGGAGCCAGGTAGAGATGGCAAACTTGGTTGCCATTGTGGAGCCACTTGTTGGCCCACTGTTTGGTGAGGCACCCCTGAACAGGTCCAGGAGTCAAGTGTGGCAGGAGGTGGCTGACGCCCTAGAGGAGGCCACCAGTATGGGGCGGACGGTGGAGCAGTGCCGCCACAGATATGGGGACCTGAGGTGGAGGGACCCGGACATGCTTGCCTGCCTGTGGGCACGTGCCAGGAGGGGCACAGTGCCACGGCCAGGTAGGTGCAACATCCATACACTTTTATCTTCCATATGGGTATCATGGTTGCATGTGTCTGGCACATGGGGGGGAGGCACGTCCGCTGAAGGCCTTGGTGGTGTTATCAGGGTGTGGGTGGATGGGTCTGGCTGTGTGGGATTGCACACACATGGGGGCAGGGGGACTTTGCTACAGGATTGTACTGATGTTCCTCTCTCCATGTTTGCACCTTAGGCCCAGACGAGTGCTGGCTGGCGAGGGAGAGGAGGCGCCAGTAGGAGGACCATCAGTCCGGGAGGGGCGAAGGTCCACAGAGGCGGAGGGACCAGCCTGATGATGGTGTGTGCCTTACATCCATGATTACTATTGCATGCTGTGTAACAGGGTGGGCAGTGGGGCATGGCCACCATCCACTGACACCACTGCCATGCACACAACTTGTTACAGTCAGCACTGTCCAGTGGCACTGCATGTCTGGGAGTGCATCAATGGTGGTCCATGCGTGCACCAGGTGCCTGGCTGTGCCACTGCCTTCGCACCACATAGCCATGTCACTGAACAGCCACGGTGGTGCTGTGCAGGACTTGGCCGGTGGGTGTGTGCAGCAGTCTGCATGGCTGTGTGCACCTGGGTGGGCAGGTCTTGTGGACATGATCACTGTGGGTGGTCACACACCATCACAGAGGCATGTCCCATGGCCGTGTGCCATGCACAGTGGGTGGGCTGCATGGGGCTGTGCATTCACACCTATTGACTCTGATCCCTTGTCCTAGGTGGATGGCAGTTGCAAGCCATCCGACGGACGCTGCAGGAGATACTGCAGGTGGCCAGGGCCTCCCTGGAGATATTGGAGCGGATTGACCGTGTGGGAGTCCGATGGCGGCATGGTGGGAGGAGCAGCCAGAGCGGGGAGCGGGGTTCCCGCTAAGCATACTAATGCCCCTGATTTTCCCTACCCCCCTGGACCCACTCTCACACCCCTCCTTCCCTCTACCATTTGTTCACCCCTGCCCCTTACCCATCCCACCTTGTTTGTGGCCTTCCCCCAACCTTTTGTAAATATATGTAAATAGTTTTGTGTGTTTTTTACAATACATTTGCTTTGATATACCTAATGTGGTGGTCTCTGTTTTGCAGCAGGCTATAGGTGCTCAGCTGCAGTGGTGTGCATGGCGTCGGGGTGGTGCAGTCATGTGCATGTGTGTGTGTCTGTGGGGAAGTGACTATGGTGTGGGAGTAGCTATCAGTTACTGTCTGTGGTGTGTGTGTTGTTCCCTGTGCACTGGATGACTGTGTGTAGTGGTCCATGGTGCATGCTCTGTGTCCATGGTGCACCTGTCAGCCCATCCATGGCCTGTCCAGCTGACACCCTTGCGTGTCTGTGACCTGCACGGTCCACTGGCATGTCAGTGGTGGCTGTCCATGCAGGACAGCCACTGTACCCGTCACAATGCCGGGTTGCCTCCTATCATTGGTGTGGTGCATGTCTGCTTCAGGTGACACTGTGGCCTCCACTGTTGTTGTCCCATCTCCATGCTGTGGCTTGTGTGTGTTGCAGGGGATGTGCACCACTGTCTGTCACTTGTGCTCCGGGCAAATGCTGGTGGTGTACAGCTCCACAGTGCCTGTGCAGGGTGGCTGGCACTCCTGTGCCATGGAGGAGTGCTGGCCGTGTGTACACGGTTTCCATGGCCACACGCTGGAGGCTTGGTTGCTCCTGCCGTTGAGCACTTTTTGGGCACAGTTTGAATATCTGGGCCTCTATCTTTATGTGTGATTAACAGAACAACTTGAGAACTGGAACAGTTTCATCAGCATCTCTTCATGTACACCTCAGAAAGGCTCTTGTACACTTATCCTGTATATAAAGCTAGATGTATTCTACTAGCCCTTGACTACAATAGTCACATTGGACATGAAGAAATGTGCAACAAAAATGAGAAAAAAACCTTGATTCGTGCAACTTAACATAAAGTTGTAAAATGTAAATATTTGCAATATAAAAGCATCCAGTTGATTTTCCAAATCAATGTGAAATGCACGTTTTTTTATTATGTACCTATTTTTTGCTTTTTAATGAGCTGATTTCATGTAATTGTGATAAAATGCTTATATCAGCACGTGTTAGTTTTTTTACTTTGTGTTCTTAGTGTAATTTGACAATATGTATGTACATGATCATGTTCAAAATGTGTCAAAGTAAGGTACTGTTGGCACGTATGTGCAATGATTGCATGAGAACATGCGTCAGCATAGGGTTACTGGACTTAAAGCTAGACTTGAGCTCCCTGGTGAATGTTAAAAGGGGACACATCTGGCGTGAACTCTACTCATCTTTTGTTTAGGACAGCGTTGCCCACTGATTTGCTCTTGAACCACCTTGTATCACATATGTACTGTTAAAGATTATTTTGTGCTGGTGGGGTGGTCTAAGACCTGTGACACCACTCCCATATTTGCAACTATGTTTAGAGTTTTGTGAATTAATCATGAGGACATGAATGAGTCAAAAGTCAGACTGTGGTGTGTTGTACTTATATCACATTAATCTGTTTTCTAACAAAATACAAGCTCTTACAGTAATTCATAAGACCTCCAATTTGGAACTACTTTATCAAACCCAAGGATCATAAAATGCAGATCAGCCAAATATGATTTCATAGAAAATATGTGATAAATGTGCCTCGAATTTATTTCACCCGTTTCATAACACCAATAATAACCCCATGGTGTGCTTTTGTTAACTAACGTATGCATGCCTAGAGTGTCTGTTAGGCACAGCATGTCATCTGTTGACTAAAAGGCACACCTGATATGCATTTATTAGTTTACAAACGCACGCACTGTAGCATATTATTTCTTACTTATCCTGTCATGGGTCTGCATAACAGTTGGTTCTAGTAGCTTGTGGAATAATAAGTGACAGTTCTCCTATGTTCTGATTGGCTTTGATTACATCCATGTACTAAAATTGACAAAATCTTTTACTGTGTTTGTCAGATACCAAGGAATGTACAAGAAGAAGTCTGGAAAATGAACAGCAGTGATGAAAAAAAAATACTGTTACTTGAAACATATGATGGCTCTTACATTCTCCATGTATTCCAATCTGAGTGGAAAATAAGAGGCAATTAGAACAGTAGGGCTGGTGTCAGGCTTTGTGGACCCTAGGCAATGGACCTCTTGTGGACCCCGCTCAGACCTGTCTGTCTATGTAAAAAACAAACAAACAAACAAACAAACAAAAAAACAATAAAACCTGCTGACTTGGCAGAGACTATTAGAAATGCAAGCATCACCCCGAGAGAGGAATCAGGATTTATGAAATACAGAATTCCACTTGTCTCTGCCAGTAATTACCAGCTACCAAATGTGAAACACTACCACCCCCAATACAGGACTCAATGCCAATGGACACCATCCATCACCAACCCTCTCTGCACAGCAGCTAGCAATTCATACAAAATTACAATCCACACCAACCAGCCCAGCAGGCTGAGCCACTCATGCTCAGACTGTGACAGGTGCCTAAGTGAGTCCCACACCCCTAACCCAAAAGCAGCCGCAGAATGGGTCAGATTTTGGTACACTGCTACAGGCCACAGCAGCAGATTTCCCTCCCTCCCTCCTGGGGGCTCTACCTGTCTGTCCTACCTGCTGTGGCACTGGTGCGGGTCACAGCTCTCATGAGGGGAGCTTCATCTATATCTGCTGCTGTCATGTCAACTCATTGTGGACTGTCTGGTGCCATTTCAGAGCTCCACAGCCCCGATGATGCATAGACAACACTAATTGCTCTACTCAGTCCCACCCGGCCAGGCCAGTGCTCTATCACCACTCCACCTGGCTGCACCCTACTTTAAGCTCTCACCTTGGTGCCTTCCCAACAACAACACAAACACAGCTACAGTACTTTAAAGTGGACAGGCTCAGCCGTGACTCAGGCCCACCCCTTCACCACACTTTCCTCTCCAGCCATTGGCCACCTGCACATCCTGCACCCTATGGAATGCTCTACTGGATGAGGGCCCTGCTTGTGAACAACCAGGGCTCACAGGTAGCCTTTGTTTTTTAGAGGGGAATTCATTCCATAGTTTTCCACCACTTGGCTAGGCAGCACTGCAGCAGTGAATGTAAATAGTAATGTCACAGTCGTGGCTTCACCAGCAGGCAGTGGTTGGAGTGGATTGTGGAAAAAAACATGCTGCCAGTGCAGAGCTATGGCAAAGCTGACGCCTTTTTTGAGCCCCTGGTGGGCCCCCCTCTGGTATTGTAGCCCCAGGAAATTGCCTGGGTCACCCGGGTGCTGATGCTGGCCCTGTAGAACGGCATGACCTATGTCTGATTTTGGTTAATGGGAGCACCTTTGACACTGTCTCCAACATGTGAGCTAGTTTCAAAATGTGTCACTTTTCCATTACGGAAAAATTGAATCTTAGTGATTGGTCCCATTGTAATGTATCATAATGATGAACTCACGCATCATATCCAATTAAGTACTTCCAAAGACAGTTCCCATGCTATCTGTTGAATAGAAAAAAGAGAAAATTTATCATTGCCACCCAAAAGTTTGTACAAACTGAATTGTGTTTGCATACATGTGTATAGATCAGTGTATGATGCTACATTAATGACAAATAGATATGGAAGTAATGTAAAGCACACATAATATTTGCAATTTTTACTTAATGTATTTATGCAATGGTTTTAATAAGTTCCCATGTTTGATGAGTTGTTTTCATAACAGTTCATAGTCATTTTGTTACTACACTTGTAGCACAAGTAATGTGTCTTGCGAATAATTTCAAATGGGTTGGAAATGAATAATGCAGCAATATTGCAGTATCTACTGTACAACTTAATGTTCCTATAATTGTTATTGGTGAAAAGTCATTATCATATGTACATACATTCAAGTGTGTGTCTGATCCCAATGTGAACCTTAGGTGTAAAAACACTTTGGTTTACTCTGTATTTACTGAAGTATAGTAATTTTAAGGCTGATAATCTTCTGTTACTACAAGTCTTAGAAGTGCATGCAGCTGACATTAGAAAAGTATGAAGTATTGGGAGATTCAGTATCCTACACTGCATATTTTCTGGGTCTGCTTTTCTGCTTGGGTATAAGATATATTCCTCTGTGACTGTACTTAGCTCTTATAGGTCAACAGAGCAAGCAATCAATAGTTTACATTCAGGGTTCTTATTTGTTCTACCACACAATGCATGATATCACATCTTATCCCTACATTCTACTACTCTGATGTCATCTGGATTGGATTCCCTGCTTTGTAGTAAAATAAGAAGACAACATACAACTATACAAATTTTCTTTGATACAATCTTCCATACTACAGTCAAGATTAAATGTATCAAACTTACTGTGAATAAAATGTTCACATTTATTTTAATGCATTTCTGTACTGTTGATGTGCTTTAGGCATCAGAGCAGGTTTTTTTTTCCTGCTGCTAAAAATAATTTTATTATTTGAAAAGAACTAGTTCCATTTTTTCTGGATACAGGGGTTTGTCTGACTTAAAATAGAAGAAGCTTGTATGTTCAAGGTGGATGCCTTGGTCTGGATTCTCAAAGAGAGCCAAAAATTCCATAGTTGCAGAAAAATGGCTTGTAGCACTGCATACATTTAGCTGTGGCATATTCACAAAGAAAAGTTATGCAGTTGCAGAAAATCACAAACAGGCAAGTTGCAAAATTCTTTAAGTGCTAAAAATCTGCAACATTTTTTTGCAGCTGTGAAAATAATTTTAAAGGCCCAGCAGACAAAACAACAGCAGGTGCTCCATATTATGTGGCACAGGAGACTTTCTCATTCTTGCAAAAGTTACAGCAGAACCAACACTCTCAGTGAGGCAAGCAGCCAGTTCCACATCTGGGACCTTGGCAGCACCACGTGTACCAGCAGGACCTTGCCCCAACTGGCAATATATATCTGTGTATTGTGTCTCTACTTGAGGTGTTTCTTTTTCCTGCATCTATAGCACATACTTCTGGCTGTTACCACCTCTGCCTCTACAGTCTGTGGGGCTCCTTTATG
Organism: Neoceratodus forsteri; assembly: GCA_016271365.2. Classification (NCBI taxonomy): domain Eukaryota; kingdom Metazoa; phylum Chordata; order Ceratodontiformes; family Ceratodontidae; genus Neoceratodus; species Neoceratodus forsteri. The sequence goes on from CM057449.1 coordinate 1,646,200,653, forward strand.
GGCTGCACTGGGTCCTGTGGTTGTGGTTTGTTGCCTTTCAATGGAAATGTGTGCTACTTGTGTTGTAACAATTGACACTACTATAGATTTCACAGGTTTGCATTTGCTGGTGCCTGAACCCCCACTATAATTGTATCTCAATTATTAGTACACTGCTTTTTGCTCAGGGTGAGTCACAAATCACTCTCTGTAGGGCAGCATATATACAACATTCTTTCCACAACTGTGGAAAACAGTGGCTAAGAATAGCCTTTAAAGGGATATGCCATACTTTTCAATGGCTTTATTTGCTCAGGAACGTCCACAGCTACACTTTTTCCACAGTCCGTAGTGCATTTGTCCTGCAGCTATGGAGGTTTTGTGTATACCGCTTAGTGCAATTACCCTTTCCTTTTCGCAACTGCACAACTTTTGGGGACTTGCAAATTTTTTTGCACCTTCCAAATGTTTTGAAAATTCAACCCATTCTATCCAGAATGTCAAAACCAATAAAGCTATGATGGATACTGGGCAAAGGTGGATACAATGAGAGATATCATTGTTATATCACATGGCATCAAATAATGTTTCCTTGGCTGAAGCCTTCCATTTACTGTTACTATAAATACAAAGAACACTTGCAGATGACATTAGTGAAGTAGGCAAAAGCAAGAATATTTATTAGCCTACAGAACATTACAGTTATGTAATCTTTGATCCTTTGTTTTCTTTTTGTTTTTACTTTCCTTTAGTTCATAAATATTTTATGAATACAAAACAAACAAACATCATTAAAGAAAAAAAAATAATCTTCCATACATCTGCAATATTACAGAATGGTACAATGAAGTTTTAATCCATATCTTCCCCATCCCAACCCATATATAGTACACTGTTAAGTAATTATCATTTATTGTAAGTTACCTGGAAGAAATATGAAAAAGAATAGCTATTTGAAACTGGTTAAATACTTTATTCTCAGAACAAACAGGCCTACGGGAAATATTAAAAAGTCACATGTAGTAAAAAAGGAAAAAATCAAGAATGGTTTAAATCAATAAAAAAGATAACTTTCCCCATTTAATATAGAATTGGCTAATCCTATTATTAAATAAATATATTAACCTGATAATCTGCAAGTTAAGCAAGAGATTGGATGTCCAGTTTCTCATACTTAGTACCTGAGTGTCCGTCCCAATGTTTAACGATACTTTTTTTTTATGGATATAGCTTACATAGTTATAGTTGCTCTGTTGTTTTGTCCTTTAACCATAGTAAGGTTACCTAAAATACAAGTCTCAAAGTTAAAAGCATACTGTAAAAATAATTTCCTGCCATATGTATTACTAACTGAACTCCAGATAAATTGAGATTTTGGACAGTCCCATAAGATATATTGGCGAGTCCCTACATCTAAATTACATTTAATACATTTGTCAGATTTCAAGAGACCAGATGTAAAGATTTTTTGAGGGGTCATGTAGGCATTGTGAACAAGTTTACATTGAATTAATCTAAGATTATCTAAGGGTATATATTTTTCCATAAAGTGGACCAATTTTGAGTACAAATTCCAGTTTCCTTATTCCAGTAATCAGGAACAGTAGGCTCTAGACCAAACTTTTGGCCAAGTAACAGTTGGTATAGGTAAGAAATAGGGTAAGACTTAAAGCTTCTAGTTTTCATGTCTCTTATTGGGTCTTGCAAGGGGGTAAACAGAATAGGTCCAAAGTAAGCTTCCAAGACTGTTTTGATTAATATTAACTTAGGAAGGTATTTTTTATGAAGATGCTCATTGACTAGTACTTCATGTAATGGAATATATGAGTCATGGGTTTCCTATTTATTTTAAAAGCTGGATTGTTGAAT